>OU426989.1:94073233-95273233 GCA_911387755.1 Chrysotoxum bicinctum | reverse complement strand
ATAGCGAGTTATATGGACCGTTTATCTGTTCCATCTATAACGAATAATAACAATAATGAGATATCTCTGTTTTATAATACTTTTCTTGTCACTCTTAAAAATGCAATTGATATTTATGTTCCAAAAATTCAAATAAAAAACAGTTCAAAGCCACCTTGGTACAATAAAAGATTGACAAATTTGAAAAATAAAAAAAATAAAATTTACAAATTGCTGAAAGTATATGAGGGCAATACCAATTTGCGGACAAGATATCTTTCTCTAGAAAAAAGTTTTAATTTTTTAAATAATTTTCTTTATAAAAATTACATCTGTTCAATTGAGTCTAAATTGAAAACAAATAGTAAATACTTTTGGACTTTCATTAAGACAAAAAAAAAATAATAGCGGAATTCCAAAGAATATGGAGTATTTGGGTTCAAAATACACAAACTTATCTGACATTTGTAATGGTTTTGCGGATTTTTTTCAATCGAATTACTTAAATTCAGGTCATTGTAGTTCCAATAGTGTTCATAGTGATGATATAAATAATTTTATAAATATTGCCAACGTTCAAATTTCTTTGACTGAAACAGAGGCAGCTTTATCTGGTCTAAGTGAAGACATTTCAGCTGGTCCTGATGAAGTACCTGCTATTGTTTTAAAAAAATGTGCTTCTTCGTTTGCTAGGCTTTTGTGTTTTATATTTATTAAATCGCTTGAATATGGTGAATTTCTTTGTGATTGGAAAACTTCCTTTATAACTCCAATCTATAAAAGTGGCCCAAAACAAGTCATTTCGAACTATAGACCAGTTAGTAAATTATCTGTGATTCCAAAATTGTTTGAAAAAATTATTTGTGATCGATTATCTTTTCTGTTAAAAGAAATAATTTCTCCATATCAACATGGTTTTGTATCTGGAAGATCAACTTGTACAAATTTAACACTATTTACTAATTTTATTTTAAATAATATTGAAAAGGGTTATCAAGTAGATGTTATCTTTACTGATTTCGCGAAAGCTTTCGATCGAGTAGATCATACAATTTTAATACAAAAACTTAAAAAAATAGGTTTTCATTCGAAATTGCTTGATTGGTTTAATTCATATCTAAGAAATCGCATTCAATATGTTAAAATTGATTCAATAATATCTAAATCTATAACGGTTACGTCTGGTGTTCCTCAAGGAAGCCATCTTGGCCCTCTTCTTTTTCTTGTATTTATCAATGATCTACCTAGTGTTTTTTCTACCTCATCATGTCTTTTGTGTGCAGATGATTTAAAAATTTTTTCATGTATAAAAAATGCCTTTGATGTTTATCTGTTACAAGAAGACATTAATAGGCTTTCTGAATGGTGCAATAAAAACAAACTGCTTCTTAATATTTCTAAATGTCAAAGTTTTTGTTTCACTCGTCGTTCGTCTCCATTATTGTCTAATTATTCTATCGATAATATTGTTTTGGAAAGAGTTTGTGTTAAGAAAGATCTTGGAGTTATTTTTGACTCTTGTTTAAAGTTTAACAATCATATTGATTATATAGTTAATAAAGCTGATTCCATGTTAGGATTTTTAATTCGCAATTCAAAGGGTTTAAAAGATCCGTATACACTCAAATCATTATATGTTGCATACGTCAGATCATTTCTTGATTATTGTAGTGTGGTGTGGAATCCATGTTATATAACTTATTCAGTAAGAATTGAGAGAGTCCAAAGAAAATTCACTAGATTTGTTGTAAAGCGACTTCATTGGATTATGGATATGCCTTATTACAATACAAGATGTCAGCTTATTGGCTTGCATACTCTTGAAAACCGACGCAAGATGTCTTCAATTATTTTTGTACGTGATATAATATCCTATCGCATTAATTGTTTATTTTTACTCAATTTGATCAAATTTTATGCACCAAGTCGTTTTCTTAGGAACCGAAATACATCCCAGTTATTCCTGGAAGATAATCATAGAACTAATTATGCCTTAAATGAGCCAATAAATCGCTGTGTCAGGGAAATAAATAATATTGTAAATGATTTTGATTTTAATTTTCATTATAGTAGAGATAATTTTAAAGTTATTTTAGATTTATATTTTTTTAATAAATAGATTATATAAATGTTTTTGTAAATATCATAGTCTGTAAGAGATTAACTCAATTGATGATGAAATAAATATTAAAATATTAAATACCTAAAATTTATTTTGCTACACCTGGGAAATTTTACAAACAAAAATTCAAGACCTAAATGTTGTCCCGGATTAAATGAACAACAAGTACTTACATACATTTAATTTTAATTATTGTGTAAAAATCTCTGCTGCGAGTAGGTCCCATGAGGGTTGGGTACGATTAACCGATTTTTAAAATGTCGATTTAAAAAAATCGATCTTCAAAATGTCGATTTTCAAAAAGTCGATTGATAAAAATGTCGACTGATCAAAATGTCGACTATCAAAAATTCGATTTTAAAAATGTCGACTCGAAAAATGTCGACGCGTAGGCAGTGAGCTATGTAAGGGGGGGCATGCTGCCCCCCTGCAACCCCCCTGCTTGGGCACATCATAGGATTTGGGGTAGGTGCGAGTTTGGGTGTATGCAAAGTTTCCTTAGCATTTAAAGAATCGATACGCTCCCCTTTTTTTTAATTTATAAAATTGAATTAATAATAAAATTTAGTTAACATATTAAAAGAGAGCATTCTTGTTTTATTTAACTCAATTTTGGATAAAAGTCGACATTTTCACCGACAAGTTTTCAGTCGACATTTTAATAGTCGAGATTTTAAACTGTCGACTTTTTTTTTTGTCGATCAAACTTCAGTCGACATTTTAATAGTCGATGAAATTTATATTTGTCCAGTCGACATTTTTTTTGTCGACATTTCGTACGCTTCCCGTCCCATGAACTTGCTTGTATGTAATAGATCAGGAATTTTAAAAACGAATGTTATTAGAAAAAACTGTTCATAAGGATAAAATATTTCTCGACAAATTTTTTTATTAAAATCCGTTAAGCCAAGAAATTCAAAATTCGAAAAAATGATTCTATGGTAGGTACAGTCAGTAATATCTTAATTTAATTTTTTTTACTTAATTTATAGATCGTAAAAATTTATCGGAAGAATAAAGTTTTGTCAAAATTCTAGGCGCGCGCCGTTTTCGAACAAAATACGATTTTTGAAAACAATTTCTTAACATTTTGGCTGGTACCGTTATTTTTAGGTTAAATAAAAATTTTTCCCTCACACTTGTAGATTAAGTATATTGAAACACTCTTATTTATTAAGTTCAAAAAAGTCTAGCATGGGGTTTACGAAATATTGAGTTTTGAAAAGTAAATTTTGAAATTTTTGTTTTTTGGAAATTTAAATACCCAATATTATTAAAATTATTGGGAGCCTTATAAAAAAATGGTCAAAATTGGTTGAACCGTTTTTGAGAAAATCAAAAACAAAAAAATGGTTACATGGGGGGTACCATTAATAACTATTTTTCGGATTTTTTGTACTATTACCCCTATCCACTTAGGCTGTAGTCAAACAGACAGACAGAACTGCAAGACACTCATTTTTAGTCTTCGCTATCATCGTAATATCAACTTTGAACATAATCTCGAGATCTATTTTTTTTACGAATGCATAACTTGCCTTAATTCAAATCGTCTGTATAAATAAAAAAAAGTAATTCCTGTTCGTTACTAAGCCTTTCACTTGAGAAAGGCTGAACCAGTTTAAATTTTTTGAGGCTTATACTCGCAAATAGGTGGATTTCTGTTACCAACTAAGATGATGTCATTACCTATCCAACCAAATTTATAAAACACGCTAGAATTGTTACTATTGTCACCTACAAATCTTGAACTCAAATTGGGATTGATAATCAGCGAAGCAACTATCCTTAGAGAAAGAAAAAAATTCGTATAAAAATTCTAAGTGTCGCTTTCGAGAAAAATCATTTCTTAACGTTTGTATTTTGAGTACCGTTAGTCTTAGATAAAACAAAAAAAAAATTTCACTCCTTGTTAATAGGATCAAAAAACTGTTTATTTTTAAGTTTTAAAAAATCAAAATAAAGAGTTTTTGAAGAGAAAATTTTGAAATTCGATTTAAAAACCCAAACAATTTTTTTTTGAAATGTGGGTACACGATACTATTCAAACTTTTAGGTATACAAAATTGATCAGTATCAGTTGAGCCATCTTTTAGAAAACCGAAAAATAAAAAAATAAGGTTCAAGTACGAAACCAAATTCGTTTTTAGATGAAGGTTTTTATAATACAAATTCTATATACTACTGAAATAAATCAGCCAAGTAGAAGACTTAGTTCTATTAATGGACTTGTTGAATTATTGATTCAAAATACATAGCTTTTTTTTTGGCCTTAAGGCCACAAAAATTGGCGTTTCATCCCAGCGCTCTCACATGGACTCATCAGTTGACTGTGAGGACCTTGTCCTTGACCTTGATTTATTTCAGTAGTATATAGAATTTGTATTATAAAAACCTTCATATAGAATCAATGCCATGGCCCATGGCACGGGCAAAATCTTCCAACATTAATGATTACAACTTTAATCTCGGTTGGGTATAGTTCACATTGGATTTTTGTCAAAAAATCGATGTAAGATGAACTGAATTCAACAAAAATTGCGTATTGGCAAGGTCCTCACAGTCAACTGATGAGTGCATGTGAGAGAGCGCGCCGGGACGAAACACTATTTTTTGTGGACTAAAGGCCAAAATAAAAGCTATTTTGAATCTATAATTCGTTTTTGTTTGGGTTGGGTACGGCTGATTATACTTGTAAATCTTATTTTGAAAATCTAGCATAGCTAAATCTGTCAATTTGAAAATCTTGCATTATAGAAATCTCGAAAATGTATGTTTGTACATATATCGTATATGAAAATCTCGGGAAAATTTTTCAAATTCAAATCATGAAATAAATACTAATTATTTTTAATAATTATTGTTTTTAATATTTAAATAGAATATAAACATAAAATTTGATGAAAATCGTCTGCTTTACCGTCATATCGATTTATTTAAAATTTATGTAAGAGTAAAGCAAAATTTGCGTTTTTATATGTATATTTTTTTTTTTACAATTATTTGATAAATGGCAATGTTCTTGTGACGATAATTCTTTTCGAGATTTCGATCAATGTATTCCCTATGGCGTTTAAGATGTTTGGTTCTTGGCCCAAAGATTCGTGCACCAGTCCTTTCGCTTGTTCTCGATCCATTTGTGTACAACTTAATGGTATTTGTTTCTAGGCTGTAGTTTATTTCTTCTCCTGCCCAATCTTTTCTTCTCGAAATAATGTTTTTTGATCATACCATCTCTTGAGATGTCAAGAAGATTTGTAACTGTAGAACTACTGATTAAGACACTTTCTCTGAGATTAAAAATTTTGCCTGTGCCAGTTCCTACCTTTGAGACCTCATGATACGTAAAATCATTTCTCATATCTCAAACGTTAACAAAGCCAGATGTCGTATTCGGTCGACACAATTGAAATATTAATTTCATTGATATTCGAAAATATATAGTTAAAATTTAAATTTATTTATTTGTTTTTTATTGTCAAACGAAACTGAGTGTATGCTCGAGGCATTGCCAGCTCTAGGGTAACTATGCAGATAAAGTGTAATAGAAATATTTTGTTCCACTTAAGTCCTGATTCATAATTTGATTGAGTCATAGTTAGACTGCCCCAATATTTTGTAAATATTAGAACTAGGAGGAAAAATAGAATGCTGATGTAGCACAAAAGTGCTTGGAATATAGTTGGGAAAATCCAATTATTTTTAAGTAGTATAAATAGCTGTAAGATCTTGTAAAATAAATCAGTCTTAAAGCCAATAAAATTTTAATTGAGATTAATTTTTATTGCGGCTGCTTAACCACATTATTCAGCGAGATGCGCTTTATCTAGCAATTTAATATGACCATTACAGCTTGAACAAAGTAAAGTACCTACCTTTTTTTTAATACATACATACCCTTGTGTCATACATACATACCCTTGAAATGTAAATTTAAAGTAAACAAACTTTAACTGAATGTAATTCTACGTATGTATATGGTCTGCTTTGTTGTTCATAATGTTTTAATTGTTCATTTTATTGTCTAAGTAAAGGATACCCTGAGGAAGATGAAAAGAACCGTCGAAATAAATCGACGAATAATATGTTATTGTTTCATTTATTATAATCACGACGAACGAAGCCGAATGAGAACATATTTTTGATTATATGATTAGATCCAGATTTCAATAGTTATTTATTTAGTTATTTTTCGTTTCTTATAAAGATCAGAGTTTCAGTTACTAGTTTTGCAATTGATTATCATACTTTACCCTCCTCATGGGTTACCTACAAATGCATTAGAACCTATTAAGTTGACTTTTCTGAATAAACCAGAATTATACGAAGAGAACAAAGGTACACCATCAACGATTTTTCGCAGTGAAATACACACATTTGTCAAAAATATCACTGATGACATCGTGTTCAGAATCACCAATGAAATTAAGAACCTGAGGAGCGAGGTATGGATAAGTACTCGAGTGGTAGAGATTCACGTAGCATATAAAACATTGCGAAACAGAGTCGTCGAAAAAGTAAGAGCTGCGAAAATAGAGTTTTATGCTAAACGGTTAAATGTTTTCCCTGATGGTCGTAGGACGTAGGACCCTTTTACAGACAAATATCGACGGAAATGAATTGAATAAGAAATTCTTGTCTCCTCTTAGTACTGCACCAACGGGAGCGTATGATAGCTTGAATGACTTACCCTTGGTTTCTTCAGCTTCTTCATTTAGTTTTTCAGGAGTAAACGATCTAGAGGTTCTAGAATGCCTACTTTCTATTAAATCAAATGCAGTGGGTGTCGATGAAGTTAATCCTATTTTTCTAAAAGCTATATTGCCGTTTTTGCTACCCTTCCTAACCCACGTTTTTAACACTGTCCTTACGACTGGTATTTTTCCGCAACAATGGAAATTGGCGAAAATCATACCAATACCAAAAAATTTGTTATGTGATGACTTCCGACCAATTTCAATTTTACCTTTTCTTTCAAAAGTATGTGAGCGCATAATGCAAAAACAACTCAATGACCACATAACAAAAAATCATTACTTAGTAAATATTCAATCGGGATTTCGCCCTAAACACAGTTGCACAACTGCTCTTCTAAAGGTGACTGAAGATATAAGGACTGAACTCGATGCCGATTGCGTTTCATTTCTCGTTTTATTAGATTTCTCAAAAACATTCGATATGGTTAACCATTCATTGCTTTTAAATAAGCTGCGTCATAAATTCAATGTTTCTCCAGAAGCAGTAAAGTTGATCTCCTCTTACCTAAGCGACAGGAAGCAAGCCGTATACTTTCAAAATAGTTTCTCTGAGTTTCTTACAATATTACGAGGTGTTCCCCAGGCATCGATTTTAGCTCCACTTTTGTTTTTACTCTATATTAACGAAATATCCTCAATAATCATGGAAGCATCCAAACACTTCTATGCTGATGATATACCGATTTATAAAAGCTGTTCCCTGGGACTAATAGAAAATTGTGTCTCTTCAATTAATGATGATATTGAGCGGATCTTCAATTGGGCAACGAGTAATAGCCTGACTCTGAACCCAAATAAATGTAAATGTTTAGTTATATCAAAAAAATTACTAGATATATCTTATTTCCCATCGATTATGCTGAACGGATTCCCCTTAGAATTTGCAGATACATCAAAAAATTTGGGGATGGTGTTTAATAGAACTCTGACGTGGAATAACCACATCAATTCATTAGTGGGAAAAGCCTATGGAGTTCTTAGAACTTTGTGGACCGTGCAGCAATTTACTCCAATAAATTTAAAAATCGTTCTTGCCAAGACTCTGGTCATTCCAACTCTTATATATGGATGTGAAATATTTTACAACTGTGATTTCAATAGCAAGGCAAAATTAAAACTAGCATTTAACTGTACTATTCGATATATATACTTATACGGGCTTCGAAAATATGATCATGTCTCGCATCTATCTAAGAATCTCCTTAAAATGAGCTTTGGAAACTTTATTCAGTATCGTACTCTGACACTACTGTTTAGTATCTTAAGAACACGTCAACCTACATACCTCTTCGAAAAACTTCGATTTCCGGCATCAACTAGATCAACCTCCCTAATACTTCCTCGGTTCTCTTGTCTCACTTTTGAGAGACAGTTCTTTATTGCTGCAATCCGCCTTTGGAATTCACTTCCAATTTATGTCCGAGAGTTTAGCAACATGTAACAGTTTCAGAAAAGATTAAAACTTTTTTTTCTTGAACAAAGCAACTAACTTCTTCTTTTCCTTATAGACTTTTCCCTATTGACTCATCTTTCTTTTTTCTTATAGACTTATCTTCTTCTACTACTCCAATCTTTTTCTCTTAAGATTTATTATTATTATTTTTTTTTTTACTTGAAATATTGCCTTTTTGCTTAGATTATATAATTATTATTTAATGTATAAGATTCATTACTGTGATTCTATCGTCATTGTTATCTATTTAATCTTGAACAATTTATAACCATAACTTATAAGATTTTTCTTACAGTGTTAGTTTTTTTTTTTGAATGAAATAAACTTAAATAAACTTAAACTTAAAATTATTTACATCCATTCGATTTTTGATCAACCGAAATGTTTGGGACCGAATTATATGCACGTAAAGGTACTATATGCTTGAATATGGAACATGAAAAAAGTGGGGACTGCTAATTCTGACTGTTCGGCTACAGCCTAAACGGCTTGGTCAATTTTCTTTAAACTTATAAACTAAAGGTTGTTGGTTTTTCGGGCAGCATGATTTTTACATTCCTTTTTAGACCAAAAGAACGGTGTCACATCATTCTTAAAAAATTAAATTATATATTTCAGATACATATTTCTGTTTCACAAGTTTTGAAAACTCAATTTTCCAAATGCATTAAACCAATATTTCAAAAATGGACTAATGATTCGTATTTGAATTGTAACTAAAATTAAAAATCGAAAATTGTATACATAATTTAAAAAAAAAAAAAATGTTTAAAAAAACCGCTCCAACGATTTAAGGATATTTTTACTTGCGACTTATGGTATAGGTACTATAAGGCAAGTTATGCATTCGTAAAAAAAATCGAACTCGAGATTTTGATCAAAGTTGACATTACGATGATAGCGAAAACGAAAAAAGTGGGTCTGGCAATTCTGTCTGTCTGTCTGTCTGTCTGTCTGTCTGTCTGTCTAAACGGTTCGGCCAATTTTCTTTAAACTTGGTAGATATGGGTTTTGATTTTTTACCCCCACACGTTTTTTTTCTTTTTTTTTTAAGACCAAAAATAACGGTACCTGCCATACGAATTTTTTTCGAAATTTTATAAATATTTTTTTTTTCTCAAAAACTGCTGGACAGATTTAAAAAATAAAAACACAGAAAAAAATTCATTTAGTTAAAGCTAGGTAATGCTTGAAAAAATTTTTCCGAAAAATGGTTATTGAGGGTACCCCCCATGGAACCATTTCTTTTGTTTTTGATTTTCTAAGAAACGGTACCACCGATTTTGATCAATTTTTTTTGCAAGGGCTCTTCAAACATTTAAATAGAATTGTGTATTCAAATTTTCAAAAAAATTTTTTTGGATTTTAAAAAAAAACTTCAAATTTTTTTTTTCAAAACTCAATATTTCCAAAATCCCATGCTAGATTTCTTTTAAACTTGATAAATAAAAGTTTCTTCATATAATCTACAAGATGTGAGAAAAAAATTTCATTTTACCTTAAAATAAAGGTACCCTCCATACAAATGTTAGAAAATTTAAAAAAAATGGTTTTCAAAAATCGTATTTTTCTCGAAAACGGCACCTAAAATTTTGATAATTTTTTTTTTCTTTCAATTAATTTTTATGATCTTTAATTTATTAGAAAAAAATTTGAAATTAAGATATTATAGCTTGTACCATAGAACCATTTTTTCGTATTTTGAATTTCTCATTATCGACATAACGGTTCTTAATGAAATTTTTTATAGAGAAGCTTCTAAAAAGTCTAAAACACATTGAATTTTAAAACTTTAAAATAAATATTTTTTGAATTTTTGAAAAAAAAATCTATTTTTTTCTTTTTTTGAAAATTCGATATCTCAGAAACGGCTCAATATTTTTCTTTAAATTAAATTTTTATTCGAACAATAATAAAAACTTTAAATTGGCGTACCAAATTTTTTTCTTAAAAACCTTTTAAAAATTTTGTATATAAAAGCTTTTTTAAGAAACCACATAAACGACTTATAATTTTTGTTCTTGCATAAATTCATATTTGCATAGCATTCTGTTTTCGTCTCTTACTATTAAAAGAATTTAAAAAATGTATTTGATCCTTTTAACAGTTTTCTCTAATAACATTCGTTTTTAAAATTCCTAGTCTATTACATAGGAGCAAGTTCGTGCGACCCAGTCGTGCATTTTATTTTTATTGCGCACACTGATATTTCTTTATAAAATCAGATGGTCACCCTTGTTAACCTCAAACTATTTTGGAGAGTGGTTTTAGCAGCTCAAAAAAAAATAATCTTAAACTTTTCTTTTAATAACATCCATGTTTTAAATTGGACATACATACCTGCGAATAGGTGATGCCTTTTATTTTTACTATTTTATGTATATGGCAATTTATTCAATTCTAAAAAAATCGAACTCGAAATTTTGATCAGACTTTGTTTTCCTTAAATTTGGCAGATTTTTAAATTCTTTCACAGAAATTTGTTCTTTTTTTTGAAGACTGAAAATAACGGCAACTGCCGTACAATAGCTATATTCGAAATTTTCAAAAATATTTTTTTTTTAACCACAAAATTTAAAAAATAAAATTTTAAAATGGGTATAAATGGTACCTTACATAGAAGCAATTTTTTGGTTTTCGATTTTCTCAAAAACTGTTAAAAGGATTTGATCTAAATCTAATTCGAAGGTTCACAAAAAGTTTAATTGGTATTTTGTTTTCGAATTTTTCAAAGATTTTTTTTTTGATTTGAAAAAAAAAATAAACTAATTTTTTCTCTGAAAACCCAATAAAGCTAGATTTTTTGGACCTTGATATTTGACAGCTTTTTAACACTATTTAGAAGATATATAAATTAAAAATAACAGTTCCCATCGTATTTTTGATAAAATTTTTTCTGTTTGGCTCAATTTTTACGATCTATAATTCAATAAAAATAAAATGCACGACTGGGTCGCACGAACTTGCTCCTATGTAATAGACTAGGAATTTTAAAAACGAATGTTATTAGAGAAAACTGTTCATAAGGATAAAATGAATTTTTTTTAATTCTTTAAGTAGTAAGAGATAAAAACAGAATGATATGCAAATATGAATTTATGCAGGAACAAAAATTATAAGTCTTTGCAGTGGTTCCTTAAAAAAATAAGCTTTTGTGTACAAAATTTTTAAAACATTTTTAAGAAAAAATTTTGGTACGCCAACCTTAAGTTTTTATTATTGTACGAATAAAAGTCTAATTTACAAAAAAAATACTAAGCCGTTCTTGAGATATCGAATTTTTCAAAAAAAATTTACTTTTTTTTCTAAAAATTGAAAAAATATTTTTTCTTAAGTTTTTAAATGCAATGTTTTTTAAACTTTTTAGGAGCTTTTTTATAAAAAATTTCATTAAAATCCGTTAGGTCGATAATGAGAAATTCAAAATTCGAAAAAATCGTTCTATGGTAGGTACAGTCAGTAATATCTAGATTTAAAATTTTTTTTTATTAAATTATAAATTGTAAAGATTAATCAAAAGAAAAAAATTTTAGCAAAATTCTCGGAACCGTTTTCGAGAAAAATGCGATTTTCGAAAACCATTTTTTAAAATTTGTATGGAAGGTACCGTTAGTTTTAAATAAAACAAAATTTTTTTTCTCAAATCTTGTAGACTATATTAAGAAACTTTTAGTTGCCAAGTTTGAAAAAAATCGAGCATGGGGTTTTCGAAATATTGAGATTCCAAAAAAAAATTTTGATTTTTTTTTTAAAAATCCAAAAAATTAAAAATTGAAAATTTGAATATGTAATAATATTCAAACTTTGGAGGAGCTTTGGCATAAAAAAAATTATTAAAATCGGCTGTACCGTTTTTGACAAAATCAAAAACAAAAAAAATGGACCCAGGGGGGCTACCGAAAATAACAATTTTTTGTAAAATTTTTTTCAACCATTAGCTAGTTTTTACCAAATGAAATTTTTGGAATTTTTTTTAAAAAATTCTGTGGGACAGTTTTTGAGAAAAAAAAATATTTATAAAATTTCGAAAAAAAATCGTATGGCAGGTACCGTTATTTTTGGTCTTAAAAAAAATAGAAAAAAACGTCCGGGGGTAAAAAATTAAAACCCATATCTACCAAGTTTGAAGAAAATCGGCCGAGCCGTTTAGGCTGTAGTCGAACCGACAGACAGACAGACAGACAGACAGACAGACAGACAGACAGACAGACAGACAGACAGAATTGCGAGACCCACTTTTTTGGTCTTCGCTATCATCGTAATGTCAACTTTGATCAAAATCTCGAGTTCGATTTTTTTTACGAATGAATAACTTGCCTTATAGTACCTATAAGTCGCAAGTAAAAATTGAAATTTATACATTGCACAGAACAATTTTTTCGAATTTTGACTTGACGAACTTGATATCAGCATAACGGAAATTATTGAAGGTTCTTATACAAAAGCTTCTGAAAAGATTATTAAAACTTTGAAAAAATATTTTATGAACTTTTGAATAAATAAATAATAAAAACTTAAAATTGGCGTACCAAATTTTTTTATTTTAATTTTATATATAAAATCATATTTTAACATTTTAAAGTTATAATTCTAGCATACATTAATGTTTACTTATGGCATTCTGTTCTTGGCTTCAACTAGTAAAATATTGTTTTAGAATTTTTCAAAATTTTTAAAATTCATAGTATTTTAAAGATAAGAGCAATTTTCTGCTATTCAGTCGTGTATTTTATGTTATATATTTTAATTTTGAAAACTGTTTTGATTTAAAAAAATTGCAATTAAAATGTTAATACGAGTACATTAAAATTCGCTTAGATTTAACATCCACCTTTTATGTATAACCTCCTTCGAATACAAAAAGAAAAACTCGCTAGAAATCACTTTTAAATAGAATTTTACAATCCCAAAAATAAGCATTCTACTTCATGGAATTCAAAACAGGACTACATACGATTCATTTGATTTAAATAACACGTATGGTATGTAAGCAAACCTTTTACGTGTTTTGAGTTCTGAAATGGACGTTTTCATATACACAACAGTCCCTACTTATGTATGCCTACTTAAATTGGTTCGAACAGTTACTAAAAGTTATATAGAAAAATTAGGTACCTATACTTCCCGAATCTTTTTTTCCTGTGAAAATGCCCACAGAATGAAAAATTCTATTTCAGCATTTCGTAAAAAGGGTTGACATTGTTATATATTTTTTAGACTTTTTCCCTTAACCCTTTTATGTTGCTGATCCGAAACAAAAACTATGTTCATTGTTATTGACGATTGTATTGTTTGAGCCTAACGAAGTTATTTGTTGATACCAAAACGAAGCACTTAAAATATGTCAAAGCTTTCTATAAATGGATTCCTTTGCAGTATGCGAATGGTGGGCTTTTTCTGAAAAGTCAATATTGAATATGTTGTTATAGTGTTTATTTATTTTGATTTCTTTGCTTTGAGAGTAGGTGTATAAATTAAATCAAAATCATTAAAATCATTTTCGAGACAGATATACTTTCCGAAAAATTCTTTGAAGAATTTTCAAAAACCCTAGGTCGCAAGTTTAAAATATAATGTCTTGGTAGGTAGGATTGCAGAATCCACATTCCTAATGTCATATTTAATAATCAACTCGCATTAGCTTTCGTTCAAGATCGAAAAAGTTTCTTATAAAAATGAAAGTACATAGAAGATAAAATAATTTCTTAGAAACCTACATATATGTACTTCGATCTACTAAGGGAAAAAGCAAAACAAACCCCCTTCATGGATAGAAAGTTTGTTAAACATTTTTTTCTGTCTATTTAAATTTCCTTTTTTGTGGGAGTATTTTCAAGAGGAAATACTAATTAATTGAATTTACCTCTTACAATAATGAATACCAGGAATTCATAATGTTTTGAAATTCAAGTAAAGGGTGGTTAAATTTTAAGGGCCGATGTTGAATGTGAACCACACCTAAACGTCAAGTTTTACTCTGCATTTCATTTGACATTTCTCAATTTCAGACTAACTCAATTTGAACCATGGAAAGATACACAATCGAGCAACGCGTTAGAGTTATTCAGGCTTGTAATGAAAATGGGCGTACAAATCAAAATGCATTTCGTGCACTTCGTGATTTGTTCGGTCAATTTAATCGTCCAAATGTGTGTACAATCAGAAAAATCGTGCAAAAATTTTGAGCAAACCGGGTCAGTAGGAGATGTGAAAACACCAGTATATGCTCGTACAGCTCGTACTGCAGAAAATATTGCTGCTGTTCGCGATAATGTGGCTGAAGAGCAGTCTACCTCAACTCGTCGTCGTACCCAACAATTGAACCTCTCACGCTCGTCGTTGATGAACATTATGCATAAAGACTTGCTTACAAGGTGCAATTGACTCAAGAACTAAAGCCTCTTGACCATTTCAAGCGTCGTCAATGGTCAGAATGGTGGCAAGAAATGGCAATGACAACAGTTGATGATCAATTTTCGAAGAAAAAAATGCACCCACAAAGAGTGACTGTTTGGTGCAGTTTATGGGCTTGCGGCATCGTCGGGCCGTTATTTTTCTAAAATGAGGCCGGTCAGGCAGTTACTGTGAATGGTGTTTTATTATCATCGTAGATGATAATGCCCGAATTGGAAGATATGGATGTGGACGATCAACAGGACGGTATCTACCACTTGCCACACAGCTAACGAAACAATATGGCTCTTTTGCGCGACAAATTCAATGGCCGTGTTATATCACGTGGTGGCGATGTCGATTGGCCGCCAAGATCATGTGATTTGACACCGTTGGACTTCTTTCTTTGGGGTTATTTGAAAGAAAAGGTGTACGTCGATAAGCCAGCAACGATTCAAGAGCTAAAGGATGAGATAATTCGGCACATTAACGGCATAGAACCTCAATTATGCCTCAGCGTCATCGAAAATTTGGACCATCCGGATGTAGGTGTGCCGCCGAGGTCGCGGCGGCCATTTGGCCGATATTTTGTTCCATATATATTCAAAATCAACATCGGCCCTTAAAATTTAACCACCCTTTATAACAACAAGGTAGATAGTTACTACACTGTACTGCACATGTCACACAGTGGTTAATTTTCATATATTTTTGAAGGAGAACTTTTCACTTTCCAGAAAACAGAATAACCTTTTATGATTATAATAATAAGCTTTTGTTTTACTTTAAGAACAAACATTAATTTTTTATGTAATTGTATTGATGTTTATTTTTGATACAAATAGCAATCTAATCGAAATGTAATACAAAATTATACAAATACACTGTTTTATTAAATACACTCGAATTGTAGAGAGTTGTGCAGTCAACAGACCCTGAAAGTAGTCGATGAATGAAGAGAATGTCGCTTATTTGTCTTCGTTCTTCCAGCGTATTCAAGTTAATTAACAGAAGTCGGTCTCGATTCGTAGGTAAAATAAAAGGGTTATTCCAAGACAGACCACGAAGTGCGAAACGTAGGAAACGACATTGACTGCTCTCGATTCTAGATATATGAATTTGTTGATAAGGGGAACATGCTTGACAGGCGTATTCAAGAAGCGGATGGACAAAGGTTATGTATAAAGATCGGGTCACATAGGAATCCGAGAATTCTTTGGACCAACGTTTCACAAAGCCTAGTAGAGAGTTTGCTTTGAGTATAATCTCGTCAATATGTGTGAGAACATTTCAATATCCATAATAGTAAGAATAACGAGGAGAGGTCCTAAGTGGCTGCCTTGTGGGACCCCGGAGAAGAAAGATCTGAATTGAACTTTATAGTAACGGAGTTTCAGTTAAGAAGAAATCCATCTTAAGAAGATAAGTACAAGCCCAAGGGTGGACAGTTTGAATAGAATAAGCTTATGTGAGATTTTGTCAAAGACCTTACTGAAATCGGTTGAGACAACATTGACTTCCTTTCCGTTTTCTAAGGCTGAAAGGTTAAATGATAAGAATTCAACAAGGTTAGTCGTTGTGGACCTACCCTCGACAAAGCCGTGTTGTCTAGGGGAAATGAGAGACTAACAACGAAAACTAAAAATATCATACAAAATGCTTCAAAAAGATTTTGTGAATATATGAAAGTTTGGCAATTGGACGATAGTTTGTAACTTCACACTTGGGCTTTCTTTATGTATTTGGATTATGAAAGAGGTCCTCCATAACTGAGGGAATACTCCTTGAGATAGAGATAAACCAAAGAATGCTTAGAGAGGAGGATTGAGTGATGAAAACTATTTTTTCAGAAATATGGCGAGGACCGGGAATATACTCATCATTAAGTTGATTCAGCCCATTTTCGATGAGAATTGGGTCAGTGGCATGAGGGGGAAATTCGGTAAATAATTGTATAATGCAATTACAATCAGGTAGAAAGGAGTCGTCTGTAAATGATTGTTTATAAAACTAGCAAAAAGGTTGGCGATAGTTTGTGGTTCGTTTGAAATGTCATTATTGAAAGAGAGAGAGGGAGGATAACCATCAAATTTTCGTTTAAATTTGACAAATTGGAAGAAGGATTTAGGATCTTTAATAAAATTGCTTTGGGTTTAGATTAAATAGCGTTGATAGAGGGAGTTGTAAAGTTCGGTTAAGTGAAGATAGGTACTAATATAATTAGAGTAGTCAGTTGGAGATCGAGAACGAAAGAAAATTTACCAAAACTTATTCCTGTTGTTACGAAACGATCGTAGCCTGTGATTATACCAGCGTGTATCTCTATTGGGGTGGGTAGATTTTGGCTGTTATATTGTTTTGGTGACATCTGTCAAATCTGTTGTTTTTTATTATTTATTTATTTATTTATTTATTGATCTACAAGCGTCTACGGCTAACAGATTGTGAAATAAAAATATCTTAAAATATTTACATGTATTTGCATAATGAACATATATAAAAACATATTTAAAAAGTATATATCAGGAATAGATTAGCTTTAAACAAATCTCTAGAGCAGCTTAGTTCAATAAATTGGCAAACTTCATTGAAATGCCTAATTGATCTACACACTGGTTCATTACTACCATAGCTTGTTCTGTGATATTGCTCAAACAGCAAATTTCTGGAACGTAAAGATCTTAACGGCGCAAAAATTGGAATTTTAAAAAGTAAGGCAGGGCATCTCATATGATAATATAAAATATCCCTCACAAGCATTATACTATGAATAGTTCGTCTTGATTCGAGAGATTTAATTCAAAAGGAATAAACATCTTGCTTTATAATCCGGAATGAAACTCCATTTCATTTTATAAAATATAAATCTCGTAAAACGTCTCTGGATTTTCTGAATATGGAGAGAGAAAGTCTTAAAACTCGGATCCCATATAACATCCGCATATTCAAGTATAGATCTTACGAGAGCCGTATAAAGGGATAGCAACCCGTAAGGATCACTAAAATCAGCACAATTTCGCTTGATAAATCCTACAAGTGAATTTGCTCTTCCAACCACATAATCGACATGAGTTTTCAAAGAGAAAGTTGATTCAAGCATAATGCGTAAATCCTTAATTTTGTCCACACGTGAGAGTGAGTTAGACTCAATCATATAGTCAAAGCTTATGTAAGTAATGGACTTAAAAAAAGATATGGCGCTACATTTTTTTATGTTTAAATTTAAGAAATTTAAATTGCACCATTCAGAGACTTGATTAATATCAGATTGTATGAGATAGCAATCTTCTACACTGTAAATTTCTAGAAAAAGTTTTAGATCATCTGCATAAAGAAGGCACTGAGAATATTTTATTACAGATGTTATATCATTAATAAAAATGTTGAAAAGAAGGGGACCCAAATGGCTACCCTGAGGTACACCCGAACTACATTCAATAGATCTAGAAAAAGAATTATTAATAATAACTTTTTGAGACCTACCAATGAGGTATGAGGATATCCAATTTAAAAATGAAGAGTGGAATCCAAACAGTTCTAGTTTACGCAATAGGATGGAGTGGTTTACCGAGTCAAAAGCCTTACTAAAATCTGTGTAAATTGCATCTACTTGACTCTTTAGTGGTCGCTCTTCTCAGTGGACTCCTTAACGTTTGATGGCCAAATTTGAGACGATCGGCTCGGTAATCAATTAGCTAACATTCGTATGTCAAAGAAAAGTGAAAATCTACAGCAGAATGCAAAGCAGTCGATTAATTGCCATCTGGTCGTGAACAAGAACTCAGTCTTTCGCAGACTTCAACTTGGGGAATTTCTAACTGTCCCAGAAGCTCAAAGTTAATGAGAATAGACAACACCCCAAGCTTAACCGAAAAATCATCCTTAGCGACAAGGCGCATTTTTGGATGAATTGTTGTGTAAACAAGCAATATTGCAGCATGTGGAATGACACCAACGCACACGAGGATCAACAGGTATCAATGGATACTAAAAAAGTTACAGTTTGGTGTAGATTTTGGGCCAGTGTGACATCATTGGTCCGTGGTTTTTTAAAAACGACGTTGGTGAGACAGTCATCGAATAGCGAGCGCTACAAAACGATGATAACCAATTTCTTATGGCCCAAATTAAATTATTATGGACCTAGATGACATATATGCAACCCAGCAGACTTCACAAATAATGACAGTTTGGCTGAACAATTTGAGGGTAAAGACATTTTTCGAAAAGGTCACGGGAATTGGCCACCTAGATCATACGATTTGACCCTACTAGACTAGATGCCCTTAAGCTTATCATAATGCATGCCATAGTTCAAATTCCACCAGATATATGTATGTGGAAGAACCATTGAACATTGGATCACACGACCGTGTCACTGTAAGAAGCCAAGGCGGACATTTGAACTATGTCATATTTCATATACATATAATGGCATAAATGGGCCTTTGGAATAAAAAATAAAGTTTGTTAATACTTCACACACAGATTGTTTTATTCCATTTCAATATCCACCAACCCTTATTCAAAAACCCTTAAGATGTGTGTATAAAGAGGTTTTAAAATGAGAACGACTTTTTCCATTAACAGAAAAAATATTTTCTTTTTATCTTGAATTTTCTTAGGTACACACAAACTTTATAAAGTTGGACCCACCATCACTTAGTGGCTTTCCTTAGAAAATCGAACTACAAATTCAAATCATATATAATGTTAGCATCCAGCAGCATGAGTCTAATCGATGGGGTTCAGTAACTTTGCTTTTAGTACTTTTTTTGATTATATTCAAGAAGGATTTTTATTTAGTTTTGAAGAATAACACTGACTCTGACATACGAGTATAACCGATGAGGAAATACTTATTTTTCTGGGAAAATTACGAGTACTACAATTTTGATCAAAATGTATACGTGCGCTATTTAAGTTATATTTTCTCGACTCAACAGTTTCTGATAATATGTATGCTTTATATTTTGAAGTAGGAGATACCAGGGCAATACGTTGAATGAAAAATTTTGAGTTTTAAGTGAACTGCGACTTTAAGGTTCATTGTGTATCCTCTAGAGCTGATTTAGTTAGCTCAAAATAAAACTTTTCCTTCAGACTGAGTTCCTTAAGAAAGTTAAGTATTTTCAGAGATTGTAGTCCTTACTATGTGGTGACGTCCCAGATACACATGTGTTCGATAAACGAGTACATCATATCTATACCGGATATATGATCCGGTGTTTCCTCGTGAGCATCATAGAATCTGATTGTGGCACTAGTCAGCAGGCCAAGTGCAGTGACCAGTGAGGAAATTCATTATTATTCTGACGTTGTTACTACTCAATACGATACAGATGTAAAAAGTTCATAGTTGTTGTTCTGAAGGAGCATTTTGGCCTGCCTTAATCTTGGGTGTTCTGGCTAAAATTTATATCTTATATACTGCCGCCTTTAATAGCTTCGTTGTTACAAATCAAATTAAATTTCAATGTTAGCATCACATCTTTATTTTATTTAAATAAAACGAAAATTGCGGGGGCAACTCTACTTAAAATTATTCACTTTTTCAGTTTACATACAATTCCTGCCAGATGATACATATGTAAAATAAATTTGTATTTATTTATTCAAAGAAAATAAATAAATTTTCATTTGGTAAACAAATAGATATAAAATCATTTTGATTTCAGTTTACCTATTTAATTTATAAATGCTATTACGCATATTAAATTGAAACCAAATAAAAATTCATCAAAAATTAATTGGTATTTTGTAATTTTTTTGATGAATGTGATTTTTTAAATAAATAAAAAGGATAGTGATTGCGCGTATTTTTATCGGTCAGGAAATGAGTTTAATGCAGAAGCAGATTTATTTAAATTAAAGGCAAATACAGATGGAGTTGCCATCACTTCGCACAGTTTGGTATTCAAATGTAAAGCTTGGCTAAAAGCATTTTTTTGTTTTATTAGCTTTTTTTTATAAGTTTAAAATTACTGGTTAAATTTTTATCGAGAAATATTAATCTATAATTTCTAAATAATGATAATGAATTCTTCTGTATCACAAACTTGACTTTCTGCTTCTTCAGTAGAATATATTTTTTGATCAGATTCAGCAGGAAGTAGAAAACTCAAAGGTTCTTGATTAAAATAGATTGCTTTTGATTGATTTTTCATAACTTTTCTCATTCCGGTTTTCAGGATATTCGATATAAGACCTTAAAGGTATGCTTCGCGTGGAAATTTTCGGTTGAAATTTTGCTTCTAAGCGACGACAATTATATTTTTCTGTTTTAATTTTCATTAAAAAAATATTCTATTTTCTTGTTTCAACCTTTAAAATATTTCTCAGATACTACTTTCTCTATGAAATCGAGCATACAATCCTGTCAGCTTTGTATTATTGATTAAAAATTTCTCAGGATAAAAAGAACTTTATCCTAACAGACCGGTTCAGTGAACGATCCGCAAGCACCCGCAAGTCAACAAAAAAAAAACGTCTCCCGAAAATATAGCCGCTGTCCATAAGAGTGTGCAGGAGCATCCTAGGAATTCAATTCCACGCCGCGAAAAAGAACAAAGCCTTGTATTGGACGGTTTCAAATTTGGTATACACAAGACAAAAGTTGGTGTGCCTCAGGGTTCCGTGTTATCTCCGACACTCTTCCATATATTCTTAAATGATTTTTTGTCTGAAACTTCTTATCCACTAAATTGTTTCGCAGACGACAGTACCCTCAGCTTTTCATATTCGTTTTTAGATTCACATCCTTGTCCTTGGGATATGGACTTCCAATGGTAGCGTATGATAAGCTCATTAAATTCTGATCCTGACAGCATAGTCCAGTCGGGAATCAAAAACCGTGTAGAATTTAATGCCTCGAAAAACTTAATGCTGTTTACTGTTGCTGAAGCGTAACGATTCCTCAATGCCACTATCCACGGATGGCACTTGCATCAAGGAGACTTTTTCACCCCTTCTGATCTTGCTGTAATATATAAATCCTTTGTTCTTCAAAAACTCGAATATAATTCCCATATTTGGGCAGTTGCTCTAAAAACCCATTTGAGTCTCTTGGGCAGAATTCAAAAGAGAGCTACAACAATGATAGGAGACCGTTATCTAACTGAAACAGGGGCGAACGCAGGTAGGGGTTTTAGGGGTTCAAACCCCCCCCGAAACGACCAAAAAAATAAGGGTTTATTTTGTAAAAAAAAAAACAGTGTTATTTTCGTGCCATAAATTCTTCTGCTAGTGTTGTTTTTTTCTTACGACTTATAGGTACTACTTGCCTTAAGTAATGCATTCGTAAAAAAAATCGAACTCAAGATTTTTATCAAAGTTGATATTACTATGAAAGCGAAGACGAAAAATGTGGGTCCCAAAATTCTGTCTGTTCGACTACGGCCTAAAAGGCTGGGCCGATTTTCGTTAAACTTGGTAGATATCGTTTTGAATTTTTTTCCCCCACACGTTTTTTTTTTCCTTTTCTTTTTAAGACCAAAAAAACGGTAGCTGCCATACGATTTTTTTTCGAAATCTTATAAATATTTTTTTCTCTAAAACTATCCCACAGAATTTTGAAAAAAAAAAATCATAAAATTTCATTTTGTCATTTTAGGTATCTAATGGTTGAAAAATTATGAATTAATTATGAAGCCCCACCAAGGTTTAAATATTTTTGCGTATATAAATTTTAAAAGTTTTATTATTTGATTAAGTATTCAAAAAAAATTCAAAATTTTTTTCTGGAAGCTCAATATTTCGAAAACCCCATGCTCGATTTTTTTTTAAACTTGATAAATAAAAGTTTTTTAATATAATCTACAAGATCTGAGGTACCCACAATACAAATGTCAAAAAATGGTTTTCGAAAATCGTATTTTTCAAAAAAATGGCTCCGAGAATTTTGATAGTTTTTTTTTGTTTCGATTAATCTTTACTTTTAGAGAAGCTTCTAAAAAGTTAAAAAAAACATTGCATTTTAAGACTTTAAAAAAAATATTTTTTTTAATTTTTGAAAGAAAAATATTTATTTTTTTTTTGAAAATTCGATACCTCAAAAACTGCTCAATATTTTTTTTGTAAATTAAATTTTTATTCGAAAAATAAGAAAAAAGTTTAAATATGCGAACCAAAATTTTTTCTTAAATATGTTTTAAAGATTTTGTATACAAAAGCTTGTTTTTTTAAGAAACCACTAAAACGAATTACAATTTTGCTCTCGCATAAACTAATATTTGCTCAAAACACATGTCATCCTGTGCTTAGTTCCAACTACTAAAGGAGTTTTAGTCATTTAAAAAATGAATTTTATGCTTTTTCTCTTAGCATTAATTTTTGAAATTCTTAGTCTTTTACATGAGAGCAAGTTCGTGTGACCCAGTCGTGCATTTTATTTTATGTGTCTTCGTATTTTAACGCAACTGTCTTAATTTGAATTGATGATTAAAAAACAGAGACGAATCGAACAGCAATTGCGTTTTTGATAATTAACATTATGTATAGGGCAGAAAACGGACTAACGGAGCAAATATACCGATACAGATATCTGTGTTAATCTTAAGGGCCGATTTATGGCTAATAAATGATTTCGATTTATATAAGTTTGAGTTATTGATGGCTCCAGGGTCGGAGTTACAGCAATAGAAAAAACTCACTCATTTCGTTTGTGTGAAAGTTACAGTTACAGATGAGTAGCACATAGCACCCTCTGAGAGCGTTTTGGTTATAATTATGTAGTATAGTTAACGTAGGTACCAATTGAGTGTTGATGGTGTCCTTATGTTTTCGTATAACTCTTTGTCCTATGATCACAAAAGTACAACAAGTTATAACTTCACGTACTAATATATACCGGATTTAGTTTTGCAGATTTGGACCACTAGGCGGACCTAGAACTTATTATAACTCTATTGTTAGGTACACTTATGGAATCACTTACACTCTTTTTACTTGCGATATAGGTACTATAGGGCAAGTTCTGCATTTGGAAAAAAAATCGAACTCGAGATTTTGATCAAAGTTGACATAACGATGATAGCGAAGACGAAAAAAGTGGGTCCGACAATTCCGTCTGTCTGTCTGTCTGTCTGTCTGTATGTCTGTACCTCGATCTAGAGCCTAAGCCACTGGACCTATTTTCTTCAAACTCGGTAGTTATGGGTCTTCGGTGATTCCCTAGAGGGGAAATTGAAATTTTTTTTAGCTCTAAAACTAACGGTACCCCCCATACACCCGTAATGAAAAATCTTATTTATCTCGAAAACGGCTCTAACGATTTTGATAAAAAAAATTAGGTGTGATATTATGGGCATGGACTACGTTTTGGTAAAAAAAAAATTTGGGGCAAAATGTTATTAACGGTACCTGTCATAGAACCGTTTTTTTGATTTTCGATTTTCTCATTAACGGCTCTAACGATTTTAACCAAAAATTTTCAGTAGGAGTCCCCCTAAGTTTAAAATAATATTGTATATAAAAATATTCGAAAAATTATTTGTTGGGTTTTTTTGAAAATTTTTTTTTTTTGAAAAATCAATATCTTCAAAACCTATGAACGATTATTTTTTGAAATTATTTCCAAAAATCAATATTATTAAATACTTAAAATTCGCATCCCACATTTTTTTCTTGAAAATTTTAAAGAAATTTCTTATAAAAAAAATTTATTTATTTAATAATAAAACGATTTTTTAAAGTTTGTTTGCATAAATTCATACTTTTCTAGAAATCAGACGGCAATTTCATTTTAAATTCATGTTTTATATTTATAAAATGTATTTTAAATTCCAAAGTACTTTTACATAAGAGCAAGTTCGTGCGATCCAGTCGTGCATTTTATTCTTCTTGCTGCATTAATGATATTTTACGAACCAAATGATGGCCTCCATCACAGGGCCCGTAGTAAAAGTCTATGTCTAAGAATTGATTCCGGAATAAAAATGCCCGAATGGCAAGCACCAAAAAACGCCCTCGTAGTGAATATTTTCCAACTTTTGGTAACATTATTCAAATTTGCCAAATAGGTATCCGTTGCAACATCTTTATGATGTTTTGTTTTTGCGATTAGCTGTATGAAATTGTTCCGATAGGTCCTATCCCTAAGAGCAAATATTATTTACTTATAACATATTTATGATAATTACAATAAAGAATATGTAATTAACAAGTACCTACAGTATAGTAATAACATAATATATTTATGAAAATCTCATATTTTTTTGAAAACCCCCCCCGAAATTATTTTCTGCGTTCGCCCCTGAACTGAAACATTTGTATCCCTCGAGCACCGCCGCAATGTTTCATGTCTATCATTATTTTACCGCTATTTTCATAAATTGTGCTCTAGTTAAATAGCCACTTGCATTCCTTCCCTCAAACAATTCAACCGTAAGACCCGTACTTCTAGGAATGCTCATCAGTTTACCCTTGAACCCAATTTCGAACGTACTGTCGAGTACAGGGATTCTTTTTTAGCCGCACTACACGAATGTGGAATGTCTTGAATGAATGAATTGTATTGATTGTTATTGCACTGCGACCTGTAGATCTATTGTGTCCCCTCTTAAAAGTTATGAGCTGGCTCATCCTACAGTTCCTCCTCCAAACCTATTGCTTTTAGGAAATTTAGTATTTGGGGCACTTTTGGAGAGGATAGGTTGCTCCCTTCTACCTGGTACCATCCCAGGTGGGTTTTCCTTTGGTACATGATTGGAAAACACTTTCTTAATATGTGTTCCGGTGTTTCCTCATGCATGTTGCAGAATTTACAAGTGGCACTGCTTACCACACCAAGTAGATTAAGGTGTCTACTAAGTTTGCAGTGTCCTGTTAGAATACATGCTATTATTCTTAGGTTATTCCTACTTAGGTTAATACAGTTTTCGAAATATTGCCGGTTGTAGTTGCCCAGTAGCAATTTCGCCTGTCTCAGCCTAGGGAGTTCATTCCAGTTTTTGAATCTGTTTGCCTCCTCTTTTTGTTTAATTTTGGTTTTGATGACATTTTCACCTATTCCGCAATAGGGTTCAGACCCTGTCAGGGGAGTTGAAGCGTCTATTTTTGTTAGGGAATCTGCCTTTTCGTTTCCAAGAACACCAACGTGACCAGGTACCCAGTAAAGTGTGACCCTGCTCTGTTTACCTAGTTCATTTAGTCTGCTTATGCACTCCCACACCAGCTTAGAGCTGATGGTATATGAGCTTAGCCTTGAGTGCTGCTTGACTATCTGACATAATGGCAATGTTCTATCCTATGGCCTATCCCTATGGCGTTTACCTCCGCTTAGAAGATGCTGGTTGACTGCCCCATCGGTATGGAAAGTTTGGTTTTTGGCCCAAAGATTCCTGCACCAGTCCCTGCGCTTGTTTTCTATCCATCATTTGATGGTTTTTGTTTAGAGTGTGTAGTTTGTATCCTCTCCTACCCAGTCTTCCTTGTTACTGGGCTGTGTAAGAAAGTTTTTCACGGAATGCCTTACCTGGTAGTATGTTTCCCACTTACTGCAATGCGCAGCCATTCAAAACCGATATGCATCGGTATCTGCTTTCTAATCCTATCCCTATCCTATCCTATCTCGTGTTGTGTTTAATATTATAAAGGTATTCATAACCCCTTGAGTGCGCGTATAATATTAAAAATCAAAGATATAGCTTTCTTCGAATACAAAAATATTTCGAAAAATTAAAAATTATGTTTAAAATATTAAAAAAATATATTAAAATATTAAAATTTAAGTTTAAAATAAATCAACTGTAAAATCATTTAATCAATAAGAATTTTTGTACTTTTACTGCGCCTGTAAGAAAGTTCCTTTTCAATTAAATTATGACTTACCTACTAAGAAGAACGCATTTGGCAGTAGGAACTAATAAAAATAATAAGATGGCCGCCAGAATTAAGTCCGATGTATTGACTAATTAAAAATAACTTTATAAAAGGTGTTGTTACTTTGAAAAAATGGAATAATGGTCAGGTTTTTGTTTTAAATACCACAGTGTGCGTAGTCGGTGGGATGTGTTTACTATTTCAATTTCTTAAATTCAATTTTTTTAAATTTAATTTAATTCTGATTAATTATTTTGAGAGTTTAGAATTGTGCATAAATGTTATTGTCTGTAAGTCTCACAAGTACGTGCTCTTTTCGCATCACGTGTTGGGCACACTTCAACTGGTATTAAATAAATACAAAATTTCAAATAACGGCTCTAACGATTTTGATAAAAAAAAATAGGTGTGATATTATGGACACGGACTACATTATGGTAAAAAAAATTTTTGGGGGGAAATGTTATTAACGGTACCCGTCATAGGTATAATGGTTTTTTTAAATTTTCGAATTTCTCATCAACAGCTCTAACGATTTTAACCAAAATTTTTATGCGGGAGCTTCTATACACTTGAAAAAATATAATCTAAAACTTTTTTCGAAAAAATAGTTTTTGGATTGTAAAAAAAATAATAAAAATTTTGTTTTGAAAATTCAATATCTAGAAAACGGATACCTACACGAATAAATTTTTAAATTACGTTATAAAATGTATTTTATTGAATACTAACAACTTGCATATCAATTGTTTGCATACAAATTTTAAGGACAATTTAGTACACAAAAAACATGTCTCAGTGTGACTGTGTGTCTGTTTGTCTGTACCTCTGCCTACAGCCAAAACTTCGAGGCCTATGTTCTTCAATCTGGGTAGTTAAGGGTCTTCGTGATTCTCTAGAGGAGAAATTGAAATTTTTGTTAGATCCAAAACTAATGATAGCCCCCATACACCCATAATGCATAATCTTATTTATATCGAAAACGGCTCTAACGATTTTGATAAAATTAGGACATTGGACATGGACTACATTTTGGTCAAACAAAATTTTGGGGCAAAATGTTATTAACGGTATACCTTTCATAGAACGGTTTTTTGATTTTTTGACTTTCTCATTAACGGCTCTAACCATTTTAACCAAAAATTTTCAACAGGAGCCCCCTTAAGTTTGAAATAATATTGTATATAAAAATATTCGAAAAAAAAACTATTTCTAAAATCTATACTACTAAATACTTCTCGAAAAATTTTAAGGAAATTTGTTATATAAAAAATTACTTTAAAAAGATTAATCAGACGGCAATTCCATATATTTGAACATTTTTATCTAATTAAATCCATGTTTTATATTTATAAAATGTATTTTTAATTCCAAAGTACTTTTACATTATGAGCAAGTTTGTGCGATCCAGTCGTGCATTTTATTTTTTAAGTTACCTGAATACACTTAATAGCATTTTGGGTGACAAAAATTGACTTTCAATTGACTACAGTGCACATGAACTATTCTATAAAAGCGAAACCATTTTAAAGTTTGGGTTGAATTATCTCAGAAAGTAGTCAACCCATTTATTTGAAAAAAAGTTTTATTATTTTCTATATTGTTATATTTATAATATGCACAAACATGAACAAACTCTTTTTTTTTCAAGTGTGAAAGAGAATCTAATTCGATACGGTAAGTTATGCATATAAACTAAAATTAATATTATTGTAGAAAATATGCTCAGTCCCATTGAGAAATGTTTTCATATGCTAATATTAATATTAAAAAAATATTCGTAGTTACAATTTGCGAAGCAACGCGAGTACGGGTCGGCTAGTTATTTATATTTATATAAGTCTGATTCTTGAGAATATAAAACAAATAAAGAAGAAGACTAACACACAGTGCCATTTTCCTCAAGTAACACACAACTTAAATTCTCAATGGAAGCAACAGATTTCGTACATAAAATTGTAAACCTTAAATTTACGCCTCGAACGTGCTCCGAATAGCGTATTTTTATTCTTTATTTTGACTTATTATATTTTATACTTGCTTTGCTTTTTTGTTTTAATTTTAAATTTCCTTGAATTGATTTTCCACTCGCTGCAAAACATTGAAATGGAAAATGAATGGCTATTCAAGGAATTATTTATTATTATTTATTCAAAAACAAAAATGGCTTGTTGAAAAAATTTTATATATTTTTTATTAGCCGATGGCAAACATCTTGTTGATATTGGAGGATAAAATTATTTCATGAAAATAACACAGATTGTTTTCAATAAAGCGAATGCTTTGGAGCAAAACGAACAAAAGATTAATAAAGTCATTTAGGTGGAGGGCTTATTCAATCTACATATAACTCCCTTGCCATGATAATTTGATTGATAAAAAATAAAAATATTCCAAGATGTAGGGAAATGAAGTTTGGAATTGGATTCATGAATTGTTGTTCACACTCTGGGGTCAGGAATAACGAGTACCTGTAGTTCTGGATTTTGAAAACCATTTCTACTTTGGTTTCTGCGGTATTTCTAAGTTATGGACATCTCTAGGTGTGTTTCTCTGTACATCATAATTTCTCTGGATCTACTCGTAGGTAACATTAAACATTATATGTATATTAATTTAACTTAAAGAATTTAATTTTGTTAAATATGAATTTCTTGGTCCCTTCCTTAAGAATACGAAATAATACCTCATCATATTACCAATTTGAAAGCTTGATAAGGTGCTATTAAACGTAATTAACATAAGCTTTAAATATTTAAGAAATTTAAAAAACTGGTTACTGGGGGCTTATTAAGTCATTTAGATAGGAAGGTGCTATATGTATATCTCTAAATAAATATTTTAAAATATCCTGAAACTTTTTGTAAACGAGTATGTAGATGAAAATCTAGACGCCGCCGCCGCGCCGATGAAGCCTTGTAAACAAAAAAGCAACTTCTAGACTTCGGGCTTGATTTGATTTATTTAAAATTATTTCCTTAGAAACCGGTCAAAAAAATTATTGAATTTTAAGAAATGTACGTTTTAATAATGCGTCAAGATAATTTTTGACCAAAATGCAATCGATGGACCATAATAGCACACTTAATATGTTTTATCAAAATTGTTAGAGTCGTTTTCGAAATAAATATGATTTTGCATAGCAGCTGTAGTTTTAACTTTGTCGAGATTGCCATCCGCTAAGTCAAGCACTATCCGTTTGTTTTTATTTCCACGCACTAAAGGGATTATGACTACCCTCAAAATGTTTGATCAAATTGCGAGCGTTTTAGAAAAGTTGAAGAGGATTTACCGAGAGGAGATACCGATGTACATTGGTTTTGAATGTCTGAGTATTATAATGGGAGGGATATAGTATAGATTCGGGTAAAGCATTCCACATTCGTGTAGTGCGGCTTAAGAAAGAATCCTCGAATTTAACTATACGTCCGAAATTGGGCTCAAGGGTAAGCTAATGGGCGCGAGTATGACGGCTAAATTGCTTAAGGGGAGGAATGCGACTGGCTGTTTTACTAAAAAAAAATAATTAAAGACGAGGAGAACATTGCGACGGTGCTCGAGAGATTCAAATGATTCTGTTATACTTCTATCATCAATCATTTTTAAAGCTCTTTTTTAGATTCTATTGAGACAATTGTTTTAACCGGTATGAACAGAACTGTTGCATGTATACTAGGGTGTGTCAAAGTGCTCAACTATGGTATTTTCAAATGTAATAGCTTTAAAAAGTTGCATTGCTTATCAAAATTAAATCCTGCGTTTACAATTTTCATTTTAATTAATATCTTTGGCTCGCTCAATCAACGGAACCACCTACAATATCGTGGTATATCTATTTGTAAAGACAAAAATTCTTTCTGTATTTTGGTTAGTTTTTTTTTAGTATATGCATTCGTAAAAAAAATCGAACTCGAGATTTCGATCAAAGTTGACATTACGATGATAGCAAAGACTAAAAAAGTGGGTCTCGCAATTCTGTCTGTCTGTCTGTCTGTTCGGCTACAGGCTAAACGGCTAGGCCGATTTTCTTTAAACTTGGTAGATATCATTTTTAATTTTTCCCCCCACACGTTTTTTTTCTTTTTTTTTAAGACCAAAAATAACGGTACCTGCCATACGAATTTTTTTCGAAATTTTATATACATTTTTTTTCCTCAAAAACTGTTCGACAGATTTCAAAAATAAAAATTCAGAAAAATTTCATTTAATTAAATGGTTATTGAGGGTACCCCCCATGGAACCATTTTTTTTGTTTTTGATTTTCTCAAAGACGGTTGAACCGATTTTGATCATTTTTTTCTTGTTAAAGCTCCCCAAAAACATAAATAGAATTGTGTACTCAAATTTTCAAAAAAAATTTTTTTGGATTTTTAAAAAAAACTTCAAAATTTTTTTTTCAAAACTCAATATTTCGAAAACCCCATGCTAGATTTTTTTTAAACTTTATAAATTAGAGTTTCTTAATATAATCTATAAAATGTGAGAAAAAAATTTTTATTTTACCTAAAAATAAAGGTACCTACCATACAAATGCTGAAAAATTTTTAAAAATGGTTTTCAAAAATTAATTTTTACTATCTTTAATTTAATAAAAAAAATTCTTGAAATTAAGATATTATAGCTTGTACTTACCATAGAACCATTTTTTCGAATTTTGAATTTCTCATTATCCACATAACAGATCTTAATGCAAATTTTTATAGAGAAGCTTCTAAAAAGTCTAAAACACATTGCATTTCAAAACTTTAAAATAAATATTTTTTGAATTTTTGAAAAAAAAATCTATTTTTTCTTTTGTGAAAATTCGATATCTCCGAAACGGGTCAATATTTCTATTTGTAAATTTAATTTTGATTCGAACAATAATAAAAACTTTAAATTGGCGTACCTAAATTTTTTCTTAAAAAGCTTTTAAAAAGTTTGTATATAAAAGCTTTTTTTAAGAAACGACTTATAATTTTTGTTTTTGCATAAATTCATAGTTGGATAACATTCTGTTTTTTTCTCTTACTACTAAAAGAATTTAAAAATTAATTTTATCCTCAACAGATTTCTCTAATAACATTCGTTTTTTAAAATTCCTAGTCTATTACATAGGAGCAAGTTCGTGCGACCCAGTCGTGCATTTTATTTTTTACATGTTCTTAAACCTCAGACCCTAATACAACTTTTGAGCACTATTACATTTAAAAATAAGAGTACTTTTTTGCGGCCATAGAAAAGTGACACACCCTAATGTATACCCACTGGGATCAAAAAGTTTGAAAATTTTCCCGGCATACTACTGGGACTTTCCAGGATTATACTGGGATCTCACCAGGAATTCGAGAATTCATTAATTTTTGTTTTCCAATTTGCATTTTATCAGCGAAATGAATACATTTCAAAATCAGTTGAAAACGATTTCGTGACATTATTTGATGGACAAACAAGTGGAAAATGAATCTTTGCTCCAATAATAATTTATAGATGGGTATTTGACAATGCCCCATTATAGATATAACGACCCCGAGAAATGTCTTTATTTCGCGAAATCCGTATCAACCCATATCTTTGTGCCGAATTTCGAGTAATTGTTCTCATAGATAAAGCATTTTGAGCGTTCAAATGTGTCTGAAGAACTATCGATTCATAAATTTCTTGAGTCACCATGAGTGAAAAATAGTAAGAGCTTTCATTGTAGAACTGAAACCAGCGCAAAAACCATGGTTTCTACAAAATCAAATTTTTTCAAAGAGCGTCCATCAACAGGTGTCCAAGTCTAAGAAATAGGAACTTTATGTTTATCAGAATCTTCATCAGATGAAATCTGATTGTTTATCAGCAGTAGAAAGATTCACATCAAAATCTGGCCCTACAAAATCAACGTCTTCGTCCATCGCGTCAGAATTTTTCTTGTCAGAAGACCTTCCATAAAACCTTCTCGGATCAATTTCTTATCTTTAGTAAATTAGTTTTTCGAATGAACTCTAGAAAAAATTGAGTGAGCAGAAAATACAGCGGGGTTTTACCTTTCTGGAAGTATGACCATACACATTCACGAATTATCGAGGTGCCATATGACCCACCAGTGGTCATGTTGCTAAAACACTAAAGCACAATAAACTTTTAGTTTACACTTGGCGCTCTGATAAGGCTTTTTTATTTGAACGTTGGCAGTCAACTTGTTGAACGATGGAAAGCCTACAATTTGTAACGTTGTTTGAGCCTATAGATTCCAGTGGTAGGTAGGTAAGTAGAAATGGCGAATACCGGCAGTCTAGCCTTGTAGCCCAATAAGCTCCGAAAAATGGCGTATTGTAGACATTCTCGCGGAGTTATCCAGTTTGGATTGAGTTAAAAAAAAGAAAGGATTTAGTAGGTTTTGATGTTTTATCACACTTATCCGACACCATCCACACTGAGCCAAGCTAGGCAGAGGCAACTTATTGACTGGTGCTGGAACAGCAGCCAATACGATTAAGTGATCATCCGACCCCTCCCACAATAAAATTCCCCCAAACCCATCAGCTAGCTAGCTGCTAGCTCGGGATCTAAAGAATCAATCGGAGGGCATGATACAGACGTAACCGAAGTTCCTACTAGAGCCATTTTGTCGGTTTGAGAAAAGAGATTAGGCCTTTGATCTTCATTTCTGAAAGTTCGTCAATGTCATCAAAAAAAAATGCCTTTACCAACTATTGTGGTTTAAATTTGGCCAAAACTGGACATTTGCAGAGGAAATGGAGGACTGTCTCATTTTCCCGCTTGTCTCCACAGCTATGACAGTGTAAGTGTTGTGTGGAATGCCCAATTTCGCAGCATGCTCTTCTTTTGACCAGTGTGAAGCTACGATTCCAGCTATGTCTTGCCCGGTTCTGCTTATCAGATTAAGCGTTCGGGATTTGTTATAGGACCAATTTGGAGCATGATGTATTAGAACTAATGGCTTTAACCTGGCTGTCTATGATAATAGTCCTATTCCAGTTTTGGTTTGGATCTTGTTTGAGTACCTCCAGGAAAGTATGCCTGATAGCCAGTAATTCAACTTGAGAAACACTAGCAAAGATTCCATTGAGTATTAAAGATTTTTTGTTATGTGAGGCCATCTGAAAGATCGTGTTTGTGTATATATACACAACCTGCAAACTCTTGATATTTTCAAAAAAATAATCGTGAAGTATTGTGCGAGTTATGATCAGATATTTGTCGAAAGGCATAGAAAACTAGCTTGCAAGAATCGAGTGCTGCGAGAAATTTCCATGTTATTATATCCCATTAATAATAATAGCAGGATCGTTTTAATAAAAGGTTTTTTTTTCCGAATTTAAATAATAAATGGGTTTTAATTATAAATATTAAACCTTTTATGTAAAAAAAATTTGAATGTGAAGAAGTTTTATCTGAGAACGAGCTGAATGTAATGTAATGATATTCTTCATCATGGATTTATTTACACAAAGGAAGAGGTTCTAACTGACTTCCCTGAAAAACTTCCAATTGGAGAAAGGAAGGGTTTGAAAAAGATTCTCGGAATTATATCCAGTGAAAAGTATTTTGAACATATGTAAGGCTAGTGAAAGGGTTCGTCAAAAGCCTTAGAATTTCCCACATAGTTATAGCCGAGCTTTGATCACATTCTAACGTAGTTGAGCATTTGTGCAAAAATACAAGTAAATTCGTTGCAGTTGATCCCGTTCACGTAAAATTAAAACTATCACTCTTGGCTGGAACGTCATGCGGTTTTGGTGAGTGTGCAAAACCGTCTAAGAGTAACTCTTATCAAGAAGGTGTTTATCATGCATGCCGTTTGAAATTCAGTAGTCCCCTAAATTACTACCGAAAATACCCACACATAAATGGTTGAGGGTTGTCAGTTAATACAAGTCGTTAGTGCCTAATTTATTTATTTTTGTTCAAGTTTGGGAATGCAAGATAGTTAAGAGATTGGTCTGCAGTTTGAAATAATACATTTTTGTAAAAGTTGGGGTTGTTAATGGTGTCTTCCATATATATACTTGTACATATACTAAGACTTGGGGTTAGCACAGATACCGAATGGTCATGAAATCATAAAAAAGTTTCGAATGTTAATGTAAAACTTTTTTAATATCAAAATTTTATAATAATATGTTTTTGAAGGAAGTATCCCATATCAAATTTCATTACTTAAAGTAAAATTGACTTGATGAGTACATTTCTTTTCCAAGTTGACGAATTTCAAAAAAACTTTTTGGCTCAACTTCGAGTGGACTTTCCATGTTCAACAAGAGAAACACATAATTTACGATTTACAAGCAAATAATTTTCGAGATTTTGATCAAATTTGACATTATGATGATAGCGAAGACCTAAAAAGGGGGTCTCGGAATTCTGTCTGTCTGTCTGTCGATTCGACTACAGCCTAAATGGCTCGGCCGATTTTCTTCAAACTTGGTAGATATGGGTTTTAATTTTTTCCCCTCGGACTTTTTTTTCTGTTTTTTTTTTAAGACCAAAAATAACGGTACCTGCCATACGATTTCTTATCGAAATTTTGTAAATATTTTTTTTTTTTCTCAAAAACTGTCCCACAGAATTTTTTTAAAAAAATTTGAAAAATTTTATTTGGTTAAAACTAGCTAATGGTTGAAAAAAATTTTACAAAAAATTGTTATTTTTGATAGCCCCCCTGGGTCCATTTTTTTTGTTTTTGATTTTCTCGAAAATGGTACAGCCGATTTAAATAATTTTTCTTATGCCAAAGCTCCTCCAAAGTTTGAATATTATTACATATTCAAATTTTCAATTTTTAATTTTTTGGATTTTTAAAAAAAAATCAAATTTTTTTTTTGGAAACTCAATATTTCAAAAACCCAATGCTCGATTTTTTTCAAACTTGACAAATAAAAGTTTCTTAACATAATCTACAAGATTTGAGAAAAAAAAATTTGTTTTATCTAGAACTAACGGTACCTTCCATACAAATTTTAAAAAATGGTTTTCGAAAATCGTATTTTTCTCGAAAACGGTTCCGAGAATTTTTCTAAACTTTTTTTTCTTTTGATTAATTTTTACGATCTATAATTTAATAAAAAAAATTTGAAATCTAGATATTACTGACTGTACCTACCATAGAACGATTTTTTCGAATTTTGAATTTCTCATTATCGGCATAACGGATTTTAATGAAATTTCTTATAAAGAAGCTCCTAAAAAGTTTAAAAAACATTGCATTTCAAAACTTAAAAAAAAAATATTTTTTCAATTTAAAAAAAAGTCTTGTTTGTTTTGAAAAATTCGATATCTCAAGAACAGCTCAGTATTTTTTTGGAAATTTAACACTTATTCGTACAATAATAAAAACTTAAGGTTGGCGTACCAAAATTTTTTCTTAAAAATGTTTTAAAAATTTTGTACATAAAAGCTTATGTTTTTAAGGAACCACTACAATGAGCTATAATTTTTGTTCTTGCATAAATTCATATTTGCATAGCATTCTTTTTTTATCCCTTATTACTAAAAGAATTTAAAAAATTAATTTTATCCTTATGAACAGTTTTTTTTAATAACATCCGTTTTTAAAATTCCTAGTCTTTTACATAGGAGCAGTAGTTATACAAATTTTCTTCACATAGAAACAATCCCAGGCAACGTGCAAGATCTTACAGCGTTAATGATTAAGAATTTTAATCTTGGTTGGATGTAGTTCACATTGGATTTTTGTCAAAAAATCGATGTAGGATGAACTGAATCTAACAAAAATTGCGTATTGACAAGGCCCTCACTAGTCAACTGATGAGTCCATGTGAGATCGCCAGGATGAGACCCCAATTTTTGTGAATTAAAGGCCAGAAAAAGCACACAATTTATCAACATGGTCGATTATCTGCTGTTTTGTTTTTAAATCATGGGTTATTTTGACACTGACAGCTGTTTCCCGCTCGAAATCTTGACAGAGAGTCAATATCATACCTCCGCGCAACGAAATGAGTCGCTTTACGCTTCAACAAGGTTGCGAAATGAAGAAATGGTTACATACATGCAGTTGTGCCTGCGAAGCTTCATATATTAATGAATTTTTGAATATTACAACAAAAACTTGAATGAACTACCTCCAAGTGAATTCTTATTTGGCTGGAGTTATAGCTATTTCACGGTTGCCAAGCCAATCATTAGACTCCTTTATTAGTGGTGCTTAGCCTTTAAACTATCAACCGAAAAACGTTTCTGCCTTGACTGAGATTTGAACCCAGACCTAGCGTCGTCAGAAGGCAATGCGCTACGCATCACGCTAATATTGAAAAATTATTTCCAAAGTGAGTGCTGTGAAACCCAAACAGTGCGTTCTTTGAAAACATGTTTTGTCCGAAATGGACCACCCACCGCGCCGAGACTAATATGCTAGTGAACAAAACTCGCACAGACGAGAATGTGGCTGCCGTGCCAGAACATCAACTCGCCATCGATCTCAACAGTTCAATATTTAACGCACTAGCCTGAGGAGAATTCTGCACAAAGATCTCGGATTATTCGTCTACAAGGTCCAATTAGCTCAGCAATTGAAGGCGCCCGACAATCCGTTCGAACGACGTTGTGTTCTATAACTAATTGGAATGTTTGCTCTTCCAAAAAAAAGCCATAATATACGGAAACAAAAATGTGTAATTTTGTTAATTTTAAAAAATAAAATAGGTATTTGATGATTTTAACTTTAATAAAAGGGTACAGAAAGTATGATACTATATTCGATTAAATTATACTAAAACAGCTAGTACTAATTCAACTAAAATTTTGCACCACTGTTCTTAAAAATAACTTCAACTCACATGTCAAAATAAAGTGCTCTTCTGTATAATTACGGTGCATAATATTACAAATAAAAACATACAATTTTTAAACTTTGAATATGAAAAGAAAAAAAATCCATGCCGACAATATTCCTTCAATTATACCTACATACATATCTTGGGGTTAGAACTTTTATCCTTTATCAAATATGGACATTGACAAACAAGATAAAAGTTCTGTTTCCTATAGAATTATGTATAGAAAATCTAAATCATAATTAAAAGTGTTTTGAATAGAGATAAATTTGTTAGTTTTACTCTGGGAAAAGAACTTCTGTGATGAGACAGTAGTTGTCCTGTTAAGCGACAATGTCGTGTGTTCTAAAAATAAAATCCAATTAAAACTTCGGTTATAAAAAATTAAGAGTTTAATCATATCTAGGTGAGTATTTTAAATATTTTGAATTAAAGTAAAGTTTGAAATAAAAACGGAAAACTTATCAATAATTTTTGTATACTAGTAGTTGTGATGACGAATTTGAAAGTTATAAATTATAACAAGGTTCTAATTACACTCGCATTAGTCTCACTGTGACATTAATTAGTAAAATGCGCATTATTCTGGAGGCCATTTGCAGACTGCAGCGAGATGGGTTAATTTTTTTTTTAAATACTCGTAGTTTGATTCAAATGTCTGAATTATAGTATTAAAAAATGTATTCACTTGATTAAAGAAAAATTAAGTACTGAATGAAAGTTATTTTTTAAATAGTTAAAATATGTTTTCAGTTCATAATGATGATATGCAAGGAAACACAAAGGACTTTCTTCATATGCAAATTGTTCACAATTTTTGCTGATTTTGAAGTTGTAACACAAGTTACCGTTCATTTATTTGTTGATTTTTACTTCTGATGCATTCCTGTGAAAAATTGAAGTTGATATTTTTATCAAACAATGAAGAGAGGTGAAAAGTAGGCCTCGCAATTTTGTTTTGTCGATTGGATGGATTTTATTTAAAAATGTAGCTATAATTTTTTATTTTTCTCCTGACATTTTTTGGACTTTTTTAAGATAAAAATAACGCTACCTAACATATTTTTTTTTTAATTTATTTATTTATCTACAAGCTTAGCTTAACAGATCACAATATTCAATTAAAAGATTTATAATATAAACAATTTTAATATTTTATTAAGGTTTTTGATTTATGAATTAATATAGAAAATTAAAGTAATATAAAGAATGAAATATAATATTTTTGAGTTTTGTAAGTCAAAATTTAGGCATACATCATTGAAAGACTATGAACATTGTTTCATGTACGTATCTTCTAGATTGCAGTGAATGTATGCCAAGAAGCTGGCATCTTTTTTCGTAAGATAATGAAAAGTTCCAATTTACCCCTATGAATTTTTGCAATTTGATCAGAGTCTTCTTCATAAGACGGGCTCAGAATACTCTAGAATATATATTACTATAGAAGGGTAGGAGGATCAGTGAAATCCTTTGATAAAACCAACCATGGAGTTTGGCTTTGCTACAATATAATCAATGAAATAATTATAAGTTAGTTTTGTGTCCATTATTACACCGAGGTCTTTTATTTTATCAACTCTTTTTAATAAGTTGTACTCATACGAAATTTTTGAGGAACCTCTATTGATATTTAAATTAAGGCAAGGTGTACTCAAAACACCATCTGGATAGTAGATTGATATTTAACTGTACTTTCATACAGTCATTAATATTTTGTATTTTTAAAAATATCCTTAAATCATCCGCAAAGATTAATGAATTCAAAAATTTTAAAACAGAAACAATATCATCTAAAAATAAGATAAATAGTAGAGGGCCAAGGTGACTACCCTGTGGGACACCCGATGACAATTTATAGGCCTTGAAAAATTCTTATCGATAACTTTTATTTGGGGTCTACCAAATAAAATTGAAGAGATCCTATTTACCATTGAAAATCCAAAATTTCTAATTTTTTAATGAGAACTCTATGATTGACTGAGTCAAGGGCCATGCTGAAAAAATTTAGAAAATATTTTTTTTTATCAAAAACTGTTTCTGAGATAGAATATATTTTTATTTTTGATATTCTCAACAACATTTTCTTATGAAAAAGTTTCTTAAGAATTAAAATAGTTTAAAAAAAATTAATTTTGTATTTAAGAAAATTCAATATTGAAAACAACGTTCTTGAGTTTTTGAAAACTTAGACCACTTCTGTAAAAAAATTATTACCCATGAGTATGTTCAATACAAATGTTTAATAAAATGGTTTTGGAAAATTATTTTTTTCTTGAAAACATTTCCAAGCATTTTGATAAGAATTTGTCTGTATCGTTAAATTTGCACAACCTTCTTTCCAATTTTAAAAATAATGTTTAAGATATTATTATCAGTATCTGTTCTTTTTCTAAGTTTTGGAATTTCTCATTATCGGTGTTTTCGATTGAAATTTATTTAATTATACAAAAAAGTCGTTACAAATTGAAGAAACATTTTCTATTGATTACAAAAATATATTTTTTGAATTCTTAAAAATGTTTTTTTTATATATATATGAATTTCAAAATCGGTCTTATTTTTTTATTCAATTTGCTTAAAATAGGGAAATACCCATTTTTTAAATGTTTTAAGAATTTATTTCTCCAAAAATCCTCTCCAATGATTTAATCATTTTATTTTATTGCATAAATGCATATTTGCATATTTGAAATCAGATGAATTTCTTTTTTTACCTTAAAATTTTAAGAGAGTTGCTTAAGTCATTTAAAAAATTAATTTAATACTTTTGGACTTTTGGAAAAAGATGTTACATACTAGAAAATGTAACATCTTTTTCTACTAATTCCTTTCTAAGTTAGTGTGTGAGTGCATTAGAAGGCTAAATGAACTTGGCAAGAAGAACAGGGCCACAATTTACTGGGAACCAGGTCACATGGGTGTTCATGGAATAGGCGCATCAATCCATTTAACAGTGCCGGAGCCCTATTGCTAAATAGGAGAAAATGTCACAAGAAGAGGAGGCAAGCAGACCAAAGAATTGTAAAGAACTCCCAAAGCTGAAGCAGTCGAAACTACTACTGGGCAATTACAACCAACAACTTTTCGAATACTGCATCAACTTAAGTAGAAAAAAGTTTTAAAAGGTTTGCTCGTGATTTTCGTGATCCTTATGTCCTTAAAATTCTGTATGTTTCATTTGTTAGGTCTATTCTGGAATATGGTTGCATTGTATAGGCTCCATATTACGGGGTTCATGTCGACAGAATAGAGTGTATTCAAAGGAGATTTATGAGATTTTGTTTACGTTTTCTTCCCTGGTCTAGTACTATTGATTTGCCACGTTATACACATAGACTTCAACTAATAAATCTTCCATCCCTTCTAAGTCATCGTGAGTACTTACAGTTCTGTTTTATTATGGGGATTGTTAATGGAACAGTTACAGCTCCATCGGTTCTTTGCAGATTGAATTTTAGTGTTAGTCGTTCTAGCTTAAGAAGGCAATTGCCTCTTTGTAATATTTTCAGTAGATCTAACTACGGCGCCAATAGTCCTCTCAATCTCTTAAAAAATGTCTTCAATAAAAACTATTTTCTTATTCATTCGATTAATGATAACGTAAAATCACACAATTTTAAGAATATGTTCTTCATCCTTAACAATTAAATTTAATGTATAGATTTAAGTATTTTTAGTTTTTATATTATGTAAATATGATATAATTTAAGATTGTTGCGTTAGTATTTGACGTGTTGAATAAAGATTTTGGGACACTGCAAACTTAGAAGGCACCTAGGTTTACTTGGAATGGTTACCAGTGCCACATGTAGATTCTGCAACATGCATGAGGAAACACTGTGGTCAGGAAAATAGTAGGAAATGTTGTCCACTCATGCACCAAATACTAAGATTCAAGGATTTAATAGGAAATGTCGATGTACATTGGATTTGAAAGCTGGTGCATCACAATGACGTTGACAAATCGAGAGGTACATATTATTCTTGTAGTGCTGCTAAAGAAAGAACCTCTATATTTGAAATTACGTCCGAACTTAGGCTCATGATGAAAATTCCCAGCTAGACGAGTATTATAGCGGAATAAGTTGAAAAAAGGAATGAAATTGGCTATTTCAATTGAACAATGTTGATAAAAAAACGATACAACAGTGAAAGATAGGAGACGTTATGACACTGTTTTTAAGAGAAACAAAAGTTTCCGTAATGGACGTGTCTCCTATATGTCTTAGGGCTCCATTATGAAGTCTATTCAACAGGTTCAAATGAGAAATTGGGGCACCAGCCCGGATATTGGAGTTATACTGAAGTTTTCGGCGAATGTATGCCTTAGAGATCATACCCCCATCAGAAGAGGAAACGAATTTCTTGCATCTTTGCTGCGTTTTATGCTGCATCGAATATTATGATCAGTCCATACCAGGTGGTCATTAACACACATACCGACTATGGAAACCTTTTCACTTTCTTTGATCCATGTGCCATTCGTGTATAATGGCATGGGTTGTATATTCCGTCCAATACAACTTGTTTCTTTACTTTTGTTTCTCCAAAATGATGTAAGAATTGGTTTTACTTTTTGGTGAGATATGTTATCAGATTACCAGTGGACCTATTCCTAGGATAGCCGAACTGTCAGTTATTTGATATTACGATTTTTGAGATATTTCTTAAGTTGATTATTTATTGATTTGATCAAAATCTCATTTATATCAATATTTGAGCAGAAAAAATATCAATCCGAATTCTTTTAGTAATTTGTCATAAATCGTATAATTTTTCAGGTATAGAAAATATCATTCCCAAGTTATAGAACTGGAGCCAAATTACCGCATCAGTTTTTGAGTAATATACGTGACTGAATCATGTGAGTGTGGCATTACCGTTTACGTCATCGAGCAATCGATTACCCTAATTTTACATTTTCATTCGGTCACTGAAGCGGTAATTTGGCCCCTATTTTTGATTGTCAAAAATTAGTAACAGGGTTATGATTCGCCAAACAAGAATTCACTCTTTAATTCGAGATAGCAGAAACCCTTCAAAGTGTTTCTGGGCGAAGATTTGGAATAAATCCAAGTACGAAAGTCAAATGCCAAGTGTGAAATTTCATTAAGACAAAAATGACAACCAAATAAAATCGACCTGGAACATAAAATGCGCCCTGTATGTACATTAAATTTATTATTTCTTAATCTTCTTAATGACTTTTTAAAACCCAAATAAATAGATGGATGCACGCTGATGATAGCTGATATTTGAAAATACTTCAATAAAGATTTCCTGTGCTAAAAGTTAGGTAGAAAATTAAAATTTAACCACAGAACCTGAATATGATAATCTGCATCATCTCTAAAATTGTTCAGATTTTAAACCTTATCCTTAAAGATATACAAAAATTAAATAAAACAGTCAATAATTACGAGTACCTCGAAAAATTACTTTTCAAAAATTACCTATACTGCTATATTTACTTACTTTAATTTAGATGGCGCTCACATTCCAGGGTGGACTACGGCCTCAACCAACAAGCCCTTCCAGCTAGCTCGGTCCCTAACTAGCTGCTTCCAGTTACGCACTACAAGTTGGTTGAGGTCGCTGTCCACTTGTGCGCGCCACCTGAGATGGGGTCTTCCTCTGCTGCGCAGACCATCAGGGTTGGATTCGAAGATTCGACGGGGTGGTGCGTCGGTGTCCATATGCTCCACGTGTCCCAGCCATCTCAGCAGTTGTATTTTCAGCTTTTTGACTAGGTCAACGTCGCTGTAAAGCCCGTACAGCTCATTGTTGAACCTTCTCCTCCATACACCATCGATACAGACCGTACCGAAGATCAAACGAAGAACTTTTCTTTCAAAGCACCCAAGCAGATTTTCATCCGTTTTAGACAGTGTCCATGCTTCTGCCCCATACAGCAGGACCGGGATGATAAGGGTCTTATACAAGGTCTCCTTGGTTCTTTGAGATACTGCTTTATTACTCAAATGCCTTCTTAGCCCGAAGAAACAGCGGTTGGCAAGAGTAATTCTTCGCTTGGTCTCTGCACTGATGTCGTTTTGCGATGTTATAGTGGAGCCCAGGTAGACAAAGTCTTTGACGACTTCGAAGTTATACCTATCCATCGTGACGTTTTGCCCGAGTCGACGATGTTGAGATTCCTTTCTCGATAATAGCATATACTTCGTCTTGTCCTCATTAACAACCAAACCCATTTTCGCCGCCTCCAGTTCAATACTTGCAAACGCACCGGTAAAAGTTCGCTTCGTCCTCCCAATGATATCAATAGCATCCGCATAAGCAAGCAGTTGAACTGACTTTTGAAAAATTGTACCTCTATTGTTGACGTTTGAGTTTCATACAATTGCTTCAAGAGCGATGTAAAATAGGTTGCATGATAGCGCGTCGCCTTGCCTCAGACCTTTCTCGACATCAAAGGGTTCGGTGGTGTTCTTACCGACCTTGACGGAGCAGCGAGATTTCTGCATCGTCATCCTGCACAAGCGGACGAGCTTGGCAGGGATTCTGAGATGAGACATGGCTCTATATAGTTGTTCTCTGTCCACGCTATCATACGCGACTTTGAAATCGATAAAAAGGTGTTGTGTATCGACTTATTGGAACTCCTGGTTTTTTTTCCAAAATCTGTCGAAGTGTGAACATCTGATCCAGGGTAGATTTGTCGGTCCTAAAACCACACTGATAGGGGTCGATCAGCTCGTTGACAAACGGTTTTAGGCGCTCACATAGTACAGACGACAGGATTTTGTATGCGACTTATACCTCTGTAATTGGAACACGTCAGAGCATCTCCTTTCTTGTGGATAGGGCACACTATGCCGAGGTTCCATTCATTGGGCATACTTTCATCCGACCAAATTTTTGAGATGAGTTGGTGCATGCTCCCTACCAAGTCATCCCCACCTGCTTTGAATAGCTCAGCTGGCAAGCCATCCGCGCCAGCAGCTTTGTACGCTTTAAGCTTGGCTATGGCTGACCGCACTTCATTTAGGTCGGGTGGACGGAAATTTTGACCATCATCGTCCAGGTTGAATGGAATGTTCCGCCTAGCTGCGGAATTTTGGCCTTCCTCGCCGTTCAGCAGTCTGGATAAGTGTTGTTTCCAGATCCTCAGCACGGACTGCGTATCCACTGCCATATTCCCACTCTCATCCCGACAGGCTTCCTTTCTAGCTTTTTGTAGCCCTGGGTGGATTGCCTCACCCTTTGGTAAAACTTTTGAACATCCCCCCTGCCTCAATAGACTCGACCGCCCACTTCGCATGCTCTCTCTTTTTCCTCCTTAGAAGTCGGCGTTCCTCCCTTCGTCTTTGCCCGTAGAGCTCCCGGGCAGCTCTCTCAGCAGCTCTGGTTCTTGCCTGCAGTATTAATTGCAGAGGCGTATTTAAGCATTTGGCGCCACGGGCTGAAAAATTTTGCCGCCCTTTAGAACAATGAAAATAAAGCTTAATTTGTTCTTTGGCATCGATTTTGAGAAATGCTTAAGTATTTACACGCTTCAGTAACTTACGGCAAAAAGAGTTAAAATTTATATTAAATACCAATACCAAAACACTCTTTTCATCTTTGCACTTTATGTAAAAGCAGAATTTATAATTTGAGCATACCGTTATGTCACCCTACACAATAAATATGTAGATGTTAGTCAAAAAAGTTATGTGAAAAAACTACAAGAAAAGAAGACCTTTTTAAAGCGAGGAACAGGGTGTCCAACAAAAAAAAAAAATGATTTGTATGTAATATATAAAATTTCTATCGAAACGTAGGAGTCGAATTATTCTCCTTTTTTCACGCTGCCTAAAAACAATTTTTTGAAGTAAAACTTTTTTAGGAGCGATATGATAATAACTTGGATAACATTTGTACCGAAAAAAATTCAGACATTCAATGAACCGTTTTTTGATCATTCAGCCTGTCTAGAAGATAACATACGCTCCAATGGAAAATTACATTTATATCTACATCCTGTGTTTTCAACTAATCGCTTTGCCAACGTATCACCCTTTGTTTCAAAAGCAACTACCCAGTAGCCACCTAGTGGCCAGTAGCACAGCAGATGCGCACGGACCGGTGACGGTGTATTGAAATGTGTGTTGTGTGTGTGGGTGTGTGCACCGATTTCTTGTGTGAGTCTCCTCGTAGCGAGCAAAATCAAAATGTTTTGATTTTTGGTGTCGGCCGGTTTTTCGATGTGTGCACATTCACAGTTTGTTTAAATTGCTTCTGAACACACCTAAAACAGTGACAGGTCGTGCAAAAAACTAAGCAAACAGACCTTTTTTGACATCTGGAAATATGCAAGAGGCATATGAAGTTAGCACTAGACTAAAAAGATAAAATAGGTATTCGACTATTTTAACTTTAGTAAAATCGTTTTTAACCTAGTATTATACTAAATAGTTTTTACATATAATAGTACTCGTATAACTAATTCGACTTAAGTTTTGGGTCAATAGTTCTTAAAATAATACATATCCTTTTATTTATCCACCATTATTAACTATTGTACAAAAAAACAATTATTATATTGTTTCTTAAGTCGTTCAAAACTATTGACGAAGTGAAGGGTATTTGTATATATGGACACGAGTCAGCCAAAACTAAACAAAATTGAGGCATTATTTGCTAGGTATATAAAAAGAATAAAATCCTTATATCCTGACCTAATATCTAGAATCCGGCTTGATGGATTTAATTTTTTTTTTTTTAATAAAAAGGGACTCTTTGTAGATGGTTTAGAAACAAATTAAGATCTGTCCAGCCAAAGTCTTTCTGGCCCATTTTTTAGAGTTACATAGCAACATTTTTTGATAATGTTTTCGTTTCATTAGAATTTGTTCCAAAGAATAGGTACATACATGTCCGTAAATATTTTTATTATGAATTTTCATTATGAAAAATCGTTTATAAAAAATAGAATAGTAAATGGTGAAAAAAGTGAGTGACATGTTACAGTGAACTCTCATACAGACGGACACTCACGGCACTGAATTTTTTTTAAATCTTTGTATTTTTTGTTTATCCTTCAAAAATATTGTAAATTAGACAATTGTTAGGGGCGGCTTGCCCTCTTTTGCTGGTATTTTTTGAAAGATCAATCGCTTCAAAAAAATATTAGATACTAATAGGCCAATAGCTAGGGCCAGCTTGCGTCCTTCTGCTTGAATGTTTTGAACGTTCAATTGCTTCAAAAAAATATTATAATTGGCCAATTGCTAGCTTGCGCCGCCCCTAGCAGCCTTGCCGCTCCGGGCTGTAGCCCTTTTAGCCCTAGGGTAAATACGCCCCTGATTGATTGGTAGGCCTCGTTCTTTGCTACATGCGCCAACCTGCATTCTTTGTTAAACCAGGGGTTTCTGCTATACTTACATGAATATATTTTTTTATTTTATTTCAAACAACATACAGTCTGCCCCTATTAAAACCACGATCTATTACAAGTAAATATTTCTCTACCTCTTTTCATTTATATAATATCAAAAAGCAACTTCAATCTTTTATTCCTTGAACCATAAATAGGTATAATGAACTGATACCATATTTATAATTTAAATCTGTGAAATACTCTGAATTTAATGATTCGATGTATAACAGGCAATTGACTTTAAAAGCACTTTTAATTGAACCGATTCTGATGAAGGAATAAAAACATCTCTTAAATTAATTAACTCGTTTTTTTTCCAACCCCCAATCGTTCTTATCGTTTTGTTCTTGTATGATATTGCAAAATACTACCATTTATCTCATTTTCTATTATGAGTTATAATTAGCATTATAGTTAAGGTTCTTGAGTGCGTCAATAACTATCAAGCACTGTGAAAGAAAGTACGCAGTAGAATAAGTATTTTAACGTAATAATCGCACAATTTCTATCACACTAAAAGCTTTTATCAACTAAGTTTTTACCTGGGAGCTGTGATGTTTGAAAAGAGAAAAGACATCAAGCAAATTTTCCACAATGCCTTACCTATACTTAATTGAATTATAATTAAAAAGAGCATCCGGCGCATACTTTCAATGTAAAATTAAAAAAAAAAAAATATAACGAAGAAACACAAAGAGTGAAAGAAATTCATTTAGTCAGCCTTCTCTATTCCTTTAGAACTGTTATATATGTAAGTACATATATATGAAAACCCAAGATTTCAAAAGCCTATTGTAAATAATTCTTCTCTGCTTTGGTGTCGTTTTGGTTTCATGTAGAATAAAGGTGTATTCATATATGTACCTAATAAAAGACTGTCTTTCGAAAACATGTCATTTTCATTTCAGATAATAGCTCTCGTAAAGGGAGGTTAAATATATTTTGAATATACGCAAGAAAACTGCCTTAAATATGAAAACCTCCCTTAAAGGTTTTGAATGCAAAATCCAAAATGCAATTTTTTTTAATTAAAAACAAATTTACTAAATTGATTTGGAGCGATCGGTTTTTTTTTTCAAGTTTAGCTTTTCAAATTTCTGTTTAAACATTTAAGGTGGATAAACGGGAAAACATTGATCAAAATTAGTTCAGCTGTTAACGACAAAATCGGAAAAAAAACTGTTCGCAAGTAAAAATATGCATGAATGAATCACACGTATGTATGTACAGTCAAACTACTTTATAACGAACCTTAAAGGGAACAAAAAATTGCTTCGTTATAAAGAAGTTTTATGAAAAATTCGTTATAAGGATTTTTTTCACTGCAGAGGTTCTTATAAATATAAATCTATATAATCCAATTTAATTTAAAAATTGGTTCCAAAAATAACTAAATCAAAAGAAATTGTTTTTTGTTTTATTATATTATAAAAATCTTCCAATTCAGACAGGTGAATATATGCATCATCTGAGGTTGAATCTCTTGTTTCAATTAAACTTTATAGAATGGTAAATGCAGTTTGTATATCCTTGTCGTTGGGCTTTGTTCGTATAAATTCGATTTCATCATTGTCAACTGATGAATCCGATTCATCAGATGGAATAACATTCAAAATTGTTTCGTCTGTAGGAAGTTCCATGGGACAATCATGTTCAAGTTACTGTTGATCTCGATTATTAGCGATCTTATCGTTGACAATTGAACTGAGTCTTCATCGGACCAATTATCAAAAGTACCAAAGCCAGCTTTGTTAAAACAATGGAAGAGTAACGACATCCCACCGCACAAAATCCCGAATCACGAAATCCCGCCGAAAATAAAAAGAAAAATCCCGCCGACAGATATTTTTCGAAATATTTGGCCGGATTTTCAATACTATTTTAGTACTATTAATAGAATATTTTATTTTGATTTATTTTTAAACAAAGGAAAGTCGTTTTTCTGGCAAACTAAGTGCCGTAGACCTATCAAAGTTGACACCTTTTTTTTTTTAATGTGATTTGTGGCTAAACCAAGCATCTTAGAGAATTAAAAAAAAAAATATTCGTGATCTAGGGAGTGCCACCTTTCAATCCATGTATCCCATGAAACGAAAAAGAAATTTGTATCTTTAAACGCGATTTGCGGCTAAACGGAGCTTCGTAGACCCTCCGAAGTTGACATTTTCAAGCGTGATTTCTGGCTAAACTAGGCATCTTAGCGAGTTAAATATTGCATATTCGTGATGTAGGGAGTGATGTATCATTTGATTTTTTTTTAAACTTTTTTGGACATTTTTTTTGTAATTTTTTATTTTTTTGACTCAAGATACTTTCAAGACTTCATTCTTATACTTTTTTTGGACTTGTCTTCAGCTTTAAGCCAATCAGAGCTCGTGAAAAATAAACGAAATCAGAGCGGTCTTCTTCGTATTGAATATTCCAGTACAATAGTAGGAAACTTCGTTCTCGTTGCTTCTCATTGATTCGAGTCACCCTTACTATCGAAATGAAAATCCATACTGTGCTGTCAATTTAGTATTGAAACGGCGGGATTCCGGGATTTCGTGATTCGGGATTTTGTGAATCGGGAGTTTGTGATACGGGATTTTGTTAATCAGGATTTTGTGATGCAGGATTTCGTACCCAACCCAAAACAATTACTTGCTTTACAATCGATGCATCAAGCTTTATAAACATCTGTAATGGCGTCCAAAAGATTGGATTTGTATTCCCGTCCTTAATCTATAGCTTCAAGAACACGCTGTAAGAAACGATGACGAAAGTGCAGTTTTAAATTTTGTATAACGCCTTGGTCTATTGGTTGGAGCATTAATGTTGTATTCGGTGGGATAAAATTCAACTTTATAGCCTTTAAATAAATTTGAACCATTGGTGGGTGCGCCTGACAGTTATCAAGAAAAAATAAAACTTTCTGACCTTGACTAATAAATTTTTTGCCTTCTTTGATAATCCACTTTTGAAAAAGGTCACCGGTCATCCAAGAGTTTTTATTTTTAAAATAATCAACTGGCAAGGAATGGATTCCTTTAAAACAACGAGGTTTGGCACTTTTCCCAATCACTAAGGCTGTTATTCAACGAGCGCTCATAACTTAAGAAGCTCATAAACATATTCACCAAGCAATATTAGTGAAGATCTACGAGCGCTCTTAAAAGTTAGGAGTGGTCCCGACCACTCCTAAGCTTACGAGCGCTCTCTTCGAAAGTTTGTTCGAAAATTCGAAAACTAAACAAACTAAACAAACGAGGGTAAGTGCAAAACCAAAACCAGTTATCGTCACCAGCAACGCTCCCCAAGCAAAATACGAAATTGACCGAAGGATTCTCACTGCCAGCTTTCATTCAAGTTCGAAAACAGTTTGATTTCACAATTTGGGTATGCTTGAACAAGAGAGAGTGGCTCTCATTTTCGAACTTCGAAAAACACTTGTAAGTGGTTGGTGAATACCCCAAAGAAATTTCAAGTTAAGAGCCTCGTAAAGTTAAGAGCCGTTTAAGAGCGCTCGGTGAATACCAGCCTAAAAGTTTCAATTTTTCATCTCCTGTCATATTCGCTCCAACCATTAAGGTGACTCTCTCTGCTTTTCTTCTCTATTTGACATTTTTCGTTTTTAAATGTCAGTATTTTTTGAGGAAGACATTTAAAAAAAAGACCAGTTTCATCGAAATTAAAAACGTTCTTGGGGCTGTATCCGTCGATTAAATTTAGGAGCCTATGACAAATTTCATCATCTACATGAGCCCGTTTCCCAAATAAAGTTCTTTGTTTGATACCGTAAATAAACAGTAAATTTTGTTTTCAATCAAAAACGAAATGATTTAATAATTTACATAGGTACTGGTTTACTGTGTATTGAAATTGTCCAGCCATCCTGTACTCCCTTTAAGGTTATGTTCACCCAAAGATTCGGAAAAATATTTTGCTTTTTCCTTGATTGTAGAGCCCGAGAGTGGTAAATTTCTTTTCTTGTTTACTTGCACCCATTTTTACACGAAATTTTAAATGTCAGCTTCATTTTTTAAAATTGTCGACAATATATTGAAAGAATCACCAAATTATTATGCCACTTTTTTTTCTTTTCTTTTTCAATGATTGATAATTTTTTGGAAAGGGAAAAAGCCTTGCGCTTCGACATTTTTTAATAAACGTATCGCGTACTGCTTAAAAACTCGAAGTTTAAAATATGACCTATTTACACTAAACATGAACATTTTTTTATACATCCATACCACCTACATTCATTTGAAAAAAATCGTGCCAAGACGGGAGTTCCCTTTTGCAAAAGAAATCATAGAAAGTATGTATTGCTATTAAATTTGAAATTTGATATTTCGTTATAAAGAAACAATTTTGTCTTCGGGACAAAATAAAATGCACGACTGGATCGCACGAACTTGCTCTTATGTAAAAGTACTTTGGAATTTAAGATACATTTTATAAATATAAAATATGGATTTAATGAGATAATAATGTTCAAATGCATAAAATTGCCGTCTGGTTTCCGGAAAAGTATGAAATAAACCTTAAAAAATCTAAACCTTAAAAAATCGTTTTATTATTAAATAAATTTTTTATATAAGAAATGTCTCTAAAATTTTTCAAGAAAAAAATGTGGGATGACAATTTTAAGTATTTAATAATCTTGGTTTTATGAAATAATTTCAAAAAATAATCGTTCATAGGTTTTGAAGATACCTATTGATTTAATTTTTTTTTTTTAAAACCCAATAAATATTTTTTCGAATATTTTTATATACAATATTATTTTAAACTAAAGGGGACTCCTGCTAAAAATTTTGGGTTAAAATCCTTAGAGCCGTTAATGAGAAAGTCGAAAATCAAAAAAACGGGTCTATGGCAGGTTCCCCTAATAACATTTTGCCCCAAAATTTATTTTTGACCAAAATGTATTCCATGTCCATAATATCACACTTAATTTTTTTAATCAAAATCGTTAGAGCCGTTTTCGAGATAAATAAGATTTTGCATTACGGGTGTATGGGGGGTACCCTTAGTTTTGGAGCTAAAAAAAAAATTCAATTTCTCCTCTAGGGAATCACCGAAGACCCTTAACTACCGAGTTTGAAAAAAATACCTCCGGTAGTTTAGGCTGTAGTTCGAGGTACAGACATACAGACATACAGACATACAGACAGACAGACAGAATTGTCGGACCCACTTTTTTCGTCTTCGCTATCATCGTAATGTCAACTTTGAACAAAATCTCGAGTTCGATTTTTTTTCCAAATGCAGAACTTGCCCTATAGTACCTATATCGCAAGTAAAAATTAGTTCTTTATAAAGAGAATTTCGCTAAAGGGAAATTCGTTATAAAGAACCTAATTTATATGAAATGTATTTTAATGGGAAGGGATATCAAACGAGATTCACTATAGACAGAATTTTGTTATAAAGAAGTTTGATGTACTTAGTTTTGGGATTCAAGACCCTAACTTTACCAAGCTTTGATGGCATACGGTGTTAGTTTGAAAGTGAAGTTTCTTTCATTAGGGATACTCTTGATACTTGGGAGTTTATAATAGATATATATTATATAGATTCTTTATTTAACCAAAAAAATGTTTAGCAATATTTCTTTACTTAAGAATACGAACATGGCTTTTCTGTCGTCGCCCTGATATGTAATTTCATTTTAGTGATAAATAAAAAAAAGCAATAATAAAATAAAAATAACGAATATATAATAATCAATGATTATAATAATTATAAGTTAACAATATACAAAAGTTAAAAGGAACCAAAAACGATACATTTCTACTAAATGATAATAATTTTCTCCTAATAATTGAAAATGTGAGCACAATTTTAATATAATTTGAAACACAAAAGGTTGTCAATTTTGAAATGATTTGAAACACAAAAAATGTTTATAATGGCCATGTTGTTAAATCAAAATCGGTCAAATATTTTGTATGTTATTTAGTAGTGTGTGTCTATTCAACATGGAAGGTTATGTATAGATTTGAGCAACATGTGAAATTCATCAAACTTTATTTTCAAAATCGGGATGCTCCGTCCGAGAACTTTGCGCAAAAGAAATCATTTTTGGTGACGAGGTCTAAACTAAACTGGATTGTATCAATAACGATGATATGTGGGCCGACTCATATGAAGGAGTCGGAATAAACTCCAAAAAAAATTTGAGAGCCATGAATATAAAAAGTTGTTTTCCCGTTAGTATCTAAACATTCCAATGCGTCATTTGCAAAAACAGTTATATTTTTAACTTTTTTTAGATCCGCATGATCTAATTGTAAGTAAGATTTCATTATCTCTTAAAGCAAGTGTGAAGTAAGTAGTGCAATTTTTGAGTCTTGAGCTATAAATAATTTTATAACGTGAAAGCTTAAAATCAATATGGAATCAATTGCTTCAAGTACTTATGTACTTTCTTTTCAAATTTATTTATAAGTTAAAACATTTTTGTTTTTAGAAATATGTATATGAATAATAATTAATTAATTTAACATCATCATATAATAAAACGGCAAACATGTTTTTTGTGGTACACTTTTCTCCAAAAGTATTTAACCGATTTCGATAAATTTTATATGGTTGGAAAGCCACAGTTACGGAGATGTGCAGAATATACTTGAGACACGCATTTACACACTGTGGGTCATTTTTGTTTTTGCACTGTCGAACACTTTGCATATTACATAAAATAAAATTTAATTTAATAAATTTGCTTGAAAACACTGCCAATAATATAAATAATAAATAAATTGGCACTCGAATTGCTAAGGCAAAAGTAGGTTTCCACACATTTCCACATGGAGATTTTTATACGTAAATATAGTTTAACTTCATGCGTATACTGTGGAAATAAAATCGGGTGCTCCTCAGCAAATAATGTATGTAAATTTACAATACTTTTTTTTTCCGTGTAGGTTCGAATTCAAACTATGTTTTTTATACTAGAATGGAGTTGTTTAAGCTCATGCAAGATTCAGGGCTCAAAACACTAAACACAAAATTTAAATTTTTGGTGGCACACCTAGAGACATGCCATAAAGTTATGTTTTAATTTGAGGTTAGATTGAAGGAAAAGTGGCTGAAATCTAATCGAAATGAAATACGTTTTAGAAAACAAAATGGGGCTTGGCTACAAACACAAATTGGTTTTAAGCTTCTTGATCAGGGAACCCCATCTAAGAGTGGTCGTCCAGAAAAATCGTTTGAAGAAAGCAGCGATCGAAGTAAGCGCATAAAAACGCAAAAAATAAGAAAAGAGTTGTCAACACCACAGTTAGGATTTGCAACAAAAGTAAATTTAAGAGCTGAAGGTTATCCAGCTGCAGCAAAATTAGTAAATGGGTTGGTGCGTTCCCCTAGGAAAGCAATTTACTACCAAAGAACATATCATAAGGAACAGTAACGTACGCGAAAGATGTCAGGTGAGGAAGCATTATCTGTCGTAGTGGAGGCCAAGTTGACGAGGCACCAATACAATATAATTAGAGCTAAAAAAATGTGTTATCCCAAAAAAGAAGAGATGTATGTGACCGACAATTCAGCTGGAGTAACATTGCAAGCTTTGATGGACCATACTGTTGAACGTTTGATTATGGATCAAAAAGAAGTAATGTTAACTTTGAATGACGAACAACTTCGAAATTTGTGTTTGATGTGCAAATGGGGATTCGATGGGAGCTCCGGCCATAGCTCTTACAAACAGAAATCTCTTGGAATGTAAGCTGATGATTCCAGTGTGTTTATAACTTTCGTGGTACCGATCCAACTTGTTTGAGGAATGTTCATCTCAAAAAATTGTGATATGGCGAAATCCAAGATCTTCTTGAACTCGATACTGATGCCCAATTAAATTCGAATATGAGAAGGAATCAGCACAAATTTCCGAAGCTGAGAAAGCAAAGAGTAGATGCTCAAATTCGGGGTCTGTGCCGTTCAATTGTGAGCATTGAAGAAAAAGTTATGGAAGTTTCACATAAGCTCGTTTTTACAATGGTTGACGGAAAAGTGTGTAATTCTTTGACGGATACCATCATTTCTCAGCGCTGTTATATCTGTGGTGCAAGTTCTAAGGATTTCAATCAAATTGAAAAGGTGCTGTTAAGGTCTTACAATCCGAGTGCATTACAGTTTGGATTGTCAGTGCTGCACTGTTGGATTCGTACTTTTGAGTGCCTTTTACATGTTGGCTATAGACTTCCAATAAAAAAGTGGATAGTTTGTAAGGAGGACAAGGATGTTGTTGCAGCGACTAAAATTCAAATTAAAAAAAAATTTCGGGATCAAATGGGTCTTATTGTTGACCCACCCAGCCTGGTTTCGGGAATTCGAATGATGGCAACTCTGCAAGGCGGTTTTTTAGCAACGCAGAGCTAGCATCTGAAATCTTGGGTGTCGATGAAACACTGATACAAAGATTGCATGTTATCTTGGTAGCAATTTCAAGTGAATTTGACATCAACATCGAAAAGTTCAGATTGTACACACTGAAGACTGCCAAATGCTTTGTAAATCAGTATCCCTGGTATTACATGCCTCCCACAGCGCATAAGCTTCTAATTCACGGACCTGATGTTGTTTCAACTGCACTTTTGCCAATAGGCTAATTGACTGAAGAGGCACAAGAAGCGAGAAACAAAGACTTTAAAAGATAACGAGAAAATTTTTGAAGGAAATTTTCTAGACAAAAATGTAATGAAGATGTATTTAATTTAATGTTAGTAACATCAGATCCCTTCATAACAAGCTTTAGGCAAATGCCCACAAAATAGCTTAGAACATTCCCTAAAGAAGTGTTGGACTTAATTATTGCCGCAAATATTTCTAGTGTTGAGAACTCGAACATCAGTAGCAGTGATGAAACTGAGGCAGAATATTGGTCCGATGAATCTGTATCTTAGAAGTATATTTGAATGTTTTTTTTTTTTTAAATTTACATTGAAAAAAGGATTAAACCAAACTTTAAAAACTTAAATATGTTTTTTTTATTCATATTAAAGCAATTTTAAATAAAAAAAAGTAGTTTTTAGTAGAACTAGCGCATCTACTGAGCGGTGCTTCATGGCCAGCCAACATGCCAAGATGGACATTTTGAAAGATCGATTTAAGGGTATGGTAATCTCACATGGCAGCACCTGACCACAGAGATCGTGTGATTTAACTCTGTCGATTTGGGACTATCTTAAATCGCAAGCCTAAGCGAATATACGACAAGCTTTCAAAGATAACATAACGAGTGCCACCCAACATATTCAGCTCTATTTATGCGACAAAAGGTATCAAAAATAAGATTTCGCAAGCAATGTGGACATTTGATTATTTGAACATAAAATATTGCTTAAAAGATTTTTGTGGATCTGGATGGGTATATGTGTATATGTGTAATACATAGGTACTTTATGACTCGTCAGATTTTCTTTAAACTTGGTAGATAGCAATTTTCAAATTTCCCACCACATGTTTTTTTCTTTTTTTATCGGTACCTGCCATACTAATTCTTACTTGTGACGAGTACTATAAAGCAAGTTATGCATTTGTAAAAAAAATCGAACTCGAGATTTTGATAAAAGTTGACATTACGTTGATAACGAAGACTAAAAAAGTGGGTCTTGCAATTCTGTCTGTCTGTCTGTTCGACTACAGTTAAACGGCTCGGCCGATTTTCTTCAAACTTGGTAGATATGGGTTTTAATTTTTTCCCCCGGATGCTTTTTCCTTTTTTTTTAAGACCAAAAATAACGGTATCTGCCATACGAATTTTTTTCGAAATTTTATAAATATTTTTTTTTTCTCAAAAGCTGTAACAGATTTTTTTTTTAAATTTCAAAAAATTGCATTTAGACCTAGGTAATGGTTTCTCAAAAACGGTACAACCGATTTTGATATTTTTTTTTTATGTTAAGGGTCCCCAGCAGTTTCAATATTATAGTGTAATAAAATTTTCAAAAAATTTTTTTTTGGAAACTCAATATTTCGAAAACCCCATGCTCGATTTTTTTTGAAACTTAATAAATAAAATTTTCTTAAAATAATCTACAACATATGAGAAAAAAAATGTATTTTACCTAAAATTAACGGCACCCTACATAAAAATGTTAAAGAATGGTTTTCAAAAATCGTATTTTTCTCGAAAACGGTTGAGGGAATTTTGCTTAAATTTTTTTCTTCAGATTAATTTTTAAGGTCTATAATTTAATAAAAATAATTTGAAAACAAGATATTACTGACTGTACTTACCATAGAACGATTTTTTAAAATTTTGAATTTCTCATTATCGGGATAACGGATTTTAATGAAATTTCTTAGAGAAAAGCTTCTAAAAAGTTAAAAAAAAAACATTGCATTTCAAAACTTTAAGTAAATATTTTTTTTTAATTTTGAAAAACAAAAATCTATTTTTTTTTGAAAATTCAATATCTCGAAAACGGCTCTATATTTTTTTTTTGTGAATTTAATTTTTATTCGATCAATAATAAAAACTTTAAATGGCGTATCAAAATTTTTTCTTAAAAATGTTTTAAAAATTTTGTATATAAAAGCTTATTTTTTTAAGAAAGACTTATAATTTTTGTTCTTGCATAAACCTATATTTGCTTGAAACACATGGCATCCTATTTAGTTTAGTTGGTTTAGTCATTTATAAAATTAATTTTATGCTTATGAACAGTTTTTCTCAAATAACATTCATTTTTTAAATAGTATATTACGTAGGAGCAGTTTCATGCGACCCAGTCGTGCATTTTATTTTTTTTAATTTTATATAATATTTTTGTTTTTATTTAAAGCTCCATAATGCTTGAAAAAAATGTCCGATAAATGGTTATTAATGATAGCCCTCTTAGAATCATTTTTACTGTGTTTGATTTTCTCAAAAACAGTACAATCGATTTTGATAATTTTATTAATCCGTAAAGTATTTATCCCAAAAATTTCCATAGTATTGTGAATTCAAATTTTCAAACAAATTTTTTTTTCAAACTCAATATTTCGAAATCCCCATGCTTGATTTTTTTAAAACTTGACAGTTAAAATTGTTTTAATATAAGATGGGAACAAAAAAAATTAATTTAGTCTAAGAACAACGGTACTGACCATACAAATGTTAGAAAATGGTTTTCGAAAATCGTATTTTTCTAGAAAACGGCACCTAGAATTTTGATATTTTTTTCTTTGGATTAATTTTTACAATCTATATATGGGGGAAGAATTTGAAAAAAAATGTGTGTTGAGTTTGATTTTTCAGCTGTTTAAACGCTTAATAGGTATTAAATAGCGCTGGTTCATTTTGTTACATATACGTGGCAGTTTTACCATTCACAGTCAAAAAACAACTATCAGCGCATTTGTCAGACAAGTATATTAAGAATATTTTAAAGTACAAATTTGTAATCAAGATAAACGTTGGGGATCTTACAAGGTGTGCAAATAGTGTTCTGAGAGTTTACGGATGTGGATACAGCGAACACGAAATAAATTTCTTTTTGATTTACCAATGATTGGGCGAGAGCCCAAAGATCTTTCAAGTGATTGTTACTTTTGTGTAGTGAAATTGTACGAATATAAAAAGAATAACAAATGTAAAATAGAGTATCCTAGTTCACCATCAGCCATACACCCATTACCTCATTCAGCTTAATTCCTAGTGCCAGTTTTCCAAGAACTATCTTATTTCGAATTACAAGAATATGGTACAAGTATAATGAAGATCGAAGTAATACAAACCATGAAGATTTTGAAATGGAAGATGATTTGATCAGAAAGAGTTAAATGTTTTGGCCCGGGATTTTTGGATTTCCTAAAAAGGCTTCAGAGCTCACGAGAAAAATTTAGTTAAATAAGGAGCTAAGGTATCCTACCTTACATGCCACTCGCGAGGAAGTGACGAATTTTGCAAGAGTATCTCTTGCCACAAAAATTGTTGCTGGTCCTCCCATTCCTGCTAAGGCGTACAAAAGAATGATTGAGAGTTGCATACCATTCAACTGATCCATTAACGGTTCAATGTACTTGAATGAATTTTTCAATATGAAGCTAAAGGGTGGTTAAATTTTAAGGGTCGATGTTGATTTTGAATAAAACACAAATTATTTAGGAAATTATTGTCATTTTTTTTTATTATGATAATATGGTATGGTTATTGCCAAATCAGGTGTTCCGCAGGGAAGCCATCTGGGACCACTACTCTTTACATTGGCTATAAATGATGCTCCTCTGTGTGTTCGCAATAGCGAAATTCTAATCTAATCTGATATGAAGAATTTGTTGATCCCAATGTCACCCGGGCTTTATACAACTCCTTGGTGCGTCCCCATCTTGAGTATGCATCGCAGGTTTGGACTCCTCTTTATGATATTCATATTGAGAGATTAGAATCTGTGCAAAGAAAATTTACTCGTTTTGCCTTGAAAGGACTTCAATGGAGTGATCCTTCGTATGTCCTCTCTTATGACCAACGATTATCTATTCTTCAGATGCAAACTTTGGAACAAAGAAGAACAAACAATGATTTGGTATTTTTCCACCAATTAATAACAGGCGTCACAGATGCACCAGATCTTTTATGTTCGGTTTATTTTAATTATCGGGGAGGAGGTTATAATCTTCGAGGCCTCGATATGATTAAGGTCCCAACACATAGGACCAACTATGGCATTCATGAGCCCTTGACACGTATGGGTAGACTTGTAAATTGGAATTCAAATATTTTTGATTTTAATATAAATAAAAGTAAATTAAAAAACCTACTCAAAACCAGTGGTCCACGCTCCTAAATGTTCTTTGTTTCATGTTATGTTATTGTTTTGTTCTTACGTAATATTATTTGTTTATTTTTCATGTTTTCTTGTGTCAGTGTTAATTGTAATAGAGTTTGCCTACTAACAACTAACACTGCACTAAATGATGAGCCGGTGGTATAACACAGTTCTCTGTGTTGGCAAACCATTGGTCGAAAGACAGAGCTTGCTATAAGCTTTCTTCGACCAATTCTGATAGTGTAAAAAAAAAAAAAAAAAAAAAAAAAAAAAAAAAAAAAATGGTTTAATTATGTATGGAACAAAATATCGGCCAAATGGCCGCCGCGACCTCGGCGGCACACCTCCATCCGATGGTCCAAATTTCAATGACGCTGAGGCATAATTGAGGTTCTATGCCGTTAATGTGTCGAATTATCTCATCTTTTATCTCTTGAATTGTTGCTGGCTTATCGACGTACACCTTTTCTTTCAAATAACCCCACAGAAAGAAGAAGTGTCAAATCACATGATCTTGGCGGCCAATCGACATCGCCACCACCAGATAACACGGCCATTGAATTTGTCGCACAAAAGAGCCATTGTTTCGGTAGCTGTGTGGCAAGTGGTACCGTCCTGTTGATCGTCCACGTCCATATCTTCCAATTTGATCCATATCATCTACGATAGCGAATACCATTCACAGTAACTGCCTGACCGGCCTCATTTTAGAAAAATAACGGCCCGACGATGCCGCAAGCCCATAAACCGCACCAAACAGTCACTCTTTGTGGGTGCATTTTTTTCTTCGAAAATTGATCATCAACTGTTGCCATTTCTTGTCACCATTCTGACCATTGACGACACTTGAAATGGTCAAGAGGCTAAAGCCTTCTTGAGTCAATTGCACCTTGTAAGCGTGTAAATGCCAGTCTTTATGCATAATGTTCATCAACGACGAGCGTGAGAGGTGCAATTGTTGGGCACGACGACGATTTGAGGTGGACGGCTCTTCAGCCACACTATGGCGAACAGCAGCAATATTTTCTACATTACGAGCTGTACGAGCATGCACTGGTGTTCTCACATCTCCTACAGACCCGGTTTGCTCAATTTTTTGCACGATTTTTCCGATTGTACGCACATTTGGACGATTAAATTGACCGAAAAAATCACGAAGAGCACGATATGCATTTTGGTTTGAACGCCCATTTTCATAATAAGCGTGAATAACTTTAACGCGTTGCTCGATTGTGTATCTTTCCATGGTTCAAATTGAGTTAGTCTGAAATTGAGAAATGTCAAATGAAATGCAGAAAAAAACTTGACGTTTAGGTGTGGTTCACATTCAACATCGGCCCTTAAAATTTAACCACTCCTTACCTACTAATCTATAACATACGAGTTATTGCATTGGGGATCAAATCCTACCCTAGAATCCTACATATAGAAAATGACAAGACTTCCAAGAGCAATTCTTTTCATTTTAGCCGTTCGATTCGGCAGTTCCTTCAATTCTTGCCTAGAACAAGCAAACAGGAATAGTTCAAAGTTGTCTGTCACTATGCCCAGGTACTCCACGAGCTGTTATGCCAAATTTATGTTGTGATTCTTTGTTTTTAAATTTCTTAACATTATGTTAATCTTTGGACGTGAAAGTTAACCATTATTACGAGTTTTATTATTGTTAATATCCAAATATGAACGATATGAAAAGGTCACTTACGAGTGTAAGTTACCTAACCAAAGTTCGTAGGTTTTATTTCGCCAAATGTAACTTTTATTTTGTTTCTTTGAAATATATTTATTAAATAAAAGTAGGGATAAACTTACTTTGCTCCTATATGTATATATTTTATTCTCATTATTTTTATGAGTGAAAGAAAACGTTTTGAAAAGTTTTCGGTACATAAATTCAGAAGAAAATGAGTATCTACTTAAATATGCGTTGTACATAAGTTGTAAAAACTTTTTTGAAGAAATCAACTCTTAAAGAGAATTGATCTTAATTTACTGAAAAAGTTTGTTTCTAAAACATTTTGTCTTGAAGAAGTATACATTGTGTTGATTACAAAAATAATTTTATTTTCTGAAAGTTATATTTATTAAGTGATCCTGTTCTTTATAAGAAGTTAAATGTTTTATATTATACTGAAGTCAACCAATTAGAGCATGGTTTATTCCTCCATAACCTCCTTTTCCATCGTTAGACTTCTTTAAGAAAACTTAAGTCCGAGATTTCGAGCAACAAACTTTCGAAATATTGCTTTAAAAATTTAAGTTGTTTTTTTCTGTTTTCTAAACAATGGATGTTAGGAGAATATATTTTGTGCGCAGTTGATAGATTTTTAAAGTACAGGGTGTATTTTATGTTCCAAATGGATGTTTTTTCAATATCTTTTAAATGAAACACAATTTTATAATTTATGTTTTATTGATAGATTTTTTTTTTATAATCGGCGCACACTCAAGGGGTTTGTATACCCTTAATATGCCAGATTATATGGTCTTTATAATTATGGTTGATGGTTATTTCTGTACAACTGTTGTGTGAATTGAATTTTATAGGGGTAGGTATACATGCAAATCATTTTTGAGAATTTTTAGCAATTATGACGGACATTCAGCAACACTCTGCCTCACTGCACAAATCTTTTCTGGCGTATGTTGGATTTCTAGTTGCCCAGCCCTTACACTAGTTCCCAGTGTATGCAAATTTTCAAAATTAAAAATTATATAATGTTGAATGGTTGACTTGGTGGGCACATGGGTAACTCCAAAAAAGTCACTTTATTTTCTCGGGGTATTAAGAATTGAACAAATATTTAAATAAATGTTGTTGCCTTAGATACTTCATAAAAAATTATTAGCACCGCCTCTCTGTCTGTGAAAAGCCAACCGACAAATTTTAAAATTTTAATCACACAAAAATGGTCATCTTATAAAATGGAAAATGAAATATAATAGTTTAAATTCGAGTACGTGGAAATCAAAAATGAATTTGCTATCCAGATGAACAGCAAGGTACTTACACATTATTTCCAATTAATTGCTATGCCAGCGATAAAGAGTGAATTTGAAACAGGCTTTTCTATTTCAAGTGAAAAAGATCAGACCAAAATATAAATGTCAAAAAAGAGCCAAGTTCTTCTATACAAAAGCCTTTGTGTAACAAGTCAGCCGTGAAAAGTACTGAGATCTAAAAGTACGCCAAGTTCCTCCTTCATGAAGGTTTAATACCGAATATTTAAAGTAGAATAATATTGAAACAGCTACAATGTAATAGAGAAATTTTATTATTTAATGATTACTGACTAAAATTTGATCGGTTCACTGGTCAAGTTTTTAAAACCTTTCGAATTGGGCATAAAAAAAACTTGTCAAGTAAGCCCATACAAATTTAGTCAGTAATCGTTAAATAATAAATTTTTTTTTTTTTTTTTTTTTATAATCTACCCGCGCTCAAGGGATTATGATTACCCTTTAAATGTTTCAACACAGCGCGGGCGTGAAGTTAATGAAGAGAAAGAAGGATAGGAAAGATGTGTGGCACGATGTTCTGAGACTGTTGGTGGTTGTCTCAGATATTTTATCTCCAGGGATGGCGGCTGAGCTAAAGCGGAGAAATGCCGTGTCTTATTTCTATGTCGCTTATAATTCACATTATTTTATTCGTGTTCATCCTTGTTGGGCATAGGTACTAGTTTAACTCAATTACATGTTGTTAGTGTTATGCCTGAACAACATGTAATGAGTAAGCCAGCAACCCATTGATGACAATTTTTTTTAGAAGGTTTTTAATGGAATTAAAGCGACATAGACGACGGCAGGGATCGAACCTGTCATCATGAGGTTGACAGGCGAGCACACATCCATCGCGCCACGGCCACCCCCCAATTATTTCAATTATTTCTTCTTGTCCTGGAAAGATACCTAACAATAACATACCTACCTTAATAACAGCAATCAGAAGTGCTCGGTATAAATTAAACATTTTCTCAGAAAGTGGGTGGATACGCCCCCTGAATGGAAAACCTCAATTTTTATTTTTGGTCCTTTATATGCAATTTGAGCTCTACCGTTTTACCAAATTTAATTGTTCTACTGCAATCGGAAGTGCGCCATGTATAATTTACATCAGTTCTGAGGAAGTGAGCGGATACCACGCCCCTGAATGAAAAACCGCTAATTTTATATTTTTTTCTTTGTATGCAATTTAAGCCCTACCGTTTTACCAAATTTCATCGTTTTCCAGCAGTCGAAAGTGCTCTATTCCACCAACACCAATTCGGAAAAATGGGCGGATACCACACGCCCCCTGGATTTAAAACATACAATTTTCGATTTATTCCTCTGTTTGCATGACAAGACCTACCGTTTTGCAAAATTACAAGATTCTACGATATCGGGAAGTGCTCCATAATTTTGATGATCTGTCAGTCAGTCAGTCAGTCAGTTACGGTTTTTGTGATTTTTGAGGCCTTTTATATCAGGAACCGCCTATGCCTAAAAATTGAAATTTGGTGCGACGCCTGTGCCTGACTAGCTTAGCAAATATTCGGAATTTTAAGCTTCTGACATCATTGGTACTGAAGATAGGGAGGGGTCAAAAACCGCCTGAGTTTGTTCCTGTTAAAAGGGTGTTGTGCCAGAACTACCGTGGCCTTTGATAGCTTGACTCTTTGAAGCAATTATCTTTATCTGCGAATCGTTAAAATAACCTTGAAGTGTATATAAAGTAGATTGCAGATTGGTTCTATTAATAAAAACAAGTGAATTCGGAGAAAATAAACAGGTTTCATTTGCAAAAATTACTCTATCACAGTTCTATACGTAAGCTAAGTCTGATGTAAAAATTGTAAAGAGGATTGGCCCAAGAATAGATCCCTGCGGTACTCTTCTATCACAAATGTGTCTGAAAAGTATTTATTAAGGCAAACAACAAAATTTCTCGATGACAAAAAGGACTTTACAATTTTCTCTGGTTTCAAGATGAAAGTAACTTTAGATTTTCCCTTTGATCAGGAAAATAACCCAAATTTATACACAAATTAAATAATTTATGTAAACATTTTATTCCGGACTTGTGTAGATTTTTTTATTATAAATTTGCTATATAATCAAAACCGGAAGACTTTTTTTTTTTAGACAAAGAAATGCGTTGTTAAATTCATCAATGGAAACGTAATCTTGTTCGTCGCTAGCAGACATGCTATTTCAATTGATCACATTTAGAGAATGCCACACAAGGAATTCAGCAATAGTACTCGTATAAGGTCTAAAATTATAAATAAGATAATGAATTTCCTTGAAAGTTTTGGCTAAGACATTTAGTTTTCTATTCCAGACATCATCAACAGGTTCTATTTAATTCCAAGACTTATTTCTAAAGCTATCAATTCTTTCTTTGATTTAGTTTGTTATACGTAATTCATATTTCAGTTAGGTAAATGTTTTTTCTAGTCCACGAAAGTTTGTGTGATATACATAGTCTATTCTATTCTAATTAAAATTTACTTAAGTGTTTCTTACACCTCTATTATTGAATTAATCAAAACACTTATTCTTAGTATTTTAAAACTTTGAAATTTCAAATTAGTTTTTGAATTTATGTCGATTTCCTTTACTCACTAGGGATTTTGATCCCTTGTCAAATTTTTTCTTTTGGTGTGCGTATTTCGTATACATGTAAATCCCTCTTCAAATACGGATTCGAGGGATTTGATCTCTGTCACAAAAAAATCGATTTTTTTGGTGTAAAGGAACGTGAAATCTGTCGAGAGATCGAAATATTCACACAGAAATTGATTTCTCATGTGTAAAGGAAATCGACATTAGATAGCCAAGAATCGAGTTAATATTTCACTCAAATACTCTTTTAGGATGAATTTAAAATTATTTTTATATCAATATCTAGCGTCATTTTTTTCTTGTAATTGAGTGAAAACCTGAAAAACAGTACCCTCACATTTTCAAATTTGTGTAATGAATGGAGACGAGCTACAATTTTCTGCCCAGAGCGAACGACTAAGATGAGCGGCAGTTTTCAGGATAAGAGATACTCTTGGAGCATTTGTTATTTCTTCGCAAGAGGTAGCATATAACCCTGGAAAATTAGGTGGCAGATGCTGGGAACTCATCCCAGATCTTCGGTGTGACAGTTCAACGCTGTAACTTTAACTCCATGCGGTAAAATATACCGACAAATTACCAATTTTTCAATATTTATAGATTTTTTAACGAATTTTCAAGTAATTTGTGAAGCTTGTGTATAACATGGAAAGTTGCGTTTGATACATCAAAATAATTGTCATCTAAATATCTAGTTATTTCCAAAAAAAGAAGGTTAGTACCGACCCGTAAATTAATATGGAATTTTTATCTTCGTGAGCTGCATTTTATACATCAGATCTCAAATCAGTGGAAAATATAACTCCTGTTCAATATGCAAAAACTTTTCCTATATAAACATAACCAAAAATAAGGTTTTTCCACTAAATACCTTCTACAATTCCTGTCTTAATGTTAATACGAGTATATAAAAAATTTTTTTGCTCAAGCCCAACATGTTGCCAGAGAAAAGTCCGTAAAACGTCAAAAAAGTCATATAAATTGTCAAAATGATATATCATTGACAGTGGTTATGTTCGTTATGTTCTACAAAAACATCGCTTTCATAGAAAAATTCTATAAATAGACCAAAATAATAAATGACCTGAAACGAAATTACTTCATGCTTATAATAGCTACAATTCACAATACACATACTAAGAAAAACTTTTTGATTTTTGTCTTTATTCGGTTGTTGTTGTATCATGTCTGGTTTCTCTGTGGGCTATCGAATAATGAAAGTACATGATTTTCCATTACGATAACAACATTCGAACAAACTTTGTGGCAGTTTGGATGGAGTTGAGTTTAATGATAATTTTGAAAACTTTATACATGACGGATTTTGAGTTTTTTTTTGTTTGCAGGGTAATAGAATTTTGAGAGATTCAGTTGCTTTTTAAATTTGCAACAGTGGGTTTTTTGTCTTTTTGAAATTGAATTTCAAAAATTTATAAAACAAAATGCCCGACTGGATCGCACGGACTTATGAAAAAGTACTTTGCAACTTAAAAATCATTTATAAATATAAAACCATCAATAAGAGCAAAATATTCAAATGTATGAAATTGTCATCTGAATTTTATAAATGTAGTAAATTATGCAAGCAACTTAAAAGAAATCGTTTTATTATTAAATATATTTTTTTTTATAAGATTTTTTTTTTATTTTTTTCAAGAATAATTATTCAAATGTTTTCTAAAAAAATTTATTTTTTTTTCAAAATCCAATAAATATTTTTTCGAATGTATTTTATAAGATTTTCCATTACGGGTGAGGATTTCTCATCTGGAGAATCACCGAGTACCAAGTACCAAGTACTTAATTGGCGGACCCACTTTTTTCGTTTTCTCTATTCTCGTAATGTCAACTTAGATCAAAGTCTGGAGTTGGATTACTGTGCATATAAAAATTAAATTTCAAAAGATATTGAATGACCGCATTTGAGAAATCGAATTTTATTAACTTATAGATCGTAACAAGTAAGCGAAAGAAACAAACTTTTATCAAAATTCTGGGTGCCGTTTTGGAGAAAAATACTATTTTCGAAATCCATTTTGTACCATTTGTTATTATTAAATAAAATTAAAATTTGTCTCTCACACGTTGTAGATATTAATTATCAAGTTCGAAAAAATCGGGCATTGAGTTTCATATATTTTTTTTTAAATCCAAACAATTTTTTTAAAAAAATTTCAAACAAAATATTATTCAAAATTGTTAAGAAAATTCAAAAGAAAAACTAAAAAAATGGGTCTATAGGAGGTATCATTAATACAATTTTTTTTAACCATTACCTTTGAACTTTTTTTTAAATCTGTGGAATAGTTTATGATATCAAAAATATTTTCTGAGATTTCGAAAAAGTATGACAGGCACTGTTATTTTTGATCAAAAAAATAAAAAGAAAACGTGTGGGGGAAAATTTAAAAATGATATATCTTAAGTTTAAAAGAAATTGCGAGACTCACTTTTTTTTAGTCTTGCCTATCATAGTAATGTCAAGCCTGATCAAAATCAAAAACAGTGCGTTTTTTGAACAGAAGTCTTGGCCGAAGTGAAGGACCCACCACGCAAAAAGTTTGTAAGACTGGTGTGCTAGTGGACAACACTTATGGTCCCCGTCGTCGTACGGTGCGCACAGACGAGAGTGTGAGACTCAATCCACGAACATCAACTTGCCATCGATCTCAACAGCTCAACATTACATGGTCTAGCCTGAGGAGAATTCTGCACAAAGATGTCGAATTATTCGCCTACAAGGCCCAATTGACTCCAGCCGAGGCAGCCACTTAAACGACGTTGTGTTTCACATACTTAATGGGAACGTTTGTCATTACTAATAAAGCCATAATACATGGAACCAATTTAATATTGTTTATTTTATTGCATTTTTAAAAAGAAACTTGTATGTGGCAAATAAAAATCGTTCTTTAGAATGTTGACATTATTTATCGCGGATTTAAAAATATGCTTTCCTCGGTCAACATTGACCCATTTTAACGGAAATTGCTCTCCTAATACTGATCGTAATGTTAGACTTTATTTTTAGAAGAAATACTAAATTACTGCGTTTAAATAAAGTTGCATATAGTTTGTATGGGTCTTCAGATATTCAATTTCTAAGCCAGTTAATTTGTTCATGCCCATGCTAATTTTTGACTTTGAGGTCAGAATATGTCTCTCCAGAATGTGTCTAAAAAACACAACATTTTACTATTTTTTCTTAAAAACGTAAAAAAAAAAATTGACTGTAAGTTTGCGTTTTTTTTTTTTTGTATGATGAAGTTTTCTTCAATGACTTAAACAAATCAATATCAAGTTAGTGAACGACGATTACCTTTTATTTTATGCTCCCGAAAAATGCATTTTCAGAGTTGCCATTTAAAAACTGAAAAATGTTGTTTTTTAGTTTCGGTTGACATTTGCAAAGAAATATTCTCAATACGTGAAAATTTAATTTGTTCTTTATCTGTCATACCATATAATGGCAATTTTCAATTTAAATATTCTATATTATATCCGAATATACATAGATCGTTCTCCATCTGTCAAGCCATGAACTGGATGATGACTAGGATTCCAATGAATTATAAATTTTAGTTTTTTTCCACTTATATTTACTTTGACAATTTCCATTACATGATGGGAATGATGTCAATCGGTTTATTAATTCCTGAAAGAGGGAGTGAGATAAGGTACAGAATCCTCAAAAAAAAAGTGGAAGGACTAAGCTCAGTGTGAACACCACCGTCTAAAGCAGAAAAAAGACATCAAGGGTCTGAATACACCATGCTTTTTTTTCGTCTTTCGTCTTTTTGACTCATTTGGTGTGAGGTGAAGAAATATTGCGGAGTGAAGCGACGTTTCTATACACGTCTCACCCAAACTGTCAAAAAGATGAAACACGAAAGGAACCAAAAAAAGAATCATATATATTCAGGATCCAAAAGTCAAACTGAATTATAATATTTTCGTGCACTATTAGGGGCGGTCACATTCTTCAATATTATGTTTGACAAGAACGGTATGATTGGATTGATTTTGATAATTTGGATGGATGTATCCATGATGAATGGATTTCAAAATGTTTTGAGATTTCGGTTACATGACAAGAATATTTGAGAATGTGAATGCATATTTGTCAAGCCTAACAAAAATTTAATTTTCCTGGAACTTCTCGAGGTGGTTTGCCATGGTCAAAGTTCTAAAGAGAAGTGATGATTGACAGCATGTTTAAATCTCGTAGATTTATCATACAAATATAAATCACCCAAAATGAAGATTTAAAATAAATCTCCTTGAAATCTTCTCGCAATCAGAAGATTTGCAAAACAAACAAACCTTTTTTTGTAGAACGCACCTATGTAAACCCACTTTCTTCATTGACAATCAACACAAAATAGAAATATCTGTTTTTTCCTGCTTACTATCCAATTGCAACTTTTTTTTCTCTAGTCCAAATTGACAATTGAATGACAAGACAGAGTGAAAACGTCAAATAAATCTCAGTTTCTTTGGTGAAAACACTTCAAGATTTATTTTAAATCTCTAGCGGATTTAAGGCTCGGTAAAACAGAACGCGTGTTCAACGCAGCGTTAGGATTTTTTAAGATCATTTTGACGTGACATTGCAACCGCCGCCGCGTTAGAGGACGTCAAACAGAGAGTTGTCTTGTCAAAAAAAGTACAAAAAAAAAACAATCATTCTTTAAAAAAAATAATTTCAAGCAGCTGAGATTCAGAAGAGGAATTTTTGCTTCATATTTGCTATTTTACGAAACTCCCGTAAGAGAAAAAGAATTTGAGTACGAGCAATTATCTCAACTACTTACTCGAATTAGACAAGTTTATTTGATTCTTCCACAGTTGTCAAGCTCTCTAGTAGTGGAATCATAGTCTCCCAATTGGTCAGCAAGACCCAATAGTATGCACTCTTCCTAAAAAGAAGGTTCAATATTTGAAAACTTCATGGAGTTACTTACTGTTTTCATTCAATTCTCTTTCTTTTGTCTCCCAAGCTTCGGCCTTTAAGACAATGATTTATCACCCATATTGTATAGACATGGGTAATTTCTCACCAATTCATTTAGTTTTTCCATCTTGCCAAAATTTAAAATTCCTTTGAACACCGCAGCGTTAGAAATAATCTGTAATTTCACACAACGTCGCGTTTCACCGCCGCGTTGTAACGCCATGGTGAATTCAACGCGGCGTCAAAAACGCGTTCAGTGTGACATGGGGCATGTATTGCAATGTAATACAACGCTGATTTTGAACGCGGCGGTGAAACGCGCCATAAAAACGCGTTCTGTTTGACTGAGCCTTTACTCGTGGTGAAAACGTAGTATAAGAGCAGTCTATTTCGTACGAGATAACATCTCTGTTTAATATATGTGTAAAATTTAATGTTGTATGAATTAACATCCCTGTTTAAACATAAGTCTAACTTTACGTTACGTAGCGGAGTTCAGTGGAGCATTCTTTTTCTTACAATATTTAACTTTTGAAATAAATAGGTTCATTCCTTTACTTTGAAACTCTACTTCAGAGACGTAAAAATAAGTCGGAGGAGTCCAATGTGAACAGCGTGGAATAGCCTTCTCTAAGCTTATCCATTTCATGTAGGTATTATAAAATCACGCATTGAATATTGTTGTAAATAAATACTGAGACAAACAAGCAACGTAAGACTGAATTACGAAGCGAGTACGATTACCGGATTACTCATAGGGTCATAGGACATGAGAGGAGAACGATGTCGGACAATACAATTCAATCAAAAAGTCGAAATGGTGTTGGTAGAATAGCAACACCAACCATCTTACACCGGATGTACATAGGTGGGATACTCGTACTTTTAAGTATCAATTGAAGATCAATTACCCAAATGAAAGGAACATTTTTCGGCCGTGCTCAATTAAAATTCCATGGAATAGAACACTGGAATAGGGCCTTCAGGTAAAAGAACTAGGCAAAGTATACACGGATATTGATACCCAATGGCTTTCAATGGCGACAAAAATCCAACATCTGCAACAACTGCTAGTATTAATTTTTTTTTTCTTAAAAAATCTAAAAAATAAGTTTTTTTAGCTTCTTTATAAAAAACTTCATTAAAACACTTTATGCCGATAATCAAAAATTCGAATTTTAAAAAAATAGTTCTATAAAAAGTACAGTCAGCGATGTCTTGATTTAAAGGTTTTCTTATTGAATTACAAATAAAGTGAAACAGAACAATTTTATCAAAATTTTAAGTGCTGTTTTCGAGAATCAAAGAAATCAAGAATGGGGTTTTCAAAATATTGAGTATTAAAAAAAATTTGTATCAAAATTCAAAATATATAAGCAATACTTTTTAAAGTAGTTTAATGTTTCACAATAAGAAAATTGATCAAAATTAGTTGAACTGTTTCTGAGAAAATCGAAATATGATGAAATGGGTGGCACCACTAATAACCATTTTTCGGATTTTTTTTGTATTCTTTAGTTTTTTTTCTGTTTTTATCTGTTGAACAATTTTAAATAAAAATAAAAATGTATTTTATAATTCCTATTCATAAATCTGGAGGAGCAAAGCAAGTTGTCAATACCTTTCGTCAAATAAGTAAACTAAACTTTTTGAAAAACTGAAATAATTTCTCCATTCCAACATGGTTTGTTTTTGGAAGGACGACTACCACAAATCTTTCATTTTTATTTAACGAGATAACTGCTCATCTTGAGGATGGTTATCAATGTGATGTTTATACAGATTACCAAGCATTTGATAAAGTAATCATGCAATCGTACTCAATACGAGCAAACTGATAATTTACTTCTGGCTTACCTCAAGCAAGCCAGTTAAGTCCACTGCTTTTTCTGTTCCTTATAAATGATGTACCCGATATAGTAAAAAATTCAACCTGTCTGATGTTCGCTGAAATTGCTTTTATTCGGGATATAGATATACTTAAAAACCAGATTGATTGTTCTTTTCTCCTGTCATTTATTAAACTGTAAGCTCCTGGTAGGGCTCTGCGATTGCATAATTTATTCTTTATTCCCTATCATAGAGTAAATTATGGACTCAATGAACCGAATTATTTAATTTGTATCATACTGGCGCAAAATTTTAGACAGCTTAGTATTAAGGTATACGTATGATACTACATCGGAAGAACCGAACAAGCTGTACACGATTCCTTCATCCAGATCGAGCAGGCGGCACAAAATCTGGGGCTGCACATTAGTGAAGGTAAAACAAAGTACATGGTGGCGTCGAATGCGAGAGGAACAGTTGGTCAAACAATCAAGGTTGCGGAGCACGAATTTGAAGTGCTGCAATCCTTTAAATACCTTGGGTCAATAGTAGCAGCCGATAACAATATAGAAGAAGAAATACGCGGGCGGCTTCTCAAATCCAACAGAGCCTACTATAGTCTGTCAAAGCTCTTCAAATCCAGAAATCTCACCATAACTTCAAAACTGCTGCTGTACAGGACCATGGTCCTGCCAGTACTCACATATGGATCCGAGACTTGGGTGCTTAGCAAAAGGCACTCCGACCTCTTAGCTGCGTTCGAGAGAAAAGTCTTAAGGAGAATTGTTGGCCCCATATGTGAGGAAGGACGATTCCGGAGACGGTTCAATCATGAATTGTACGCAATCTACCTAGAAGCAGATATCGTGACAAAAATTAAGCTCGGTAGACTCCGGTGGGCAGGGCACCTAGCTCGCATGAGCGAAGAGGAACCTGCTCGGAAAGTTCTTTGTGGTACATTCTATGGTAGACGGCAGCGTGGTAGACCATGCTTGCGCTGGAGAGATGGCGTAGACCAGGACGCCCGAAGCCTTGGGGTGCGCAACTGGATGGCGTCGGCTAGAGACCGGGATAGGTGGGAGAGACTTGTTGAAAGAGGCCAGGACCGGAACCCGGTTGTCGAGCCGATGATGATGATGATGATACTACTTAACAACATTAAATAATAAAATTTCTCTCAATATTATTCTACTTTAAATATTCGCTATTAAACCTTCATGAACCTTTTCACGGCTGACTTGTTACACAAAGGTTTTTGTATAGAAGAACTTGGCTCTTTTTTTAACATTTATTTTTTGGTATGATCTCACTCCTTTTTGCAAAGATTTTAATATTTTGCCATGTCAAAATCTCAAAAGATAGGGAAAGATAGAAGGGTCGACTCTACCTACTAAAATCAACTTAGCTTATAGCTTTCTATTTCTTTTGGTATATTTTCTTTTTGTTATTGGTTGTTTTGATTTGCGCTTCAATTGTTTCTTCTTTTCCTGGCAAGATACCTATCACTAACATCCTACCTTAATTATAAATACTAGTACCTACATCCACTCAAAGTCATAAAAAAGCTACATTATAATTGTTGAGGATGCTATGATTTTTTTGTTGCAATTTTAACTCCTTTTTTTAAATGAAGGTAGCCCACCTATTAATAGCCTAATTAGTGGTTTGATTATAGTTCACATCACAGTTAGAAGTTTTTTTTTTATGTAAGCTGATAATTTTTTCAGGTATGCAAATGTTTTCTTTTTTCATTTATGTTAACATAACATAGAGTACCAAATCGAGCACTCTAGTTCTAAGAAAAGTCATGAACTTTCAAAATGTATGTATAGTTTCAAAATAATAATTAAAAGACACTTCGAATGAAAAATCTTAGATTTCCTACTTTTCGCTTTGAATGTATGTACATTAAATTATACCGCTCCACCAAATTTTCACATTCTACTGCAATCGGAAGTGTGCCATATATAATTTACATCAGGAAGTAGGCGGATACCACGACCCTGAATGGAAAACCTCAAATTTTATATTTTTTTCTTAGTATGCAATTTTAGCCCTGCCATTTTACTAAATTTCATCGTTTTACAGCAGTCGGAAGTGCTCCTTTCAACTAACACCATTTCGGAGAGAGTGGGCGGATACCACGCCCCCTGAATGGAAAACTTCAAATTTTCTATTTTTTCTTCTGCTTGCATGACAAGACCTACCGTTGTGCAAAATTACAAGATTCTACGATGTCGAGAAGTGCTCCATAACTTTGATGATCTGTCAGTCAGTCAGTCAGTCAGTTACGGTTTTTGTGATTTTTGAGGCCTTATATCCGGAAACGCTTATGCTAGAAAATTGAAAATTGGTGAGGCGCCTGACTAGCTTAGCATATATTCGGAATTTTAAGTTTCTGACTTCATTGGTACTGAAGATAGGGGGGGTCCAAAATCGCCTGAGTTTGTTCCTTTAAAAAGGGTGTAGTGCCAGAACTTGGCTGGGCACTACCGTGCCCTTTGACAAATAAATAAAATGTCGATGTCACAATTTTGTCAAGTAAAAAGGGGACTTTAACCTTCATTTAGTGGTATTAATCTCAAAAAGAAAGTATGTTTATTACAAAAGGTTTTAAATAGAGACGGGCTTATTTTGACAGTCTGTGTCGATCATGTTGTTCTGGCGGCATCCGTCAAATCTTATATTTATTATTCAGACACTGATGCTAATGTAAGTAAAATAATTGACCAGCACGTGCAAATGATATTTATAAAATATAAAAAAAATCCTCCCTCGGATTCTTCCTGTGGGCCTAATCTCAGTCGTAAAAACTCACCATTATTTTTGTTCTGTGAAAATTCCAAAAATCCACCCTAGAGAATCACCCAAAAATCTATCTTCTTTTCTGCCAAATATACAAAAAACATACCATATGTGTCTATAGACAGACAGACACGTATACCTAGAGACAGTCAAATTAAATTGGGGGAAGCGTTCCTTCACATTCATTATCTTCTTAATGTCAAGTTTGATTGCTATCTTGAGTCTTCCCCCATGGGCGATGACTTGGTTATACATTTTTTTTTTGTATGAAGACAGTCAATTTTATTTTTGTATTCGCTATTGTTATGTCTTAAAAAAAATGTGAAATTAATTTGCAGAGTTTCTGTAAAAACATACTGTGTTTGGAAATCATGTCTTTTATACGTCCAACCCGTGACAGAAAAAACACAAAATATATTAAGGTGGTGTTTTTTCTATTTCAGCAAAAATTTAATGGGTGATTCTCAGGAAGTCTATTTAAATTTTACACAATAATTAGTGTTAAATATGAAAAGTTTTCGCACGAATGCAGGTAAAATTTTAGATGTCAAAGAAATAAAATTTGTTAAGAATAATATATGTAAATATTACATTCAAAATCGTAATCTTTCAATAGTTTCTAATCATATTAAAGTCGATTACGTGATCAAACTTATTGTAATGAATAGAAGCCATGGTAATTTGGCCATTTAGACTCTAATTTGTCCTATGTAAGGGACAAATCTTCTTGATTGTCGTGGGGTGCGTATCAGTAAGAACATCTAATAAAGATTTTTAAACGTTACAAAATGAATTGTTCAGTGTGCTTACAAAAAATTGAGCGTAATTGTTCTACTAAAATAAAATGCAATAATTGCAAATATTATTTTCATTGTTCATGTGTAAACGTTGCTCCAGAGGATGCCGTTTATTATAAGTCCAGTGTTCAGCCATTTCGTTGTGACAGATGTGTAGTACTGAGACGACGTTCTCTACAAATGCATTCACCGCCGCCAACACCAGTTATACCCATGAAGCAAAAAGACAATGCCTTGAATTCATCTGATGCTAATGCTGTGGAATCTGCGCTCAACAATGATGGCGAAGGTCAATGCACTCTTCAGATGATCTACGCAAAACTATCAAAGTTAGAGGATACTAACCTGCAGTTTTTAAGTCAAATAAATGAACTACGAGCTGAAAATGCGAACCTAAAATCAAGGGTCAATGTTCTGGAAAGCAGGTTTAATTGGCAACAACAAAATCTGATCAGTAATGACATCGAAATTGTTGGTGTGTCTAATGTCACCGACACCAATTGTATTGCAACAGCAAAACAAATTTTCTCCAAAGCATTATCCATCGATGTTGTCGATAATGAAATTGTGAAATGCTTTGTAAAGAATGTACCAACAAAATCCTCTTCGTCTGCACCGAAGTCGATCATCTGTTTAAGATTCGCCAGTCTAACAACAAAGCAGCGGATTATGTGCGCTAAGAGAATTAATAAACAAAATCTCAATACAAAAGTGATTGGCATCGATGGACCTCTCGTCAGCAGCGGTAGCAACAGCAGCAGTAAACGCAATGGTACGGGAATTTTCATCAACGATTCTCTTACGAAGTTTACCCAAGCGCTTATGATGAAGACGAAAGAAGCAATGAAACATAAAGGTTTAAAATATGTATGGTTCAATAATAATCAGATTCTTATAAGAAAGGTTGAGGGGGGAAGAGTCATGTCAATTAAATCTTTTAATGATCTTGCACTTATTTAGTGCTTTTATTTTATTTGTTTTTTTTTTGTTACACTTTAAATTATGAATTTTGATTTAGATTTATTAGATGACTTTTCTACCTCTAATATTTATGTGATAATGTTTTTATGAATCCTTTTTTTTGTAATGATAAGCTTTTTATTGTTCACCAGAATATAAGAAGTATGAGAGAAAATTTTGCATCACCTAGATTCTTTTGCTTGCGTTCCTGATATTGTCTTTGTGTCTGAAATTTGGATCTACGACTTTGAGAAAACTGATTATTTTATTCCGGGGTTTAAATTTTTTGCTAAAGCAAATGAAAATTATGCTGCAGGTGGAGTTGGTTGTTTTGTGAAAGATGTCCACAAAGTTCTTGATGTCATATATGTTGATTTTTTGAGTGCTGACATTTTAAAGGTTTCCATAGAAATTAACAATGAACATTATGTTTTTTTATGCGTCTATAGACTACATTTGTTTAATGCTGTGAATTTTGTCAACGAGTTCTGTGAGCTTTTAGCTAGGGAAAAAGCTAAAAATTTAATAATTGTAGGTGATTTTAACATCAACATAATGGAGGGTAATGAAACTGTAACAAGTTATTTAGGATTACTTGCTTTGCATGGCCTAGCAAGTTTTATTAATGAGCTCACTAGGCCTTTTTCCGGAACCTGCCTAGATCACATTTATATCCGTCTCATAAATGTATGTCTCAATGTATGTGAAAAATGTGTCTTTGATCTCAATATCACTGATCATTGTATGACGGGACTTCTAATACGAATTTTAAAAACCCAAAGTTGTGAATCTCCCAATACTGCGCAAAGTAGAATTAAAATTGACTTTAGTAAGCTAAAACATAATTTATGCTATGAGTATTGGGAAAATGTTTTTGCCTGTGGAGATTCTTCTACTGCCTTTACACTCTTCATTGATTCTCTTAAGAAGCATATCCTATCCTGTTCTTCCTATTTGCCCTCGAGGAAATTGTCAACAAGACTTAAGCCTTGGATATCTAGCTCTTTATTAAATAAAGTATCATTTAAAAATAAACTAAGAATTAAGTGTAAAAAAAATCCTGATAACCAAAGTCTAAAAGTTAGATATAAGAAGTTGTGTGTCGAAATTAAAAAAGAGATCCCTATTTGCAGAGAAAACTATTACCGCGATCAATTCAACTCTGCACAGGGTAATTTGAGAAATGAATGGCGGGTAGTAAATAGCCTACTGAATAAATCTTCCGCTTCTGTAAAACCTTCTGCGTTACATGTAAATAACTCTTTAGTCTATGATAAACTATCTATTGCTGATGCTTTTAATTGTTATTTCACTAATGTTGGCAGCAGTCTTCAACAGAGTCCTGTTCAATTGCCTTGTTGTTCTTGTTCTTCCTTTCCCAGATGTGGTGAACCTTTACAAAGGAATAGTTTTGTATTTTGTCCAATTACTTCTTTTGAAATATTAAAAGTTGTTGGTAATCTACCTAATTCGAATTCATGTGGAGCTGATGGCATTTCTAGTTCTTTAGTTAAAAAAATTTCATGTTTCTTAGTTGACGTATTGGCCAAACTTTATAATCAGTGTGTGTTTGAAGGTGTCTTTCCTGAAGATCTGAAATGTGCAGATGTCTTGCCTTTATTTAAAAAGGGCTCTGATACGGAAATAGGTAACTATAGGCCCATCTCACTGCTTTCAGTTTTTAGTAAAATTTTCGAGAAACTTATGAAAAATAGAAAAATGAGTTTTTTAAATAAAACAAAATTCTTTAGTGTTGTTCAATTTGGTTTTTTGAAAGGCAAATCAACGGAAGATGCACTCTTACAGTTTTGTTCTCAAATAATGTCACACCTTGATGGTAAAAAATGTACGGCTGGCTTATTTATTGACATTACCAAAGCATTTGACATGGTCAACCATAATTTCTTGTTGAGAAAACTGGAAACAGCTGGATTTCGTGGGTTTATGCTCAACTGGTTTAAGTCATATCTTGAAAATAGGTCACAAAGAGTTAAGATAGAGGATACAAGGAGCGACATTAGGTTCTTTAACTTGGGTGTTCCACAAGGTTCTGTATTGGGTCCTATTTTATTTCTAGTCTACATTAATTCACTCTTTGCTCTTAGTTTTAAGGGTTCGATGACGGCCTTTGCTGATGACATTGGCTTTTCCTATGGCTCAAACAGTCCTTTAGACCTTATTTCCAACGTTAATTGGGATCTTAATTTATTGAGACTATGGTTTGCTGAACATAATTTAGTAATTAGCTCCAAAACTAAGATCATGTTCTTTAGCTTATCTTCCTCAAACTATGTCGAATCTAATGTTTACTTTCACGCTCCAGAATGTAGTCGATTTAAACTTTCATTGTGCAATTGTTCGTCTTGCCTCTTCTCTCCGTCTTTTTGCTATAATCTTTCATGTTCTGATAAATGTTTCTTAATTGAGAGTGTAGATGAGTTTAAATATTTGGGACTTACCCTTAACTCTGGGATGACTTTTGCTTATCACGCTGGTATTCTGAAAAAGTATCTCCGATGCACCCTTCGTCATTTTTATTATTTGCGTAACGTATGCTCAACAGAGCTTTTATTAAAAATTTATTATGGTATTTTCCATTCTAAGTTACAATATGGAATAGCGTGTTGGGGAGGTGCGTATCGTAATGTAATATAACCACTGTTGATTTTGCAAAAATATGTCATTAGGAAAATTTGCCGTAAATCTGGTAGACATTCTAGCTTCCCTTTGTTCTGTGGTCTGAAAATTCTCCCTGTTCGTCATTTGTATTGTTTTAAGGTACTTAAAATATTCTTCATGAAATCTGGGAATCTTAATTTCCGTTTAATTTCTAGTTATCATCTTCGTGGAAACCTTTCAAATGTTCTATCAGTACCCTTTCTCCGTACCACTGCGTATCGTAATTTTTTTTCTATTTTGTCTTACCGGTTATTTAATTTACTTCCACAAGAAATCAGGACAATAACATTACCTGGAACGTTCTTAAAAAGTGTAAAAATGTGGCTATTTAGTTTAGATTATACTTCGTTAGATTCTCGTATTTCTGATATTTTGGTTTAATTATTTAATTTAATGCTTCCTATATACATTTTGTTTATTTAATTGTTTTTGCTATTGTTGAATATATTTTTTAATTTTACTATTAATTTTTTATTATAATGTTCTTAATCCTTTAGGGTCACCCCACCCAATTGTTAAATTTTGGTATTTTCTAAGATAATAGAAGTGGCATTCAACTCTATTTTTTTCATATATAAATAATGAATGTCACCAACCTTTCTTATAATTTTTAGTAAATGAATTGTTTTATTTTAATATATAATTTGATGTGTTATGAATTTAATAAGAAATAAAAATACAAAATCCAAATACAATGAAAAAGAAATAGCTTCCTCTAGGTCTTAGGTCTTAGATGTCGCACATGGACATACAAATTAAACATACTCGTATAAAACGTAAACATTGAATTGAATATGCCCACATAAGACATCCCACGCAAAAAGAACCGACAAATATTTACGTCTTACACCAAGAGGCTTAAGATCTATTAAAGCATATCTAGCATGATATGGCGGACCAATCTAGGACCAATTAAATTTTCTTATAGCAAATTTTGTGAAACACAACAGTACTCAAGGGATGAACGTATTAACGAAATACTAAATAGTGCCTTGAGAGTATATGACCTAACATTGAGTTAGCTTTAGATATCATATAATCATAGGGCCAGAAGAACTTTAAATTCTTCATCGAAGATTACACCCATATATATTTGACGTGATACGCGTTTTAGACTCATATTGCCAATATTATAGTCAAATACAATTGGATTCAAAATTTTGGATACGTTTAACACAGAATACTTACTGATGTTAAAGTACAGACCATTGCGATCACACCAATCAGATATACGAGTATTGTTTAAGTCCGTTTGTGAGTCAATAGCATCGTATTTAGACTGAACTTCTTTGAATATTTTAAGGTGATCAGCATATAATAGTCATTGGGAGTGATAAATGTGTATGTAAATCATTAATAAACAATAGAAATAAAAGTGGACCAAGATGGCTACCTTGTGGAACACCTGAAGAAATAGTTATTTCTGACGAAATTTTCGATCCAATTTTTACAAATTGCTTTCTTCCAATTAAGAAATTACAACAATAGTTGTGAGTATAAGCCCAAAAATGATCAGCTTCCTTATTAGAATATTATGTTGAATGCCTTTTAAAAGTCTGTAAATATCTCTACTCTCTAAGGCACTCAGGCAGGCATTGGCATATATTACCAGATTCGTGGTTGTGGATTTACCTCTCACAAAACCATGTTGAACGTCCGAAATATTATTACACACAGCAATATACAGCTTATTTTTGACAATAGCTTAAAAGATTTTTGTAATAATTTGGAGCTTAGCTGTTGGTCATTTATCACAGGTTTCTTAGATCAGTAGAGGTCCATTGTGATACCACGATCTAATAGGAAACAAAATTTCCCTACTAGTTAAAACCATTTGGAGTTTCTGATGAAGCTAAGGAGACTTTTAATGTCTGTGTTTATGAGATCGCTTGGTTCATTACAGAAATAGTCTCCTAGATGAAGTTTGCTTCTGTAAGATAGAGCAGGGCATGTGCAAAGTAGGTCTGGGATTGTTTCCTCTTCCTCCTCGTCAAAGCTACTCTTGCAGAAATCGTTTGATAGTACACCGATTCGTGCGGCGGCGGCGCGGCTTGTCTACCTATAAGACAGTGTTGTGTCCAGTAATGACACCTATTACGGAGCTGATCTGAGATCTACTGAGTAACAACAAACAATTTGACCGTTGGCCAGATTCGTTTGGTCGCCAAACAAGTGGTAGTGATGAGCCATCTTGTATTTGATTGTTCTAGAGCAATTCGTTTCAGCATAAGTTTACTAGTAGGTATAGGCATACCTATATATACCCTATCGGCGAAGATAGGCATTTCCGTTCAAATTCTGGCGAGTTTTTCGGCTTTACAATTCCCTGGAATATCTCTGTGTCCCGGCACCCAGAATAGGTGAATATTAAACTGTTTGGCCATCTCCATCAGGGACGATCGACAGTCTGCTGTAAAGGAGTTCGATTGCGAGGGATTTAAAGCAGCCTGACTGTCTGAGAAGATACGGATATGCGAACTAGATATCACGTTTTCTTTAATCCAAGACATTACTTCCTTTATCGCCAGAATTTCCGCTTGGAATACGCTACAATGGTTTGGTAGGCGGAAGGGGAGACTAAGATTTAGTCTGTCTGAGTACACTCCACCACTCACTCCTGATTCATTATCTATCAAAGCCCCTTCCTCCCAAACTGACCTTGTGGAAATGGTGACTTCGAAGTTTTTATCGAAAACCAACAAGGGAGTGATGTAGTCGGAGTGACTTGGGAATGTTCCGAATAAATTCAGAATGATGGTGTGGCCAATAGAGTTATTGGTCCATTGAGAGATGGCTTTGAGGCGTACGGCTGTGCTTAAGGCCATATGTTTGCTGTAAATATCGAGGGGTGTGAGGTTGAGAAGTATGTCCAATGCAGCGGAAGGTGTCGAGCGGAGTACTCTGCTGATGCACATACACGCTGAAGGCTGCACTTTGCTTAGTTTATCGCGATTTGTCACCTTATCTAAGGCCGTCCACCATACGGTCACCCCGTAAGTGAGTGAGAAAAGATAGCTACTGTGGCTTTTTTTACTCTTTCCTGTATATTAGGTTTCCAACTTAACTTTTTATCTAAAATAAGACCTTGGTACCGTAGCATAAAGATTTATTGAAAAGAATATGAAGTAGTGAAGTGATTGTGAAACTATTCGGAACGATAAGGCCGGGCTTCCTTTATTTTCCTGGCTGCATTTGTGGCTAAACTTCACTGGTGAGTTACTGCGCTTTGGTGACCTGTCGTTTTTTAAAGTTTGGTGGAAACTATGAAGGATATTTTCGGATTTGGAACGTCGTCGTAGTCCATGATTAGTTGTATGAATATATTTACAAGGAATCTTACAACCACGTATTTAAAGGATCAAAGCTAGCTTCATCATTGGTCGTCTTTTTTCGTGTGAGCTTATATGTATGCACGAGAATATTATTGGCGTTGCTTCCAGTCCTACAAATGTCTTATGCAATTCTGTTTTGTAGTTTTGGAATTTTGGGAGTCTTCTCGGTGTTCGTAACCAAAGGTTTTCCCCCTTGATTCGGTAATATGTTCTTATGGTTCACTTTAATAATACTTGGAATTTGGAAGTAGTTTTTAAATGCACATACTCAATAGAATATGTTGGTAGACCAAACTGTCCAGTTGATGAAATAACAAATTGGATAGAATTGTTAACTCCCGTGTCTTGAGTTTGTAGTGGAATGAAATAAATCCAGTTGAAAATTAATTTTTATTATGATGCAATATACCACCTGTTATATATTATATATGTAAGTGTAAATAATGAATATTTTTCAACGTTAAAAAAAAGGAAACAAATCAATTATTTTAAAAATGTCCACCCGAGTAACAATTTCGTAGTTTCCGCAATAAATAAAACGACCGTCTTTTGCTGTGTTCCAAACTCAACTCATTTTTATTCTCCAAGTTTTTTATCTGCCTATTTACAATGAATGTTTATTTATTAATTAATTAATTGTCTTATTGCTATTTCAGCATAACTAAGGAAATGAGGTGTTACATTTCATTACCATGAAAGTGGTTTGAATTTATTTAATGTATCATTTTGATTAGTAGACTCATCATTTCCGTTGGAAGGGTCAATGTACGTAACTCCTCCCGGCTTTAAGTTAGAAGTCTCCGGCTTCATATTATTAACAATTTTGATGGTCTCTTTTTTTGATTTTAATAAAATAAAAATAACAACACCAGTTATACTTAATATTAATAATAAAGCTAGGCTTATATTTGAGCCATACATTATTTTCTTATGATATTGTAATTCTCTTATTTCTTCTAAATTCTTTACATTTTCCATTATAATTTTATTGAAATTGATAGGTTTTACAAACATGTCATTATTTTTACTTGATGGATAAAAATATTTGTCTGGTATTATAATTTCTTTGTTGGAAAATTTAACTTGATTTATTTTTAATGAACAGTTATTATAATTTATTAAATAATTTCCTGTTAAGGTAATATTTCTTTGATCACAATTTTGCCAAATTAGTTCATTATACATATTTTTAAGTAATACCGTTTTGTCATCTATTTCTTCAATAATTGTTACATTATTGTATATTAAATAACAAGAACCAGTAATAATACAGTTCTTACTTTTCTTTAAATTTTTAAAAAGGGATTTTTCTTCATATTGATATATAATATTGTTAATTTCTACAATCATTTCTTCTTGTTCCTTAATTTCTAAATGATCGGTATTTGGTAATGATTTTATAATTTGTAACTCTGTTGATATAAAATTTACAGGTATTTTGATAGCGAATATTAACAAGTCGTTTTTATATTGCATAACTCCTGCCTTTAAAAGTTTAATTGTAGGAAAATCTATATTATATGTTTCTAGTTCTTCCAAAGTAAGCATACTCGGATGAATAATATTATTTTTAGCAGCCATTATGTTATCAAGAATTTGATTTACTTTATTTTCTAAATATCTAAGCATAGATGACTGTTCCAAAACTAAAATTTTATAATTTAAATTGCGAATAAAATCATTTGTTGTGTTAAGTGATTCTAATATTTTAGCTCTATCGTTCTCTATTATAAGTTTAAGATCAGATAAGGATTTATTATAATGTTCATTTATTTTTATTTGTTTGTTAAGGTTATTGATAGATAGATGGTTATTTTCATCAGTTATTTTTAGATGTTCAAGAATTTCTTCGCGATCTGCATCATCCATTGTACCAAATAACCAATTTTGAACTCTACCAACAGCATTAATTAATCCTCTTTTTTCTCTTTTTGATCTGCTTATTGTTCTAAGTTTACTTTTTATTAACCTTATTTCGTGATAAAAACTATGCTTATCTTCTATTTTTAAAAGTTCTATGTTTAATTCTAAATTATTGAAAATTTGTAACAGCTCACTTGGATTAATTATATGTAAAATAGTGTCTGTTTCATTAACTATGTCTACTTCTCTGATTCTTATTTTAGTATACCCGTTCTCTTCTAGTATGGGATGAACCTGCAATAACCCTTGTACTGAGGTTATCATCATCAACAGGATTATCAATATCTGCAAATTTAGGTTTTCTTTTAATATTTAATAAATGTACATTTTGCAAAGGGAATTTTCTATAATATGGCTGGTCTTTATGCCTTACTCTTTTATAATTTTTTATATACCCTCTATTTCTATTTTCTACATACTTTTCCCTACTTTTATTTATTTTAGTAATATTTTTAATTTTTTTATTGTTTATACGATCTACTAATTGTTGAATAGCCAAATCGTCATTTATTCTGTTAGCCTGTCTTGGAGTAATTTCTATTGTGGAATGAATCCTGTCATTATAGTTTCCAATTGCTTTTTGGATCTTTTGTTCATCCGTAATATCGTCTTCAATAGCCTGAATCTTTTCTATTATAGCTGAATGAAGCCTTTCAACGTCAGCATTCCCAGTGTGACTGTTTGGTTTGGTCCAATGTATTTCAATATCCTTGTCATTTAAGAACTTAATGAGTTGTTCCGATTTAAATTCATTATCCATTATAATTTTATTTGGTTTATCAAAACTTGCGAAATACCCTTCTAATATTGCTGTCTTCTTAACCCAATTTCTATCATTTATTACATATGCGACAGCAAATTTAGTAAGTTTATCAATAATAGTGATGAATGTTTGCTTACAATAGTGAAAAATATCAACATGTACAATATCGCTTCTGGCTTTTGGTGTTTCTGTAACACTCATAATTGGTTTGATAGGATTTCTATCATATTTAATTTCTTGGCACTTGCCACAATTATTTATAATAAGTTGAATATGTTCTTGCAACTTTGGGAAATAAATTTTATCTTTAAGTGCTTGATAAGTTTCGTTTATTCCACTATGTAAAGATTCAATAGTATGGTATAAAGAAATTTGTTTATGACATTCTTCTTCTGTTTCTATTTCTTGTGCCCTTTTTGTAGCCTTCATAAACTTTATTTATTTTTCGTTTGAAAATAATTGTATAATCATCTGTTGAATTTTATTATAATCTTTATCTGTAACATAAGAATAAATTCATTTTTCCCTGGTTTCACATACTTAACTAATAATTCTTTAATATCATGTTCCTCTTTTTGTGGATTAATTTCTATTATTCGTCTACCATGAAGTATCTTTACTTCTTTACTTGGACTATAAGTTAAAATAAATTGAGTTCTGTATTTATTTATAATTTCTTCTTTTATGAAAATATGATCTTGACGTTGTTCCGCTACTGAATGGATGGTATCAGATAGGTCCATATTAGATTCACTACTGTTTTCATCACTTATTTTCGGACTATTTTCTTGTCTACTTAGGAAATCAGCTACAGTATTCTCTTTCCCTTTAAGATACTCAATATCAAAGTTGTATTCTTGGAGTTTCAAAATCCATCTTTGATTTCTTTGAGAGAACTCTTTTCCTTTATACTTAGAATTTAAGTACTTTATCGGTTGATGATCAGTCACAATTTTAAACTTTTTACCATACAAATATGGCCTAAAATAGGTAACCGAATAAACTATTGCTAGAAATTCTTTATCGGTGACGCTATATTTTTTTTCATGTCTGTTCAGAGTTCTAGAGACGTAGCAAACTGGATGACCGTCTTGTGAAAGAACTGCTCCAATAGCATAGTCACTAGCATCTGTTGTGACCGTAAATGGTTTTTCATAATTTGGAAATTTCAAGATTGGATGTGAAGATATAAGAATTTTAAGCTTTTCAAAAGCTTCGATAAACTGAGGGTCTTTAATATTAATTTTGAGGTCTTTTGTCAAATATTTTATGAGTGGATATGCTATTTTAGAATAGTCTTTTATAAATTTTCTGTAGAATCCCGTCATTCCAAGAAAACTCTTTAATTGTTTTTCAGTTTTCGGTAACTCTATTTTTTGAATGTCAGAAATTTTGCTGGGATTAGGCATAATGCCGTCTTTGGTCAGAATATGTCCTAAGAATTTAGTATCTTTCTGCATAAAGCTGCATTTATCGGCTTGTATTTTTAAGTTATGAGAAGATAGAATTTTGAAAATTTTGTCTAAAGATTTAAGGTGTTCACTTAGAGTTGTTGAATAAACCAGAATATCGTCAAGATAAACAACACATATTACATTAATGCAATCCCTTAATATTTCATTAATTAAACGCTGAAGTGTTGCGGGAGCATTTTTTAAGCCGAATGGCATCCTTAAAAACTCATAAAGACCATCCGGTGTAACAAAAGCTGTTTTCTCAATATCTTTTTCTGCTACTAAGACTTGGTGGTAACCCTTTGCCAAATCAATTGCAGTAAAGTACTGAGCTTTTCCCAACTTGTCCAATATGCTATCCATATTGGGAAGTGGCTGTTTGTCATCAATCGTAATTTGGTTGAGTCTTCTGTAATCGACTACTATTCTGAATTTTTGTACACCAGAATTATCCCCCTTTTTAGGTATGACAATAATGGGTGAACTATACCTACTTTTACTTTTTCTTATTATGCCCTGAGCTTCCATATCCCTCATTTGTTTTCTTACTTCTGCCTCATGCTGAGGTGGATACCTATACAGTTTAGAATTAATTTGTTCATTGGTTGTTGTTTTGATCTCATGAACTATACTTGTTGTATTTGTTAACTGATCACCATCTTTATAAAATAAATTTTTAAATTTATGCAATAATTGTGTTATCCCTAGCTTTTCTTCTTCGTTTAAATGATCTAATTTAATATTTTCACACTGACTTTCCTCTAACATATTTACATCATCCACAATTTTGTTTTTTAAAAATGGAATTCGTTCATTATTATTGAGAACTACTTCTTCATTATGTATATCTATAAGCCGTACATTTTTATTTATCCAATCCATTCCTAATAAAAATCCATATGGTTTTTCTAAATTCATTTGAACCCATCTTATCCTAGCATTTTTTTTCTGTTTGAATTCATCTGGACATTCTGTTTTTACATACTGATTTGATTTTGTTATTTTACCATTAATTGTACTTATATAGGCTTCACCTCCCATGTTCTCATAGATTTGATTTGAAACAATTTTGGAATTTAAAAGACTTACTGTAGAACCAGTATCTAACAGAGTTGCATAACGTACTTTATTAAATGTAAGTATTATATACATTTTATTTTTTTCCGAGGCTAATTGGTAAAAAATGTGTCATCTACTTCATCCGTGCTTAAAGCATCTACAGACATATGGCCAGAACTTTGTCTAGTTTGCTGTGAATTATTTTGTCTACCATTTGTGTTGTCATCATTTCTATATTGTCTACTTTGATAAGTGTTTTGTCTATTTTGATTATAACCTGAACCTGAATTGTTGTAACTATTGTTGTAATTACTATGCCGTGGTTGCACTGTTTGATTCCTAGTATTATTTTGTTGATAGTTCAAATTTAAATTGTTACGATAATACCGTGATTGTTGATTGGTATATCGATTTGTTTGTGATCCGAATCGATCTTTCTCTTTAACATTTATATGTGTCTTAAAATATTTTAAATTGAAGTCATCTTGACCAATGTATTTATTTATAATTGTCCTTATATCTCCTAAAGAATATTTTTCGTATATTTCGGATAGTAATGCACCTGCAACTAATTCTTTAATTTTTAGAATAACTACGCAACTAAGGTTATTTACTACGTTTCCAGAACTTGAACTATATATTGCACATTCAGCAATATCATCTACTATTATTCTAACTTTATCGCTTAATTCTAAAATAGAACTTACTTTTAAGCCATTAATGTCCTGAACTATTTTCGTCTCGGTTTTATAGGCCTGATAGTGCAGTTTGAGTCGGGTCTTTGTCTCTTCCCACGATGTAGGTGGTGTTATCGTCAAGAAGTTTTTGGCCGCACCAGTTATCTTTTCATTCAATATGATGGTGAAAACATCTGCGGACTGTGCTGCTGAATACTCTCCAAATATCCGGTTCATCGCCGTGATGAATGATGGCAAAGTTCCTTTTGTACCATCAAAGGTGGGTGCAAATTTCAGATCCCTCTGAATCTTCCTTCTTAAAGATTCTGGCTCGTTCTGTCTACTAGCAATCTCAGTTAACATTAACAAACATCTTTCGGTTATTGATGGTTCTGCCATCTTTCTCCTCTTATCAAAAAGTTCCTGTCTCTTCGATATTTTGTTTTCCAGAATTAGATTTTTATTATTTTTATAATTAGAACAGAAAATACTTTACAAAAGATTCGTTTCTTCGCGATTAATTTCTGCTTCGTATCAACTTTCGGTAAATTTTTGTTTTGCTTTCGTCTTTGGTTCTTTTTCGACTGCGCCAGTAACAATTTCGTAGTTTCCGCAATAAATAAAACGACCGTCTTTTTGCTGTGTTCCAAACTCAACTCATTTTTATTCTCCAAGTTTTTTATCTGCCTATTTACAATGAATGTTTATTTATTAATTAATTAATTGTCTTATTGCTATTTCAGCATAACTAAGGAAATGAGGTGTTACATTTCATTACCATGAAAGTGGTTTGAATTTATTTAATGTATCATTTTGATTAGTAGACTCATCATTTCCGTTGGAAGGGTCAATGTACGTAACTCCCGTGACAATGGAATGTTACTTTTATAATTTTTTTAATTTATGAAAATAACACAAAAATTGTTCTAAAGTTGTTTGTTAACCTTATATGATTTTGTACTTCGTAAAACTCAAGCAATATGAGGATGCACCTCGTAATGGGTTACCTATATAAAATTTATCAACAAAATTCTTAAGATGGTATCCAATTTATATTGAAGCGCAACAATATTTAAATTGAGTAACCGGAGAGGTAAAAAATAAAGATTTATTTTTCATAGTTTTTGCTTTTAGCTACTATTAAAATAATCTTTATTTGAAATGCAATCCATTAAAAATTCCATCTAAAATATAATTAAAAAATGTAAGCACAAGAAAAGGTCATTTCGATTCCACACAGAGATGATCATTAATAAATACATAGTAATAAATTTCTATGAACGTCAAAATTTGCCTTCAACTTTTATTTTAAACCCACAACCAAAGCTGTGTTTTTTTTTTTTAATTTAATCCTTAGTATCCAGTTCGTTGTTGGGTTCATCCAATAAATAACCCACTTGGAGTTTCACGAGAGTTAAAAGTTAGCATTTCCCCAAGAATCCATAACTTTGCCATATTCACACACATATGTACATATATTTGAAACAGGTGCTTAGAAAAGCGATGCCCTCCCACACGATGGGCAACGAACGAACTTCGTTTTCAAAATAATAATATTCTGTTTAATTTTTGTGAAACCCCCACATTTATCATGCCCTCTCTTTTCTCTGAATTTTCGTACTGCGAAGCTTTACATCAATTTCTAGCAAATCCTCAAACTTTATTTGATACTTTGATGGATGTTAAAGTACACGAAAGATTATTCAGTTTAGCAAGCAGAAAATATGCAAAAAACTATGCTATGGTGGAACATATGTAGTTACAATAATTTACTTCTATGTTACATAAATATGAAAAAAAAAATATTCTTAAAAAACTACCTATATGAACTTAAGGCGTAAACTTTTATGGAAACTCTGAACAAACGCCTGAAATCTAATTTTATTCAAAAAAAAAGAAGAAAAATATAATATAAAATAACAAACACCCTTAATCCGCAATCTGAACCCGAATTGAAAATAATGGTTGGCTTATGTGCCGTTAATATTTCAATATACGCACGAAAGGACTCTGGTTATTGCCGACCCTTTTACAACAGAGTGAGTATTGGATGTTAAATAGAAAACAATTTCGGGTGTTTGTTTCCGGCAGTCCACATTATTAAATAAAACCTTAGGCACCTTTATCAGAGGCGGAGCCTAGTCTTTTTGAAACTCATTCCTTGATCTTTGTCCGAATAGCTACATCTATACAGCTACTTTGAAGAGAAAAGCCGACCTTGTAACAAAATAAATGGAAGTTTAAATTTCGCATTTTATAAATCTAACCACCCAGCTCCCATTACAGACCCGAGGCGAACATAATAATTTATTTTCATGTAATACCAACTCTCCAACAAGTTTAGTACATAGTTTTCTTTGTCAGACATCTCATTACTGTCAGGGGGAGTAATAGAAATAGGCAGTTCAAACAGCAGCCCCGAAACGCTTAGATCTTCTAAGACGTCAATAGCTGGTACAAGCCAAATAAAAACCGTTATAACAAAGGAAAAAATTGTAAGGCAATTAATACTTTCTGTCATATACATACATAAGTCTCCAGGTCTGGGTGGCATACTGCCAATTATGCTACAAAAAATGTAAGATGTGCCAGTTCCATGGCTGGAAATAATGTTCAAAGGATACCTCTCTTTTAACTACATGTACCCGAGTCATTGGGACAAGGAAGAGTAGTTTCTATCCCGAAAGTCGATAGGCAGGGCCATGAATCTGCGAAGGATTTCCAGCCAATTGATCTGACTTCTTTTGTGCTTAAAACTTTGTAGGGTATTCTCGACATCCATATTAGAGACATTCTAAACAGATGTCGTCTTGAAAACTCTCAATATGCATTCATTGAGGGTAAGTCAAGGGAAACGCCCCTTCATAAGGTAGTGCGTATAATTAAGAAAACTATTAAATTTATAGAATATACATACTCTCGCTACCTTCTTAGATGTAGAAGGGGCTTTCAACAACGTCCCAACAAAATCCATTCTGGAATCACTCATCGAGTTCGATGTAGAAGACCTTATCAGGAAGTGAATTATATCCATGCTCAGTGACAGAAAGATTCTATAGGCGTTTTTCTTTTTTAGTTCAGAACAGAGCCTGAGTTGTCAAAAAATAAATTGTGTTTCTTTTTTAGTTCAGAGTGCTTAGAGTTTCGAAAATGTGTTTCTTTTTTTGTTTTGAGCATGTTCTGACTTTCTGAGCGTGTTCAGTGCGCTCTATGAGCTCAGAATAAAATAACTGAGCAGACCGAGTAAAGTGCTTAACACAAGCATTTGACAGATGGAAATTAAAAAAAAAATGGCGACAGCAAGTGTTCAGGTATGTTTCAAAAAAATAGTCAAAACGCTCAGAGCACGCTTGGTTCAGAAGATGTTCGGAACATGCTCGACATGCTCGGACTCTGTTCGGAGCTCTAGGTATACTGAACTAAAAAAGAAAGAAAAACGCCTTATGTAGTTACGTTGGGTAATATGAACTTGACCTAGCACATCAGGGCGGAGTTCTGCCCCTCTTCGATATGGCATTTAGTCATGAATAAAATCCTCGTTAAGTTGGAAAGATATGTCGCATAAAGGCGATTGCGTATGCAGATGATTTGGTACTACTTATGTCAAAATTTCATTAAAGCTTACACCTGCGTTAAGTGAAATAACTGAAGAAAAGTTAGCCTGCATAGCTTTCTACGCCTGTAGTTAAACTTTTGGTAAAAAGTGGGGTGTTCAATCTCAAATGATTTCGTAGACGTACACAGTCGTGGTGCGACCGATCCTCACGTATGGTTCGATTGTATGGTGACACAGGCTTACCATACCATATAACATTGATAAACTGAAAAGGGTACAAGGAATTGCTATACCTATTCTGTAGACAATGTCTCACAGTTGCTAAAATTCGTTCTTCTACCAACGATCGTCTTGCCTGTGTATAAGCAGAGCACTAAGAACGATCCCCTCTGCCGGACTAGACGTTCACTCTTCGAGATTTTCAGCAAAAAGATGGCCCAAAAGTTTTTATCCCCAAAATACAGCCTGGCAAAAGCTCCCAAGTCACCATTCCTTCAAGATCTTTCTGTTAGGATATGAGACTTAAATTATGTTTCTTTTTCCGTTTCCTAAACATTGTAGTGTGCTAGGCGAAGCTTTTATGGCGATTAATAAAATCTCGTTTTGGCTAAAAAAAAACATTCTATCAACTACTAGTATTTGAATCTTCTCGGATAGTCAAGTGGCAGTTAAGTCTAACTCTGTTACAGGTTTCAACTGCCATTCAGCTATTACCTAATTAGAATCATATAGGTTTACACATCGCTACATTTAAACTTAGCAAAATGCTATTGAGAGGAAAAACATTAGATGGAATAATCATGTCTATTACAGAATTCGCAGAATTTTACTACCGGTGAGTTGACTCGATCCGTTGACCTTTCGCATCCACTGTAAAACTGAATTATGAAATTCGCCGGATGAACTACATTGTCGATTCCTAAAATTACCTTACCGTTTATGAACCTTCGTATCGACACTGTCAGCTACAGACATTTAGTTAACGGCCTAGGCTTTGATAATAGTATCGCTATCGATCAACGAAATCAAGTATCGTTGTGTGTGGTTAGTACTTGGATGGGTGACCGTTCAATACCAACCGTGTGCTTTCTTGTTTACTTGCGACTTATAGGTACTATAAGGCAAGTTATGCATTCGTAAAAAAAATCGAACTCGAGATTTTGATCAATTTTTTTCGAAATTTTATAAATATTTTTTTTTCTCAAAAACTACTGGACAGATTTAAAAAATAAAAACACAAAAAAATTTCATTTAGTTAAAGCTAGGTAATGCTTGAAAAAAATTTTCCGAAAAATGGTTATTGAGGTTACCCCCCATGGAACCATTTTTTTTGTTTTTGATTTTCTTAAAAACGCTACCACCGATTTTGATCATTTTTTTTTGTGAAGGCTCTTCAAAAATTTAAATAGAATTATGTATTCAAATTTTTAAACACATTTTTTTTTGATTTTTAAAAAACACTTCAAATTTTTTTTTTTTCAAAGCTCAATATTTCGAAAACCCCATGCTAGATTTCTTTTAAACTTGATGAATAAAAGTTTCTTAATATAATCTACAAGATGTGAGAAAAAAAAATTTATTTTACCTTAAAACAAAGGTACCCACCATACAAATGTTAGAAAATTTAAAAAATGGTTTTCAAAAATCGTATTTTTCTCGAAAACGGCACCTAGAATGTTGATAAAATGTTTTTTCTTTTAATTAATTTTTATGATCTTTAATTAAAAAAAAAAAAAAATTGAAATTATAATATTACAGCTTGTACCTACCATAGAACCATTTTTTCGTATTTTGAATTTCTCATTATCGACATAACGGTTCTTAATGAAATTTTTTATAGAGAAGCTTCTAAAAAGTCTAAAACACATTGCATTTTAAAACTTTAAAATAAATATTTTTTGAATTTTTGAAAAAAAAAAATCTATTTTTTTCTTTTTTTGAAAATTCGATATCTCAGAAACGGCTCAATATTTTTTTTTAAATTTAATTTTTATTCGAACAATAATAAAAACTTTAAATTGGCGTACCAAATTTTTTTCTTAAAAATCTTTTAAAAATTTTGTATATAAGAGCTTTTTTTAAGAAACCACTTAAACGACTTATAATTTTTGTTCTTGCATAAATTCATATTTGCATAGCATTCTGTTTTCGTCTCTTACTATTAAAAGAATTTAAAAAAATTAGTTGATCCTTTTAACAGTTTTCTCTAATAACATTCGTTTTTAAAATTCCTAGTCTATTACTTAGGAGCAAGTTCGTGCGACCCAGTCGCGCATTTTAATTTTTTAGATTTCTGGCTTTCCGGTTGCGTTGTTAATAGTTGTGTGTTGAACAAAATGTCGGTGGTGCAGGGATTGGTACCGACATTCGTTCAACTTTCATTCGTCGGATTCAGTAATAGCAAAAGTTTGGAAATTAATTGAAACTGTCATTTTAGCTCATTCGCCGAGTTCTGTAATAGGGGTGAATATAACCACCTGTCTGATGACAAAACAGATCTGGCCAATTCTTGATAAAAGACGGTCCAAGTATTTGAAATCCTTTAGCAGATTGCATATTAGCTCCGTAATTGTTATCATAACTGAACACGCAAAGAGGCTTGCCGTTTATTCAAACTATTTTTGCAGAAGCTAGATGGACTAGTAAGAAGTAGAATCAATTACACATCTTCTATGTATACATACTCTGCCTTAATTTATAGACGTAGGCTCCATATTGGAGAATTTTTTTTGGAGAAACCTAGTAATCTAATTAATATAAAGTGTGTTTTGTTCCTTCGGCAAACAACAACAATTTGATTGCTGGCGAAAAAGAAGCCAGTAAAAAAAATGGCAGGTTTGCTGGTGATAGAACTTTAAGTTATTGAAATGAAGATGGCGCTATGCAGTCAATTTTAGAATTGGGATTAGGAGCATCGTATATAAATTATTCAAAAATGAAGAAAAGGTAAATATATAATATTAGTTAATTTTTTAAATATTTCAAATAAAAAACAACTTTTTAACTATACAGACAAAAGCGTTGGAGCCACGACGAAACAAAGGCGTTGTTGCATTTTTATACCAGTAATTTTTATTAACTTCCCATAAGGAGTTTTTGTAATCGGTCCTATTTGTCAAATTGGAATTTTTGACATTTCTCGACGTTTCAAGGTTCCTAGAGGCTATAACAATCATTTTTAGAGAGATGTCTGTGTGTACGTACGTTCGTACGTTCGTATGTTCGTACGTTCGTACGTTCGTACGTGCGTACGTTCGTACGTCCGTACGTTCTGGTACCATTTTTCGTCGTCGATATCTCAAGAACGAGTAAGGATATCGACTTCAAATAAATTTTGTTTAATAGATAATAACTTCGAAAGAGGTTGAAAGGGCGTTTATCAAAATTCAGTGTGTAGTTTTTTCACTATAACGGTTTAAAAAAAAAGTAAAAATTTTGGTTAGTTTCAAATATCTCACGAAAAAATAATGCTATTGATTTCAAATAAAATTTAATGTACTCATTATAAGGTCATACAGATTTGGTATGAATTTGGAAAAAAATGAATATACCTTTATTTTGTTAAATACAAAAAACTAAAAAAAAAACTTCATAACCCAGATATTCTAAGAACGGAAAACAATTTGAAACTCAAAATAATTTTATTTTACGAAAAATAATGTGTTTGACAGCTGGTGAAAATTTGAAAAAAAATCAGCTTACAAAAAATAAAAAACTATATAAAATTCTATTGAAAATTGGTAAAAATTGTTTTTCGACTCAAATTTCTCGGAAACTAGTAGTGATATTGACTTCTAATTTAGTTTATTTTATACATAGTATAATTTTGTACAATTGGTAAAATGTTGACAAATATTGAATTAATAGTTTTTTTTTTAAACAAATGGGAAGTTATCAGTGTGGGTCGCACCCAGTCTCTTTTTATTTTTATCGTCAGCAATAATTGAAATACGCCATTTGCTAACACGTTCAACTTTAGACCACGCGGTAGATTTTGCAACTCCGAAAAGGTTACAAATATACCACACAAACATGAGCATATTTTTTTTGGCGTCGACTTTTTTCTTGCCTCCAGGATTCGTAGTTGTGAAGATTTCAGAAAGAGAATATTTAACTGATTTGATTTGGAAATAGCAATGATGGAAACATTTCAAGGAGATTTTTTGAACCATCGGAGGCAACCACTCGAATAACTGGGGTCAATGAAGAGGTTATAACTATAGGATCAAAATAATACTTAATGTTTTGAATTGCAGGAAAGAAGTGAATACAAATAAATTTGGAGAGTACACCAAAAAACCGCAGAGTTATTGAAACAAAAGTACCCTGAAAAACTACTAACACCTACTCTTCATAAAATTTTGGTTCATAGTCAAAATATAATCGAATACCAATCTCTACCACTTGGAGAATTGCCAGAAGAAGCCCAAAAGTCCAAAAATAAAGACTACAAGAAATACAGATATCAAAATACGTGCAAAGTTTAAAGAATTCGGCAGAATGAAGACTTATTTAACATGCTAGCAATCTCATCCGATCAACTTATGTCTTCCTTTAGGCATGTAAGAACCCAAAAAGATCTGAAAGCCCAATACTCACCAGAAATGATAAGTTTGTTACGCGTTTCCCTGGACTTAGATGATAGTTTCCAAGAAATTCAATGTTTGTATGTAAATTTTTGTTCCTTTTATTTTATTTTTCTACTTTTTGAATTGTAATCTATTAATAAAATATTTTATTAATACTTATAAATACTATTTTATAAAAAAAAATAAAAAATAAATAAAAAAAATCCATTAATAAAAGAAAAGATTTTTTTCGACACATTTTCACTCAATTTGGGTTGTTTTCTTTTTTTCCCCACTGTTTTACTTAAATCACACTAAAATTACTTCATAAATTGACTTTCAACCTTTTTAAAATTAAATACCAAATATGTTAACCACCTTAACTAAAACTTCTTATTTCAGCAGCAGATTCTGAAACACCTTGTGAATATTTTTTCTGTAAATTCTCAAACTTTATAGCCTTGGAAATTTCCTTTAAGATAAAAAAAAAAATTGTGGTGATATCTTTATTCGTTTAAGAGATATAATTTTTGCAACCAAAAAAGTCAATTCGGGCCACTGTGCGTCGTAGACGAAACAACAAATCTTTTTATTTGATTAAAATTTTGGAACTAACATTTGGTCCTTCGAGCCGAATATGAACCAGCTACCTATGGATACAGTCTGTATGTCTAAGCCTCAATCTACAGCCTAAGCCACTGGAGCTATTTTCTTCAAACTCGGTACTTAAGGGTCTTCGGTGATTTCCTAGAGGGGAAAACGGTTCTAACGATTTTGATAAAAAAATTATGGACATGTAATATTATGGACATGGACTACATTTTGATAAAAAAAAAATTTTGAGGTAAAATGTTATTAAAGGTACCTTTCATAGGACTGGTTTCTTTATTTTCGACTTTCTCATTAACGGCTCTAACGATTTTAACCAAAAAATTTCAGCAGCAGCTCCCTTAAGTTTAAAATAATATTGTATATAAAAATATTCGAAAAAATATTTGTTGGGTTTTTTTGAAAAAAAAAAAAAAAAATTCCAAGTTTTTTTTTTTTTTTTTTTTAATTAATATCTTTAAAACGTGTGAACGATTATTTTTTTTAAAAGAAATTACTTGTTATATGAGAAATTACTTTAATAATAAAAGGATTTTTAAACTTTGTTTTCGTACTTTTCCGGAAATCAGACGGCAATTGCATGCATTTGAACATTTTTATCTTATTCCAAAGTATTTTTACATAAAAGCAAGTTCGTGCGATCCAGTCGTGCATTTTATTTTATTAAATAGAAATAACAAAAAACATAACCTTGTTAAATGTTCTGCTCCTAACTTAACAAAAATAATATCTTTGGATCTTTAATAATATTTGTATCATAAAAGAGAAATACATTTGAAATCAAAAGAATATTATTTTTTTTAGTTCTAAAAGAGATACGAGTAAATCAAACTTAGTTGTCTAAGGGTGTCTCTCTTATGTATATATATAGAAACCTTTGTTGAAATGGTTTTATTTAGGACAAGCTAAATTGAATTTTCCTTGCTTTCTTATATGTACATATATATGTGTGGAGTGTGGATATGTGTGGTTGTTGTCATGCACTATACATTTGAGGTATTTAATAAATAAAATGATTTACTTAAATATTTACGTTAATATTCATATATGTAGATGTACATATGTACATACATAAGTAAATACATTTGTTTCACAACGCAATATTACCAATTTTATGACAAAGAATTTGTTTGTTTTCATTTTTCTCTTATAATGTAAATACGTAAATACATCCATTCCTGTATTCATGTATGTGTCTAAAGTTTTTCCTTACTTAGTTTTGAAAGTAGTTTCAGGTTGAAGATGCCCCTATTGCACATAGACTGAATTCTGGCATTTGTCATGACATTTTTACCAGCATAGCAGCGGGAATGTCAGCAATTTCTGTTCGTATGTTGATCTTCAGGTCTTGTAGAATGCTAAGATGTTTGAATAACGTAAAAACAAAAAACTAAAAAACAAATCTGATGAAGTTCAACAGGTGGTGAAGGTTTGTGGATTGGTCACTCTAAGACGTCTCCCGCAACATGTGTTTCTCTGAAAATTGAAGTCGGAGACTACCAACGCGGATGAAACTGGAGGTAGATAGGTTTAAATGTTGGCTACAAATAGTCTTGCTCAGTAACCCAATTACGGCCAAAGTGAGCTGTTTTGATAACATAACTTCATGACCTGTGGATTTAATTGGATAGGATGGGGAACTCTCTTGAGCTCCCTGTTACCATAAGTTAACTATTTCGGCTTTTAGTTTTGAGGAAAACGCGTTCCACAAGTCATCGATATTGGTCTCAGAGCCCATTTGCCGTGTTCAGAGAAGTGATCAGGTCTTTGATCTTCAGTTCGTTAAGGTCGTCGAGGAATAAATTTCGGAATAGTTGGACTACGATAAGCTGGTTAAGCTGTTTCACTTATGATTGGATTCTGTGACAAAATGTTCGCCCTTTATAACACCAAGAATAATGTCAGCCCTTTCCGGAAGTGAGATATGAAGGAATGATCGTTGCCTGGCCAACTCTTTAGCCAGTTCGTTTCCCTCTATTCCACTGTAACCCAAAAACCAGCTACAAGTGGCATTGAGGTGAAACTTGAGACTAGCAAGCTCATCCTAACATCGCTTGACCAATTCAGAGGAGGAAAAGTCAAATCAATGCCTTTAACAGACACCTGTCTGTCTGTAAAAATGCCTGAAAAACACTGAAAAATTCGGGTAGCTGAAAAGGCCTAGAGACATTTGAAGACTTAGAGAAAAGTCCTGAGCCGACACCAAACTCAATCTTTGAGCCATCAGTAAAGATTGTTATTTCGAAGTTTCTCTTTACAATGTTATCGTCACAGTCCTTTTTGGATGAAAAAATAACTTTAAAATCCTTACTGATGGCCACAATAGGATTAGAGCTGTCAGTGTTTGTCGAAAATATGTCTGGTTGCATCAGGTTTGTAATATTGCTGTATCCGTACAATTTGACAAGCCAAAAATCTCATTCCTCATACCTAGTGAAAAGAAATATACAAGGTATTCAATCGAGTGATAAAAGGTGAAGAAAAACGCTCAAAGCATCCGTTTGGCAGTAGCGTGAAGCTAAGGCTAGCTGTTCTTTGATTCTCTTAATTTTATTACTGTTTTTAACTTTGTTGAGTTAAGGCCACTACACAATCGACCCACAGCCGTGTACGTCAAAAAACTGTTGAAATTTAAGATTTTGTACTTAGTTCTTATCTACTTTTTGCTTGTGTAAATTATTTTATCAAGTTGTAATTTACTTAAATGTTTTTGTATATTGAAAATAAAACATTCATTCATTTTTGGAATCTCAAAACATCAGGTTATGGGCCTTATCACAAAATAAAATATTTGAGGATTTAACAAAAAAAGATGTCTGAAATGAAGCAGAATATTGAAAAGCTTCGAGGAAGCGAAAATTTCGAAGACTGGAAATTTTCTGTAGAAGCCTATTTTCAAATGAAAGGACTATGGAATGCTGTTTCTGGTAATGAGGCGGATGTAACGAAGCTCTTAAATGCGAAATCTGAACTAATTTTATTGGTAGAGCGTTCCATATATCCCCATATTCGGCAGTGCAATAGTGCGAAGGAAATTTGGGATTCCTTACAAAAAGTTTTTTCAAGATTCTGGGCTTGTAAGAAGAGTCGGACTCATTCAAAAGTTTTGTTCTACGAAATTGAATGATTTTCCAACCGTGGATGAGTATGTGAACGATATTCTGAATACATCATACAAGCTAAGGTCTGTAGGTCTTAATGTTGATGAAGAATGGACAGGTTCAATGCTTTTAGCTGGACTCCCCGAAGAATACAAACCAATGATAATGGGAATTCAAAGTTCTGGTATCAAAATCACTTGAGATACAATTAAAATGAAGTTGCTTCAAGATGTTAAAACAGATGTGAGTAATGAAACTGCATTTGTTGGTAATAATTGGCTAAGCTCTAAAAAAAGACAGTACAAAGGTTCTAAATGCTACAACTGTAATGAATTTGGACATATAGCTTTGAAATGTCCAAGGAAACCAAAGAACTATCAAAAAAAGAAGAATGCGATGATAAGTACTTTTTCAGTCAAGACACTTGGCAAAGAAGATTGGTATTTTGATTATGGAGCATCAGCTCATATGTGCTCCAATAGTACATATTTTTCAAGTCAGATGAAGGCTACATCTGAAGTTATTGTTGCCAAATTGCCAATAACTCTAAAATGGAGGTAAAAGGTATTGGCAAAGTGAACATGACGGTTTCGATAGGTAAATCAAGAGAAAACGAGGTTGAATTTCTGGATGTTCTTCATGTTCCTGATTTGTGCATTAACCTTCTATCCGTTTCAAAAATTGTAGAAAGAGGTTTTTCGATGATTTTTAACAAGAAGGGATGCCTAGTAAAGGATAGTACAGGTGATATTGTTGCAACTGCAGACTTAGTCAACGATATGTTCCGGCTTAACAGAATACCACGTCAATGTGCATACGCTAGCAAAAATGAAGAACCAAATCTTTACCTGTGGCACAAACGAGTGGGTCATCCGAGTAGTGAAACAACAAAATTAATGATCTCAGAAGCTGTTAAAAAGATTGATTTGAATCCATCTAAAATTGAATGCGTCACTTGCCTAAAAGGAAAAATGGCACGCCTGCCATTTAACGCAATTGGTACTAGAGCTGAATCCATCCTAGAAATTGTCCATACAGATCTTTGTGGCCCAATGAACCATAAGTCTATTGGAGGTTCGCTATTTATGCTCCTTTTTATTGATGATTTTTCAAGAAAAGTCTCTGCTTATTTTATAAAAAGCAAGACTGAAGTTGCGGAAAAATTCCTTGAATTTAAAAACTTCGTGGAAAATCAAACTGGAAAGCGAATAAAAGCATTACGAAGTGACAATGGAACCGAATTCTGCAATGCTAATATGAAGAAAATTTTAATGAATGCAGGTATTGAACATCAAAAGACAGTTCCATATTCACCGCAGCAAAATGGTTTAGCAGAACGGATGAATAGAACCGTAATTGAAAAGGCACGTTGCCTTCTAATCGGTGCTGGACTAGAAACAAAATTTTGGGCTGAAGCTGCAAATACGGCAGTTTACTTAGTAAATCGTACACCATGTAAGAGTTTACAGAACAAATCACCGGAAGAGGCTTGGTCTGGAAGAAGAAAAAATCTAGGACATTTGAGGGTATTTGGATGTCAAGCTGTCATTCACATTCCAAAAGAGAAACGAAAGAAACTAGATGCTAAAGGGAAAGAAGTCATTTTTATGTAATGCTGTACACATCCAAAATCATACCGTTTCTTCGATATGAAAAGAATGAAATAATTACAAGTCGAGATGCAGTATTTATCGAGAATAGTTTTCCCAAAAACAACAAGGTAAATGAATTTTCATATTATGAATTCTTTCCAGAATGTGATTCAGTGGGGGAAGAAAAAGAAGATTCAACACGTTCGTTAGAAGAGCACATAAGCATAACAGAAAATGAAGACACAGATACGGAAAATAGTTTTTCAGACGCTCAATACAGTTTCAATGAAGAATCTTCCGAAAGAATCACATCTCCCCAACAACTAAGACGTTCAACTCGACCAAGAAATGTACCTGTAAGAGATGGTTATGTTTCTTATATTGCTACAAACAACGATGAGGATCCGAAAACTGTTGCCGATGCACTGAAGAGTACGAACAATTCTCGTTGGAAAGAAGCAATGAATGAAGAATATAATGCTCTGATCAAAAATGATACTTGGGAGATAGTGTCATTACCGAAAGGAAAGAAACCAATCAACTGCAAATGGACATTTAAGACAAAAAGAGATTCAAATGGCCAAGTTGAAAAATTCAAAGCAAGACTAGTCATCAAAGGATACTCGCAACGTGAAGGGATCGATTACCAAGAAACATTTTCTCCCGTGCGTCGTAAGGTACACATCGATTAGGTTGCTATTAAGTTTAGCAGTACGTTATGACTTGGATATTGATCAAATGGACGTTGTTACTGATTTCTTGCAAAGTGAACTTCAAGAAGAGGTCTACATGAAACCCCCTGAAGGATTTGATGATTTACAAGGAAAAGTTTGTAAATTTAAGAAGTCGTTGTATGGTCTTAAGCAAGCAAGCAGAGTTTGGAATAAGAAACTGAATACAACATTGAAAAACATTGGACTTTCACAATCAAAAACAGACCCTTGCATTTATTACGAGACGATCGGCGAAGACAAAACTTTTCTGGCTATTTACGTCGACGATATAGTTATCTTTTCTAACAACAAGGACAAGAAGAAACGCATCAAAGAAAATTTGGCCAAATCATTTGAGATGAAAGATTTTGGAGAGGCAAAGTTTGTCCTTGGAATGCAAATTACCCGCGATCGAGAAAAGGGAAAGCTGTGGATTGATCAAGAATCATATATCAAGACAATGCTCAAACGTTTTAAGATGGACGACTGTAACTCAGTTTCAACACCTCTGGATATTAACCAGAAACTTGTCAAAGAGATATCCCCAAAAACTAAAGATGAAATTGAGTACATGAAGACTGTCCCATATCAAGAAGCAATCGGCAGCATCTTATACACAGCACAAGTAAGTCGTCCTGATTTATCTTTTGCAGTGGGGGCTTTGTCGAGATTCAATAAAAACCCTACAAAGTCTCATTGGGCAGCAGTTAAGAGGCTTTTCCGTTACACCAAAGGAACTATAAACTACAAACTAGAGTTTGGTCGTGATGATGAGGGACTGCTAGAAGGATTTTCGGATGCAGACTGGGCCAGCGATGTAGATGATAGAAAATCTACGACTGGATACATATTTAAATACCAAGGCGGAGTTATTTCTTGGAATGCAAAGAAACAACCGACTGTGGCACTTTCCACTACAGAAGCGGAGTATATGGCTTTGGCTTCTACATCTCAAGAAGCACTTTGGCTTCAATCTTTACTAAAGGAACTTACCGACTGGAACAAGGAACTAGTATTGTGGTGTGATAACAAAAGCGCAATAAACCTTTCGCAAAACAATATGTACCATGCACGTTCCAAGCATATAGACATTAGACATCATTTTATACGGGATCTTATAGATGAAAACAAGTTGAAGATAGTATACCTGAAAACAGAAGACATGCTTGCAGACGTTATGACCAAAGGACTGCCAGCAACAAAAAAATTCCCACTGCTGCAATTTAATCGGTATAAAAGTACCAAAATCTAGTGGGGGTGTTGAAATTTAAGATTTTGTACTTAGTTCTTATCTACTTTTTGCTTGTGTAAATTATTTTATCAAGTTGTAATTTACTTAAATGTTTTTGTATATTGAAAATAAAACATTCATTCATTTTTTGGAATCTCAAAACATCAAAAACCATCTTCGATTACAGGCCCTACTTTTTACCGAATGTCTTAATACAGGTTTAGAAAGATGCGCCTTCTTAACCAGTTCCCTTTCTATACAGATGGATCTAAAACCGATGACGGGGTCGGTGGAGGCGTATACTCCGAAAAATTAAATCTTTGTCTATCTTTTCGTCTTCCCAATCACTGTAGCGTGTTCCAGGCAGAGCTTTTAGCAATAAAAGAAGTCCTCTCTTGGCTTAAAGAAAACGTTATATCGACAACCGATATACGTATCTTCTCAGACAGTCAAGCTGCCTTAAAGTCACTGGACTCTGTCTCCATTAACTCACAAACAGCCCAAAATTGTCGATCATCTCTGGTGGAGATGTCAAAACAGTTTAACATTCACCTTACATGGGTGCCGGGGCATAGAGACATTCCAGGAAATTGTAAAGCTGACGAACTTGCAAAAAACGGAACAATATTACCTTTGTTGGATAGCAAATCTAACATCGGTATACCCCTAGCTACTTGTAAACTTATGCTAAAGCAAGATACCATAAAGAAAGCCAACCACAGGTGGACCAGCACCCCAACTTGCCGGTCTACTAAACTGATTTGGCCATTGTTTGATGCTAAACGCTCAAAACAACTAATTTCTATTGGTAGATTGCATATTAGCTCCATTATAGGTGTCCTTACTGGGCACTGCCTAATAGGAAGACATGCTTCTCGTCTTGGAGTTCCTGCAAATGACTTTTGCATAAGCTGCATGGATGAAGAAGAAGAGGAGTCAATTCCCCACCTTCTATGCTCTTGTCCTGCCCTAGCGCAAAGACGTAGACTCCACTTGGGAGACTACTACTATAACGATCCTAGTGATCTAAATAATTCCGACATTCACTGTCTCAAACGCTTCATTATTAGCTCAAAATGGTTTAACGAGTAAAGGGGGATTTTTGAAATCCTTGTGGTATCACAACGGACCAAATATTGGTCTAAGTGTGCTGACCTTTTCCGGTCAGCAGCCACTTTAACCTAACCTAACCTAACCAGTTCCTCAAATTTTATTTTCCAGTTTAATTTAGAGTTTGCTATAAGTCCCAAATATTTTTCACTGGAGACACGGACAGAGTTTGCCCATTGAGTCAAGATAGAATGAAGGGGAATATCTAACTTTTAATAATAAAGAGCATCAGTTGAGTTTAAGCTTGGTTTACCACAAGACCTGGTTCAGGTCATGGCCCAGTTGCTAACGTTATTCAAAGCCGTGACTTTAATAATCACAGAGTTAAACATTCTCGACATCAAAAATACCAAATCATCCACGCACGTAACCGTCTTCACACTACATCTCTCAAACTTTTTCATTATAGAAGAGGAGACAGAACACCACTCTGAGGTGCTCCTCTACTCACGTGTTTGATTAAGTTTGTATTACCTTACATCGCGATGTTTGAATCTTTCTATAGCTGAGCATGGAAGTTAGTTTGATAAAGTCCTCTACACAGAAGATAACGAGTGATTCTTGATGCATTCGATAAGAACTTTGTCGAAAGCCTCTTCTGCGTCTGAGAAGGTAGCAAGGGAGTATTCTCTTAAGTGCAGGTAATCGTGAAGAATTTGCCAAAATCAAAGATGATTATTTGGATTGCAAGATTGCCTCAACTCAAACACACTCTACTCACTTTTCCAATACATGATGGCGATTAACATGGAAGGAAGCATAACTTAAAGTGGGCCGTTCCACTTTTGGAAAGATGAAAGATTTATCAAACGATTCCTCAAAAATTGAAAACTTTAAAAAGTTTCCAATATAGTTAATATTTCAATTAATTATTTAAAAAAAAAGTTAATTCATGGTAAGTGGTATAGCTTCACTTTCACTGCGCAATAAATTAAGCTTAAGTGAATAATACTTAATTGGAAATACACGAATTCTCAAATTTCAATACATCTAAATTTCAATTGGCCAATGGAGGTGAGTTTATGTTCTTAAGCTGGGAATAATCTCAATTTCATAATATCCTCCATTTTGTTCCATTTAAATTTGATATTTTTTCACTCACAAGCCAAATATAGAAGGAAGCCAAAAATAAAACGATTTTCAATAGCACTTTAAGAATCAACACCCTTCATTTTATTGTTCCCCAGCGTTATGCAAAATTCTGGAAACAAAAAAAAAATATATTTAAAAGTATGTACATACGTTCATTCACGGAAAATAAAATCAAATTATTTTTTTTTTTTTTCACTTTTAAATCAATTTCAAAACACAATCCAACACGATGAAACAATAGTAAATACATACTTGGAAATATCAGTATAAGCTTTGTATTTACATATATACATACATATATATTTACGTATATATAACCTTTAGTATTTTTATGGGGCGTGATTTTGTATTGCAAACGCTATCCGGTGGTGGCGCTGAAATTAGCGCACGGTTTTACGGTGGAGAGTAGTACAAGATACAAAACAAGTAATAAAAAAGAGAATATTTCAAATCATTTATTTAAAGTTCGAGTGAAAATATGGCTTTTCAAAATCATACATGACTGAAAATTTGTTTTTTAAATCGAAAAAAAGTCTCTTTGCGCCGTTATACAAGTAGTCTGTTAAAATATGGATGACCATATTTTGTGTTTTGGTTTTGTCTGATTTTATACTGAGCCGGTCGACTCGAATTTATCCACTACGGAAGAACAAGCATGCGAAATATTGTTCAAACAGTTCATAAAACTAGTTAAGCTTTTGCAATTGTTGCTGAACGCTATAACTATCCATGTCGAGAGTAAATAAATGACAGCCAATTTGACAGATGTAGCTTCACCAACATGGCCGCAATCTCTTGTCAAAGTTTGAAAAATCTCTATTGGAAGTTCTTTTTTTTAATATTACGCGCAGTAAACGGATTATGATTATGATTATCCTTAAATGTTTGAGCACAGTGCGAGCGTTTTAGGAAAGTTGAAGAGGATTTAAAGTAGATACCAATGCAAATCGATTTTGAATGTCCAAATGTTATAATGGAAGGGAAATAAAGAGTCGTGTACACCATTCCACATTCGTGTAGTGGGGCTTAGGAAAAAATCTCTGAATTGAGCAGTATGTGTGAAGTTGGGCTCAAGGATAAACTGATGGCACTCCCTAAAGCGTCAGTTTTATAATTAAATTGCTTAAGAGTCTGTCTTCTTAACTGTCTATTTCAATTTTCAAAAATGTCTATTTCACTGGAACACTATTTATAAAAATAAATCAAAATAATGAAACACAAGAAACATTAGGGTATTGCTCGAGAGATTATAATATTTCTGTTATACTAATATCACCTATCTCTTTTTTGGATGCTATCCAGGAGACTCAAGTGAGTTATTGGAGCCCTGCCCAAATATGGGAATTTTCCTCTAGCCTTGGAAGAATATAAGATTTATAGATTGCAGCCAGATCGGAAGGGATTAAAAATATCTTGTTATGAAACCTAAACACTTAGTTGTATTTTTGGCGACGTCGAATATATATCCATTCCACACAACGTGAAAGCGGGAATTGAGAGCTGTTCGGTTTTCACAATGCAAGTGCTGCCTATGGATAACAGGGCATGGAGGGTGAATAACGCTTTAACGACAAGAAGAAGACAGAATTAAGTTTTTGAAGAAGAGCAATTCTACGCGATTTATGGTTCCTCATTTGACAATGCTATCGAGATAAAAATTAAATGAGTGTAAGCAATTAAAACTTTTACTTAATGCAAAACTAAAACAATACTCGGTTAAATAAATAAAAGGTCTTTCCTCGTTAATAGATCCACAACAACTGATCATATCTTTATTCTCTCAGTAGGTATATTCTTCTACCTAACCGGCAGTTTCTTTCTATTAAATACAATCATTATATCTTTCTTTAATTATATCATTTGTGTTTCTTTATTCTTTCTGCTGAAAGTGTTGCCACGTGAGGTTATCATACGCTTTCGTTCTAAATCCACATGCGAAGAACAAAATCATAAAATCTGGAAACGAATACGAAAAGCTGAGAGTACTTTCGTCACCAAAACAATTTAATGGATGAGAAGTTTCAGACAAAAGATCATTAATGAATATGAGAAATAGAGTCGGAGACAAAACGGAGCCCTGTGGTAAACCAGAATTTTTTTATGGACTTCAGATTTAAAACCATCCAATACAACTTGTATTTAGCGGTTCGAAAGGTAGTTTCTAGTCCATCGAAGAAGAGATTCATCAATAGCAAGTGCACACATTTTCGATAAGAGAGATGATGCCAAACTATATCAAATACTATTGAAATAACAAGTGCAAAAATCTTACTTTCTCGAAATCTATGTAAAAATTTGTGCCACTGTTCGTTGAGATTTACTATCAGATCACCGGTGGGCATATTACTATGAAAGTCATACTGCCAGTTATTTAAATGTTTTCGTTTTTTAAGATATTTCTTGCACTTATCAGCTCTTACATGACCTTCGTAAGGGATGTAAGTGCAATTGGACGATAGTAATAGGGGGCAAATGTCTTTTTTAGGGACAAACTGGACAAATTCTGTTTTCCATCTACTCGGAAAGAGACTTGTAGAGTAGGACAGATGAAAGACCTGGCGCAAGTGTGTGTATCGAAATCTTTCTTATACGTTTGTCGCATAAGATCATTAACACGCTCAGTTACAGGAGGAATCATGAAACTTTCTGGTAGCGTCGAATTAACAGCAAATTGTGCGGCAAGGAAGTTGGCTTTTTCTTTTGGACATTGAAGACGACCGTAGGACAAAGTATTGTATCGTAAAATGACCAAATATTTTTACTACCTTTCGGACATTGTACTAAATTTTGTACTATAATTATTGACTCCGCTGATTTTTTCCAACATTAAGAAAAGTACTTTAAATTTGTCCAAGAAATATTAAATCAGACCAAAAACAAAAATGTTAAAAAAAGGGCCAAGTTCTCCTAGGGGGTCATTCCGTAATTTTCTAAACGATAATAATCGTCGACGATATCGTCCATGATTTGCTTCACGTAACTCGACTACTTTCGTCTCGTCTATCGATCACAGTTTTAAAGATTTGTATGCATTTCAGAAACTCTCAAACTGTAGTCAATCTGTCAATTCAATAGAAAACAATACAAAATGTCAATTTACAGTGAAAACCCAATCACTTAACTACAAAATTCAAAATTAATGCAAGACGATACCTATTTAGCTATCGTTTTGACGATAGCGTTTTGACGATTATTGACTTACGTGAACCAAAAAAAGGCAACGCTATCGTTCAAACGATATCGTCTGACGATAATCGAGTTACGGAATGACCCCCTGTACAAAAACTTTTGTGTAACAAGTCAGCCGTGAAAAGTACTGAGAACTAAATGTACGCCAAGTTCTTACTTCATGAAGATTTAATAATAAATATTTAAAGTAGAATAATATTGAAACAGCTACAATGTAAAAGAGATATTTTATTATTTAATGATTACTGACTAAAATTTGCGCTTCAATTGTTTCTTCTTGTCCTGGCAAGATACCTAACACACCTACCTTAATTATAAATACTAGTACCTACATCCGCTCAAAGGCATAAAAAAGCAATAATTGTTGAGGATGCGATGATATTTTTGTTGCAGTTTTAACCCTATCTTTAAATGAAGTTAGGTCACCAAGTAATAGCCTAATTAGTGGTTTGATTAAAGTTCACATCACAGTTAGTTGTTTTTTTTATGTAAACTCATAATTTTTTTAGGTATGCAAATATTTTCTTTTTTCATTCATGTTAACATAAACATAACATAGTGTACCAACTCGAGCACTCTAGTTCTAGGAAAAGTCATGAATTTTCAAGATGCATGTATACGAGTAGTTTCAAAATGACAATAAAAAGACAATTCGAATGAAAAATCTTAGATTTTCTATTTTTCGCTTTGAAAGTACCGCTCTACCAAATTTCATCATTGTACAGCAATCGGAAGTGCTCCATATGAATTAAACATTTTCTCAGAAAGTGGAAAACCTCAATTTTTATTTTTGGTCCTTTATATGCAATTTGAGCCCTACCGTTCTACCAAATTTCATTATTCTACTGCAATCGGAAGTGTGCCATATAATTTACATCAGTTCTGAGGAAGTGGGCGGATACCACGCCCCCTGAATGGAGAACCTCAATTTTTATATTTTTTCTTTGCATGCATCGTTTTACAGCAGTCGGAAGTGCTCCATGCCACCAACACCAATTCGGAGAAAGTCGGCGGATACCACGCCCCCTGAATGGAAAACTTCAAATTTTCGATTTTTTCCTCTGCTTTCATGACAAGACCTATTGTTGTGCAAAATTAAAAGATTCTTCGATGTCGGGAAGTGCTCCATAATTTTGATGATCTGTCAGTCAGTGAGTCAGTCAGTTACTGTTTTTGTGATTTTTGAGGCCTTATATCTCAGGAACCGCTTATGCTAGAAAATTGATATTTGGTGAGGTGCCTGTGCCTGACTAGCTTGGCAACTATTTGGAATTTTAAGTTTCTGACTTCATTGGTACTGAAGATAAGGGGGGGGGGGAAACGCATGAGTTTGTTCCTGTAAAAAGGGTGTAGTGCCAGACCTTGGCTCGGCACTACCATGCCCTTTGATTCGAAGGTTTTACAAAATAATTAAATGAGAAATCAATTTTCTTAGGAGGGTTTTTTCAGACTTTCTCTGTAATATACGAATACCTACCATCTTCATTTTATTTAGATAATTATTAGTCACTTTAGCTGTGATCCGTAAATGTTAAGCTTTGATATGACCTTTTACTTTTAAAAGTCAATCAGTAAAATGGGATCATCAACGCTTTTTTAAACACTCAAAATTCTATTGTTCTTCAATGTCTCTACACTCGCACTCTGATTATTGTTTATTCATACGTTAACCCTCCACATTTTATATTTTTTTTTTGCTAATTGGGCTGAAAATATATATAAAATGAAAACCTGTGAAACATAACATTTTAATGATATAGGCACCGCGCACATCCCAGAAAATCACTAATTATTTTAATTAGATGAAACTCGCCTGTCTCTAAAGTAACACCTTAATTCACTTTCCACAAACATGACATAAAATTCTGTGTTATAAATTAACTAATTAAAATCTTATACAAACTGAAACGTAATAAGCTCTTCCATAAAATTAATAATCCCCTGCAAAGTGCGGGGGTAAATTTTGACATAAGGCTGAAATTTTGTTCTTTGGTGAATTCGAGTATTCTTATTCTGAAATTTGAGTTTAAACTGAAGACTTGTTCTTTGGTAAAATCGTTCAATACATTCATCAATTTATTGATCACATCACCCATTCCCTGTGATTCATCATTTAAAATGGCAAGGTGGGTTTTATATCAAATTACGCAAATAAATTCTTTGAGCCAATATGGAGGCGGCCATAAAAGTAGAAAATGTCTGGTGTGCGAAGGAAATGGGGAGGATTCGTTCAATATACAAAACAAATCCTCATCGAGAAATACAAACACAATATAATTCCGTCAGCATTGTTGGTTTTGGTGCAGCAGCATCATAGAAATTCTGAACAAAATTTTACTAGAGCGTTCAACATCCAAGGCTGGGCTGACTTATTATATTATACGGTGTAGGCCTTCTGGCATCCATCTCTGTCGTTGCGAATCAATGTTCTTTTATCGCACAGCATAGAGCAAAAACCGCTTTCCAGCATATCCTCATCCTTATACACCCATCTCCATACCCATTCCCATTCACCGTAAGTTGGTTTTATTTGCCGTAAAATGAACTCGTTTTAGTAGTGAAGGGGAGGCGAGGCGTAACGGAACTCAGGGAGAATTTGTTATCACGAAGAGTTGGAATGAAAGGCCCACTTTGCCTCCTTTAGCAGGCTTTTGTCGTTTCGCAATGCCAACATTCATTTATTTCAATGTTAGTGGTAGCATCACATGGCACGGGAGTGTTAAGGGATTGGGGGTATTCCTCAAAAGTTGAGTGAAGAGCAACAAGTTTATCTGTGTTCGCATTCATTTTGTGGCAATACCTTTCCACGTGACTCAACAAACTTTTAGGTGCATTGTATTGGATGCGATTTACCCACAATACTGCAGCCTTGAATTTATGAATGCAGGGAAAACCCGCCAACATCCCCCCTTTCTCACTAGCTTTAACGCCTTAGCAATAGCAATTGAGTTTCCATCTTCCTGCTTCTAACTTCATTTTCATTAAAACCTGTCATTTGTGTGTTCACATCAACTGACAGTCCTTGGACTTTTTTTCTGCCACTGATGTACTTCTTCTTCTTTCCGCTATTGGTCTGCCTGTTTTTGTAATCTTCTCTGATGACAAGATTTGCATCCTTCGAAATACATACATATATAGAAGTAGATGCACAGACTTTGAGTTTCCAACAGGTAAAGTAAGAAGGTTTTCATTGGGATTTATGACGAACAATCCAGGATTAAGCAAACTACGACAAGAAGCACTTAAAACACCAAAATAAATTAGTCAAATCGGATCAGTTGTTTTTATCTGGAAGAAAAAGAAATACTCAACAACACCGCCATGGCTACAGTCGAGAACGAGCCCGATAACGACAATGACTATGACAACGATGATGGCCATGATGCCTACAGGACATCAAGGAAAAATCTGTTTAACTCGAAATTATGGTAATTTAACTTCGGAGAAGTGTATTTTAAGTACCACCTTAAGGCCATGGTTTGTAGCATTAAGCTTGTAATTCAATTCCGATTTATCTTAAGAATGCCAATAACAAAATAGGATATAGTCTTTATAGCACTTGGAATCAGAACTCATCAGCATCATAATGCATATAAAAGTATGTAGTGGAGATATGTAGGTGTTATTTGATAGATGTTCACCCATAAACACGTGGGTTTATTCCTTATAATCAATTAGTTAAGTGCGGAATACGTATGTAATAGGATTCTGATCAATGCCATATAGTATTAAACCACCCATGCACTTGTTCGAAAGGTCAGAGTAAACCCAGTATCATCGGTTGAAAGGCCTTACATCATGCAACGGATGGACGGAGATGTGAGTTGGATAAATTAGCTTGAAGGACAATTTACCACTACCAGACACTACAATCAATTCAACTTGATACCAAATAAAGACCTACTGATTCTAGGGTCAAAGGTGACTATCTAAAGATAAAATTGTACATGAAGCATATAATAGGCATTGAAGTAGGTCTTCAAACCAGGGTGTTGTTGCTGTTGCTGAGTGTTGAAAAAAATACCCATTTTGTGTTTTCAAAGGGGCTTAATGGATGGTGCAGAACAATATTATGTGTTTGAAATGCGGAAGATATTTTAAAACGAAATGTAAAGGGGCGGGCGTAACGAACAGTTAAAGAAAGAGTTTTATATTACTGCATGTCGTGTAGCTTGCACTTTAAGACTTTTATGGGAGAAACACGGGGCACCTACGAACTCAAGCTAAGCTGGTCTATATTTGACACACTTAATAGCATTAACATTGACATCTATTTGTAAAACGGAGGACTGGTAAGACTTCTACACTTTTAGTTTTAAAAAGAAAGACTTTGAATAACTAAGTGCTTTGCTAGCACAAGCAGACTGGTCTTATGTAAATAATTGTTAAGCTGTTAATTCTATGGATTTTGAGTTCTATAACTCCTGCTTTTGCAAAACCGATATCACAAGATCCAGTTTGTTACGAATTTGAAATAGAAAGATTTAAAAATCGAGGAAATAAATAATGGTGGAGATACATGCTATCCCAAAATTAAATTAACTTTAAAAATCATTGCGAAGTTGTTAGTATTTCAAAAATAAATTTTAAAATGAATCCGAAGTATTTTTCGAAATTCATAAACAGTTAAAGAAAATATAGTATTTAAATATCTGTACTCAAGTCAAACGACATTTGAAGCCTTTCAAAGTGCGTTTAACTAAAGAAAAGTCTTGGTACGGTACAAGCTGTAAAGAAACTACCAGGTTGATAGAAGTAAGTTTCCGTTCTTATGAAGCGAACCCAGCTGAGGAAAATGGGAAAAAGTATAAACAAATTTTTGCTACGCTGTTATAAAAAAAGCCAAAATCTTCATGACCAGAAATTAAGGCAAGAAATCTTGCAATGTCCCAAAGACAGTAGAGGTTTGTGGTTATTTGTCAAAAATGTACGAAGTTCAACTTCATCTTCGGTTCCAACGCTCATCTACAATTACATCCCGATAACTAGCTCCTCAGATAAGGCGATTGCACTTGCTGCTAGTTCTACGTTGCCTGTTAGCACCATTGCTCGTCCTGTCCTTAAGAACGTAAATCATTCAATGGCATAGGTAAACTTCCGCACTCGTACAGTTACAAGAGCCCTCCGAGATCTTAATTAATATACACAAATCCGCTGGTCCTGATGGTATACCCCCCATTATTCTGAAAAGGTGTTCTTCATGGCTGGAAAAACCATTACTTAAGCTTTTTCATCGATCCTCCTGTTCTGGAATCTTCCCTAGAAGATCGAAAACAGCATTTGTCCAGGCTGTTCCTAAAACAGGCGACCTTCTTTCCCCTCCCCCTATAGACCGATTGCACTTAAGTCTCTTCTTTGAAAGGTCATGGAATCGCTGATAAACTGACATATGGCTTTCGCAGAAATCGTTCCACTGTTGATCTTATGGCATATCTCACCGAAGAGTGGAACAGATCTTTACATTGTTTTGGAGATCGTAAGATTATTGCGCTTGATATTTCTAACGCATTTGATAGAGTTTGGCTCTCTTAACGAAAATGCGTGCGTTTGGTATCAACGAAACCCTTATTCATTGGTCTCAAGTCCGATCCTCACAAAATTAATGCTCGTGATCCGCAGAGCTCCTTTTCGTCCCCGACTCTCTTCCTCGTTTTTTTACATGACTTCTGAAACTTCTAATCCATTTCATTGTTTTGCCAACGACTCTACTCGCAGCTTCTCAAACTTGTTCTTAATTTCTTAAACGCACATCCATCTACTTCAGAAGTGGAATTGAATGATTAGCGCATTAAACTCTGATCTGTACAGCTTTGTTAAATGTGGTATAAAAAGTCGTGTGGAGTTTAGTATTTCGATAATTCAATACTGTCTGTTATCGTTAAGGCAAAACCCCTTATGCCATTGTCCTTAAATGGCACTTTCATCAAAGAAACCGAAAAACTCTCAGTACTCGGTATGTGTTTCAACTACGATCTTCTTTGGAATGACCACATTCTCGAGACCCCCAAAAATGCTGCTAAATGCTTAGGATTTCTATATCGATTTAAGAGGGAAAATACAATTAGAAGTTCCAAAAAATCGTTTTTTTTTTGTGTCTAAAAAAATCGTAAATTTTATGGAGAGTACGATGGTCTAACTCTGAATTTGAAATTCGAACTCCATCTTTTTTAACGTTTTTTGAAAACGTTTTTGGAGCGCGCAACAAGTATTTTTAAAAAGTCGAAGAGGGAATCCTTTTTATATTGTATTTTTTTTTTAATTTCTACCTACAGGGGTTTTATACATGGTATATATACATGTGTATCATCATTTTTCAGCAATCAAAACTTTGAACGCATTTTTGAAATTTGCGTGCACTATAACTCAAAAAGTTCTCAACCGATATTGCTCTACTTTGGAGGCTTCTTTCTTTATATCATTAGCATCTATTTGAACTAAATGTATTTGTGATTGGACTTTAAAAAATGTTTCGATAAATCGGTGCCAATTTTTAATTTCTCCATTTTTCTTCATTTGTTTTTAGTTCAAAGAAGTTAGAAAGTATATCATCACATAATATGTGATTTTTTCCAGGACTATGGCAGACAAAAATTGTGGCCTCCAGAATGCACGCAGATCAATGCCTCACCTTCAACCCTAGTGTTTTCGAAGGCCTATAAATCTGACATACTTCCATGAAAAAAATAAATAAAAATATGAATTTGTAGCTTTAATATGTTGTAAAAGTCAGGTCAAGATTATTCAATTTTAAATAAAAATGTTTGAGTTAAAAAAATATTAAAAAATGCTTCATTATTGGCCTCTTAATTGTATTTCGCCTCTTAAGAAATGTTTCACCCCTTTGATCTGGCTACAATTTATACAATTTATTTATTGTTAAATCATTTATTATTTCAAATCAAGATTCACCTTTCTTATGGAAAATGATGAAAATTGTATTTATTTATTCAAAAACAAAAGTCAAGTGTATTGGCCCTTCATTCACTTTAGTAAGGCATTCGAATAAACGCCCACTTAAAACATTTCTATTTAAACAAAGAAAGCTTGGATTTAGTGACAATTTTGTTATATGACTTTAATTTCGTTTATAGTTATAAAAGATCGTACTCGGTAGTTTTCATACCTACAAATACTTTAACGTTAACGCTGGGATACCACAGGGCAGTTATTGAGGACCTTTACTTTTAATTTTATTCATAACTGGCATACCACCTGTGTTGAAGCATTTAGAGTGTCTCATTTATGCAGACGATGTAACAATCTTCAAAACAATTTCAAATTCTCGTGATTGTAAAGAGTTTTAATGTAACCTTAATTAAGTTTTTGACTGATGTGTTCCTATTCCTAACTACAAGCAGTAGTTCAGTTGTGTATAATTATCACGCGTTAGCAATTTGTCTGTCCTTGGTGTCTCATTCGATGACAAAGCTTGAAATCATACAACGCTTCAAACTCCATAACTAGTAAGGCCATTTAAATTCATGGTTAGATAAAAGCAGCTTTTAATAAAATTTGGTCGATTCATTGTGGAATACAATACATTCAAGTCTAATGTAAATTTGAGAAGTATATATTTAAATTAACTTGTCTTGCCAATTAGACATAGATTCTATAGAATTGGGTAACGCGTTCATCTTAAATTTCACTGTTATTAATCTAGGCTTAGGCTACATTAATTTAAACTAGAAAAGCAGTTTTCGATGAACTTGCGTATGTCTTGATTTGTATTTATACTTTACATGGGCTTAGGTTTTTTCAAACATAATAGGATCATAGCTGTGCACCGTTAATCAAACAGTTAACTTCGTTAATCGTTAATCCGCTACTATAAAAGTTAGCTTCGTTAAACGTTAAAGCGTTAAATTTCGGAAGAATTAACGCAAGTTAACGTTAATTGTTAATCCGTTAACATGTGATAAAAATTGCATTTTTTATATTTTTTTACTCTGAGCACCGGCGCTAAGTAATGCCGGTCGTCCACTAGGCGAGCTCGTGTTGCTCCTTGAAAATTTTCGATCAACACGTTGAGCAACATTTTAAGTTTATCAACTAGTGTACGAGGTTGTTCAACATTTGAGTAAGTTGGTCAACTAGGTGTACGGAGCTATTCAACACTGGAATAAGTTTTAAGAGTTGATCAACTAGGTGTGCGGGGTTAATCAACATAGGTATAGGAAAGTTGGTCAATTATGTGTACGGGATTCCAAACGCATTTTGTTCAACTTTAGTTGCTCAACGTGAATTACGTAAGTTACTGCACTAGTGTAAGAGGTTGTAAATTCGGTTATCCAACGAAAGAGTTGAATAAAAAGTTGAACGAAGTTGGTTGAACTTATCGCGCACATAGTGAACGACCGTCATAATGAAATGATCAAACGAAACAAATCTCTTCGCAGTTTTCTCACTCGCACGCGCCGTCAAAATATAATACGTACCTAGCTGTTTTTGTTTCACCCGCGGCACGCACCGCACGGCACTTGTCTCATACTTGTCTGAACCTGTTTTTTGCGCCGCGCGGTAAATAGTAGGCATTGGATTAACGATTAACGGGCTTAACGCGGATTAACGGATTTAACGTGTCCGTTAACATTTTTAAAAGTTAACTTAAAAGTTAATCCGTTAATCAAAATTTTAAGTTCGTTAATTAACGATTAACGGATTAACGAGTTAATGCCCAGCTATGAATAGGATTAATTACAAATCTTACAGAGGACTTAGGAGGACAAACAGGTATCTATTAATTTCTTCTAAATTTCATAATGGGAGTGAAGAATTTTGTGAAGCAAGGGTTCCATATTAGTCTTAAGGGTAAATTGTTGCCAATTTATTCTTAAAAGTATGAGTATTAAGGCTCGGTCAAACAGAACGCGTTTTTACGCCGCTTTTCACCGCCGCGTTCAAACGAAGCGTTGTATTACATTGCAATACATGTCCCATGTCACACTGAACGCGTTTTTGACGCCGCGTTGAATTCACCATGGCGTTGCAACGCGGCGGTGAAACGCGACGTTGTTTGAAATTACAGATTATTTCTTACGCTGCGGCAGTCAAAGGAATTTTTAATTTTTTCAAGATGGAAAATGAAATTACCCATGTCTATACGATATGGGTGATAAATCGTATAAGAACATTGTTTTACATACATATTTAATTATTATTATTGAAATATGAGACAAATTTGTCTCTCATCATAAATGCCGCATTGATAGGTCTTCTGTTTGTTGGCCTTCGAGATGTGCGACTCTTCTTTTTTTGTTAATTGGCATGTACCCCAATTCTTTTTCTTTTACGGGAATTTCGTAAAATAGCAAATAGAAGCAATAATTCCTCCTCCGAATCTGAGCTGCTTGAAATTATTTTTGTTAAGGAATTATTGTTTCGTTTGTTCATTGCTTGAAAGCTATCTGTTTGACGTCCTCTGACGCGGCGGTTGCAACGTCGCGTCAAAATAATCTTACCGTCGCGTTAAAAAATCTTAACGCGGCGTTGAAAACGCGTTCTGTTTGACCGAGCCTTTACTCGTACATTTGAATAATTTTAGCAGATGAATGCAACTCTTGAACACTTAATATAAAAATAGCGACTTCTGTTACAAGCACTATTAGATACGGAGCTCCATGTTTGCTCTAAGGGTTCATGTAGAGCATGTTTTTTGAATAAACGAGCTTTAAGATTATATAGATTATATTATAGAGCTAAAAATGTTTCTTGGTTAGTCTATTAAACATTTATTTATTTATTTATTATTTGGTTTTAGAAAAGGAAAATACGTGTCGAGGGAAACATTTAAAACTGCTTTCTCCAAGTTTAAAGAAAATCGGCCAAGCCGTTTGGGCTGTAGTCGAACTGTGAGACACCCTGTATTGGATATACATATATTCATGAACCATGAGTCTAACTATTTATGTCGATACATACATACACATATTTAAACAGCATCAATTCCTGTTAGCACTGGTAGAGTCGTTAGGGGTAAGTGTACGCACTTTCGACTTTGAAACATGATTCCAAGCGCAATATAGAAGATAAAATATAGGGCTTTCTTAAATTACAAAGCTGCACATTTGGCTATTTATAAAAAAAAGGAAAACTATATATTTTTTTCAATTTACTTATATTATTATTGAAAAAACCAAAGCAAGTCAGATTGCGTACACTTGCCCCTAGCTAGGGGTAAGTGTACGCATGATGTGGGGTAAGTGTACGCATGATTTGGGGTGCGAATGTCCAGCGTTTAAGTTTTATTATTTGTGACTCCTTTTATGTTAAAAAATAAATAGTTTTTTTTTCATAGAAAAACCAGAAATATATAAGGCATATAAAACATGGATTTAATGAAATCAAAATGTTCAAATGCATGGAAATGCCGTCTTATTTACGGAAAAGTATGTATTTACGCAAATAAAGTTTAAAAATCGGTTTTTTAAAGTAATTTTTTATATAACAAATTTCTAACAATTTTTTCTAGAACAAAATTTGGGATCCCAATTTTAAGTGCTTAGTAATATAGATTTTAGGAAATAATTTCAAAAAATAATTATTCAAACGTTTTCAAGATATTGATTTTTCAAAAAATAAATTGGAATTTTTTTTTCAAAAAACAAAAAAAATTTCCAATATTTTTGTATATAATATTAGGTATTTAAAACCTAAGGGTGCTCCTGTTAAAATTTTTGGTTAAAATCGTTGGAGCCGTTAATGAGAAAGTCGAAAATCAAAAAAACGGTTCTATGACAGGTACCATTAATAACATTTTGCCCCAAATTTGTTTTTTACCAAAATGTAGTCCATATCCATAATATCACACAAATTTTTATCAAAATCGTTAGAGCCGTTTTCGAGATAAATAAGATTTTGCAATACGGGTGTATGGGGGGTACCGTTAATTTTGGAGATAAGAAAAAACTTTCAATTTCCCCTCTAGGGAATCACCGAAGACCCTCAAGTACCGAGTTTGAAGAAAATAGGTCCAGTGGCTTAGGCCCTAGATCGAGGTACAGACAGACAGACGGAATTCCCGGACCCACTTTATTCGTCTTCGCTATCATTGTAATGTCAACTTTGATCAAAATCTCGAGTTCGATTTTTTTTCCAAATGCAGAACTTGCCCTATAGTACCTATGTATGTATATCGCAAGTCAAAAAGGAGCTTCATGTTTAAAAAAATATCTGCAGTTCAATTACAGATCACAGCAAAAATCGCAGTAGAATACTGTTTCTTTTTCATAGGAAGTGCAGTCCTCGTGCCACCATATGTCACATTTAATACATTGGATCCATTCTTCCACTGGTACCTAGCGGCTTAGGAAAAAAATCAAAAAATTTGTATAGATATATAAGTGAATACACAATGAGTTTGTTTTTAATTACATCAATTAAAAATTCTATTCTTTAACCCGTATACACACTATGTAACTATATGCCTTAATAATATATCTTCAAATAGAAACTTGTTTTCCTTTCACATTTCTTTGTCGGGGTAAGTGTACGCACGCGCACACTTGCCCCAAAAGATTTGCGCACACTTACCCCCACTGCACTTTTTTCAATATTTTGTTTATTTTGAACAAATTAACAACAAATTCAGTAGAATTTTCACTCAAGTACAATGTATATATAAAATATTCAATAAATAATTAGCACTCTATGTGTTATAATAAAATAACTGAACACTAACACGTTTTTAAAATTGAGAAATATTTTAGTAAAACTAACCTTTTTTTTAATTTGGCTTCCCTTCACAATACAAACTAATCTAAAGTGCAGCAACAGCTGACCCAGGCAAAGGACAGATACCTACATAATTGTGCATTTACAGATACTTAATATTCATTGTCATTTTCGAGAAATTAACTGTGCGTACACTTACCCGCTGCGTTCACTTACCCCAAACGACTCTAACCTTCATTTTTTGGTTTCGTTTTTTTTTCTCTTTTTATAAATAAATTTTAAATAACGTACCTACTTTTTACTTGTATTAATTTTATATTAAAAAGGTAGGCATGATTTTTGATATTGTATTTTTAACCATGCATAAATTTATGATTTTTATTTTTGTACAATTTTTCGTAATTAAAGTTACCAAATCAAAATTTACTCGTAATATTATCATTGATATACATATACAAATTGAATGCTTCTTCAATTCCCTCGCCATATAGTGGCCCTTTTTCTCGGTGTCTCTTCTTTTATTATTTTGTATTCAATTATAATTCCAAAATTATTAAGCTTCTGTAGTCAATCATTCACTTCTTGGAATGACATAAGCAATTAGGGAACATTTCTCGACTTCTCTCAAGAGTATTGGAAGCATTTTGAGGAATTTATACATATTAACCCTCTTCAAAGGAAAATTCAGTTATTTTAACCATAAATTCTAAACATGGATAACTAAAACATTTCAAAACCATAAGCTCATGTTATGTACCATATATTTCTGTATAAATTAAGTCAATTATTTAGAATTTTTGAAGTGCCAAAATAGGTTTAAATGTTTTATATTCAGTGTTTAAAGTTGATTTACGAGTAAGGCTCCCAAATGCGTAGTGTATCATTTTAAGGACTCTTCAGATGAATTGTATGTAATTTATATAATGTTTTTGTTTTCGATATAATTCACTAACAATTCGATTGAATTACAAGGCTAAGGAATGTCATGTATTCATGGATGGATCAATTTTGGTTTTTAAGAAGGATTGCCTGTGATACTGATATGATGCTATGGCTTGTGATGCTTAAGCTCGAAGATTTCTACTTAAAATAATTCGAAGAAATGTTATTCGAAACAATACAAAAACTAAAATGTTTCAAAGAATGAAATTAATTCAACAATAATTGAATTTGAAGCAACTGAGAACCGGAAGAACTTATAAGAATTACATTCACTTTACACTAATGGAAAATTATATGCTCAGTACACAACAATTTAAATATTGTTAACCTTTTGCAACTTAAGTGTGTTTCACCCATAAGATGTCGCACTATCTGTCGATGTTAAATTGTTTAATTTAATTTTTAAAAACTACTTTTGTCTAAAATAATCGCAAGAAATAAAATCATTATCCTTATACTTTTAAAAGGGTAGGTACGCGTCTTTTTTGATCTTGGTAGAAATAGAGCTTTGAGTCCGAACATTAGCTTTTATAACAAACTACATATGTAGGTAATATGAAAAATTGATATCAAGTTGTAATTATTTTTACAAATTAGCCCTGGGCATAATACTTGATAGTACTTCTTCGTAAACTTAAATGTTTAAGCATTCACTGCTCATTGTATTGCTAATGGTGTTGGACTCCTTCCGGAGCTCGCTAAGTCAGCGAAGCCACTTAATGTCACTATGCTTTTTCTTATACATACATGGTGTTTTAATTGGGGTGCGGAAGAGTCATAAAGAATTCAACAACTCAGATTGGTGTCACCAAAACAATCTGAGAGGGGTTTTGAACGTTGTTATATGGGGAAATCTCAGAAACTTTTGACTTTCGTGTAACTTTGAAATTAAGTTACTTCATAGTCATATTTTTTTACTCTAATCTCTGATAATTTTTTCGAAAATATAGTATTACAGTATAAAAAAAGTTATTTTCCACATTAAGAATTTTTTTTTACCTATAGAACGAGTAAAAGGCAAAAAGTATAAGAAAAATACAAAATTTTATATGTTACTATTAAAATATTTAAAAAGTTTAATGTTCTTACGATTGAAGCATCTGATTTTAGTTTGTTAAACTCAAATGGGGTTCATAAGAGACTTTGAAAATCAAAATTTTTTATGAAAAAATTATGTGCTTTGCTTAGATTTATGACAGTGTTTGTCAGAAGTTTCGGTACTACAATTCCGAAAAAATCATTAAAATCTGGTACGTCTCTTATCATTTACACAGCATGCTTTGCACCGATTTCTAAATTACATATTCATTTTCTATAGACAAAAATGAATAAATTAAGCTTTGGTAGAGGTGTGTGCTAAAATCGCAACCTGGTTAAAATTAGCTTATACTGAATTAAAAGAGTGCGAAACTTTTTTTTTTCAAGACATTTTCAGTTAGCACTCTAATAAAAAGCAATATTTCCCGTTCATAACTATTGTTCCTTCTTCTAAATCATACTAAGAAGTGTACGTTTTGTCGCTGACGCTACATATTTTATGGATCTTTAAAATTCAGTAGTTAATTACAAAGAAAAATCATTGATATTTTTTATACATTACTTTTTAAGCAGAGAAAAATTTTATTGATAAAAATTATGAGTAAAATTACGTGTTATTTTTAATTAAAAGCTTCACTATAAAATGTACATATTTAGAAAAGTGAACAAACTTTTACTTAAATATAAATCAGAAGTTAAATTTTTATCATTTGTTATAAAAAATTAAAAATTTCTATATTAATTTAAAATTTCGCGCTCACATATTTTCTATAGTTTTTTTCATTTTTTCATTTATTTGTTTCTAAGAATCTTTTACAATGGGCTACAAAGCCAACAATAATTTATAGTAAAAGTTACAAATAGTTTATTTAAATTATAATTTTAAATTTAAATTTTAATTTTAATTCAATATACATTAAGTAAATATTTAATAAAATCAAAACGACAAACTAGATATACATATTTGTCTCATGTATAATTAATTAATTTACTTTTCAACACTATAACCTATATCTTAACTAACTGCCAAAAATCTGAATAAAACCGCCTCAAACTGCTTGGTGCCGCGAAGTCTTCTGATGGATGGGGGTAAATTGTTCCACTGCCTTACAACATAAACGAAAAATTGACGTTCGGAGTTCCGGCAACTAAATCTTGGTTGCAACAATGTAAAAGAACGGGACGAGTTTGCAAACTTTATTTTTTCAAAAAGGTATGAAGGTTCTTTGTTCATTATTAAATTATTCAGCGTTTTAAGGGACAAATATTTAAGGTATGTGTAAAGGGGACAGCCAAGAATCTTACTTGAATAATTTGATATATGGTCGTATCGTTGGAGGTTGTATACATATCGAGTTATATTATTAAACGCCACTGACAGGTTTCTTTTTGTTTCTGAGCTATGGCTGGTAAAGATTTGGCATCCATACGTTATTAAAGGAAGAATCAAGGTTTTTGCTAAGCTTAGCCGAATGTTTTGAGGAGTATAATGTTTCGATAGGGAAAGACTGCGCAGTGATCCATAAATTTTTCCAATAATTGTTTGAATATGATCTTCCCAAGTCAACGTGGAATTAAAAAGAATACCTAAATTTTTTGCTTTATCGACATACTCAAGTTTTTCGGTTCCGAGATACAATGTAGGAAAGTAGCTTTGATCAAGTTTGTTTTTATAAATTATTAAAGATTTTGACTTTCCTGGATTTAGGTGTAGGTTATTTCTGTTGGACCAATTTAAAATTCTCTTGAGATCGGAATTCAATTTATGAGTCCCATCTTCAATCATACCTAGCTTGCAACTTAATCGAACTTGAGCATCGTCCGCATACAAGTCTATTGATGAGTATTTGGATTGGAGTGGGAGGTCATTAATAAAAATTGTGAACAACAGAGGACCAAGAATCGATCCCTGTGGAACTCCCGAGAAGAGATTTAATGGACGAGATGTATTTTCACCAACAACAACAGCTTGGCTTCGATCACTTAGATAGGAGAGAATCAATTGAGCAGCATTCTCTGAAAATCGGAACTGATGTTTCAATTTGTGAACGAGTCTTCCATGATTAACAGTATCGAATGCTTTTGAGAAATCTAATAGCACTAGAAATGATACTAGATCACTGTCCATGGCATTTCTGATATCATCTGAAACCTTCAAAGTAGCTGTGATACAACTGTGGCTTTTCCTAAATCCAGTTTGTTTATCACTAAGAAGTTTATATGTCTTTAGAAAAGCGGATATTTGTTTGTGAAGAATTTTTTCCAATACCTTAGACAAATATTAACGAATGCAAGCTAGGGCAGTGAGAAAAGTGAAAAAAAAATGATCCTTATCAATAACAGTCTTATAAACATAGGTATAAGCAACTTACGTCGAACGTTATTGTGGTATCAGTAGTCTTTGTGACTCGGCCACGTAAAGTCGTTTCGTGTTACTTGTTACTGTTTCGATAGTTCAACGTCGCACTATGGGACCAAATGATGAAATCCATCTCAAAAATGGTTTTGGTGAATTTCGTAATTTGAAAAATCTAATGATGGGATTATATACTTCCTAACACAGTAAATTTTTTGTATCTTACTTTTGTTCTAGGTACCTAAAATTTGGAACCTTTATTGATGCACATAAATGTGTATTCTAAAAAGTTTTAGACCATTATTTTATTACTTTTAGCTCAAAATTTCAAAAGAAAATGTTATTTTTTGTCAAAAGTTAAAAAATATAACTGTTAAAGCATGTGCAACACATTTTCATAAATATCATATAAGTGACAAGGTTTCCACAAAATTTATAAGTTTTTATCATTTATTTCCAATATAAATAAAATTCTAAATTTTATTTTTAGAATAAAATATTTTTTGTTTTCCAATTTTAAACTTCCTTACTCATATTTATATTAAAAAAATCATAATTAAATAAAAATAAATGCCAAGCATTTGAGGGTGGGAGGGGGTATGTGGTTTATGGTTGCATATAATACAAATGTAGGTACATAGTTATAAATAACACAAGCATTGTTTGACGAGGCTCAAGAACTTTTAGACAATAATTAATATACCTAGTAATAAGGTGTACTTTTGAATTCCTTTTTTTTGTCTTAAGGACGAAAAACTTTCATATATCAAAAAGGGGCGTGGCAGTACACGGATTTTACTAAAAATAAATAACACTTTTCATAAACTCACTTCTTCATATAAAACTTAATCTAAAAAATGCCTGCTCTTAATGAACTTTAAGCTGAAAATAAAAAAAGGGGAGTGAAAGTAGGCGGGAAAGTGGACAGAAAAAATATACATGCGATGTCTTAAGTTTAAAAAACCTCAAAAAACAAATTTTCGGCTTCCTGTTCACTAAAAATAAGAAAATAACAAAAATCTGAAAAAAATGGGCGTGGTAGTGGGCGGATTTTACAAAAAACTACTTTCAAATGTTTTCACCGGTAAAAGAAGAAAACGAATTTCCTCCAAATTGTTGCAATAATTCTTGCTCCAACAAATTTTTCCCATATAAATGAAACAAAATCTACAAATTTGTTATTTTATTTTATTAAAAAAAAATAAAATAATTTATTTCTATCTGAAACGTTTACATATTTTAAATTCTTAGTTATAGTATAAGTGTGCAAAATTTCAAAAAAAAAATATTGAGAAACGAAAAAGTTATGGATTTTTGAGATGGTTTGCACCATTTGGTCCCAGTGCGTCGCCGGGAAATGAGTGAGAATTTTTTAAGCATTCGTTAATAAAAGAGGAACACCATTAATTATATTTTCTGATGTAACAATGGTGCTATAAACTTAATTTTAAAGGTGTGCTTAGTTATTTTCTCTTTACGCGTTTTCAAAAGTCTAAAGTCAAAAGTTTCTGAGATTTGCCCATATTCCATAAATGTTCGAGTCTCATCTTCACAAAATAAATGCTGGTGATCCCCAAGGCTCCGTTTTGTCTCCGACTCTCTTCCTCATTTTTTAAATTATATCCTATCTGAAACTTCCAATCTACTTAATTGTTTTGCGGACGACTCTACCCTCAGCTTCTCATACCTATTCTCAAATTCACGTCCATCTCCTTCGGAAGTAGATTTGCGACGGTATTGTATGATAAGCTTATTAAACTCCGATCTTTATAGTATTGTTAAATGGGGTATACAAAATCATGTGGAATTTAATGCTTCGAAAGCATCTCGATTTTCGAGAGGGAAGAAAGTGCTTACCAAAGTATCGACGAAAACATGACCAAGTTCAAAGAGAGTTCATCAATTTATCAATATATGCTTTTGGAACCCACAAAACGGGATGATAAAAATTTAAATTAACATTAATCTTGAATGTTTAAGCCGGACAAATTTTTCCATAATAGTATTTTGGTACTAAAATATGATCCTCTGTATTTGACGGTACGACCAAAATCTATAATCGAGGGTGAATTGATGAGCATTCCTAGCAAAACGGGTATCATGGGCGAACTGATGAAGGGAAGAAGTGTAATTGGCTTCTTCGAGTGGAAATTGCTTTGATTCGGCGACAAAACGGACGGAGCCTTGGGGAACACCAACATTAATTTTGTGAATATCAGTCTTGAAACCGTCCAATACAACATGTATTGAAAGATCTTATAGGTAATTTTTAATCCAAAGAATAAGCATATTCGATAAGGGAGCCTGGTGCCAAACTCTATCAAATGCCTTAGTATGATGTGCGTCGTCGGAAATCTTTTGGTGCAAAGAAAGGAAGTTAGAGATATCGACAAAAATAATTTGCGAAGAAAAAATTTTCTACCTTTTTGAAGCTCAGCACAAATAAAATCACTGGCGTAAAATTTTAGTTGAACTAGTACGATTTTGCAAATTTTAATCGAGTATTAATACCTTTTTTATTTTTTTAATTATCGTGCTAACTTCACACGACTCTTTGACAGACATCAAAACAGGTCTGCTAAATTAGTTTTTTGGATGAACTGCTATTACTTTAGGTGTGTTCACAAGCACTTTATTAAAAAAAATAGCCTTAGTATGATACTAGTTATATATTTAAAATTAAGAAAGAATTAGTATTCACATTAATATTAATAATTAATACTAAGCTGTTTAAAATTTCGCGCCATTATGTTTTCTTTAAAAGAATTTGCCTATATTTCCAATTCAATTTGCTTATAAATGCAAGTCTAGTCTAGAATATTTAATAAGATAAACTAAAGTGCCGAAAGTCATTTTTTTCGTTCTCTTATCTGCATCGAAAAAATTCTGAATATAATACGGTCCCAGCGACGTCATTCGCCCTTCTTTTACTTTCAAGAAGTATAAAGTGCTTATTTAATCGGCTTTCCGGTGTTCGGCATTGAAAAACGCTATTTATATTTTGCTTCAACGATTCCATCCATCATATAACCAAACATTCAAATATGTACTATATAAATTATGATGACTTCAAAATTTGAGTAGATAAACAAATGTCAAATTTTTTTGAAATGGCCTTGCAAGTTCTTCGAGGTGAGCAGTCAGATCTGTGATAAGCTGTTTCCACTCTCTCAAACATGATTGTCTGGGGAATGACATTGAAGGACTCTTAACACAATGTAATGTTGTTAGAACGGTGACATTGAAAGCGTTAGCATTTTGCACTTTTCACCAAGTGTCATTTGTCAGACAGTAAACATAAAATGACAGCTGCTAACAAAATTCACCCTCTGAAACGATGAATGCACCCTGTATTTATTGGTGCGAAAAAATTCTTTTTACACAAAATCCATTTAAAGTTAAGTTTTACAAAAAGATTTTTTCAAATAGGATGAAAACCTCAACTCAGAACTGTGAAACTGTTATACACTTAAATAACTTTAAGAACAATTTAAACGAATGACTTTACTCAGCATATGTAGGCAGTCACTGAAAGTAAGTTATCCTATTTTTCTGAAAATAACAATAATTATAAAATAACCTACATAGTACTTACATACGTATACATATCCATACATATGTATATACAAATGAGCTAAAAGTTCTGCTTTCTGCTATTTATAAACGAAAAATGATTTTGTAAAATTATTGTTACTGGAAACGTGAATCTTGCGTTGTTGTTTGTGCTTCATCAAAATAGAAGAACACAATTTCCATTAGGTTTGCTGGAAACATAGGAAGCTCTGTTAAACCTCGTGTGGGAGGTGCGGTGCGGATGCGGATACACAAAGTACTTTGTAATACTCGTAACATCGTTCGTTTGGTTGAGTCCTTGTTTTGTGTATGAAATATTAGGAGCATAACTTTTACGTTAAACATTTTATGATGAGGTAGGATGTTACGAGCGTACAGGTAAAAATTAAGAAAATGGTTTATTATAAAAACTTTGAATGTTAGGATCCCCAAAGGTTGAAGCTGTCATTTAAAAAGGAAATTTCCATTTAAAAATAAACAAAAAGGAATTTTTTCAAATGTGGTTTTCCATATCAACCTACATACATATGTACATATGTACGAAAAAAATCAACTTTTAGGATTACCTACTATTTAAAATTGTTGAAACTTTTGATAAACTATTACAGCATATCAAATGCAGTGTTTTGTTTTTGGTCGGGTGCTCTTAGCATAATATGAAATTAATTGAAAATCTCATTTGATGTTCGGGAACCTATCTACTAAATTCTCATTCTTATTGATATACAGTGACAAACATAAAGTTCATCAAATTGACAACAATTATTAACGTCATCAGCAATTTATCAATTGAACAATTGATTAATATTGAAATTCTATATTGATTTATAATATTGAAGATGATGCAGAGCAATGTGATCCTGATCAGTTATTTAAAAAAAAACGAGTTTCAAAATACCAAAAATCAATTCGCACCTAAGGGGTTATGACTACCCTTATAATGTTACGATGTAACACAGTGCGAACGTTAAAGTTAATTTAATAGGAGATAGACACATTTGTCTTGAAAGCCTGTGGGGGGGGGGGGGGGGAAATCGAGAAGGACAGAGTATTCCTCATTCTAGTAATGCGGCTTAAGAAAGAACCTCTATATTTGACAGTACGCCCGAAGTTAAGCTTTAGGGTAAGGTTAGGTTTAGGTTAGGTGGTGTCCGCAAGAGAGCCGACACACTTAGACCATGAGTTGATCCATTATGGTACCACATTGAATCATGGAGACTTTCTCCCTATTTCTTAAACCAATTTTAGCAACCGAGTTTGCTTATATCAATTTTTGACAGATCACTAAAATAATTGTAGATAAGGTCTACGTCTTTGAGTCACTTATAGAAAAGGGGAGTGATCGGTTCCTCCTCTTCTTCATCCATGCAGCTTCTGAGAAATCGAGAATTCGTTAGAACAAATAGGCAAACGCATGGGGTGCTTTGCTATCAAACAGTGTCCTAATATAATACCTATCACGGAGCCTATGTGCGATTTGCATGAATATATTAATCCTTTCTAGCACTTTAGATCTAGCATTGGCCAAATCTGTTTTTTTCGCGAAGCAGTTGATAATATTGTTCCACATAAGGTTTGTTCTCTGTATAGCATCTTATTTTAGCCTGAGTTTACACGTAGCGATGGAATAAGATACATATATTTGCCTTATCTGGCAATATGCGTATCATTGTTTGACTTTTGACGAGCTTATAATTTTCTGAAATCTCGCAAATGAAACAAATGAACGAATCTATAAGGAAAATAAGAAGTGTAAGTACAGGGTGTACTTGCACAGAAAATGGGAGCCCGGGTTTAAAAATTAATTTTATTTGGGAAACCTTATAGCCGGAGCTCAGGATTAAAACCAATAATTTTTTCGAATAGCACAAGAACAATTAAAAGTTTTTCGTATGCTTACGGGGAGCCGTTAAGGCAAGAGCAAAAAAAGATTTTTTTCTTGACTTCTAGAATCAACGTCTTGCTTTTATCGCTCTCCAAAATAAAGTGAGCTTTGCAAGCTAAAAATCCAAATCTCTGACTCGGCCATTCCATTCTCTCAAACATTCATTCGACCAGCCAATCGCTTTGCTGATCATTAGTCACGGGACCACGGCTTCTCGAAAGCATCTGTTGCCTCACAGACAGAGATTTAGCAATCATATCAGAGTATATGTAAAATCTCAATTCATGTAGTCTTTAAAAACAAAACTCAAATTAGATCTCAATATTTCTATTTTCATTTTACATTATTTCATAAATAATTAAGGTCACAATTAAAATTAAAAATTAAAAATAAAACAAATAAAACAGCACCACAAAAATTATCCAATTTTTAAGCTTATTTTCTGAACCATAATTTGTAATATTCTTTGGACGAAAATTTCATTTAAAGAAAATACTTTTCACTGACGAAAACGGTAGAAATTTTTCTCCGCCATTGAAGGATTTAATTAACATTGTAATAAGAGATTAAACTTCCTTCCATGAACATGAAATATGTAGGCAAGAAGAAAAGTGTGTGTGTTTTGTGAGTGGTTAAGAAAACCCTTATTTTTCATTAGAACTATGGGTCCTAAAAATAAAGTTTTCAATCAATAGAATTCCATTAATTTAGACAGGAAATCTATTTGTAGAATACTCTAGATACCTTCCTTGAGAACAATACGCCCTTGTCTGTTATGATAAAAAAAAAATAAATGTACAGAGAAGAAAATTCTTTAAAATCCATCCGTGAAGGCAACTTTAGTGTTTTTGTATTTATACATATAATATTGGGTTCTATTTCGAACAAAAAGTTTAAATAAACTTTCTGCTGCCAACATCAACTTCAAATCCGGTCGGCATCACACAGCCAAAAAGCCCTGCAATAATTAAATTATAATTTGCCTTTAAGGATTAATATCTCCTTCAAGATTTAATTCATAATTGGTAGCAAAGGATATCATTCTGTAAATTATATTAACACAAAAATGTACTACTTTGTGGGGGAGTTTAAAAAAAAAGATATAATCATAAGTGGTTCGCTAAAATAATAATAATCCTTGTTTTGCCTTAGAACAATATCTACATCTTAATGAGGAGTCTACTAATATAAATTTCGTATCGTACAAAAAATAGGAAGCCGGTACATATATGTAGGTATGGATGTTGAAAATGTAAACGCAGTCATTTTAAGATTAGACTAATTATAAACTTTGTTTTAAGGACTAAGCAAGTTGACCAACTTGAGAGTTGAAACGCTAGTTAAAATTTCTTTTTCTTCACAAATTTTTTTCTCAACTCCCGGGTTGAAAATCTAAAGTTGATCAACTTCTTATCTGAAAAATATCCCTGCGATATTTGTTAAAATATAATACAAACTGTCAATTTCCAAATTAAATTGAAATTTATTCGGTCAGTGATATTGAGTTTTTGGGTGATATTTGTGATGTTTTCTCACCGTGCTAAAAATAAGTTGTTAGCAATCGGGAAGGAATGTTTGTCATGGATTATGCCGTTTCCCCAAAGGTATTGTTGATGGTACATTTGTGGCAGCTAAATCAGCAAATCCGGGTATTTCTGGAGCAGGTTCTGACACTTTTGCATCAATTGGTATGTTGTGAATAACACCGCAAGCGATGATGATGTGTTTTGCTGTTTCTATTTGGCCCCTAAGGTCGGAAGCCAACACTGGAAATCTGCTTTCCAAACTCCATATGAACGCTCAACTCAATTGCGAGTGCCTATCTGCAATTCGTTGTACAAATTCTCATCAGCGTTTGTGACATTGCATATTGCAAGATACATTGGTGTTGCAAGATAACTTGTATTTGAATAGCCTGAGTCAGCAGTGATAATAAAGTGACTATATTTACCTATTCAAATCGTCTTTTCGATCAGGATAAGTTAAATGAAAATATTGGTCATATGCTGAGCTTTATGTAATATACATATTAATGTCTATGCAATTGTTTGTACTTAATGTTTAATATATTATTCATATAAATAAAAAACTTATAATACCTGCCAGCGAGCTACAATATCATTTATTTTATCCCTCGCGATTTCTAAAGGTTTCTACTTTCTGCGTCACTTCCACCTGGGGATTGCATGCGGACATGTGTACAATCAATTGCACCAATTAACCTAGGAAACTTTGCTTTAGCGAAAAAAGTTCCGTGCTGCTTCAAGCTTTCCCTCGCGTGTTTCCGGCATTCGAATGAACCACGGTGCTAGATTGGCAATTGCTTTCGACACTTGTTTCAGAATGTGATGCACGCTGAAAATGCTTACTCTGCAATAGTCAATTGGATTTTGAATTGATTTGAGCGCATAAAATCGTAGTGCTACCAATAACTGTGTGATTGGCCGTAATTCACGAGATCTATTTAATGGGGACTTAAGTTTTAAGGTCACGGCTAATTTAAAACTAATACCGTCTTCTTAATCAAGTCTAGCACCATCATTGCTGTCGGTTATGAAAGACTATAGAGATAAATTAAATTAAAATAAAATTATGGACATGGACTACATTTTGGTTAAAAAAAATTATGGGGCAAAATGATATTAACGGTACCTGTCATAGAACCGTTTTTTTTATTTTCGAATTTCTCATCAACAACGGCTCTAACGATTTTAACCAAAATTTTTATGCAGGAGCTCCTTTGCATTCTAAAAAATATAATCTAAATTTTTTTTCGAAAATATAGTTTTTGGATTTAAAAAAAATACATTTTTTTTTGAAAATTCAATATCTTGAAAACAGGTACACGATTAAATTTTGAAATTACGTTTAAAAATGTAGATATATTATTAAACACTAACAATTTGCATATCAATTTTTCTTATACAAATTTTAAGAAAAATTTAGTACACAAGAAACATGTTTCAGTGTGTCTGTGTGTCTGTATGTCTGTACCTCGCCTTACAGCCTAAACCACTGGACCTATTTTCTTCAATCTCGGTAGTTAAGGGTCTTCGATGATTTCCTAGAGGGGAAATTGAAAATTTATTTTTTGCTCCAAAACTAACGGTACCCCAATACACCCGTAATGCAAAATCTTATTTATCTCTAAAATGGCTCTAACGATTTTGTTAAGAAAAATGAGGTGTAATATTACGAACATTCTGGCGAAAAAAAATTTTGGGGCAAAATGTTATTAAAAGTATTTGTCGTACAACCGTTTCTTTCCAAATTTCCTCTTTAATGGCTCTACCAATTTTAATATCCACAAATTTCCAGTAGGAGGCCCCTTACGTTTAAAATAATTTTGTATATACAAATATATGGACCTTATTCGGAATTCACCCCCCCCCCCCACCAAATTTAACTTTTTTTTAACAAATCGATAAAAAAGTGTTTGCTGTTGATAAAAAACCATCAAATTATGGAGGAGAAACACTTTTTTATGGCAAAAAAGTGAAGTATAAGCGGACCACCCACAGTACTATAAGTAAAACTACTTTTTTATGGGATATTTGCCTTTTTGTTTGCTTACGCATTACGGCGTATAAACAGTGAGATATGTATGGGGGGCATGCTGCCCCCTTGCAACCCCCCTACTTGGGCATACTATAGAATTTGGGGTAGGTACGAGGTTAGGTGTATGCAAGGTTTCTTTTGCATTTACAGAATCTGGATTTAAAGAAACTTTGAATTTACCCTATGGCCCATATTCATTTTTTTATACTTCACTTTTTTACCGTAAAAAAGTGTTTCTCCTCCATAATTTGATGTTTTTTTATCAACAGCACACTTTTTTTATCGATTCATTAAAAAAAAGTGCATTTTGGGGGTGGGGGGTAATTCCGAATAAGGACCAGATATTCCCCAACCCTCTTCCTCATTTTTATTAATGATCTCCTGTCTGTAACTTCTAATCCAATTAACTGTTTCGCTGACGATAGTACTCTTTGCTTTTCATATTCGTTTTCAGACTCACATCCCTCCTCTTCGGATGATATACCCCCTTGCCACTATCTATGAGTGGCACTTGCATCAACGAAACTGAACATCTCGATATTCTCGGTATGTGCATCACGAACCACCTCTTGTGGAACGATCACATACACGATGTTGCCAAAAATGCCGCAAGATGTTTGGGTTTTCTGAGACGGTGCAAGAAATTCTTCTCTCCTTCTGATCTGGCTACAATCTATAAAACCTATATATGTATGTACGTCCAAAACTTGAGTATAACTCCCATCTATGGGCTGGTGCTCCAGTAACTTACTTAAGTCTCTTGGACAGTATTCAAAGAAGAGCTTTTAAAATGATTGGTGAGAATAACATCGTTGGCTCATTTACGTCACTCCAACATCGTCGTAATGTTTCTTGCCTCACCCTTTTTTACCGTTATTTCAACGGACTTTGCTCTAGAGAAATAGCCAGTTGCATTCCTCCCCTTAAACAATTCAACCGTAATACTTGCACTTCTAGGAATGCCCATCAGTTTACCCTTGAGCCCAACTTTAGTCGTACTGTGAAGTACAGAGATTCGTTTTTTAGCCGTACTACGCGAATGTGGAATTCTTTACCACGCTCTGTCTTTCCCAGTCATTGCAGTGTTCAAGAATTCAAAACCAATGTACACCGACACCTCCTTTCTAACACCTCCCTTTTTTCCTAATGCTCACACTGTGTCTCTGGCATATTAAGGGTATACAAAAACCTTTTAGTGTGTGCTAATTATAAAAAAAAAAAAAAAAATTCTATGTATTTGAACATTTTTATCTCATTAAATCCTTGTCTCACAATAATTCTGTCTGTCTGTCTGTGTGTCTGTTCGACTACGGCCTAAGCGGCTCGGCCAATTTTCCTTAAACTTGGTATATATCATTTTTAATTTACCCCCCCCCCCCCCCCACACACGATTTTTTTTTTAAGACCAAAAATAACGGTACCTGCCATACGAATTTTGTCGAAATTTTATAAATATTTTTTTTTCTCAAAAACTGTTCGACAGATTTAAAAAATAAAAACAAAAAAATTTCATTTAGTTAAAGCTAGGTAATGGTTAAAAAAAATTTTCCGAAAAATGGTTATTGAGGTTACCCCCCATGGGACCATTTGTTTTTTGTTTTTGATTTTCTCAAAAACGGTACAACCGATTAAAGCTTCCAAGATAATTCCCATACCCAAAACATCAAATTCAAATCAAATCTCTATTCTGCCATTTATTTCAAAAGCGTTTCAAATACTAGTTACCCAACAGATTACAAGCTTTTAGACACTAATCGAATCGGAAATAGATGCAAATCTAGTGACATTTATGGTTTTGTTTGACATGTCAAAAGCATTCGATACCGTATCGCACGGAATATTTTTAAAAAAGTTCCAAAATCTTTTTTATTTTGAAAACTCTGCCATCTGCCTCATAAAAGAATATCTAAACCAAAGAACGGAAGGAGCTTACACCAATTACAAATTATCAAATTAACTCCAATTTCATACAACAACTTACCTTCGATCCTTAAAATTGTACATAGACGATCTTGAAATTTATTTGAGTTGTAACCAGAAAGGGTATGGTTGAAGATGCAACTTGATTGAACGAAGATCTGATGAGTATTAAGCAATGGTCACAAGAAAATTTGTAGAACCTTAACTCAAACGGTTATTAGTAATAATGTCACTGATATTGAAAGCTTACCATGCACCTAGCTAGGCGGGTTTATACGAAAACAGTAAGAACCATAAGACCCCTTGGGCAGAGCCGTTTAGGCTGAAGTCGAACACACAGACAGACAAACAGAACTGGGAGACCCACTATTTTCGTCTTCGCTATCATCGTAATGTCAAATTTGATCAAAATCTCAAGTTCGATTTTTTTTTACGAATGCATAACCTTATAGTACCTATAAGTCGCAAGTAAAAATAAGTGACACAACCATGCCTGCTGAATGTAAAAGCAAAATTTGAAATGGGTTAAAACTTACAAAACTGGTAATGATTGGGGACAAGTTGTATATACGGATGAAACTAAATTCAATTTGGTCGGGTTCGATGGAAACGCAACAGTCCGCCACAAAATAAGTGGTCGCAGGAGGTTCTGGTTTTCAACTGTGAATAACTTTCAAAGTTGACTAGGTAGATGAATACACTTTGCCTACTGTCAAGCATTCTCATTTATGTTATGGTATGGGGAGCCAGCCATTTACAATGTTTGATGTTGGGGCTATCCTTATGCTAGAAGGTATAGTCGATGCTGCAAAATATATTGAAATTATAAATAATGATCTCTTGTCAACATTGAAGGAATTTTCTCAGCATTCCGGAAATATAATTTTTGAAGATGACTCAGACCCATTCCATGGCAAATTCAAATTTGAGTTAATTTTTTCATTTCAATATTGTTGGTAAAATTATACTCAGGTAGGAAATCGTAAAGATACTCCTAACCATTATATTTTTTAAGAAAACATTTTATTTTTTGTATAAATAATTTTTTTTAATTTTCAAATATGATACATAGAACTAAGAAGCATTAGGAGCATGTATCAACACAACAGTCTAATAACCAGTCTTAAAAGAAATGCCTACAAAAGACTTTTGAATCTCAAATTCATAATAAATGCATCCCTTAAGCATACATTATATATGTGCAACATTATTGAAAAATTGCAGATGTTATTGTTATATCTAAGTCAGGTAAGCCACCAATAGTAGTATCTTCTTGATAAGAGTCTTTGAAAAACTGCTCCTGAAAAGTCTTAGCGAAATAGAAGATATAAGCCAAGCCATCTTTTATTATTTAGAAGTCAACATTCCACGATACCAAGACCAATTGCATCGAATCACGTATATGACCCTTTAGAAAACCAGGTACTATTTACACTATTCTTAGATGTTGTTTAATCTTTGACAATGTTTGGCACTTGGAACTTTAGTACAAACTGAAGATGGAGAAACCAACTCTTTAGAAAACGTTTCGACTAAAATTATTCGGAACTTAAGAAAATTGAAGCCGGTGTATCTCAAGGAAGTGTAATAGGCTTAACCCTGTATTTGTCATATACTAGTGATATTCCAGTTATTATTAATGCAATCATTGCCCTCTTTGCTGGCGATACTGATGCCTGATAAATCCGTTACAAATGCTATTGAAAAATTTCAAAACGCAGTTAATAGAGTCAATACAGGGATTAAGCACGCATCAATCGACGCATATTAACTTAACAAACAAAAAGCTAAATAGCGTTGTAATATGGCGATGGCCGAACTCGGGATCCCGGGAAACCTGATCCAAATATGTCGCGTGACATTGGAAAATATGCTGTGCAATGTGGAACTGGGGAGCAACACCTCCGAACTATTCCAAACATGCACATGGTTTTGGCAAGGAAAGGCGCTATCATGTGATTTCTTCAATCTCGTTCTGGACCAGATGGTGCGCAGGGCACAGAGGACACTATTATTCAACAAATCTGTTCAACTGTTGCGGTATGCGGACGATATCGACAAGCCGTTCACAACGTTTTGTAAAATAGTCCTTCCCGGCTGTTGACAAACAAACAAAAATCTGTCCACCGATTAGGGCAAAACGTCACTATTGATAGCAAAAACTTCGAGGTAGCTTAGGAGTTCATCTCTCCCGAAGTAAATGTCTTAGTGCGGACCCCGCCCTAGGAAACCAATGCTACTTCGGTTCACCAAAACAAATGGGATCAAAGCTGCTCACACGTAAGACGAAGTGCACACTCTACAAAATCCTTTTACTAGGTAACTGTCCTGTTTTACGGAGTAGCACCGTGTGTTGTACTATACATAGGAAGGGAAAGATGATACTGGGCTCTTATGAAAAAAAAAAATTCTTCGACGGACATTGGGCCTGTGTTTGAGGAGTGCGAATTGAGGAGAAGATATTAAGACCGCGAACTCTATCAGATGTACCAAAATATAGATGTAGTCCAGAAAGTCAAAACACGTCGACTACATTGGCTCGGCCTCATTGAGCGAATGCCCCAATGTTTGCAGTGCCAAGGAAGACCGAACCTCCGGTTTAAAGACCAAGTGATCGCGGATGCCAGAGCGCTTGGCATAGATGACTGGAAGCAGCTTGCTTGAGATCGCACAGGTTGGAAAGCTGCCGTGTCTTAGGCAGATACCCTTCATGAATCGGAAGCTGGTTAACTTAGCAAGTAGGTAATGTTCCAGTTTTTATCAAACCGTACCTTACGCCAATACTGCCAAATACCTTAGAATTACTTTGAGTGCAAGTCTGAAATGGAGAAAGTACATACAAAAAAGAGAAAATCTTAACTTGAGCTGCCTATCCAAAACAAATTAGTGTTTTACATGCCAGTGCTGAAACCAGTTTGGACGAATGGTTTTTTGTGATTTGGCTGCAAAAAGAAAGCAACTGCTGAACACATCCAAGAGTTCGAAAGCAAAGTCTTTCGTGCAATAATAAATGCCATTTGGTACATAAGAAATAGGGATCTACAGCGTAACTTTAAAACAGAAAGGATCAGAGAAGTTGTTAAAAAACACGTTGTTTCACATAATCATTTCAATTTTGAAACTGTCTTTAATGTACGAGGAAATGTTCAGAGATCTAAAAGAAACATTAGCTGATGGTCTATAAACTTTGGAAAGAACTAAGAATTCGAAACGTGATTCTAAATTAAGAAAGAAAAATCAATTGTCGATCTTTCACAAATTGGTGCTGATCACGGTGGCTTTAGTGCAGTAAGAGTCCTTTGCTACTTAGTGGCGACTATTACCAAGTGTCTTTTGAAGATTTCCACCGATACAAGCAAAATTGGCCCTGCATATTTTAGTCACCGAATTTTATGTATCAATTGGATTTTTTTTATTAATTTAAGATTTCGTTTTAAACTTTAAGAATAAGTAACTTAATAAAATCTTTTTTCTTCTGATAGATTTTTCATTGGAGATTGATAGATCTTGAGAGTTCATGACCGTCAAGCTTTTTATTTGTTGCCATTTTTTTTTGTAATAAGATTATAATTTATGGGGCATTTGGAAGCATATTCAGATTTCAGAAGAAACAATCACATCAACAGATTTTTGAATATGCCAATCCAGGCTTACAAAGTCAATGATTTGTCGTGGATGGTGGACATAGTCCGTACTTCTTCGATAAGCATGATAACATTGGCATTTCCATCAACGTGGAGCCTTATACGTTATACCAATCTAAAATATCAATTTATTTTTCCCCAAATTCGATGATACGGATGTGTTCGACATGTGCATGGCGCTACGTGCCACACAGCTGATGCCAGAATGAACATTCTGAAAGAGCGATTTGAAGGAATGAATTGCTGAAGTGAATTTGCGATTTAACCTCGGTAGGCTTGTCTCAGGTCTAAGCCAATAAGTTGTAAGCTACGGATTCCCTCAAAGTGGATATAGCCAGTTTCAACGCTATAATTTAGGGGAATTCAAAATTTGAGGGCCATGACTCAATGAAACCGTCGACCATTTCAGCGATGTCATTTTGCAAACATTATATCATCCATAGAATTTTCAAAAACAATAAAAAAAATTGTTGATGTCTTGCACACAACTTGTTTTATTCAATTTTTTAGCATCACCTTGTTTTGCCCTATTGGATTAAATGTCTTACTACTCTTTTACAGCTGCGGAAAATTTCTATAGGGTAAGTCCATTTACCCAGAGTATACTCAACAGTGAAAAGCAGGTCCTATAAATAGGTTTTAGTCGTAAACTTAAACCCGAATTGTCTTATATCTTTGCTGTTTTCACACACAACAGGTAGGTGGGCAGGTATCCACATTTATACAAACACAAAAATGTGACTTAAAAGTTATGTGTTCACTTTTCAGTCCCAAAGTATTTTTCAATCAGTCATCATCACCGAGAGTCCCAAACGTCTAAGCTTCTTTGAATATAAATATATTTTTTATTTTTGATATGTCATAGGATATAGATCCTTTTTATATCATATAAAATTGAGGTTAAGAAAGGATGAAACACCAAAGCAACAAAAAAAAAAATAATAATATCTCATAAGGTAAAAGGAATAGGGTAAACTGTCCAATTGTTGGCACCCCCCCAATGATTGGCACTTACAGTTTAAATTACTCGTATTAATAACATTTAAAAGTTTTCTAATAAAATTTTTTTAAAAATATTAGTATTAGTCTATTTCTGATGATTTGGCATCATTTCTTTTGGCATCTGAAGTTAGTAGCAATTAAAAAAACGCTGTTAAAAATTTAGAATCAAGTTCGCGCCAAATTTAATGTGAAACTTGTGAAAACCGTAAGGAAAGTGGTGACATTGTAGTGTAATTTAATAATAAATTTAAGAGGAAAACCATTTTCAAGTGCAGTTATTATAAAAGAATTAACTATAACAAAGAGGTTAGTTCTTTTTATTTTAATATTTTATTAAAAATATAGTTTTTATAAGGGGTGTCAACTATAGGAATGTAAATCCATCAAATTTCCATTTATTGGCACATGCCAATCATTGGGTGAGGTGCCAATCACTGGGTTGATTGGCACTATACCAATCTTTGGATGCCATGCCAATCATTAGAAAAAGTGCCAATCATTGGCTATTGGCACTGTGCCAATCATTGGTAAATGAAAAAGTTATAGATTTTTATAATTTTGTATCAATTTTCCTTAGGTTGATAATACACTTTTTTATCAATCAAAAAAAAATCTAATCTAATCTCGGCCTTAATGTAAACATAATGTAACTTAAAAGACTTAAATATAATTTATAAAAAAATTACCTTTTATTTATTAAATTATATAATAGAGTTATACTATTTGTTTATTTTGTTTTTATTGGTTTTAATAAACTTTAAAAATTAAACAAAATCAATGTGCCAATCATTGGTTTGTTCAGTGCCAATGATTGGAAAATGGTGCCAATCATTGGTAAAAGGACATTGTTTTACTTTTTATTAATTATTTATTAATTTTAACAAAAAATAGGGTATTTAATGTTTTTCACTAAACAAAAATACAATTAAAAATTAAAAAAAAATAAGAAAAACTGTCGTTTCTTAATTCCCATAAGTTACATAAGCCGAATAAGTGGTGAGTAACCTTAAGGTGCCAATGATTGGTCGGTTTACCCTATAAGATGCTTATCGAGTTCAGCCCCTAACCACAATCGTTCATTTTATAAATAAAGGCAATCTATAAAATTTGTATTTTCATCTTAGTTATATACATAGGTATAGCATATGAATGTGTCTATAATCCCTTCAAACAGAAATAGTATACATATATGCAGTTATAGATACAATGTACATAGAATTATAAATTGTATTTGTCCTTTGAAAATTTTGATACTTCTGCAGAATGAATTGATAACATACAATTCGATCCTTCTGAAAATTTATTTAGGAAGAATGCAAAAATAATCTGTGGAAATGTAAAATTCTAGTAACGAATTTCAATATAGATCTATTTTTCATTTTAACCATACCGTTGTATTTGCATACTCCGATAAAAGCTTTAAAAACAACCCATACAAATATTTAAAAATAAATTACATGGGATTAGGGAAAACCAACAATTTCATTTGTGGACACATAATCGTAGCTTTAAATATATGAGAAGATTCTGTCTCCAAAAAATTGAAAATGTTAAGCTCCTTTCAAACACCAGATATGTATTTTGTATTTTAACTCCCCTCAAAGTTTCAATGCGTCTGATTACATTCACGGTTTCTTGTTTCATATAAAGTGATGAAAAGAACTTCCCTTAAAAAAGAATCCACCAGAAAAAGGATTCCATTTACGAGTAATGATTAAACTGCTCTTTTTCCGGGGGTGGCAAATGTAATTATGAATATAATTTGCTTATTGAGCTAAATGATTAAATAACTTTGGATTTAAAAGAAAACATTATTAATGACATTTTCTGATGTAATAAAATGAAAAAAGCGTTAAAATAGCTTCTAATGGTCTTCAGAGATGGTACTTGGAATAATTTGTTGAATGGTAAGAAACTTGTCAATACAAGTTCTATTCATCCTATATCAATTTTTTGAAATAAAAAAATCCAATCCGAACCAAATTCAAAATACTTAATCATTAAAATACAAAAATTTAAAGCATAGGCCAAGTGACTTATAACTCTCAACTAATCCAGTGTGCGTGTTTGTAGAAATTTCCTCCATTTCTGAACAAATCACCTACCACTTTCTGCTGAGAAAAGAAATTCTTGCAGAGTTGGTCACCTCCTTGTAAGAGGCACCCCGAAAATTTTTTTTCCACCGGTTGAGAATCGTACCCAAGACCCTCAGAATGACAGTTCAAGGCACTTATGATTGTACCAAAGTTACTACACTTTATCATTAAGGCAGAAAATGCAGCCCATTGAAAGTTTTTGTAAACATATTCTTATGGCACAAATGCTATGCTCATCGGAGTACCACAAGGCAACGGTTTAGGTCCCACGTTGTTTATTCTAAAAATCAACGATGTTGCTCATTTTTCGATTGTGTTTAATCCATTTTTTAAGATAATATTACGAGTACATAAGACCTTTAAACGCATCTCATTGTCTGTTAAAATATGTATACTAAACAACACAATCGGAGGACAATACAAATATAATACAAATACAATACAAATACAATACAAATACAATACAAATACAATACAAATACAATACAAATACAATACAAATACAATACAAATACAATACAAATACAATACAAATACAATACAAATACAATACAAATACAATACAAATACAATACAAATACAATACAAATACAATACAAATACAATACAAATACAATACAAATACAATACAAATACAATACAAATACAATACAAATACAATACAAATACAATACAAATACAATACAAATACAATACAAATACAATACAAATACAATACAAATACAATACAAATACAATACAAATACAATACAAATACAATACAAATACAATACAAATACAATACAAATACAATACAAATACAATACAAATACAATACAAATACAATACAAATACAATACAAATACAATACAAATACAATACAAATACAATACAAATACAATACAAATACAATACAAATACAATACAAATACAATACAAATACAATACAAATACAATACAAATACAATACAAATACAATACAGATACAATACAAATACAATACAAATACAATACAAATACAATACAAATACAATACAAATACAATACAAATACAATACAAATACAATACAAATACAATACAAATACAATACAAATACAATACAAATACAATACAAATACAATACAAATACAATACAAATACAATACAAATACAATACAAATACAATACAAATACAATACAAATACAATACAAATACAATACAAATACAATACAAATACAATACAAATACAATACAAATACAATACAAATACAATACAAATACAATACAAATACAATACAAATACAATACAAATACAATACAAATACAATACAAATACAATACAAATACAATACAAATACAATACAAATACAATACAAATACAATACAAATACAATACAAATACAATACAAATACAATACAAATACAATACAAATACAATACAAATACAATACAAATACAATACAAATACAATACAAATACAATACAAATACAATACAAATACAATACAAATACAATACAAATACAATACAAATACAATACAAATACAATACAAATACAATACAAATACAATACAAATACAATACAAATACAATACAAATACAATACAAATACAATACAAATACAATACAAATACAATACAAATACAATACAAATACAATACAAATACAATACAAATACAATACAAATACAATACAAATACAATACAAATACAATACAAATACAATACAAATACAATACAAATACAATACAAATACAATACAAATACAATACAAATACAATACAAATACAATACAAATACAATACAAATACAATACAAATACAATACAAATACAATACAAATACAATACAAATACAATACAAATACAATACAAATACAATACAAATACAATACAAATACAATACAAATACAATACAAATACAATACAAATACAATACAAATACAATACAAATACAATACAAATACAATACAAATACAATACAAATACAATACAAATACAATACAAATACAATACAAATACAATACAAATACAATACAAATACAATACAAATACAATACAAATACAATACAAATACAATACAAATACAATACAAATACAATACAAATACAATACAAATACAATACAAATACAATACAAATACAATACAAATACAATACAAATACAATACAAATACAATACAAATACAATACAAATACAATACAAATACAATACAAATACAATACAAATACAATACAAATACAATACAAATACAATACAAATACAATACAAATACAATACAAATACAATACAAATACAATACAAATACAATACAAATACAATACAAATACAATACAAATACAATACAAATACAATACAAATACAATACAAATACAATACAAATACAATACAAATACAATACAAATACAATACAAATACAATACAAATACAATACAAATACAATACAAATACAATACAAATACAATACAAATACAATACAAATACAATACAAATACAATACAAATACAATACAAATACAATACAAATACAATACAAATACAATACAAATACAATACAAATACAATACAAATACAATACAAATACAATACAAATACAATACAAATACAATACAAATACAATACAAATACAATACAAATACAATACAAATACAATACAAATACAATACAAATACAATACAAATACAATACAAATACAATACAAATACAATACAAATACAATACAAATACAATACAAATACAATACAAATACAATACAAATACAATACAAATACAATACAAATACAATACAAATACAATACAAATACAATACAAATACAATACAAATACAATACAAATACAATACAAATACAATACAAATACAATACAAATACTTGTATTGTATACAAATACTTGTATTGTATTTGTATTGTATTTGTATTGTATTTGTATTGTATTTGTATTGTATTTGTATTGTATTTGTATTGTATTTGTATTGTATTTGTATTGTATTTGTATTGTATTTGTATTGTATTTGTATTGTATTTGTATTGTATTTGTATTGTATTTGTATTGTATTTGTATTGTATTTGTATTGTATTTGTATTGTATTTGTATTGTATTTGTATTGTATTTGTATTGTATTTGTATTGTATTTGTATTGTATTTGTATTGTATTTGTATTGTATTTGTATTGTATTTGTATTGTATTTGTATTGTATTTGTATTGTATTTGTATTGTATTTGTATTGTATTTGTATTGTATTTGTATTGTATTTGTATTGTATTTGTATTGTATTTGTATTGTATTTGTATTGTATTTGTATTGTATTTGTATTGTATTTGTATTGTATTTGTATTGTATTTGTATTGTATTTGTATTGTATTTGTATTGTATTTGTATTGTATTTGTATTGTATTTGTATTGTATTTGTATTGTATTTGTATTGTATTTGTATTGTATTTGTATTGTATTTGTATTGTATTTGTATTGTATTTGTATTGTATTTGTATTGTATTTGTATTGTATTTGTATTGTATTTGTATTGTATTTGTATTGTATTTGTATTGTATTTGTATTGTATTTGTATTGTATTTGTATTGTATTTGTATTGTATTTGTATTGTATTTGTATTGTATTTGTATTGTATTTGTATTGTATTTGTATTGTATTTGTATTGTATTTGTATTGTATTTGTATTGTATTTGTATTGTATTTGTATTGTATTTGTATTGTATTTGTATTGTATTTGTATTGTATTTGTATTGTATTTGTATTGTATTTGTATTGTATTTGTATTGTATTTGTATTGTATTTGTATTGTATTTGTATTGTATTTGTATTGTATTTGTATTGTATTTGTATTGTATTTGTATTGTATTTGTATTGTATTTGTATTGTATTTGTATTGTATTTGTATTGTATTTGTATTGTATTTGTATTGTATTTGTATTGTATTTGTATTGTATTTGTATTGTATTTGTATTGTATTTGTATTGTATTTGTATTGTATTTGTATTGTATTTGTATTGTATTTGTATTGTATTTGTATTGTATTTGTATTGTATTTGTATTGTATTTGTATTGTATTTGTATTGTATTTGTATTGTATTTGTATTGTATTTGTATTGTATTTGTATTGTATTTGTATTGTATTTGTATTGTATTTGTATTGTATTTGTATTGTATTTGTATTGTATTTGTATTGTATTTGTATTGTATTTGTATTGTATTTGTATTGTATTTGTATTGTATTTGTATTGTATTTGTATTGTATTTGTATTGTATTTGTATTGTATTTGTATTGTATTTGTATTGTATTTGTATTGTATTTGTATTGTATTTGTATTGTATTTGTATTGTATTTGTATTGTATTTGTATTGTATTTGTATTGTATTTGTATTGTATTTGTATTGTATTTGTATTGTATTTGTATTGTATTTGTATTGTATTTGTATTGTATTTGTATTGTATTTGTATTGTATTTGTATTGTATTTGTATTGTATTTGTATTGTATTTGTATTGTATTTGTATTGTATTTGTATTGTATTTGTATTGTATTTGTATTGTATTTGTATTGTATTTGTATTGTATTTGTATTGTATTTGTATTGTATTTGTATTGTATTTGTATTGTATTTGTATTGTATTTGTATTGTATTTGTATTGTATTTGTATTGTATTTGTATTGTATTTGTATTGTATTTGTATTGTATTTGTATTGTATTTGTATTGTATTTGTATTGTATTTGTATTGTATTTGTATTGTATTTGTATTGTATTTGTATTGTATTTGTATTGTATTTGTATTGTATTTGTATTGTATTTGTATTGTATTTGTATTGTATTTGTATTGTATTTGTATTGTATTTGTATTGTATTTGTATTGTATTTGTATTGTATTTGTATTGTATTTGTATTGTATTTGTATTGTATTTGTATTGTATTTGTATTGTATTTGTATTGTATTTGTATTGTATTTGTATTGTATTTGTATTGTATTTGTATTGTATTTGTATTGTATTTGTATTGTATTTGTATTGTATTTGTATTGTATTTGTATTGTATTTGTATTGTATTTGTATTGTATTTGTATTGTATTTGTATTGTATTTGTATTGTATTTGTATTGTATTTGTATTGTATTTGGCGGCTTAATTTTATTTGAATGTAAGCTTTAATGTGTCTACATCGAGAAAATAGCTATGTATCTCAGATCGTAGGAACTACAAGTTTCAATTACTGCGGACTGAGTCTTATATATTGCTATCGTAATCCACTAATTTTTTGCTGAATTTGACCGATGTATTGTATTATTGAGGATCCTAAATAAGCAAAAAAAAAATCACAGTTTTCAAATTCCCACATAATTTCAAATATTATGTTTTGGGTGTCTATTTAGGTGTTAAGACGTAATTGATTGCCCAAATCCTTAAGGTACCCAGATTCTCTGGCTAATTTACTTCGAGAAACATGAATCAGCTAATCGAAATAACCACTTTCGTCTAGGTCAATATGGTTTAATATGGAGCACATCAAATTGGTTATCATCATTCTGTAGCACTCGGTATTGTCGGTGACCGCCTTACTAACGTCGTTTTGTAGCACTCGGTATTGTCGGTGACCGCCTTACTAACGTCGTTTTCGAAAAAGTACGGACAAATGACGCCGTGCGTTGGCTTAAAACCGCACGAAACGGTAACGGTATGCATTGTTACCTGGTGAAACTCGTATGGGTTGGTGTCGTCCCATATTAGGCGTTTTTGCTTTTAGCACAGCCATTCATCAAAAAATGCATGAAGTCCAGTCAGCGAACAAGCAGCGTTGTCTATGGTCATAAGCTTTGCGATCCTCGGTCAGTTAATCTTATTTAAGTATAGGCCTAAGTTTCAACGGAAAATTATCTAAGTTGAAGTCAGCGAAATGCCTAATTCTTGTTCACGGCCTTGGGTTCTACTGTAATCTTTCATGAACAGCAGCGATGTTCTACCTTTGCAAGGATTTGTAAGCTTCTGTACAAAAATTTATTTTTATCATATCAGATAAATTGACGGATTGATTTTACACCCTAAACACATTGTTTTTCATTTAAAGGATGGAAGTTACGGTGAAACTGATTTGTGTCTATGCAGATGTAACAAAATAAGCGTTTAGGTAAAGCTAAGAGATTTTACTAGAAGTTGTCGATGTACATTGATCTTGAAAGCTTTTAGGGGCAAAATTTGAGAAAGTTAAATCACGATTATATAACATTCAAGTAAAATGGGGTTACGATGGTGTCCAAGAAAAACAAAGGGCTCTCTTCTGGATTCTTAGGTTTACTCGTATTTTTGTCTATAATTCCTTAGAATCTTAGAGCATATGATTTTGCTCCAAGAACTATTAACAAAATTCAGTTCTCTAGCCTGAATGCCCTTGTAATTTAATAAACAAAGTGTCTAATACTCGTTAAGAGACCTGAAAACTTTTAAGTAGATACTTCATTTTTTTATACAATTATTACCTCGAAAATAGTATACTAATTAAATTAATTTGATAAAAGGGTGAATGAAGGGTAACATTATGTAATTTAAATCTATCAAATTGTACTTAGTGACTCGAAAAATATATTAATACTGAAATGAAAATGGGAAGTCCAAGAACTTCTACCATATAGATCAGCTGAGTTTGACCGATTGGCTGGGCTAAATTTAATATGAGAGCATCGATAGATTGAGGCTTATACGGATTTACTTATGATTCTAGAAAACTCAACAAGAAATAGTCTAACGTCACTATTTCTAAAAATGATAATTTTTAAAGTAGCAAATTCAAAGACATCTTTTAAACTCATTATTATAGTTGTATATTTTTATATTATTTGCAATGTAAACTTGTTTCTCCTAATGGTAGTTCTATAACAAATTAAATTTTAGTTTAGTTTATTTTATTTCATTAATCTGAGATTAACATTCTCTTTTAGATTACATAAATATAAATAAAAATACCAAAAAATAGTAACTTAAAGATAAATTACGGATTTTAGATCCGTGTTACACAAAAAAATTAAATTTACGAACCTCCCACTGGTTCGGTAATAAAAAAACAAGTATTAACGTTATAAAAAATATATTTCCAGTTAAACCGGTTGAGCGTAGACTAAGCGTCCTACAAGTTCGAGCGTAAGATTAACAGTGACAAAACATTATTCTATTCGATATTACTTTACTTAAAACTGAACTGCAGAATTGCAGTTCCCACAAAATTATTACTCTTAATACTAAACTGCAGAATTGCAGTTCCCACAAAATTATTATTCTTAATGCTAAACTGCAGAATTGCAGTTTCCACAGAATGGGTAGCCTTGAACTTCACATGCATACTCGCTGGGTCATCGCACCTAAGCTTTGAATCGAATAACGGGAAAGCAGGAGGCGCGTGTGAATTTGTTGTCTATATTTTATGCTGCGATATATGTGTGACCGTGGTAACTGCCTCCCCTTCAAATATCTGCGTCCCGCAGATTACTTCCTTGAACAGGATGAGGAGCTGGTCTTTGGCGGAGGGATTGGCGGATTTCTGGAATGTTGACCCTTCCGTAAACCTTCTTCCAGAACAAGGATATGGTGGCTAAGATTAGTAAAATGATGAAAATCTCTGTAAGTATAGAGGAGTTAAGATTTCTCTTTAAAATTTTGGTAAGTTCAATATTTTTTGTGCTAAGTTCATGCACGTATTCCAAATTAGGTTTGATCCTGTTACTTGTTACGTTTGCCAAGACCGGAGGAAGCGCCTGGGGGCTGAAAGCCATCTTACTATGGTACGTCTTCTCTTTGATGTGGACCGTGTCGTTGTTCAACTGGAGTAGGAAGGTGCCTTCTAGAGGAATAGTTAAATTTTTATTTAAAATTGTTCCATTAAAATTCGTTAGGAAAATTGTATTTTCCCCAATCAGTTCGACTATTTCTTCGTTCGTTGTCTTGTAGTCACAAAGTGCGTTTCCACCTTTAAGGATTCGAGGTAAGCAAGAGTCTTCGGATAATTTTCTTAGGACGTCTTCTTCACACACAGATGTGTTACCAATGTTAAGACATTTTCCGATTAGTCCGTACGTTTCGTCGTGGCTTACTAGGAGTCTTGGATAACCTAAGTCAATTTGTCTTTTATTTTTTATCGTTGCGCGAGCTGTTACTAAGTGGTACACCTTTGGGTCAATTTTAGGTATAGACAGAACATAAAGCATCAATGTCCCGTTACAGTAAACTGAGGGTCGGCTATACTCGACAGCTTCTACCACGTTTTGATAGGGCAATGTCTCAAGTTCGTTAATGATAGTGTTGATTTCTCCTGAGTCTAAAAGGTTGCTATTTACTATGTCGTTTTTGGCCATTTGGCAAGCCCTAACAATTTCGTTTACCCCTTCTTTTAGAATAAGTACTTTGTTCAGTAAATCGTGTCTAAGTTTGTCAGTCTCCCCTTTTTGGATAGCATTGTTGTAACGTTCAATTACTTTATTAATTTTTCCAGTTATTTCTCGTGTCGCGTCAAACAGTTTTTCGTTAATTATATATTGTTTGTTATTATTCTCGTCAAGGTCCCTCTGTTTCTCTAAAAGATTGTCCCAGTCAGTTGCGTCAGGAGAACCACCAACCCATTTCCAGGCAGTTCCTATCCAATTTATAGACCTAACCTTCCTCGTTCTTGTGTCTTTTAATTCGGCAAGACGATCCTTGATCTGATTTATATGATAGCTCAGAACAAGTCGCATCTCTTCGTCTTTGATAAACTTAGACATCAGCTGTTCAGTGTCATGGATGAGTGCGTCGTATTTCGTCATGTCAATAACATGTACCAATTTAAAAAACCCATTCGTTACCCAAGCATTTCCTGGATGAGTGCGTCGTATTTCGTCATGTCAATAACATGTACCAATTTAAAAAACCCATTCGTTACCCAAGCATTTCCTTCTTTTACTGTCACAATTGAAGATTCATAGCGGAAAACATGTAGAGTCTGCATGGGAGTGAAAAGGACTACTAATCTGTAATAGTTACAATCGAATTTTATTAAGTATGAAATTTACAAAATTCTTTTTCTTTTACATATTTTTCTTAGTTTTCCAATTTTACAAATTTGGTGTGCAGTATTTGCACCTTTATTTCTTTTTCATTATAAATTTTTGATTATTCTTGTGCATTATTGCACCTTTCTTACTATATTTTTCTTATATTTTCTTTTTCATTTTACAATTTATGTAAGTCTTTATTTTTATTTTTGTACATATAGCTTTTTGCTAGACTTGTAAATGCTTGATGAATTAGCTCTCCATTAAATTTTTAGGGTAGTCACTGCGGATTGGAAGATTCGTATTTATCCGTTTTGGCTGCAAGGTTAAAATTTCAAGCAACCTACTAAGGTACGAGGTTCAACACTACCGCAATTACGATTAAGTAATTTTTTAAGTGAGCCGGCCCTTTGTTTCGTGAGAGCCAATTTCAAAGCATTGAACATTGAATTGCATTGACATTGATTTGTTATTCTTGGTGAAACCATTTTTATTTAATTAATATTTTTTAAATGACATTTGTGAATTCTTCTTCCGCTTACCGTTGTTATAGTAACGCGATTATCCCTAGCCACAATTTCCTTTCTAAATAAAGGTTTATTCTTGCTTTTTATACCCTTAATTGCAACGTAGACAACATCACCCTGACCATACTTCCTTGGGACCAACCTTTTCAAATTATGACGGGTGTTCCTAGCCATCATATTTTTCCTAATTATCCCCCTTAAATCTTGATTGATTTTTGAACGAATGTTCAAGAGATTCTGATAGTTAACTCTTTGTGATCTATTAAAGAAGACATCCGATGGTTTCCTGTTGGTGACTGAATGAACAGTATTGTTGTACCTATCAACTGCCACATAAACAAGTTCTTTACTCTTCATGTCAGAATATTCTGCTCTAAGACACCTATAGATTTCCAGAATGGTAGAGTGGACTCTCTCAATCTGGCCATTCACCTCGCTCCTATGGGATGGTGTTAAATACAATTTTATTCCTAAGTTTCTTATCAGGTTTAGAACAATAGGGCTAAGAAAACCTCTTTCATTGTCTGTGACTAATATGAGAGGTACCGTAAAGTAATGAAGGATTTTAATTATTTTCGTTCTCATGTAAATTGCCGATCTATCTTTAATGTGGAAAAACTTACTAAATTTTGAAAATTTGTCTATAACGGTCAAGTATTTTTCGTTTTGAATCTCCATAATATCCATATGAATAATTTCACACGGATATTTGGGAATAGGTGTAGCTTGCAGTTGGGGTTTGTGTGGACGTCTGTCATATTTGTTGGTTTTGCATATGTCGCAAGAGGTAACAAATTTCCTTATACAAGACATCATTTTAGGAAAGTAATACCGTTCGAGGATCTGATCTTTGTTTTCTCTAGGAGCACGGTGAGCTCTTCTATGCTCCTCTTCAATTATGGAAAACCTTCGCTCTTCGTTAGCCACATCTTCTACCACCCTCTGGGTGACCCTTATTTTATATTTGCTGAAGGACTCCAAATATAAATTCTGGAGTAACCCAAGATAATCTTCAGGAATTTTTATTCCATTAATTACATTCGGATTTAGGTTTTCCCTCAGAGCTTCGAAAAGTTTTGCTTGGTCTAATTTTTTCATAGAAATATAATGGCGATGATAGCCAGCATGAGGTTCCTCATGAGAATAAAGATCAATGCCAATTTTGAAAATTAATTGACTCTTAAAAACATTTATAGGTGCTTCAACGTGTGGTATCAAGTCCGAGCTGTCTTGTTCAGCACTGTGCATTGTGCCGGTATCTTCGTCAAAGGATCTTTCACACAACCCTTCGTCAGCAGTCCCAGTTTCAGCTTCGTTTGTACTTACACTTTGTTGTTCGTCTGCAGTGTCTGTCGATGTGTCCGTTTGTTTTTCGTTTGCAGTATTTGTCTGTGAGGAAAAGGAACTTGAATCCATTAGATGGTTTACCTCTGTCGGGAGTCGTGAGAGAGCGTCAGCCACAGAGTTTGATTTACCGGGTGTGTAAATCAGCTCGTAGTTATACTCTTCAATTCTGGATTTCCAACGCTTTAGTTTCGCATTGTAATTTCTATTACTTAATGCGAAGGTCAAAGGTTGGTGATCAGTGTATATTCTGATTGATTTTGCACCGTAGAGGTAGTTTCTCAGATTGTCAAGAGCCCAAACTATGGCTCGGAGTTCCTTCTCGTTTGTTGCATATCCTTCCTCTGTCTTATTCAAAGAACGGGATATGAACGAAATTGGTCTGTCCTTTCCGTATTCGCCCTGAGACAGTACAGCCCCAATGGCGTAGTCGGAGGCGTCCGTTGTGAGATTGAAAGGTTTGCTAAAATCAGGAAAGGCTAATACTTCCGCTGAGGTAAGAAGTTGTTTAAGTGCTTCGAAGGCCCTTAATCCCTCATCGTTAAGTTGAATTGCTACCTTTTTTGATTGGTTGGCTCTTACTTGAGAGAATTCCCCACGAGTCATGTTAGTTAGGGGCTTAGCGACTTTTGCATAGTCCCTAATGAATCTTCTATAATAAGAAGTAAGCCCAAGGAAACTCTTCAATTCTTTCAATGTGGTTGGAGGAATAATTTTTTGAATAGCCCTAACTTTGTCAGGGTTTGGGAGTATCCCGTCTGAGGTTATCAAGTATCCCAAGAATTCAACACTTGTATCCAAAAAGTGGGTTTTTTCGAGGTTTACCTTTAATCCGGCTTCATGTAACTTTAGAAATACCGTCTCTATATCTCTTAAGTGATCCTCTTCAGTTTTGCTATAGATGATTATATCATCGATATACACATAGCAAATTTTCCCGATGAGTTTTTTGAGGACGTCATCGATCATCCGTTGGAAGATAGCCGGGGCGTTCTTAAGCCCGAAAGGTAACCTAACATACTCAAATTTACCATTCATTGTAGAAAAGGCAGTTTTAGGAATGTCCTTTTCGTTCATGGCAATTTGGTGAAAACCCGAGGTTAGATCGAGTGTCGTGAAGAGTTTGGCGTTGCCAAGACTCGCGAGGGTGTTGTTAATGTCTGGAATGGGGTACGTATCGGAAATGGTAACAGAATTTAGACGCTTATAGTCTATGACCATCCGGTACTGTTTCTCCCCATTCGGTTTGGGCTTCTTTGGAACAATCCATATGGGGGAATTATATGGACTGTTTGAAGGTCGAATTATGTTCTCCTCCAAGAGTTCATCTATTTGCCTTTCTACTTCTTCCCTCATGCAGGCAGGATATGGATAGTTCTTGGTATAAATAGGTTCGTCTGTGTTAGTTCGTATTTCCGCTCTTACATTAGTTTTGACCATTTCAGTTTTTACTGGCCCAAATAAATCAATAAACTTATTGCAGAGCGTTTCAAGTTTTTGCTTGGATTGTTCTGATGTATTCTTGTTAAGGATAACGAGGTTGTTGACTGTTTCAGAGGTTTTATTCTTTAAGGGTATTTTTATATTTGGTTTTATAACCAGTTCGTTTCTCTCCCTGTCAATTAAAGCTCTTAATTCCTTCAGCGTATCATCGCCGATTATTCCATCGAACGATTCTAAGCTTGGAAGGAGGAAAAAGGTGACCTCTAAGTCACAGCCAACGAAGGAGAAAAACTTTCCACATATTTTGTTTGTTACGAAAATACGTCCAGCAGGACTATTGATATAAAATGGGGTTTTAATAGGGTAAGACACCGGTGCTAGCCTAGGTTTGATGAAATTTTTATTTGCACCAGTGTCAACGAGGAAGTGTAAGATTTCCCCTTCCCGCGTAACATACTCTATGTATGGTACGCTGGAAACGAGGCACCTAACATAAAATTCTCCGCCCTTTCTGGTTCCCCCATTACAGGATTGCTTTCAGGTTCATTGATTGGTTCGGGGACCTCTGCTACTGCATGAAAGAGCCGCTGTCGCTTATTATGGTAGTTGTCAGAACTTGTCTCCCTTTTAAACGGGTTATTAACGGGACGATTCATGTAGTTCACATTTTTTGTTTGGACGGAACTGTCCGTTTCCATTTTTATTGGGGGCTTAGGGCCGGTTGGCCTTGGTGGTGACTGGTACTGTCTGTTATTGTAGCTGGCATTCCACGATGGATTCTGGCGCTGGACAAATCCGTTTCTGTTGTTATTAAATCTCCCTTGGTTTCTGTGCGATAGAGATGGTACCCTATCGGTTCTAAAGTCGTAGTAAACAGGGGAAGAAATTGTGTTCTGTGCCTGTATATGCACAGAATTGTTCCTAAAGTTAAGATTCTGCATTTCGAGGCAAGCAGAGTACGCCTCGGGAAGAGTTTTCGGCTTCTGAATTATGAGGAGCCGCGAAAGGTCTCCACTCAATCCCCTTACAAAAACGTCCAATGCCCTGTCGCGGTAGGTTCCTACCAAAGCGTCCGCGGTCTCGGAGGAATATGCTTCCGATCGAATTTTATTAATTATCAGCGAAAACTGATGATTAACCCTGGCATAAAAATCATCAACTCTTAAACTCCCTTGTTTGAGTTGATTTAATTGGTGCTCGAGGGTTCTTATGTCCCTCTTATCAGCATAATGAAGGGACAGCACTCTTTTGACTTCTTTCCAGTCAGCGTCAAAGATGTTGTACGATATTAAAGCGGAATCAGCCTTGCCCCTAATTTTTTGTCTGATGTGTTGAAGTATTGCCCTGTAAAGGGGCTTGCTACGAATTATATCGTAGTCCTTTAAAATTGTTTCAACACTGTGGACCCATGAGACATAATTGATTGGGTTCCCATCGAAAACCTGTAGTTCTTTCACACAATCGGGGAGTTTAGAGATAGCGTTTAATTCTGCCTCACTACTTGGGCCTCTAAGTGGTTCTGGGCTTTCGGTGCGTGGCATTGTAATACCAGGCCAACCCGAACCATCTTCCATCGTAATTCTAGTCTCGATAGAATTTAATCTTCCGACTATTGTTTCGATGGCTTGTGTTGGATTGCTCCGTTCAACTTGAGAGATGCGGGTTTCAATGGATCTAAGTTGTTCGAGAACAGAGTTAACTGCTCCTGTCAGTTGGGTAACTGAATTTTGGATAGCGTCCATTTTAGTAATTTCCCTGTCTTAATCTAAAAGGTGGCCGCAGGAATATTTTAAGGGTTAGCGGAAAAAGAACACGAACAAAATTTATTGCAGATGACTATGGTTCAACTAAATAAATGTTTAAGCTTTTCCCAATGATTTTTTCTTTTTTTTTTTTTTTTTTTTTTTATGGTTTAGTATGGGAATGTCAATGCACTTTAAATAATTTTTGGTTAAAAAAAAAATTTTATTTCAGGAGGAAAAGGTTTTATATAATTCTTGTTGTCAAGTATAGCATATGACTAGTTTAATAAAAAAATTTTCTAAATTTTAAATATCTCTTTTAGTTTAAAATTTTCCTTTCAAATATTTTAATAATCTTACAGTATAATTCGGCTCATCATTTCACGGGGTTGCATCCTTCTCAAAGTTTCCTGCTTGGCTTTTATTTTTCACTCATCCGTCAGTCACTCGTTTTGTTTGAGGTTGGATTCACAATTTGCTTTGTTTCCTTTCAATAGTTTAGTTCAATAAGTCACTGCTTCCTTTCTTTTCCTTTTTAGTTCCAAAATGCAATTTATATCTCAACTATGATTCACAATTTTTGGCTTGTTTAAGTTTCGATTCACTACTTTATTCTGTTTCTTTTCAATAATTTAGTTCAATTCATACTTTTGTTACGATTCACAATTTTTGGCTTTGTTTAAATTTCGATTCACTATTTTATTCTGTTTCTTTTCAATAATTTAGTTCAATAAGTTACTGCTTTTCTTTTCTCACAATTTTATGCTTTTATTACGATTCACAATTTTGTATTTCTTTTTCAAAAGGACTTTTTTCTCATGTCCCTGCTCGGGCGCCAATTACGGATTTTAGATCCGTGTTACACAAAAAAATTAAATTTACGAACCTCCCACTGGTTCGGTAATAAAAAAACAAGTATTAACGTTATAAAAAATATATTTCCAGTTAAACCGGTTGAGCGTAGACTAAGCGTCCTACAAGTTCGAGCGTAAGATTAACAGTGACAAAACATTATTCTATTCGATATTACTTTACTTAAAACTGAACTGCAGAATTGCAGTTCCCACAAAATTATTATTCTTAATGCTAAACTGCAGAATTGCAGTTTCCACAGAATGGGTAGCCTTGAACTTCACATGCATACTCGCTGGGTCATCGCACCTAAGCTTTGAATCGAATAACGGGAAAGCAGGAGGCGCGTGTGAATTTGTTGTCTATATTTTATGCTGCGATATATGTGTGACCGTGGTAACTGATATATTGAATATTAAAAATAAATACACATAAATACAGAAAACATAAATTTAACATATATTACAATAATTAATGAAATAACAAAATTAACATTACATGTTTTTTAAAAGTTTCTCGTGAACTGTGCATACGGATTCCAAACCACGCAACAGTACTCCAGGGTAGATCTCACAAAAAGCCATATAAAGAGATTTAAGAGCATATGAATCGGAGAACTCTCTAGTGTTCCTTTTTAAAAAAAACCAAACATTTTATATGCTTTATTAACTATGTAGTCAATGTGACTACTAAATGTGAACTTCCGATCTAATATGACTCCTAAATCCTTCTTCTCAGTTATTTTATCTAATGTTAATAAAATACTATTGGTGCAATTTTCCTTGAGCATATACGAGTAAAGCTTTGACATTTGGCTACATTTAAGAAAAGAAGATTTTTATTACACCATGATGCAAGAGGTCTTCTTGGAGAAACTTCTGTGGAAAAATAGAAAATACTTCAGAAGCCTCAAGACTCAGGAAAATTCTCTCAAAAAGTCCAACTATACCCAGTGCTTTAACGACAGATGCGGGCACATGGACTACCACAGATGAAGAATCTCTTAATCTGTTATTAAACTCCCAGTTTCCAGGTAGCTCTAACATACTTTACGACTCAACATCAGAGTCTCAAACCGCTACAAGCGACACAGTTGATCTAAAACGCGGGAAAAACTGCAATCTCCAGGACCAGACGGAATCATTCCGGCCGAATTACAAAAATGCTCTGACATGATCATTCCACCACTGGGAATCATTCTGACAAGCTGCGTAATGTTGAGAAATATTCCTAAAGCCTGGAGAATGGCAAAAGTAGTCTTCATTCCTAAAGCAGGGAAACCCTCTCACGTTAGCCCTAAAGATCTACGACCAATCAGCCTATCATCCTTCCTTCTTAAAACCTTGGAAAGATTGATTGAAATTTACATCAGACATAACTTAAAACCATGTCTCATTTCCACAGCTCAACATGCGTACTCTAAGGGAAAATCAGTAGAAACAGCACTTCATTCGCTGGTATGTGGTATTGAATATTCCCTCAAATACAAAGAATACAATCTAGTAGCTTTCCTAGATATCGAAGGAGCTTTCAACAACGTCAGCTACCAGGCGATCACAAGAGCAATGAACAAGCTGAAATTAGAGAAACCACTCATTGACCTTATAAGTCTCATGCTCAAAAGCAGGACAATACCTTCCAGCATGAGAAGTTTTACTACCACCAGATCGGTGAATCGAGGTACCCCCCAAGGTGGGGTCCTTTCGCCTCTCTTATGGAACATGGTAGTAAACGAACTGCTAACATCAATGGAAGCAGAGGGTTTCAAGGTGATTGCCTATGCTGACGATGTTGCAATATCTGTATCTGGGAAACATCCCCAAGTTCTCTCAGAACTCCTACAAAATGCCTTAAATAGGCTAACAAAGTGGGCTAAGCAGTGTGGCTTGGACGTCAATCCACATAAAACAGAATTAGTACTCTTTACGAGAAGGTACAAAATTCCTCAGATTAACCCACCCAAGATTAAAGGAATACCATTAAGCTTTTCCGACCAAGCCAAATATTTAGGCCTCATTTTAGACAAAAAACTAAATTGGAAGGCAAATATTGATGAAATAGTAAAAAAGGCTACCGTAACACCTCGGTAATCAGACCGATACTCATTTATGGAGTTGTCGTATGGTGGACCGCACTGGACAAGATGGTAAATCTAAATAAACTCATCAAAGTCCAGCGGTCAGCAGGTATGTGCATCACAGGAGCACTTCGCTCAACACCAACCGCAGCCTTGGAAGTGCTTTTAAACCTAACACCTATTGACATCTTCTCCAAAATGGTGGCAGCCAACTCATGCGTGAGACTTAGAGCCACCTCTCAATGGATCAGTAACAATACTGGTCATACAACTATTTTAGACAATTTCAGATCTATCCCAGATCGCTTAGACTATACCACCCCAAAAATGGTATTCGATAACAGCTTCCTTGTTTCCATCCCTTCAAGATCGTCTTGGGAAGAAGAGAGACCCCTGGAAGACAATGTGGTACACTTCTATACAGACGGTTCAAAGACCGATTACGGCGTTGGAAGTGGCATCTATTCAAAGCAACCGAATCTCAATCTTTCATATAGACTTCCCAATCAATGTAGTGTATTCCAGGCAAAAGTAATGGCGATTAAAGAGGCACTATCTTGGCTCAAAGAAAACGTTATATCTTGCAAGGATATACGAATCTTCCCAGACAGCCAAGCCGCCCTCAAATCTCTCGCGTCTGTCTCCACTAACTCTCAATTAGTCCACGACTGTCGATCATCTCTGAATGAGATGACAGAACAGTTTAATATTCACCTTATTTGGGTACCGGGCCACAGAGACATTCCGGGAAATTGCAAGGCCGATGAGCTCGCCAAAAACGGAACACTTCTGCCTACTGTTAGACAAAAACATAACATAGGAACACCACTTGCTACATGCAAACATCTTCTCAAACAATATGCTCTAGAATCAACAAATGCTAGATGGTCACAGGGTACCACCTGCCTGGCAACTAAACAAATATGGCCAAGCATAGACCTAAAACGGTCAAAAGGCTTGATCTCCCTGAGCAGACAAAATATAAGCTCTACAATCGGAGTTATAACAGGACACTGCCTCATAAGTAGACATGCTTTGAGGCTAGGACTAGGAGTCTACACAAATGACTTCTGTAGAAGCTGCATGGACGAGGAGGAAGAGGAAACAGTCCAACACCTTCTATGTACGTGTCCAGCACTCTCCAATAGAAGGAATAATTATCTCGGTAATCCCTTCTTCGATAATACCAGTGAACTGGCAACGATCGACACAAAATGTCTCTCTAACTTTATTAAAAGCACGAAATGGTTTGTTTAAATTCATTACTCTCCCATGAGTAACTTCTTTACTGGTATCACAACGGATCCTTGAGGTCTAAGTGAGTCAACAACAACTAGACAGCCACTCCAACCTAACCTAACCATGAAGCAAGTTCACATAAATCTTCTTGCAATAAATAACAATCAATAAGAGAATGTATAATTCTGAATATTTTTACGTCGTCAGCATAATATGTATAATAAATACCTGGAAAACTGGAAAATGTCAGGAATATCATTGATAAATAAATTAAAGAACAAAGGACCAATGTGACTTCCTTGAGGGACGCCTGAGGTTACTTTTATGCACTTAGAAACAAATCTATGTATCTTAACGAATTGTGTTCGATCAGTAAGATACGAACGTATCTATTCTAAAATTATGGAGTGGATACCAAGCTTTGACAATTTGTATAATAATATTTCATGGTTAACTCTATCAAATGCCTTGGCAAAGTCAGTAAAGATGATGTCGGTCTGGAGACCACTTTCAAATCCACTGTCAACTGAATCACACAAAATAGTGAGATTTGTAGCAGTAGATCTGCCGGAAAATCCACATCCATACTGAGAATCAGATACTATTTGTTTTGTAAGAAAAATGAGCTTATCACTTTCATATTGGACGGTAATTACATATTTTTTGCTTTGCTCCAGACTTAAAAATCGGAATTCACCTGTTTTCAGAGACTTATTGAAAATTAGTCACAATGGTAACGCCAAGGACGTTGCACATTTTTTGATTATCTTGGGAGATATACTATCTGGATCAAGTCCTTTGTTTTCATCAATCCCATTTAACGCTTCAAGTACATCTGATATTTCTAACTGAATAATTCCTATATCAACTACGTTAGATGGAGTAAAATCAGGTACGAGTAGTTCGCTAGGAGACGTAACTGCGTAAACAGATTCAAAATAATCTGCAAAAAGATTACAGATTTGCAAATCACTAGATATAGTAGAACCAGAAAACTCCATACAATTTGGTAAACCACTAGATTTTCTTTTGGAGTTTATAAAATTCCAAAAGCTTTTGCTGTCTTTCTTAACTTTGGATTCAGCTGTTGAAACATAATTACTATACAAAAATTTATTTAAGACACCAAAAGACTTTTCGATTACAAGATAGTTCTGTCTGAAAACCAAATTATTTTTGTCTTTTTTGTAGCGTTTATATGCTTTATTTTTTCTATTTTTGAGCTTAGAAAGTCTGTCATTATACCATGGTGGTTTAGAATTATTTTCGGAATAAAACTTTCAAATGCTTGTTTTAAGTAAGTTTTAAAAGATACGAACGCTTGGGTCAGATCTTGGCTTCCTATTATGTACTCCCACGGTAATGAGTTTAAAAATAAATTTATTGCATCGAAATTACCACGCTTATAATCAAAAAACTAATTAATATCATTAATGGTTTGAAAATAGGCTAAGAGCTTACAATCTATGACTAGGTTAATATGATGCTGAGAATTTTGTACTAGCTTTGTCAACGCTCACTTCTAACTCATTATCAACAAATACTAAATCTAATATGCGATTCAATAAATTAGGAACATTATTTTTTTGCAATAAATTAAACTGGCTGTAAAAAGTATAGTTTAAATTGAATGGCAATAAATGTCACAATCATAATGATCATCCACAAAAAAGACAAAATATCATAAAATATATCGAATTAAATCTGAAAACCTACATATTATGTAGGTGTTAAAAATGTTCATGAAACATACAATGTACATAATGCCCTGAACTGGATAGTGGTATATCACCTATCAAATAGAATTAGCCACCACCTGAACGTGGAACATGATGTGAAAGGTTTATCCCATCCTAATCGATTTACATGCATGACCGAAAAATGGCCACATTTCCGATACTATTGGATCTGAAATTGTCTTTCCATTTCTTGGAAGCAAGGATAAATAAATACATAAATCACTTTTTTCAAACCGGTCAAGGATTTCGTTTTTATTGCCTTTATTTAATGTACTTATAATTTATGTTTATAGAAGATGGAGTCGTGCACGGATGTGGAATTCCTGTTAGCCAGTGGGAATCTTTTGCCTGAATCAAGGTACGAAATTTAATATGTACATATATAATTAAAACATAGAATTCGCATTACTCAATCGACTTAGATTATTGAGAGCTTTATATTTCTAAGAGGTGGGTGTGAACACACGTTGACATTAACTTTGACAGTAAAAGGATTATTTAAGAATTTGTTTCTATTTAATACTATAAAGGATACTCAACTTAGAATATCAAATAACATATATTTATTTATCTATATACTTTTATATAAAAGTGTTATTTAGTTTGTCAGTTTGGCTGTATAAAACAGCAAAACCAATAAACAAAAAAACACTCAAAATAATACATCAATTAAAAATTTTACTTATCTGTTATGTTATAAACCGTCATCTGAAAGTGAAACGTTTGCTAAATAAACTATGCTTTTCAAATTAAAAAAAAATACTATAAAAATATCGTAAACACATAAACAATATGAGGAATTCCATTTTTGAGTGATTTGACGTTTCTCTAATATTCTTCTTATTTACGATAATCTTAACGATAACAGCGCCAGTGTTCATATTTGCCACCAACTTAAAGTGCGCTGACACGAATCTTGATAAGACCCTATTTAAGATTGTGATATTTCATGTTTTTGTCGATGAAATCCGTGAGGAGCTCTGTACACTATTAAAACAGAGTCTAAAAGGCATATTATTCATTCGATTCATCCAGATTAAAACATAAATCCTGATGTAAATTATACAAATTAAATAAAAATACATCCCGATTTAAGTTTTAGTCTGGATGTATCGAGTGAGAAATATGGCGGTAAGTGGTCTGTTTTCATATTAATTTTACTAAAAAGCGCATACAGTGCGACAGATAGGTTTTATATCTGTAAAAACATTCCAGCCACCCAAAATCAACCGATGTGCCAGTTTCCATAAATATTTTCCAATTTATATCTATAGAAAAACTATGTATTTTTTTAGAGATAGATTGATTTTAAGGGTGTGATATGGAAATCACCCTCTTCATAGTACCGCATAAACACATCTGTTTCGATAGTTTAAACACATTTCCATAGTGTCGCACTTTGATTTTTATAGATATTTGTCAACTAACAATTTAAGTTAGTTCTTAGTTGAAAAACTATTTCTGAGATAACTTGGGTTCAATTTTATTGGAGGTTTAGCTCAAAGTTAAAACCAGCATTGAAAACTGGGCGCTAATATTCTAATATGTATCTACCTAATATTTTGACACCCATTCACAAGCAAAACGCATTTTTAACTTAAAAGCTTAAACAACAAGTAATGCATTCGTAAAAAAAATCGAACTCGAGATTTTGATCAAAGCTGATGTTACGATGATAGCGAAGACTAAAAAAGTGGGTCTCGCAATTCTGTCTGTCTGTCTGTCGGTTCGACTACAGCCTAAACGGCTCGACCGATTTTTTTCAAATTTGGTAGATATCATTTTTAATTTTTCCCCCCACACGTTTTTTTCTTTTTTTTTTTAAGACTAAAAATAATGATACCTGCCATACGAATTTTTTTCGAAATTTTATATTTTTTTTTTCTCAAAAACTGTTCGACAGATTAAGAAAAAAAAAGATACAAAAAATTTCATTTAGTTATAGCTAGGTAATGGTTGAAAAAAATGTTCCGAAAAATGGAACCAAGGAACCATTTTGTTTTGGTTTTGATTTTCTCAAAAACGGTACAACCGATTTTGATCATTTTTTTTGCTTAAGCTCTTCAAAAACGTAAATAGAACTGTGTATTCAAATTTTCAAATTTTTTTTTTGGATTTTTAACAAAAATTTCAAAATTTTTTTTTCAAAACTCAATATTTCGAAAACCTTATGCTGGATTTTTTTAAAGTTAAAAAATAAAAGTTTCTCAACACAATGTACAAGATGTATAAAAAAAAATTACTTTACCAAAAAATAAAGGTACCCACCATACAAATGTTAATAAATGGCTTTCAAAAATCAAATTTTTCTCGAAAACGGTGCCTAGAATTTTGATAATTTTTTTTTAATTTCAATTAATTTTAACGATCTTTAATATTATAAAAAAATTTTAAATTAAGACAGCTTTTTCCTACCACAGAACCATTTTTTCAAATTTTGGATTACTCATTATTGACATAAAGGATTTTAATGAAATTTTTTGTAGAGATTCTTCTAAAAAGTCTAAAAACTATTGCATTTCAAAACTTAAAAAAAATATTTTTTGAATTTTGAAAAAAAAAAATCATTTTTTTTTTTTGGAAAATTCGATGTTTCAAAAACGGCTCAATATATTTTTTTGGAAATTTAATTTTCAATCGTACAATAATCAAAACTTAAAGTTGGCATACCAAATTTTTTTCTTAAAAATCTTTTAAAAATTTTGTATATAAAAGCTTTCTTTAAGAAACCACTACAAAGACTTATAATTTTTGTTCTTGCATACTCGTATATCAATATTTGCATAGCATTCTGTTTTTGTCTCTTACTACTAAAAGAATTTAAAAAATTAATTTTATCCTTATGAACAGTTTTCTCTAATAAATAAATAAATAATAATAAAATTCCTAGTCTATTACATATGAGCAAGTTCGTGCGACCCAGTCGTGCATTTTATTCAATATGTTTTCGATAGTAATTTCAAGTTTAATATAAACCTCTTTTTTGAAATTTTTTACACATGGAAAACTTGCTCTAGAGAATTTATATCTGAAGTCTGCACCACATGTCTAATTAATTACATAATAAAATTGTCCACCAATAATCTTTTAAAATTTTTTGTATGAAAATAAAACTTTATATTGTAGAAGGGTCATAATCTCCCTCATGCATGTGCATATTCAAAAGAAATACATACCTACCAAACCTTTCCCTATACATTCAATAGAATCATTCCCAACGTTAAGAAGACCTCCATTGATGTGATATTTTCCAACTGAAGCATACATAATGAACCTCCCTAGGTACCTTCTGCATTATCTGCGCATTCCTAATTTGTAACCTATTAACTCTTGAAATTCGAAAATCATCCAATATCCTTGCCACAGGAAGATAATCCTTCAACCACCCACTCAGGTGCCTTTAATAAGATAATGGTGTTAAACTGTCATGGCACGGTATTCTGCACCTGTCCTCCAGTGTATGGAAAACTGATTTAAATCCAGTGCTATGACATACGATGTTCCTCAAAATGAAATATTTATCCATGCAGTAGAAACAATTTTTGTAATTCATTTACTGTGAACAGGACTCACGTGGAGCTATACCCATACATATGTATCTACGAGTGTACGTATATTCTGTGTGGATGGTGTGTGTCTGCACATTTTCACGTGTGACATATTCATGTGAAATGGAAGTGTCAGTTTCAGATTTTGGATCTGGGTAGGTATACAGTATACTTGGGATGCTAAAGCCAAAGAAACAAATTCATTCTTAAAATCTAAAAATAAATTATGTATGTAATTTCTTTGAAATGTTTAATTTAGGTACATAGTTGGAAAATCACTCAGGCATCATCATCATCATGACCAACAAGAATGGGGTTCTTTCACACGAATAATCGTGTTATTTTGGTACAATATTCTTTTTTATTTTTGAAACAAGAAACCAAATAAAAAAAAACTTTGATAATTAAAGAAATTGTAAGAACTCCGTCCGCAGAAAATAAATTGGCAGAAGTAAAAAAATGTCACCATCAGCATATTCGTCCCCCGCACATGGAGTTAACTTTCTTAATTTGTTTCAAATAAGAAAGTTATTCCTCTTAGTTTTATTATTTCTTTTTCACAAATCTGAACGGAGACAGGGCCGTGTTAGAGTCAAGAGTTTGATCAATCGCCTTTTGTGTTTAAACGTAGGCTCAAGGTTGAACCTTTGAATTTATGACTGATTGGCGTCAACATGGCGAATGGCAATGTTCAGTGCCTCCCATCGGGTACTTTTTTCGCCTACATTGATTCGAATTTCTGAACTTATAAGTGCAAGTGCTGAACTGAAGGCAAAAATAATTATTCGCATATAAATAATTTTCAACATACATAGCACGTTTTTAAAATGGACTGGAAAGTATAAAATAATTTCTTGGAGATATGCGGCTACAAGAAATTGTACCATACTACTTTTAACGCCATTTTAAAAACGTCTAAGTATTATTAAAAATTTAGTTTCGAGTGTGTGACATTATGCAATTAATTAAACTAACTTCTCGATGGACTAAATATGGAAAAATTAAACCTATGCTAGTTCTGACTTGAATTCATAATATTGGAATGTTACATAGTTTAAATTTGACTAGAAAGTGTGAACCGAACAGAAACTACCAGAAAGTGAGTTGTAATGAGCCACGGAATTTGTTTTAGGTATTCCTTGGGTAAGCAGCTTCTGTCACTTAATCCCATTGCTAGATCAGCGAAAGGTGTGGGTATTGCTGCTACCGTAATCTAGCTCCTACAAATAAGTTCGTGCCAGATAACAAAAAAAAAAAAAAAAAAAAAAAGACTTACAAAAAAAGTTTTAGCTATCGCAATAGTCAGCACATTATTTTCTGGTGTTATGACGATAGCTACTTGGTTGCCCCTTATCCTATAGTGGCATAGCCACCTCCACGCAATGCTCTGACCAAGTTGTGAGCATCGCCCCGTAATGCTCTCAAAATAAAACTCACTCATTTCGTACGTATATCTCTTTACACACCACTTTCACCACTGTTACTCTCTCTCCTTATTTCCTTCTTACCCATACCCACTCATAATTATAAAGAATATTATTTAAACTCAATAATTTACGCTCTTTAATTTTTACTTCAAAATTTAAATTTGGTTTTAATTATAAGTACAAAAACTTAAAGAGATAAAAAAAAATAATTGACTAAAATATAAAACTGAGATCGAATTTCATCCTCCAGAAACTCCAGATTAATTATTTTTAAGAGAAAGGATCAAATAGAAAATAAAAATAAACAAACAAAAAAACGAGTTATGGTACTTACAGGTTACTCGAAGTTGCAGAATCCAGGCTTATGTGCTATGCGCACATCCACCGATGATCTGCTCTGACGTAGAGAATTTTAAATATGCTTTATGTAAGTATGTTCTTTTGTTATATGTTTTTGTTTTCTCGATTTTTTAAGTGATTTAAGATTCAAAATTAATTTAACTTATATTAGATATTAATTTATAAAGCAATATTAACACTTTATAAAAAAAAATCATTCTTAATTTAAAGGTAATTTAATGGAAACTTTGATTACTTCATATATACATATAATGTGATCCAAATTTATTTCTGTGAAATCGATTGACTTAACAATCGAGAAGGCCTAAGTTTCAGTCAATAGTCGGTGAGCTTTCCCCAGCTCTCGGATTCAGAGACAATCAATGGTCAATGTGCAAGATCGAGGTCCACAAAATAACGATAGAAAAAACAACGCTGACTTATTTATTTATTTATTTCAAGCTGGTCAATAAGTCCGTGACTTTTGGAATAAAACACAGATTTTTTGATAAAAAAATAATTTTATTTTTCAACGTAGTCTCCCTTGAGCTCTATACACTTTGTCCAACGCTTCTCCAATTTTTTTATCCCTTCCAAAAAAATGATTTGTCGAGGTCCTCAAAATAGGCCTTTGTTTGCGAGATGACTTCATCATTGGAGTCAAATCTTTTTCCACCAAGCCATTTCTTCAGGTTTGGGAACAAGAAGTAGTCGCTCGGAGCCAAATCTGGAGAATAGGGTGGATGAGGGAGCAATTCATAGCCCAATTCATGGATTTTTGCCATGGCAACTGCACATGTGTGCACCCTTGCATTGTCTTGGTGGAAGAGAACTTTTTTCTTGGCCAAATGAGGTCGGTTTTTTTTCAAATCGTCATTGAATCGGTCCAATAAGTTGGCATAATATTCCCCATTGATTGTTCTTCCCTTTTGAAGGTAGTCAATGTGGATTATCCCGCGTGCATGCCAAAAAACAGTCACCATAACTTTATTGGCTGACAAACCCACCTTGGCCTTCTTTGGCGCCGATTCACCCTTATAAACCCACTGTTTTGACTGTTGTTTGGTCTCTGGTGTGTTGTGATGGATCCATGTTTCGTCCACGGTTACAAAACGGCGCAAAAACTCCTCCATATTGCGATTAAACAACGCCAAACCTTCCTGTGAAGTTGTTACACGATAGCGTTTGTGGTCGACTGTGAGCAAACGCGGCACCCATCTTGCGGAAAGCTTTCTCATGCCCAAGTGATCATTCAAAATTGAAACCACTGAGCCATGCGAGATCCCTACGGCTTCCACAATCTCTCGCACTTTCAATCTTCGGTCGGCCAACACCATATCGTGAATTTTTTCGATTGTTTCGTGTGTAGAGACTTCAACTGGGCGTCCAGGACGTTCGGCATCTTCAGTGCTTGTACGGCCACAACGAAATTCAGTAAACCACTTTTTTACCATTGAAATCGATGGTGCAGAGTCCCCATAGTATTTATCAAGCTTAGCCTTGGTCTCGGTAATGGTTTTTTTTTTCGCAAGAAATAATGCTTAATAAGCACACGAAATTCACTTTTTTAAATTTTCTCCTCAAATTAGTGAGTAGTCTGATAAAAATAGCTGTCAAACACAAACTAACTGACGCAGCAAGTTTAAATTTTGACAGGAGTCAACTGACAGATGCCTGTTGACAGGAGCAGTGTTGCTGTTTCAGTAAAGAGGTCAGAAATTCAAAAAGTCACGGACTTATTGACCCGCCCTATGACAGCAGGAGAGATGAATCGAACGGTCTTTTAAGGTACTCTTGCCAAGAATGTTCTGGTCGTTCGTATTCTCTCTCTACTGTGGCACTGATGCTGTACACTTGGATCAATTGGCAGACTTCCGTGCACTTGATTGCCTTAAAATAAGGCCACGTACCACAAATTGGAGCGGGGGCAGAAAAAGATGCGCCAAGATTTGTTGGTGCTGAATAAAAAGAAAGACAATTGGTTTCGATAGGCAAAATATAGGATCAAAAATCAGACTTACACGTGGCCAGCTGAATTTAAGATTTAATCTTTTTCTCACATTAAGTTCTGGCTCCAATTATTGCTTTTGCTTGCCCACGAGTTTATTTGTTTGTATGTTGATACTAATGGATTGATACTAATATATTAATATATGTAGTACACTATACCTTAGTGAAAACAATTTTTATCAAAAGAAAAGAACTTTCAACAAGAGAGCAACTTTTCTCTTGGGCGACAGCAGTAAAAAGAAAGTACTTAGGTTATCTACCTAAGATTAAAAGAAGGCGGATATCGAACTATTTTATTTCGAAAATATGTGTGTTCAGTGGTAAAAGTCCATATATCTTCGAACTCGACATCTTGATAGACCTACCGAACCGCGATATGTGTCAATATCTATGTTATTTGACGATATGTGTCTAATATGGATATGTTCAGTGGGAATTAAAATGTATTCAAAATTAAAATCATGACAGAGTTTTAAAATAGCAAAAGAGCTCTGTCAGAAATGACTGGCTCACTAACTCGGGAGAAGTGTTACACTATGGGGCAAAGTTGAAACTGAGACTTGCACTGTTAACCGCCTCCTGAGAATGCAATTTTGGTGAACCCCAGAGCCGAAATCACCATATGCTATCAGTCAGCTCAGAGAACGATTAAATGGTTTGGAAAGGGCTGCAATATAATACAATAACTTGGAGGAACCTTTCGGGCGCAGGTTTTTACACAACTAACAACCGACAGGCTACCGGTTTTAAGATCAGAATGCATTTTTACGCTAAGGCAAATAGGCTTTATATACTCGTACAACGAGAAAGGAACAAGAAGATAACCAACTTCTAGTCGAAGAAGGCACACTTCCACCACTCATTACAGGAAAACAACTGATCTTAACACAAATTTCAAGTCGACACTTACCACATTTTAATGAAATTCGGGAGCGCAGATATAAAACAATTCATCTTTAAGAGCTGAATAGTTTAACTGTAGACCCGTTAAAACTGATCCATCTTCCTTGGACTAAATATTTACTTCACGAATGACAACAAAACTAATATCCAATAACGAATATCCCTTCTACTTCTGTTAGGCGAAATAAAGATGAGGTTTGAATTTCTCACAATTCTTCCTTACGGGGGAAATAAACAATTAGATGTAAGTCATGTCATGCGACAAAACTATATTTGGAGTTCTTAAAAACCAATTATTCAACCTACTCGTATTTTGTCTTGTCGAATGGAGGAGAAGATCATAAACTCTAACAGCTTTACCCAGATGTGGACAGTACAAAAGATTCAACTAAATTCTCTCTCCCACATCATAAAGCGCAAAACTTCACTGACAAAGAAAAAGTTTTTATTTTCTATAAATGATGAACAATCCAGCCCTGTGAAATTAGTGGAGCTTGGTGTTGTGGTGAAAATAGTCAAATGATTGCTTCTTTTCTTCTTTGAAGGTTTTCGATAATTAAGGAAGTTTACTTAGTTAGAAAATTCAAAAGTTTTTCTTCTTTTAAACATAAAATCCAGAATCGGAATGCAGAAAAAGTTTAAGAAATGTACAATCATTTTATTAAAGGGTGGCCGGGCTGAGATGTTTGTCGTAGTTTGAATAAATAAATTCTAGGAATACTTTGCCGATTGTACTGAACTTGTAACTTGTAAGGAATGTTAATTTTTATTTTTCCATTTTCTTGTTTTTAATTGCCTTTTTCTTCTGAAATATCATTGACTGTTGTGTGAGCCACAGTTATGTAAATTAGCTTAGGAAAAAGATGCTAAAGTAAATTATTTCGTTTTATAATAAATTTAATATATATGTATATATTTTTATAACAATGCAAATATATATTCACAGTCATTTCTTTGCGCAACCTTTGAACTCTCTAGGAAATGTTCTGGAAAATAAGGGCGGGTCAAGAAGTCCGTGACTTTTGGAATTTCTGACCTCTTTACTGAAACAGCAATACTGCTCCTGTCAACAGGCATCTGTCAGTTGACTCCTGTCAAAATTTAAACTTGCTGCGTCAGTTAGTTTGTGTTTGACAGCTATTTTTATCAGACTACTCACTAATTTGAGGAAAAAATGGAAAAAAGTGAATTTCGTGTGCTTATTAAGCATTATTTCTTGCGAAAAAAAAACCATTACCGAGACCAAGGCTAAGCTTGATAAATACTATGGGGACTCTGCACCATCGATTTCAATGGTAAAAAAGTGGTTTACTGAATTTCGTTGTGGCCGTACAAGCACTGAAGATGCCGAACGTCCTGGACGCCCAGTTGAGGTCTCTACACCCGAAACAATCGAAAAAATTCACGATATTGTGTTGGCCACCGAAGATTGAAAGTGCGAGAGATTGTTTGGCGTTGTTTAATCGCAAAATGGAGGAGTTTTTCCGCCGTTTTGTAACCGTGGACGAAACATGGATCCATCACAACACACCAGAGACCAAACAACAGTCAAAACGGTGGGTTTCTAAGGGTGAATCGGCGCCAAAGAAGGCCAAGGTGGGTTTGTCAGCCAATAAAGTTATGGCGACTGTTTTTTGGGATGCACGCGGGATAATCCACATTGACTACCTTCAAAAGGGAAGAACAATCAATGGGGAATATTATGCCAACTTATTGGACCGATTCAATGACGATTTAAAAAAAAAAACGACCTCATTTGGCCAAGAAAAAGTTCTTTTCCACCAAGACAATGCAAGGGTGCACACATGTGCAGTTGCCATGGCAAAAATCCATGAATTGGGCTATGAATTGCTCCCTCATCCACCCTATTCTCCAGATTTGGCTCCGAGCGACTACTTCTTGTTCCCAAACCTGAAGAAATGGCTTGGTGGAAAAAGATTTGACTCCAATGATGAAGTCATCTCGCAAACAAAGGCCTATTTTGAGGACCTCGACAAATCATTTTTTTGGAAGGGATAAAAAAATTGGAGAAGCGTTGGACAAAGTGTATAGAGCTCAAGGGAGACTACGTTGAAAAATAAAATTATTTTTTTATCAAAAAATCTGTGTTTTATTCCAAAAGTCACGGACTTATTGACCCGCCCTCGTATATAGTGGCCAATTAAGCATTTTCTATCTCTAAATTTGAATAAAACAAACTGTGAGTAAGATACGATTATAAATTTTCTGTATTTACTTAAAAGGCCATAATTTCGTTATGTGTGGCGCATCCAAAACTTTCAATTCTTCATATATATTTGGCGCATAAGTCAGGCTTAATTTGACCAACATCATTCATTATGTTGGCTTTCAGGGCAGTAGTGGATTGTGGTTTATTAGAATACGAGTAGGCCTGCGACTTAAGGAAACTCCACAAACAAAAGTCTTACGGGGTCAAATCACGGTGGAAAATTCACATCGCACCCTCGTAAAATAACCATGTTCTGTCGGCACGTATAGCACCGCTGGCACCCCGTTATCAACAGGTTCTTACAGAACGTTTCAGGCTATGGGAAAAACATGACAGGCGAAACTTACCAAGCCGTTTCAGCCACCGATAGAAAACCGGAATAAGTTCAAACAAGCTAGGAAGACTTCTAATGATCATATTAAATGAACAAAATGTTGGTATGACCAAAAATTAAGGCAAAAAATACTCCAATGTCTCAAAGGTAGTAAAAATGTTTAGTCATTTGTGAAAAATGTTCGAAATACTACTAAATATTCGGTTCCTACTCTGGTCTTCAATGACAATCCTTATGACACAGTTTGCTGTTAATTCGCAGCTGTCAGATAGTGTCATGATTTCTCGTGTAGTTGAGAGCGTAAATAATTCAATGGCACAAATCTCCTTCCATATTCGTATATTTGCAAGAGTACTGAAAGATCTGGATCCAAATTACCGCATCAGTTATCGAGTAATACGTGACTGAATTATGTGAGTTTGGAATTATCGCTTACGTTATCGAGCAATCGATTACCCTAATTGGACGTTTTCATTCGATCACCGATGGGACTCACTCACTCGGTCACTGAAGCGGTAATTTGGCCCCTGGATATACATAAATTTGATGGCGCGGATAGCATTGGTCCTACTCTACTGGTCTGTTTCCAAGTGGATGGAAAACAACATTTTCCCAACCTGTCCCTAAAATAGGCGAATCTTCTTTCCCCTCTAACTATCGTTCAATTGCAAATTATCAGCGCAATAAATATCTAGAAAAACGAAAGATTCTCAATGAACGGCAGTTTGCCTTCCACCGGTGATACAACAGTATATCTCACCGAACAGTGGCACAACTCTTTACATCGTTTTGGAGAAAGTAAGATTATTGCACTTGATATTTCAAAAGTATTTGATAGAGTTTGGCATCAAGTTCTCTTATCGAAAATCGTATTGAATCGTATTGATAAATCTTTTTTTCTTTGTTGGACTGTTTTACGTCTGAAGTTAATAAAATAAATGCTGGTATGCCAAAGGACTCCGTTCTTTCTTCAACTCTCTTTCTGATATTCATCAATGATGTTCTATCTGAAACTTCTAATCCATTAAATTGTTTTGCTGACGACAGTACTTTAGCTTCTCGTATTCGTTTTCAGATGTATGTCCTTGTTCTTCGGATGTGGATTAACAATGGCAGCCTTTGGTAAACTCATTAAATTCTGATCTCGATAGCATTTTCAAATGGGGAACCATAAACCGCGTTGAATTTAATGCTTCAAAAACTCAATGATATCTTTTGTTATTAAGGCGCGACTCACCCTTGATGTCACTATTCATGAGCGACACTTTCTTTGAGGAAACAGAACAGCTCTTAGTTGTGTATCGCAGACCACCTTTTGTGGAATAATCACATGTTAGACGCCGCCAAAAGCACTGCTAAGAGTTTAGGTTTCCTTCAACGTTGTAAGAAACTTGTCAACCCTCTGGCTGTAATCTATAAAGACTATGTTCGTCCAGAGCTCGAGTACAATTCCCATTTTTATAGAATCCAAAAAAGAGCTTTAAAAATGATAGATGATAGAATAATAACAGAAACATTCGAATTACTCGAGCAACACCACAGTTCGTTATTTTAGTATCATTTTTATAAACAGTGTGGTAGTGAAAAAGTGGATCGAAGCTCAAAATGTTTCATTACTTTGATAATATAAATGAAAAATTTAATTACAAATTTTGTTGGCCTGAAACAGATGTTACTACTATGTCCCAAGAAACGTCAACTTGAGCTTTTTCATAACACTAGATATATAAAAATGACCGGGCAGTGTGCACATCTTGCTGTAAATAGTACTATATAAAATAAAATGCACGACTGGGTCGCACGAACTTGCTCCTATGTAATAGACTAGGAATTTTAAAAAGGAATGTTATTAGAGAAAACTGTTCATAGAGATAAAATCATTTTTTTAAATTCTTTTAGCAGTAACAGACAAAAACAGAATGCTATGCAAATATGAATTTATACAAGAAAAAAATTATAAGTCGTTGTAGTGGTTTATTAAAAAAAAGCTTTTATATACAAACTTCTTAAAAGATTTTTAAGAAAAAATTTTGGTACGCCAATTTAAAGTTTTTATTATTGTTCGAATAAAAATTTAATTTATACAAAAAAATAGTGAGCCGTTTCTGAGATATCGAATTTTTAAAAAAAAAATAGATTTTTTTTTTCAAAAATTTAAAAATATTTATTTTCAAGATTTGAAATGCAGTGTGTTTTAGACTTTTTAGAAGCTTCTCTATAAAAAATTTCATTAAGATCAGTTATGTGGATAATGAGAAATTCGAAATTCGAAAAAATGGTTCTATGGTAGGTACAAGCTGTAATATCTTAATTTCAAAATTTTTTTTTATGCAATTAAAGATCGTAAAAATTAATTAAAAGAAAAAAAAATTATCAAAATTCTAGGTGCCGTTTTCGAGAAAAATACGATTTTTGAAAACCATTTTTTTACTTTTTTAGCATTTGTATGGTAGGTAACTTTATTTTTAGGTAAAATACAATTTTTTTTCTCACATCTTGTAGATTATATTCAGAAACTTTTATTTATCAAGTTTAAAAAAAATCTAGCATGGGGTTTTTGAAATATTGAGTTTTGAAAAAAAAAATTTGAATTTTTTTTTTATATTCAAAAATTTTTTTTTGAAAATTTGAGTATACAAGTTAATGTTTTTGGGGAGCTTAAGCAAAAAAAAATGATCAAAATCGGTGGTACCGTTTTTCAGAAAATCAAAAACAACAAAAATGGTTCCGAAAAATGGTTCCTGAGGGTACCCCCCTCAGGAAACATTTTTCGGAAAATTTTTTTCAACCATTACCTAGCTTTTACTAAATAAACTGTTTTGTATTTCTATTTTTAAAATCTGTAAAACAGTTTTTGAGAAAAAAAAATCACCCCTATTACAGAATTCGGCGAATGAGCCAAAGTGACAGTTTCAATTAATTTCCAAACTTTTGCTATTACTCAATCCGACGAATGAAAGTTGAACGAATGTCGGTAACAATCCCTGCACCACTGACATTTTATTCAACTTTTATGGTATTACAGAATTCGAAATCCATTCGCGCTCCATACAATTTCTATCATTTTACATTCGCACAAATTTCGAGACGAATCTGATGTGAATTTTTGATTAAACGAAAATAAACAATGGAGAGTACAAAAATGTAAGTCAAAAGCTTATCATACTGAATTCTAAATTGTTTGTTTAACAAATTTTAATAGAAAACGCACAACTAGCAACGCAACCAGAAAGCAAGAAATCTAAAAAAAAAGAGAGCACAGGGTTGGTTTTGAACCGTCCCCATCTTCGTACTAATCACTCTCAACGATGCTTGATTTCGTTGATCGATAGCGATACTATTATCACAGCCTAGGCCCGTTGAATAAATGTTTGTAGCTGACAGTGTCGATACGAAAGTTCATAAATGAAAAGGTAATTTTAGGAATCGACAATGTAGTTCATCCGACGAATTTCATAATTGAGCTTTACAGCGGATGCGAATCGAGTCAACTCACCGGGAGTAAAATTCTGCGAATTCTTTAATAGACATGAATATTTATAAAATTTCGAAAAAATTCGCATGGCAGGTACCGTTATTTTTGGTCTTTAAAAAAAACGAAAAAAACGTGTGGGGGGAAAAATAAAAATGATATCTACCAAGTTTAAAGAAAATCGACCCAGCCGTTTAGGCTGTAGTCGAACAGACAGACAGACAGAATTGCGAGACCCACTTTTTTAGTCTTCGCTATCATTGTAATGTCAACTTTAATCAAAATCTCGAGTTCGATTCTTTTTTAAATGCATAACTTGCCTTATAGTACCTATAAGTCGCAAGTAAAAACTTATAAAGTTGAATATAATTAAATTGAAAGTTCAAGTAATTTTAACTCCAAAATGCGACTTTACATCTGAAAAGAGTATGACAGCATCTATCTGATGATTTCACTGTCCTAACTTGGCGAAAAGTTATTTTGATTTGAGGTTACATATTTAAACTTCCAATTGAATTATATTCAATCCCTTCATTTCAAGTTATTTTCTCGCTTTCTTCATTTTCGTTACTATAAGTTTATTTTATTTATTCAACCATATATTATATGTACATCAATTCAACCCAAACATAAACGAATTTAAACCAAACACAAATCCCTTTAAACTAATGTTTAATGTCACTAATGTCACTAGTAGTGAGTGAGCCAAAGCGATTAGACGTGTTTTTTTTAGTGATCCCCAGTTTTTATTTTTAAATTATTAATTTTTTAATTTTAATTACATACAAGTTTAAATTCATTTATTTCAATTGATTTTGGATTTATTGGTATAATTTCTTTTAATTAACTAATTAATTTTTTAACTTTAATTAATTTCCAAACAAAAAATAAATAAATACAAAAAATGCCTGCCTGTGCCTCTTGCGGTGATTCTCTCCCAATTGAAGGCGATTTTGCTGATTGTTCGATGTGCAAGCGTAAACTGCACTTTGAATGCACAACGGTCAAGGAAAGAACATGGCGAACTATGCCTGTTTCAAGGAAAGATGCCTGGAGATGTCAATTCTGCAGAAACATTGCTGATAGCCAAAACAGTGGCAACGTGGAAGCGCCTGTAGCGCAAATATCAGAGTTGCAATCAGCAAAGCGGATAAGACCCACAAATAGTCCTGACATATCAGGCAGAGACACGCCTAACAACAACGGCTACCACAATCAAGCTGTGCTGATAGAGATTCGCCAGTTGAGAGATCAACTGAAGGAAATATCTTCTAGCTGTGATTTTCTAAGCTCCAAATATGATGAAATCAACACGAACATGATGAAAAACAACAACCTCATAGAAAATTTCACTAAAGAAATCAATGAACTTAAAGAAACCAACAAAAAAAAAGACGTCATAATAGAAAACATGCAAGTGCAAATCAACAATGTTGAACAACAATTGCTCAAAAACAATGTCGACATCAAGAACATTCCACCTACGCCGCAAGAAAATCTAGTAGATATCGTAAAAGGAATAGGTAAAACAATAAACAGTGAGATAAACGATATAGATATAACTGATGTATACAGAACGAACGCAAAAAATCCCGAAAAATCTACCATCATTGTATCATTCTTGTCAAATGGGTGCAAAGCTAACTTTGTCAAGCAAGCGCGAGCTACCCGTCCCATTAAACTGAGTGCAATAAGACAAAACACCAACAACTATAATGTAAACTCGATGCCAGCTGAGTTTGATGCTACAGTTTATATAAACAACCAACTAACAAGGCAAAATAAGCATCTCTTATGGTTAACAAAAGAAAAGGCAAAGCAAGAAAGCTGGAAATATGTATGGGAGAGTGCGGGAAAAATATTAGCACGCAGAAACGAGAGCACACAAGCGATATTGATAAACACTGTTCATGACGTGAACAGTATAACACGCATACAATAATGGTTACGTATTAACCAAAATAAATAGATGTTTAAAACTGTTTATAAAAAATGAGAAACACAAATGAAAATGAAATTTTAGTCGATTTGGATTGTAGGGTAATACATGGTTTTAGCGGCATTGATGTAAATGAATTAAAAAATAAAAATTGCTGCTGTTTATGTCTTAACATAAGATCATTACGTTTACACTGGAATAATTTCTGCTTAAATATAAGTCACATCATAAATGAATTAAAAATAATAATTTTAGTAGAAACGAACATAAAAGATGAAGAAAAAGGTTTTTATCAGCTTGATGGTTTTGAACAAGAACTCTTGAATCGGAATTGTCGAAGAGGTGGAGGAATTATGATGTTTATTCGAAATCACTTATCTCACCAACGAATATTTTCACCAACGGTTTCATACGAGAACATAAAAATTCGATTTACAGAAGGGAATAAAACAAAATATGTAGTTGGAATCTATAGGCCACCAGGATTTAGTAAAGCGGCGTTTATTGAAGAATTTGGAGATGATGTTGGAAAATTGAGAAAAAATGAAGAGCTCCTTGTTATGGGTGATATGAACATCGATGTTTATGATTCTAGCACAGGATACGTAAAAGAATATTTGGAGATGTTAGCATCTTTCGGATTGATTAATGTCATCACAAGCTGTACAAGAATTGATATAAATAAGGGAACAAAGTCGTTAATTGATCACATCTTAACAAGCAAAGTGGATAACCCAATATACTCTGCAGTCATCGAAAGCGATATATCTGACCATTTTCCAATTTTGTATTATACAAGACCACATGAACTCTCTAATAAGCAAAGTGTCAGATCTGCATATATATGCAATACAAAAGTTGATCAACTCATCCAGGAAGAAAATTGGCGATCGGTTTTAGAAGAGGAGAATGTTGGAAATTTGTACGATAAGCTCGTATATAACATAAAAAATATCTACAGCAAATCAACGATTGTTAAAACAACGACAAACAAAAGAAAAAATAATCCTTGGATGACTCCAGCTCTCATTGCAGAGTGTAAGAATAGAGATAAATTGTACAGAAAATGGAAAAATAATCAAAGGAACATAAGCTATGAACAAGAGTATAAAATCTTAAGAAACAAAATCAATAAAAGTATAGCAATACAAAAATCAAATTTTTATAAAACCCAATTTATACAATTTAAGACCAATCCCAGGAAAACATGGGGACTTATAAATGAAATACTTGGAAGAAAGAAACCGAACATCGACGAAACATTGACAAAAAACTTCAAAACACAGATCAATTCACTTTCTAATGATTTTGCTGAGTTTTTCTCTTCGCAGACGGCGAACATAATACATAAATGTAATGCGATAACATCCAATAACAACAACCATATCGTAAATAATTCTATTTTTACCTATGCCACAAATATTAGTGAGATTAATAGTATCATAAGATATCTTGGGGAGAATAAGTCACCTGGAATAGATGGCATTAGATCAAGGGATATTAAAAGAAACGTCGATGTGTTTGCTCCGATCTTATGCAAACTTATCAACCTCAGCATAACTCAGGCAAAAATTCCAACGACACTTAAAACTGCGGTGGTAAGGCCGATCTACAAAGGAGGAGTGAAAGCTCAATTGAATAATTACAGGCCAATATCAATACTTCCAGTTGTAGAAAAGTGCCTAGAAGGTGTTATTGTCAAAAGGCTGCAAGGTTTTATTGACAAACACTCACTTATTTACAAGAGCCAATATGGATTTCAAAAGAACAAAAACACAGGGAAGTTACTTGGGGAATTTGTTAATTGTGTGAATGAAAGCCTAAACAAAGGTCATCATATACTTGTGCTGTTTATGGATTTTAGTAAAGCTTTTGATACTTTAAATCACGCAAAACTATTAGAAGCGCTAGGACGGATTGGGATACGAGGTGTGATGGCGGATTGGATGACTGACTATCTTCACAACAGAATGTTCTGCGTTAAAATAAAGGATGAATTTAGTGATAAAAAACAGGTACAATATGGAGTCCCACAGGGATCAAATTTGGGTCCACTTTTATTTATCCTATATACGAACGAGTTGCTTCGAATCTTTAAGCAAAGCATACCATTCGCTTTTGCTGATGACACTGCCATAGTTGTTCGTCATAGGTCTCTGGACACAGCGACGATGGTAATGCAAGAAGAATTCAACAAGGCTGTTAGATGGTGTCACGACAACGGATTAGTGATAAACGGCTCAAAAACAAAAATGATGCATATTCGGAGTCCACAATTCAAAATAACGGAAAAGCAGATATACTTAAATAATGATAGCTGTCCAAACAATACGAAAGAAGACATCGAGATAGTTGAAAGTTACAAATATCTTGGAGTTGTAATAGACTGTCATTTTCTCTGGGACAAACATATTGATAAACTTCGAAATGACCTGAAGAAGGCTTTGTATGCGCTATCTCATCTGCGGTACCATGCCACTGAACCTGTTTTAAGACAGGTATACTATGCGTTGATAGAGTCAAAACTGCGTTATGGCATACTTGCATGGGGTAATGCAGCAACATCTCACATTCAAAAGATATTAAAAATACAAAATGCAGCAGTGAAACTTGTCCAAAACAGTAAAACAGTGCACGTTCAAAGTAATTTTAACGTACTTCGAGTAGACGATATTTTCAAGATGACGATCGTTCTTGAGTACTATGATGATAATCGATTCATTAGACCAATCGAGCATCAAGTTAACACCAGACGGCGAGCCCAAGGTATGCTTCAAATCCCAAGAAACTACAACACGTATGGAAGAAGACAACTTCAGCACATAGTTCCAGAAATAATAAATACATTACCTCGTGAATTAGTCAATATTCAAAATTTCAAAACTAGAAAAAAACTCTTAAAAATTTTCTTTTTAAATTCGTAATTTTAAATTCATTCCTTAGTATTTAAATTATATAATTTTTTACTTTTTTTTATAAATGCTCTTAAACTCACTTTATTATTGAAAATAATTTTGAAAAATAATCTTCTGCAGACAAGCCAAGGCTTCGCAGGAACTTTGAATTGTAAACTTATTTCATGAATAATAAAGTATTTGAAAAAAAAAAAAAAAAAAAAAAAAAAAAAAATCTCTTTGGTCTAAGAATATTTCAAATAGTACATAAGATCCTAAAGTTTAATACAATGTAAAATTAAATTTGTGTGGTTCTTAGTCTAAATATCTTTACTTTTAACAATTTGACACCACTCGAACTTATGACCGAAGATATATTTCAGAAGCCGAGGCACTGCATATCACCCAAACAACCTCTCTAGTCACGTCTCTCGTGATCCCCTCTTTCTTAATGCATAACTTATTTTTCATCTATTACATTGAATGGAAAATCATTTTTGCTATGTTTATTTTTGTTAAGTTCTTTCTTTCTTTTTTCCCCGTATTCAATTTGTAATCCTACAATTAAGCAATTTTAATTATACTCAACTAGAAAATCGATAATGGGGCAAAAAGCAAAAAAAAGAGAAGACTGAACAACAATAAACTTGTGTGTGGGTTTTCGGCTTGAATGAAAGCTAGATAGTTCAATAAAAACATGTATGATAAATAAAAATCTATTTTCTGATAAAACTAAAATAAATAATCTTTCATTTTTAGAAATTGCATGTTTGTCCTTTTTCGGTCATTTACAATTAAGCTATTTTTAGAGGAACACGTTCAATTGGAAAACAAAGTGTAGGTTTTTTTCGAAAAATAAAATGCCCGACTGGATTGTACGAACTTGCTTTTACGTATAAAAAAAATTTTAAAAATGAATGATACTAGAGAAAAATGTTTATTACTCGTACCATTAAATTCATTTTTTGAATGACTTAAACAACTCAGTTAGTAACTAGTTGGATCTAGAAACAGGATGCCATGTGAATTTTCGAGCAAATTTTATTGTTGAACGAATAAAAATTGAATTTGAAAAAAATATGAACCTATTTTTGAAATATATGATTTAAGAAAAATAGATTTTTTTTTTCATACTCAAAAATAATTTTTTTTTCAAATTTTGAAATGCAATATTTTTCAAACTTTTTAGAAGCTTCAAAATAATTTTTTATAGGCTTATAGGTACTATAAGGCAAGTTATGCATTTGTACAAAAATCGAAGTCGAGATCTTGACCTAACGGCTCGGTCGATTTTATTTGAACTTACATTTTTGATTTTACACCCACAAGTTTAATTCTTTTTTTTTTATGACCGAACATGTCCGTACCTGCCATATGAATTTTTTTCGAAATTTTATGAAACTGTTCGACAGATTTAAGGCTCCCTAAATTTTGAATAGTATTTTGCATCCAAATTTTCCAAACTATTTTTTTTGGATTTTCAAAACAAATTTCCAATTTTTTTCGAAAACGCTTGCAGTATTTTTTTTTTAAACTTAGTAAATAAAAGTTTCTCAACACAATCTACAAGATCTGAGAAATGAATTTATTTTATCTAAAAATAACGGTACCCACCATACAAATGTCAAAAAATGTTATTCAAAAACCGTATTTTTTCGAAAACGGAAGCTAGAATTTTGATATTTTTTTTCTATTAATTCTTACAATCTTTAATTGAATACAAAAATTTTAAAATTAAGATTTTACTGACTGTACCTACCAAAGAACCATTTTTTCAAATTTTGAAATTCTTATTATTGGCGTAACGGATTTTAATGAAATTTTGTATACAGGAACTTCTATTAAGTTTGAAAAACATTACATTTCAAAACATTAAAAAAATATTTTTGAATTTTGAAATTTTTCTTGGAAATTTCGATATCTCCAAAACGACTCAATATTTTTCTTGGAAATTTAATTTTTATTCGTACAGTTATAAAAAATTTAAGTTGCCGTACCAAATTTTTTTCTTAAGAATGTTTCAAAAATTTTAACAAACTTGTCAAGTTTTAAGAAAATCTAGCAAATATTTTTATTTTGAAAATCGAAACAATTTTATTTTGACTTGCCACATAGGTATAGTTTTATATAGACAAGTTTTGCATTAGGAAAACAAATCAAAACTCGAAATTATGATCAAAGTTGACATTACGATGATAGAGAACACGGAAAAAGTAGGTACGGCAACTTCGTCCAGTCTATATGTCTGCTTCTCTGTACCTCGACCTAAGGTCTAAATCGATGGAGCGATTTTCTTCAAACTTGGCATTAAAGGGTCTTCGGTGATAATCTAGATAAGAGATTTAAACATCTGCCATTCAGCCGTTATACAAAATCTTATTTATATCGAAATTTTTTTCGACATTCTCATTAACGGCTCTAACGATGTTGACCAAAATTTTTGTACAGGAGCTCCTTTAAATTTAAAATAATATTGTATATACAAATATTCAAAAAAAAAAAAAAACTGTTTGGGTTTTTGGAAAAAAAATTCCATTTTTTTTTTGAAAAATCAATAGCTTAAAAATGTGTCAACGTTTATTTTTTGAAATTGTTTCTTAAAATCTATAATACTAAATTCTTAACACTGGCATCCCACATTTTTTTTTTCTTGAAAATTTTTAAACTTTGTTTCCAAAAATTCATAGTTTTCTAGAAATCAGACGGCAATATTATGCATTTGAACGTTTTTATCTCAATAAATCCATGTTTTTAAATAATTCTTAAGCAATTTTTAAACTTCAAAGTACGTTCGATCTAGTTGTGCATTTTATTATTTTTGTAGATGTTAAAGGAGTTATCGGAAAAAGAAAATTAAAAAAAAAACACTGTATTTAAACGAACGCAACGGAGTGTATGATAGTTTATAGATAGTTTTTGGAAAATTTATCTATCCTCAAAATGTAGAATAACTATAGCTACAGTTATACACGGAAATACTTCTGTTTTATCCGTAGGAGGAATTTACAAAATTCCCGAGCTGATTTTTTTTTAAAATACCTACATGGCATACCGTAAATAGTGAAATGATGTAATTGACGTACATATGTGGCAAGTAAAATGAGCAATTTTAGATTAATTTTCTGATGCTATTATCACCTTAACGACAAGCTGTGTGGAAGTCCCCGCAAAGGACGCGTTATCCGTATTTTATGGTCATTAGGTAAACATACACGATCCTAAGCGAAAGACTAAGCAAACATTATTACAATCTCTATAATCCAAATATTTGAGGTGTAAATGAGGGAAAGTGGGTTTGTATAAGATGGAATGGAATATGGATGGAAAGGATTTATCTCTGGCAGACTGGTTATGCTACGTCTCATCACAAGGTTTGTGTATACGAAATGCCATTGTATGTATACAATAAATTAATTTTGCGTCTTCTAAAGGGATATTAGGGATGCATTAATCAACGTAAATATTTTTGTTATAAGATTTACATGCTTTAAATCGTCTGTCTAGATATATATAATTAGGGAATTTATACGTGTTTTAGAAGGGATAGAATAGGATATGATGGGTTTTCGCATGTTTGACATTTGATTGATCATCATACACATAATGGTGAGATACGAGTATGTGAGATAGTCTTCTTTAATATTATAATGAGTATTTGGTTTTAAGTTTATTCCATCCAGTTGTGCATTTTATTTACTTGGGTTTAGCCATAGGAGCATTATTTTAAAGGGTGTTTTTAAGAGGCGAGAATTTTAATTTGAAATAAAACATAGAAAAATGTTTTTAATATCCATCAAGTTAGCTTTATTTATTTTTTTGTCATTAATGTTTGACTCAATTAAAAAGTTCAAGTGACCTCAACTCCAAGGTGCGTTTCGCCCAGGTACGACAGTGGGCTCATCAGTTAGATGCTGTCGTACCCTTCTAAGACGCAAATATTGGTCGATGTTTACCGACTCTAATAAAATTTACAGCTTTAATAGACTGTGAATTTTATCGTTCTAGGGGAATTTGATTAAATTCAGACACCTAGAACAATATTGTCCGTGGTCAGACTATTAAATCAATACATAGAGAAATGAAAACCACTTCTGTTTAAGTGGAGTGATTGAATTAAATTCAATTAAAAAGTTCAAGTGACCTCAACTCCAAGGTGCGTTTCGCCCAGGTACGACAGTGGGCTCATCAGTTAGATGCTGTCGTACCCTTCTAAGACGCAAATATTGGTCGATGTTTACCGACTCTAATAAAATTTACAGCTTTAATAGACTGTGAATTTTATCGTTCTAGGGGAATTTGATTAAATTCAGACACCTAGAACAATATTGTCCGTGGTCAGACTATTAAATCAATACATAGAGAAATGAAAACCACTTCTGTTTAAGTGGAGTGATTGAATTAAATTCAATTAAAAAGTTCAAGTGACCTCAACTCCAAGGTGCGTTTCGCCCAGGTACGACAGTGGGCTCATCAGTTAGATGCTGTCGTACCCTTCTAAGACGCAAATATTGGTCGATGTTTACCGACTCTAATAAAATTTACAGCTTTAATAGACTGTGAATTTTATCGTTCTAGGTGTCTGAATTTAATCAAATTCCCCTAGAACGATAAAATTCACAGTCTATTAAAGCTGTAAATTTTATTAGAGTCGGTAAACATCGACCAATATTTGCGTCTTAGAAGGGTACGACAGCATCTAACTGATGAGCCCACTGTCGTACCTGGGCGAAACGCACCTTGGAGTTGAGGTCACTTGAACTTTTTAATTGAATTTAATTCAATCACTCCACTTAAACAGAAGTGGTTTTCATTTCTCTATGTATTGAATTAATGTTTGACTATCATTTCGGGCATGGAGCTCCAATTTTCATTCTTATGTTAAATTTTCAATAAATTGGAAGGGCACACGATCAATTGTTGACGAATTGACAAATTTCGATCATCCACACTGCGCTGCACAATAGCAATCGCTTATTCTATAAGCACTGTATGACGTCTTACGCGATACGTATTATTGAATAAACGTATTATGAAAACTATCTATAGTTTCACGAATTAATTGTTCTGATAGACAGTATCTATTAAATCATGTTTTTCAAAACAAATTTGAACAATTTGCAAACATTGATCCAGCATGATCAATTATTATAATATGAATTGTTGTATGTATTTCACCTTCTGAAGAAATAAATGTATTTATAAATCTAATGAGTCTTTTTATGATGAATTGCTAAGCCAAAATAACCTCAAAACAATCGAGAACTCTCAAATTCACTGTCACAGAAATCAGCGTTGTCAATTATAAGTTCTCCGCCTCTAGAAAACACCCTTTTTAAGTGATATTATCAACAAAAAAATCTAAATGTAATAACATAATTGAATAAATTAACCAAAACTTATCTAGAGCTATGCCCAGATATTTGATAGAAAATTGTTTCCAATTATTTCATTGTTCATCTCGATGAAGGAAAAAATCACAAGGAAGGTAGTTCAGCTGACTTTTGAGTACAAAATACTTTCTGTTGAAGTTCTTGCTGCTTGTTGTCACACTAAATTCGTTTGCCTTGTATGATTCATATAAGTTATATCACAGATAATTATATACAGATGTCTCACCTCCATACAAAATTCTGTCATCGAAAATTTTCTCGAGCAGACAATCTCGAGCAGACAAAAGCTTTTTTAAGAAGTTTTCATAAGAAGAAGAGAATGTTATAATCGCCGTAAAAAAGCTTTTCTGAATTAAAAAGAGAACAATATACGACATACGAGTAAAATTCTCTCTTCTGTTTAAGGACTTTTTTTTTATTATGCGCGAGAAAGATAAAACTGGCAGACAATGCGGCTACCTGTTTTTCATGTGGAATATTATGTAGATACTCGTATCCAGCGTTACCCTTATGCGACTTTAGTCGCATTTTTGCGACCTTTTTTGTGCTGTGCGACTATGCGACGACCATTTTAAAATTGTTTAAAATTGCGACTCTTTCTTTGCTTAAACATTTACCATCAAACTTTTCTGAGAATGTGTGAGTATGATTGTCTTTGCTTTGTTCTTTGTTTTCTGTTCGCATTCTCGTTTTCGAAAGTAGTTTTTGTTTTCCCATTCCCACCACGGGGGCGCTGTTAGATTGTTTTTTGTTCTCTTACGTGTTTGGCACTGACGACTGACACTGACATTTCCTGGAATTTCTCCTTACCTTTGTGCTTTGTCTCTAACATGTAACATGCCGCATCGTGGAGCAATGGGTTGTTTTGCAACATTTTTTTATTAGGGCTAAATTTGAAGAAAGTACAAATTCAAAAATTGATATTATTCTCGAAAATTTGAACAACGAAAATTTAGTTTATTTAAAGTTTCTAAAATTTATTCTTTCAAAAATAAATATTTTAAACAAAGATTTTCAGAGTGAAACATCACAAATTGCTTATTTGTGCTCTTATATAAAGATCCTCTAGTTATTATTTTTCAAAATTTTTTTATTGAAAGAATGTGTTCTTGGAAAATCTATTTCTGAGATTGATTATCGAAACGAAAATTGTTTTAAAAAATTGAAGAAATATATATCGGCATGGAAGCCGAAAATTGCTTAAAGGATAAAAAACTCACAAATTTTGAAATTATTTGCATAAAAAAAATGTACTTCAATATTATTTGACGCCTTGCTAAGAAATTTTTTCAAGATTTAATGTTAAAGATGAGAAGCTTTCTATTTTAAAACATATAGATCCAAAAATAATTAGGTCAAATCAGTATTTTAACTATTTTCGGTTGGTTTCAAATTTTAATAGCTTTACAAATGAACCAGAAAAAGTGGTAGATCAATACAAACACCTAGAGCTTCAAGCGTTTGACAAAAACTATGGCAAAATTTTTGAAATTAAAAATATAGAAGAGTTTTGGTACAAGGTTGGTACTTTAAAATATAGTTTATGTGGTAACCTATAGTCCTATACTTTGACCTTTACGAATTTGTTTGTAAAATTTTAACGTTGTCACACAGCAGCGCTTGCGCTGAGCAAGTTTTTTCAAAGCTTACGCTTATGAAGAATAAATTAACAAACCGTTTACAAAGGGAAACCTGCGAAAATATGTTAGCTTCCACAAATCTCATTGACTGTTATATAAGTGAGTGGGTTCCTGAAAACAACCTAATTAAAAAGTATAGAGAAACTTTATTAAAAAAACCAAACATTAATGTGATTTACATATCTTTTTAGGTATTTATTTTAACTTAAAACCTACATACATATTAATTTATGTAAAATGAAGTCTTTAAATTAGGTTTTTTTTTTTGTTTTTGTTATTTTTTAATGTATATCTATCTAAGTGTTTAAATAAAGAAATTCAAAAAAATATCTAAATTGTTTTTCCTATAGTAAACAAAAAATAATATTTAGGTATGCGAGTTTTTCTTTCAATTGCGACTTTTTGTTCAAAAATGCGACTTTTTCAAAGAATTCGAATTTGCGACTTTTTTTTTGTAAAAGCGACTTTTTTCTGCGACTTTTTGAAAAATCCCAGGGGTAACCCTGCTCGTATCTACCAAAAAAAGCAATTTCCTATTGGGGTATCTTTTTTCTTGTTCAGAAAAAAGGCAAAAGGTAAGGCATTAGGTAAATAGAACATATTCTATTAATATCTCCATCATTTGTGTAATACTCGTATTAATTTATAATCTTTGTTTTTTTTAAATACTTTACACCTGTTCGTCATGTTGTTATTGTTTCTTTGTGTGTGTATATCCATGGAGTAAGTCGGTATTCTATGAAGAATGTGCATGTGTTTTTCTGTAAGTTTGACAACACAGAGCCCACACCGCGCACGGGTGAATGAATTTCAATTTTTGTACAGAACATTTTTATGAAATTTCCTAAAGTGTAATTCCACAGTTAAGAGTTTTTAGTTTTTCTTATAAAATCTACATGGACTTTCTTAGAACTAATAATATTATTACTAATTCATTTTTGTTGAAATGAAAAAAAAAACACCACTTTATGTATTTTGAAAATAGTCAGGGTCTTTTTTCTGTCACGAGTGAGACAAATAAAAGACAGGCGCAAAATTGTAAATATTTAAAACCTGCTCTAAATCAATTTTAGAATTGGAGTTGGCTCTAATTACTGTATACAAGGTGATTTGCATAAGGTGTGACAAAAAAGTAGGGCGTGTAGGTTGGACTTAGACAAGAAAAAAATCGTATGGGAGAGGGGGGTCTATTTCCCCCCGTTTAGGCGGGAGGGGCAATTTAAGAAAAAAATCACTTAAAACAGAAAAAAAATTATTAAAAAATAACGGTGATACCTACAGAGTAATGCTATAGCATTTTGAAAAGCCAGAAATACATTCTTTAATTTTGTTTTTAAATAAAGTTGTTCGAGTGAATAGTTTTTGAAAAATTAATTTTCAAAATCAAAATTTTGAAAAAAAAAATGAAAAAATTTTTTTTAAGCAATTTTTTTTCAAAATTTTACGTAATTAAGTATTATTTTTTTATTCAATATTCAATGCTCTTATTAATTTTTGATCAAACACAAAAAACCGGATGTCAAAATGTTTTGTAGTTTTTGAAAAAATCAAAAATAACAAAAACTACTTTTGTTTTAAGAAAAGCTTTTTATTTTAGTTTTTATACGTTTTTGGATTCTTAGGTGAATTTACGATTGAAAGGATTAACTTTCTTTTTACTATTTTTTTAATTATCGTCTTATAAACATACAATAATGTGACAAAGTACTGGATTAACCATATTTCACACATTTTTTCATTGAGAACACCTGCGTGAGCTGAGGTTCTGTTGTAAAACCCACATTAGTTAGAAGAGTTGAGTTATGAAAAAGTTAGACAAAGCCTCCAAGCTAAGCGACTGCGTTAAGTAGAGCCGGTTTCATTGCTTAAATTAGAACTGTTCATAGCTTTTATTAGACAAACGAATAAAAAATAAATAAAAATAATTATTGTCTTCATTCAAGTCTCTAAGCAAGGAAAGAATTTTCTAAAGTTAAAATAAAATAACACAGAGAGGTTTTAATGTTATAATAAAGTGTTAATTATACCTACACTTTTATTTAAATATATCAAAATTTAATGTATCGTATTTAACAGAAAAATCACGGCATTTGTCTAACACAGAAATTTTGATAAAAAAAATACATAATTTGACTTTAGACTTTATATGTACCTATACATACATACAGACAAATCTAAGTAGGTTTTCATTAAAACTCATCATTGAAAATTTAAACTTATTTTTTTGTATTCACTTTTTAAACACCATCATCAATTATTATGTATGTGTTTTCACAACATTAACATTAGTTTAACATTAATCTTTTTTTATGAACTATTTTATAGCGAAATACGAACTCTTAAATTTTTGTATATACCGGGGAAACGTTCGAGGTGATTACAGTATTGCATATTGCACTTGCTAAATATCTGTTATATACGCGGCTAATCCGAAAATTTAAAATAAGAATAACATACCAATAATTATTGAAATATAATAATTGATTTTATGTGGGAGGTATGCCGGCACAGAAGAAATAATTGTACAAATAAAATGAAAAAAATTAATGATAGCACCAAAATAATGATTGATTGTGCTTTTCAGAAGTTACAATTTTCACAAACGAGTTTTATATATACCTTTAACTAAACCCTAGATAAATATATATTTTCTTATGATTTTTTTCATATGGTTGAATTTTACATATTAATCGAATACTACTTGTAATCAAAAGTATTTGTTTCTTAATTAAGTAGGTGGTATAACAGATCTATATTTCTGCAATTATTGGGATGTAAACACTCTCGATTCTATGTAAGTATTCTATGCCTACTAAACAAACATTTAGTATAGACAGGTTTTTCAAAAATATATTTTTTTTTTTCAATTTTTATGGTATGCAGGTTTGAGTTTTGACAATATTTTGTTCGTCCTTAATTTCGGTGTACTGGGCTTTCGCCCAGTTACGACAGTGGGCTCATCAGTAAGATGTTGAAGGGTACGGCAGACAGCATCTGACTGATGAGCCCTCTATCGTACCTGGGCTAAACGCACATATTATTAGTATTTCATATACCTTCGTTGATTAAAGTTTGTTTTTCTTTTAAGAACCACCTGATGGAATTTTTAGCTGGAAGGTAATCGAATTTATCTTCAACAATGAAAAAATAAAAAAAAAATATGCCCAAAGCTTACAAACTGGCACGTATGTATATACAGATTTTCAAAAAAAATTATGGTCGGAATGGCGGTACAGACAATAAATGAATCAGTTGCTATTAGAAGAGAATTATTTCAGCTTTTACACAAATTTTCACTACATTAAGTTGAATGAATGCCTATGCAAGCGAAACATACAATTTTATTAGATAAATAAATTGATTATATGATTTATCAATAGGAAACAAACATTTACACGTGATGGTAGAAACATAGGAGCAACATTTTAAACAACATTTTGTGAAGGGCTTAGCATTTTATTAGTTAGCAATTTGTTAAAATTTTAGTAATTTACTAACTCTTCTAAATTTTTAAACCTTTTTTTTTCGTTTTACTAACTAGTAACAGACTAATTCCCTTTTATCAAAAACGGTGCATTTGAACACATTTAAATCATGACAGTTCGTTAAAATTAACAAACCAAACTAAACTAAATCTGGGGAACGGACCTAATAGTTTAAAATGTCGGAAACTCAAAAGTCAAAAGGACAACCTTAAATTTATTTTGTTATTTGTTTATTTTTGACAACTTTTTTCGAAATGTTTTTTCTTATTATTTCGTCACTTTGGATTGGACCATTCCAGTCTTCTTCCAAGAAAGTGTAATGTAAATTCATAGTAGGTACTTGAAATTCGGGTGCAATCGGAAGCCTACGGCTTATAATTCGATCTTGGATCTTTAAGTTTTTCAACTAAAAGCCGATCTGCTATCTTGTCAAACCTATTTCTGGAGCAAAATTCTCTATAAAGCTGGGTCTTCAATCATATACATACATACATATATGTATATCAAAATCTTCGTTTTCCGAAAACATTTTATAATATTTTATTTACTTTTAAAAACAATTTACTCACGAATCGAAATAAAAAAACACAATTTAACTCTTCTAAAATTGCCAAGAGATTTTGTTTGAGGAAAATGACAGATTTCATATTAATTTAGTAAATTACTAAAAGTTAAAGTAAACAGTTTGTTATTTTAACTTAAGTAAAATGTTTAGAGATAGTAAGATGATAAAATCGTTTAAAATTAGCGAAATCCTATTTAGTAACTTACTAACATAACATATTTTTCAAATTGGTTTGACAATAAGAATGAATGGAGTGGAACCGATGGATTTCGAGAACGGTGGCGCTCTGCAGCAAAATAGTTGTGAGTAGCTTACAAATGGCGGTGATTCAAATTCAAGCATGGGGGATGAGTGTAAGATGTAGACCAGACACATGATTACAAGTTCGATCCCTGCCGTCGTCTATGTCGTTTTAATTCCATTAAAACCTTAAATTGTCATCAATGGGTTGCTGGTTTACTCATTACATGTTGTTCAGGCATAACACTAACAACATGTAATTGAGTTAAACTAGTACGCCCAACAAAGATGAACACGAATAAAATAATGTGAATTTTAAGCGACATAGAAAAAAGACACGGCATTTCTCCGCTTTAGCTCAGCCGCCATCCCTGGAGATAAAAATATCTGAGACAACCACCAACAGTCTCAGAACATCGTGCCACACATCTTTCCTATCCTTCTTTCTCTTCATTAACTTCACGCCCGCGCTGTGTTCAAACATTTAAAGGGTAATCATAATCCCTTGAGCGCGTGTAGATTAAAAAAAAAAAAAAAACAATTTACTGTTGTTAACTATTTAAATTTGGTCTAAAATTTGAATTTCCCGCCCATCCGGCCATATTAAATTGTAAAAATGAAAAACAAGAAGAAGAATAAGAAGAATAAAATTATTACCAAACCGAAACTCGAAGTTATCCGCACGTTTTTTTTTTCTTAAAAACCATTTTTCGATTCGTTTAAATTTTATCGTTAGCTTTAACCGGCTAATTTGTATGTTTGTATCTAATTGATAGCTAGAAAATTGTCACCTTTTAATAAATTTTCACAAACGCAATGAATTCCTAGGCATACGTTTTTGAAAAATTGTATGTACTATACGTAGGTATGTATCTACAATGTATATTCTCGTACCTACAGTTATTCTTCTGGTTGCGTTTTTTCATACAAACATAGGTACCTACCTACAACCTATCATAACCATACAACCTCTTAATTAAGTAGGTGGTATTAAATAAATAGGTAACTAACCCGTACAAAAATCTGTATCCACAATTTCTTAGGACTTTATTTTCTTTTTCTTTGTCGCCCTACTTCAAATTGAAGTTTTAATTTAACTATTTTTTTTATTTTTATCAAACCCAAAAAAGTCAACCACGTTATTTTCGCCATCATCAAAAGATCAACCTTCCTTCCTGCCTGCAGGTGTCATCATAACCTGATGAACCTGATTGCAAAATACGTACATATGTATATATGTATGTAGCAACTAGGACTAGGAGTAACAACAATACTGTCTGTTTTTGGCTCTGATAGACAAAATTGAGCAACGAAATTAGAATAATTTGTATGGGTATTGCAAAGAACAAATAGGTATACCTACCTAAAAAAGATAGAGAATAATATTATTTCACAAATCCATCCAAAGGCTTTGACATACCTACATAAGTTCCTAATTTGCTTCTAAATGCAACAAAATATCTAAGTAAGTGTCCTTTTTATGAACAAAATTGCCTTAGATTCCCAGATAAACACACAAAATACAATTTTTTCTTGCCAAGATCCCTCTATGAAAAATGTAGGTACCTAACCTATCTTGTGTTCTTGTGTCCATAACAAATCTATTTAAAAAAAAGGGTCTGGCGGTATTAAACAAAAAAACGAAGAATACAGACACAGAGTTGAATACGCAAGAGCAACAGACGAAAACGAAATAGATTTTATTCGTGAATTCAGAGAGCACAAATTTTAAAGAGAAAAAGCACTTCTCACATAATCTTAAAATAATAAATTGAAAACAGCTTTCTTAAAAGCTCTTTCAAATGAAGATTTTCATTTTCATATGTCAGTTTTTTCTATGGGCATGCGACATCTGTATATAATTATCTGTGGTTATATTCTGTTCAATTTATATTTGCAGTACAGGCCTTATGGGAGAGCTTTTTCAGAAACACTGGTGCCTGCTGCTGTTTGCACGGCACCTTAACTTAAGAAATTGCCACTGAAATAAGAAAGAGAATCACTGAGTTACATTAAAATTGTTTGTGTAATCTTCTTTGAGCTCACCACACAACAACCCACCATGACCTATCTGCTCCATGGGTGAAAGGAAAAGGAGACTGATCGCCAATTTGCAACCAACCCTTATTTTGTTTATCAAAAAAAAAACACTGAATCAGAGTTACCATTTTCTTTGGTTTGTGCTATGTAACTTTCAGGATTTAAGCTTTTTCGAGCTTTTGGTAGCAAATATTTTTCTGAGATTTGCGGCAATTTTTAATGCTCCTACGGCAATCCTGTAAGAGCTTGAAATTAAAGATAGTTCATTGAAATCCATACTGGTCAGACTGAAAGGCAAATATCCTATCTTCTTTGTACTGCAAATATGTATAAATTGAACAGAGTATAGTAGGTGATAATACCCAGCGTTTCTCGGGTTTTTTTTTTAATCATGATTCGAAAAATTTCTAAATTCAAGTGATGAACGCATGACACTTTTTTTGTTTTAACTACTTTTAATTTTTTTTTATAAGTAGGTACACATGGTATTCATATTTTATTTTTAAGTTATCTCTATTTTTTCATTAATTTTTTAAAAACTATGCTTAAGACTTATCTTTTTTCTCCTGGTCTTGTTTTTCCTCACAAAATGAATATCATCATTGACTTTTTGAAGTAAAACTTCTTTTCCGGCGTTGGGGGTAAAAAAATTTCTATGCAGCTGTCAGTGACATGTCAAAACGTCACGTTATCCGTCAAAGACAGCGACATGTTTTTAGAATACAAAATGTTTGTTCGTAGGTTATAATAGGTGTGTTTTTTTCGCAAAGCTATCCGTAGTGAAGTAAGATTTTATACGTATTACAAATACAAAGTCTTCACTGCCGATAAAAGTAGAAGTAGGATCCAACTGCGGATAGAATGTTGACGTTTGCTCGAGTCTCGAATATAAATGTTGGTACAATTGAAAACTCTTTTGTATCTTGAAGGCATGTTCGTAGAGTACGAAAAGTAGTTTGTTGTTTAGCATTTTCATTGAGAGTTTAAGTCTTTTTTTACAAAACCATTTTTATAAGAAAAACGCTGCATTTTGTATCGTGTTGGTGTCGAACTCTTATAGAAAGCTGTTTAATAACTAACGCGTTTTTGTAGGACCGAAATGTCGTGGTCAGCTGTTATACTTTAGTTAAACAGCGACATTTAAGAATTACTAACGCGACAAAGCCTTCTTTAAATTGACATTCATAAATAAAAACCTCCATACTCGTATATATTTTCAGAAACATGAAAATTACTTGGCAAAAAGTTATTGGTTGTTTTTTTTTCAATTAAATATTTGACAACTAGTCAGTGGTACCAACTTTAAAGTAGAAAAATCGCACAACTGCGGATACGTTTTTTTGGGAAATCCTACTTCACTACGGATAATTTTCCCAAAAAAACACATCTTACAGAAGCTTTTCTTGAGGAAAAAGAAGTTTTACTTCAACCGCGCGTACGTCAGTATACACAATCTTTTTTTGTGTATGAAGGTAAGAGAGAATCTTATTAATAATGGTAGATTGAACTAAAGGGAATAAAAAGAATATGAGGCCACGCATAAATAGAATAAACAAAAAGCTATACTCTAAGTGATTACACAGATTTGCGATAAATGCTTTGTAAGAAAAACAATAAAAAAATATTTTTAGAGTATTTGCTTCACAAAATTCATTACGAATTATAAACTTCTAGTGTAAAACACATCTACTGGAACTTTACATGAACTCTTCAAGTCAAATGCAAAGTAACTACATGAACAGACCTATTACCCATTTTTTATTTATTTATTTATTTATTTACAATATCCATCAAGTACATAAACTTTAATAGATTAAACAATAGGTTTATATAATAATAAAATTGAATAATTTAACAAATAATATATCCTTAAAAATTATTAAAAATCAAATTCTTACATGTAAATCTTGTTATATTAAAATCGATTACGTCCTCATATTTATTATAATTTAACGAAGACATAGTAATAGGATCATTAAAACCATAGTTTGTTCTATGTGCTGGAATGTGTAGAAAATCACCTGTTCTAGGCCTAAGCTGTCGAATAGGAGCGTATAATTTAAATAAAGAAAGTAATTCTGAACATTGAATGTGGCAGGTCAAAACATCATGTGCAAAAAGAGCAGAAAAATATTCGCGACGTAAACTGAGCGGCTTTAAATTGATTAAGCCACATCTAGCTTCATATGATGGTCTCATAGACCAATTAAATTTTCTAACCGCAAATTTAGTAAAACGTTTTTGGACTCTTTCAATGCGTAGACGAGCATTATCATAAAACGGACTCCATACAACACAACAATACTCAAGAAAAGAACGTATTAAAGACACATAAAGGGACTTTAGAGTGTATGGATCTTTAAATTCATTTGCATTCCGAAATATGAAACCTAACATCGAGTTTGATTTAGATATTATATAATCATAATGCCATGTAAATTTCATATGTTCATCGAATATAACGCCAAGGTCTTTTTGCCTAGACACTCTATTAAGAGACATGTTACAAATACTATACTCGAATAAAACAGGACATAAAACTCTGTATATAGTTAATACGGAACACTTCTTGACATTAAAATACAAACCATTGCAATCACACCAAACAGATATTTTATTTAAGTCACTCTGAAGGCATTGAGCATCGGATAAAGAGTTTATCTCTTTGTATATTTTGAGATCATCAGCATATAAAAGAACATTGGAATGCATAACATGATTTGGAAGGTCGTTTATGAACAAGAGAAACAAAAGCGGACCAAGGTGACTTCCTTGCGGAACACCAGAAAAATTTACTATTTCCTTAGAGATTTCCGATCCAATTTTGACATATTGCTTTCTTCCCGTAAGGTAACTACCAAGCCATGAAAGCAAATTTGAATGGAAACCCAAAAACTCCAGTTTTTTTATAAGAACGTTATGTTGCACGCAGTCAAAAGCTTTAGAGAAATCAGTATATATCGAGTCGACTTGATATCTGTTTTCTAATGCACATAAACAAAAATTTGTATAGATAGTCAAGTTCGTCAAAGTTGACCTACCGCTTACAAATCCGTGTTGGAAATCAGAAATATTATTGCGAACTAAAGCATATAACTTTCTTTTAATAATAGCTTCAAAAATTTTTGGAATTATTTGAAGTTTTGCTATTGGCCTATAGTTACTTATTATTCTTTTCGAACCGGATTTATGTACAGGAGTAATGAAAGACCACTTCCATTTATCAAGGAATTCACCATAACTCAAGGACTTATTGAACAAAATAAATAGCGGGTTGATAAGACCGTTCTTACACAATTTCAAGAAAATAGGAGGAATATTATCTGGTGCAACATTAGTACTAGATTCTAGAGAAGATAATTCACAAAAAATTTCATTTTTAGTAATAAAAAGATGACCTAAGTCAGTTATGGTTTGACAAACAGGCAAAACTGAACAATCAATGTAACGGTTAACAAAATTAGACTGGAAAAATGAGGCAAACATATCACAGATAACATTTAAACTATCGCCAACAACGCCATCCAACTCCATGTCAGAAGGTAAGCCAACAGATTTTTTTTTAGTGTTTATAAATGTCCAAAACGCTTTAGAATTTCGCTTGATTTTAGATTCAAGAGACCAAACATATTGACTATAAAGAAATTTTTTTAAGTGTTCGTATTCTTTTCGTATTTGATAGAAACTGCCATGATATGAAGAATTTATTCTGCTCTTCTTATACATTTTTGTCATGGCACGTTTTAAATTAACTAACTGCTTATTAAACCACATAGGCCGATTTTGTTTTCTAAATACTCTTATTGGCACAAACCTAGAAAAGGCAGATTCAATCACATCACAGAAAACATCGTATGTACGATCAAGACTAGGTACAGACAGAATATGTTCCCAGTCTATAGAAGATATAAAATTATTTAGAGACACGTAATCGGCTTTAGCAAAATCATATATGGCATTATTATAATTAGTTATAGTTAATTGATTTAAAATTCCAAAATTTAAACATAAATTAAGAGCTTTATGATGCACACTATTATTTAAAAGAGAAAAAGATGCTTCAGAAACAGAACATTCAATATCTTGATGAACGAAAACTAAATCTAACATTCTACCAATAGAATTATAAATACAATTGATTTGTTGAAAATTCATAGCATACATAGAATCAGTTACAGTATATTCAACGTCTTTTGTAACGTTAAAAGGATAAATACATTTTTCTTCATCAGAATACAACCAATTGATACTCGGTAGATTAAAATCACCTAATACAACAATAAAAGAATTCGAATCTAAATTATTTGAAACTATTTGAATATTATTTATATGACTTTCATAAATATGAAATAATGAATTAGGTGGAATATATGACACAAAAAAATAAACATTTATTTTACTTGTATTAGAAATTGAAAATTCAACACAAACACATAATTGTTCAATACAACCAGAAGCATACATTAGTGGAATTTCTCTGCTTTTCAAATAAGAACGTACGGCAAACAAAACTCCTCCTCCTCTGTTCAATCCAGTAGCAATAGCACATCGATCTTTCCTGAAGACATCGAAAGTTGAATCAAAAAGTTCGCAAGAGTTTATGTTATCACTAAGCCACGTTTCAGTCAAGGCAATCATGTTATAAGGACAATCAACAGCAGCAATAAAAAACTCAGATACTTTAGTTCTTAAACCTCCTGCATTGTGGTAATATATTGAGCAAGGGTCTTTAGACGACGGCAAAATATTCTTGCATGTAATTACTGGAGCAGATAGATTTAACGTTAATTTTTGACCTTTGAAGGCATTATGTCCTCGTTTTTTGAAAAGAAATTGAACAATCTTACACGAACACCAGATTGCCAAGCATTTGAATCCAGGAAAATATACAATAGTTCCGCAGGAACACCAAGTTTAAAATTTATGTATCTTAATTCATTAACATTTGCATTTAATTTAATAAGTTTAATGCAGCATAATATAGACGCATCAATGCCAAACACAGATGATACATAAGTTATTATTTCATCACAGGTCGTCTCAGGTGTAAATGATGACAAATGAAGCCATTTACGTCTACGGAAGACATTTAAACTAGATAGATTATTGTTACTAGTCCCAACAATATATTTATTTAGTTGTTTAGGATTACGTTTGCAATTGGAATCTTGTGCATTTACATTTACAACAGAAGCATCATCAGCAACTTTATTAACATCAGCAGCACCATTATCAACATCGACATTGGCACCAACAGCAACACCCAGAACAGCTGCGACATCCAAATTTGCAACACCACTAGCCACATTGACATTATTGTTGTTGGATAAATCATAGCTGGTTGTCTTAAGAGATTCATCATCAACAACACATACAGCATGTGCATTTTTTTCATTTTGGTGAATATCAACCATCTCACTCGAACCAATAATAATAGATTTAGAATTTGAACGCAACTTATTCAGAGCAACTGATGAGCAAGACGCAACAACCTCCTCTTCCGTCTGCTGATCAACCACCAAGTGCGAGAGTTTCGAGGAAGAAGAGAGCAACTTATCAGGGAGTTTTTGTTTTAAATGTTTAGGTGTAGTAGGTTTATTTTTTTTGTTATCTAATTTAGATGAAATAACTTGGGAGGGCGAGGGAGTTGTTTTGGTACTGCTAATAGAGAGGCGTTTATGTGCTACAAATTAAGGATACAATTTTCATCCACATATGGTATACATAACTAAAGAGGAGAACCGTTCTAAGGTTTCTTTTATTCGTGTACAGTGCCATTAATTCTCATCATTTAAAGATCGATCGGCTTAGGCCAGCTGCGCACATTCAATTTTTAGCTGCACAACTGTGTGGTTGCTTATAGAAAACAGATAAACTATTTGGTTGAATGTCCTCGTAGGTGCATATAATTATATGTTACACAAAAAAGCGAACTAATTTTAGGCAATCGTTTAGTTTGTCTCAAAACACAAACTTTTAAGTTGCTCGAACCAAGCAGTTGCGCAACTAAAAATTGAATGTGCGCGCCTAGCCTTTGAGTTGAATGGAAATTAAATGAAGAAAGAATCTGTTTATAACAAAAAATACCAAGAAACAAACAAAATATATTAAAAGAGCATTATGTCTATCAATCAAAACGAAGGGTAATTCAATTTGGCCTCAACACTTTATGGCCAATTTATACGTTGAAATTTTTAGTTGTTTCTATTTTGGGTTGCCTTGCAACTGCACGGAAAAATGTGTGTTGATTTATGTACGTGTTTATAATTCAGGGTTAATTACATTCAAATTTTTGACAACTGAAAATTCTGCTGCTTTTGAGATTACTTGAATTCAATTTATTTGGAATATCTACTAACTCTGTTAAGTCAAGGACTGAACATGTTAGACTTCTTGTATAACAAAAATATTAGCAGTAATTAGAATATATGCGCCCAGATTTCAGTACAATGAAAAGGGTCATTTCCATATCACACCCTGAAAATCAATCTATCTCTCATAAGATACATAATTTGTCTTGATGAATTGGAAAAAAATTTATGGAAACTGGCACATCGATAGATTTTGGGTTGGTGGAATGTGCTTTTGAGTAAAATGAATATGAAAACAGATCACTTTCCGCGATACGAGTATTATTCACTATCACTCGATACATCCAGACTAAAACTTAAATCGGGATGTATTTGTATTTAACTAGCTATTACCAGCCCGCTTCGCTGGGCGATGTTTGAATAAATACAAAAATGCGAAAGATTCTTCTAGCAATACAATTCCCAATTTTAAAATTGTTTTTAAAGAACTCGTATAATTTTGTATTTACTAATTTTTATTTTTATTCTAAAGAGTCACCTGTAATTTTATTTTTACTACTGTAAATACTCGTAGCAATATCATTAAGCTTTTTTTCTGGTTCTCCGACATCTTCAAATAAATTTTGAATTTCTTCTTTTTGGTAATTTCTTTTTTTTTTTCAAAGTTTTTTTTCCAATCGGACGTTTTTCCTTAGAACATCTTGAATCAAATAACGAATTAATTAACATTCTATAAAAGTCTGGTCATATGTATGTATATTTTCTTGATTTCTCCTGAAAAAACATTTGATGTATAACAACAACTCAACGTATTTATAATGAATAAAATCAGCCCTATCGAGGTATCCCTTCGGATACATTTTTTTTTTCGATTTGTTCGAAATCGGAGAATTTTCTACCGAGGTATGTCGGATTGACATATCGGAAAATCTTCCCATAAAATGTGAGGCTCATCAACGCATTGGCATGAAGTACATTCAGCAAAAATTTTTTGACAGTTGTGCGTTAAATTTCTTCGAAAATTCTTCGACAGAAAATAGTTGCGGATTATTTTAAGAAAAATGGAATGGAATGAATACGATGTATGCTTCATTTTTTTTTCTTCTGAACTGGATAACTCTAACGAAATCTAAGTTCCGATCGGAATGCACTATCATTCCGGAACTTTTTCCGAACGGATACCTCGATAAGGCTGAATATGTAGATGTACGCTTTAATCTGCAGCTTTTTGATGTACTGGTCAACTCGTTGCTGGTGGGCAAATGGAAAAGAGAAATAAGAAAAAGGACTTATTTTTCAATATGTCTATTTTTATAACACTATTGTTTATGTACAATGTTGTTAGTTGTTCCATTGTCTGTATACAAATATAAAGATTATTTTGGTTACCGACTCTTGAACACTGGACACGCATATTTGTACTTAATTTCAAAGACTTTACATATCGCCACAAAGCAGAGTACTTAAGGCAATAGTTTATTTCGTCTACTCAAGTCGATCGAGGAATTACTTGTAAAGTTTGAATGAAATCCCCTTCAAGCAATATTACTGCATTTGCAAATTGCCTAGAATTTTGACGCAAATCTTGCAATGATTGATCAAGAACTTCGAGCGATTTTTTGTGTGCATTGTGATTTCTTCCCATACTTTTTATTTGCATTGCTGCAATACTTTTCCCATGTTTTATGTTTTGGAAATTTTGCACGTGGGATTTTCAATAAATTGCATATTCAATGGCAATTTAAAAGCGGAATAAGCAGTTAGTCCACCTGGTAACATTGTCACAGCAATTCCTGAAAAATGCTTCGCAAGAGCTAAAGCTATGTCATTTTGGGATCGAATTGCCGCCAGAATCAATTTTATTAGGAACAGGGGCCATTTCAGGTCTCATCCTGACTCACTCACCGTCCGTCGTGGGCTCACTCCAACGCGAGCCTGCTGCGTCGCGGCGATTGCACCCTTTGTCCTGAATCGTTTGGCTTAGTGGTATTGGGGCCTGACCCACGGTAGAGCTTGAGCAGGGGTGCCTAATATGTAACCCTCGGTGTATCTTGGGGCATACGGTAACATGCGGCTCGTGCGCGTTCCTACCAATTCAAGCAGGTGGTGGTTGCTTTATGTGTCCTTGTAGTAGTTTTAGCCCTTTTGTCTTTGTTTCTGGCTGGCTCTTAGGTGGGGTTGGCAACAGGTATTGTCTGCGTGCGTCCGCCTGTTTCAGGGGACTAAACTGATGTGTTGTGTTGTGTTGTGTTAAACGAGTCGGATGGAGCTTGTCTCTATCTGATTTCGGCGGGAGTTTCAGGTGTTCAGAGGAGCACAGGTAGGGTTTTATTTTTGTGTGTATGGGTGTACATGCCTAGTTATTAGCTTCTGCCTTGTGTGTGTGTATCTGAGGTTGCTATGCCTCGAGTTTTGCGAAACTCATCTAGAAGTGACCTTTACGGTCGCGAAGCTCCACCGGAAGCTATATACTGGTACCACGGGAGATAGTGCCCAGGAGGTGGGGATGGTTTCTTATATCGCAAGACGCTCGGCCCCTCTGCTTCAGACTATCTATGAGGTAGGCCCTCTTGTGGGAGTATCGTGGTGGCTAAGGTTGTCCCAAATCGCTGAAGCGTATGGTTTCCAAGTTTACTTGGATTCAAGAAGTGCTATAGGTTCCTCAGCAAGGTGTGACCCAACATGAATTGCAACTGGGTGGACTTATATTAACTCAGGTCGGTGGTCAGCGCTTAATCTGACTCCGTTAGTGTGGGTAGGCCCACCGTGGAATTAAGCTTTAACTGGCAGGTGTCCACGTTAAAGCCAATTTTTTCTACCCTGGTTAGATTTCGTTTGAACACATTAAGTAAATAAGAAAGAACAATGGTCCGGTAACTTGAGGAAACCCCACACTAAGTTTTCCAAAATTTTTGAAAAATATGGATACCTTTTTGAAAGCTTATATTTTAAAGATATTTTAAAATGTTGTTAAGGAGGTTACTTATTTTTATTTTAATGAAAAAGCTAATGAAACCATCTCAAAAGTAGACTTTTCTGTGAAATTTGTATTGAAACAAAAAATAATTAATAAAAACCAAAAACTCAAAGTTGTGTAAATGAACCATTCGAATATTCAATTATATCGTGCGAAATTCTCGGTGCGACAAAATTATTTAAAAAAGACTTTTTTCGTTTCGATTAAATTTTCTGTTTTAATCAAATACAAAAATTAAGGTTATGAAACACATATTCCAGTTGTAAATTAACGAATTTAATGAATTGATTTTACTGGAACCTTATCTTTCACACTCAATGACACGCTTTAATTTATTAATTATTGTTTAATTATTGTAGATCATATTAAACAACAACTAATATGGTAATGGAGGACATTTGTTGAAATATATTTTCCCGAAATGAAAATCCGAATTATAATTTGAATAGGTTTTTTCAGAATTTTGGGTTTTGCGCTTTTTGATTTTCTGTATTTTGGGCCTTCATGATTTTTATTTTCGGCCCTCTAACCTAAATCCATATAATTCAACATCAATTAGATAATTTAATCAATATTCAAAACGAAATTCCCCAAAAGCTCTTATTATTGGAGTCTTGTTACTCGTAATTCATCACCTAAATCGTCTAAAATGTTCTTCCTGTCGCCATATTAAAAATGAAAGTATGTATTTTGTTTTAATTATTCGGAGTTTGAGGGATTCAATCAAAATGGAAAAATAAATCGTATTTTCGCTTGTTTTACTTCCATTAAAATGTTTAATTTAAATGCTAACAGTTTTTTTTTGCAACGTTAAGCTGCTTAGATATTCGAATGGTACTTTGCCTGAAACATCGTAAAATAGACACTAAAAGACCAACAAAATATAAATGGAATAAATTTATGTATTTTTTTTTTTCGAAGCTAATATCTAAAATTATTTGCTTTACTTTTTCTCACGTCTCTAAACTCAGATACACAGCAAAATCTCAAACACAAGATGTAATTTTTTTTTGTGTGAAATGGTCGCTTCAGCTTATTCTAATATCACAATTTTCACTCGCTAAGGCGTTATTGGGTGTTTTAATGTGTCAATCGTTGGTTTTCACTGAAGAGCATCAGATGGGTAAGAACAAGTTGAAGTTAATATTTAATTTATTCATTTTTATGTGGCACTCAGAGTTTTCAGGGCCATACTGTTGCTCCGAGCTCAAGAAAAGTGTCATCCTGTCCAAACAGTTTGAAGTTATTTACTTTGCTTCGTAGTATACCCACTTAATGGTTACAGTCTTCAATGTGCTAACAGTGTACACTGAAAGAAAAACTTGTATGAAATCATTCTGCATTTATATTTTTTCTGTGTGTGTTTTTTTTTTTGTATTTGCTAAAAATTGTGGACTGGGTGTTAACTCTCACAAAACAGATCTTGTCCTCTTCTCTAAGGAATATGAAATTCCCCATATATAGACCTTCCTTCCATTAAAGGTATAGGTACCACTATCATTCTCTGACGATCAAAATGCAAACACTTATTTTAGATAAGTTATATTCCGAACAAACAATATATTCTGCAAGCAAACGGCTGCAAACACAGCTATTCATCTAAAAGCTTCCTCGCAGTGATTTTATATGGAAATAAGCCCCTCCGTCAGTCCTAAATCATTCGGTTCACTTCCATATCATCGACCAATCAATTTCATAAAAACTTTCAGGTAACCATCCCTTCCAGAGAAATATTAATTTAATCCATTTTTTTTTAAATGAATGACGGGATTGGTGGAGGTGTATACTCAGACAGACTATAGATTTAAGCCTCTCTTTTCGTTTTTCCAATCACTGTAGCTTGTTCCAGGAGGAACTTATGGCGATTAAAAAAAGTCGTGTCTTGGCTTAAGAAAAACGTCATATCAATTAAATATATCCGCAACTTCTCGGACAGCCAAGTAGCAATTAAATATCTTGATTCTGCCTCTACCAACTCAATATCAGCGCTTAACAGCCGATCGCCTATGATAAAGATGGCGCTACAGTTTAACATTCATCTCTGCAGTGTGGCGGGCCACAGGGAAATTGTAAAGTTGACGAACTCGCCAAAAGCCGAACAATGATACGTATATTTCCAGAAAAGACAAATATACATAGGTATTCCCATCGCTACGTGAACTCAGGATAAGGCAAGACTCTATACAGAGAACAAACCTTAGGTGGAAGAATGTATAGCCACGTCAATCTTTCCTAACCTAAAATAAGCTATCGGGGAAAGCTTTGCAGTTATGGACTTTATTTATATTTCCTGAAATATAAACATTTGTCGGCAGTAAGATAAGTTTTAAGTCCAGAAGGTTACTGATTCACCGATTCACAATGATTTTGTCAAAATCGGATTTTAATGAGCTTATCACACGCTGAGGTTTTAGTACCAGCACATTCAAAGGATAAATGCTGCGAATCTGGGCACTAATATGAAAAGTTGAGGTCATTGTCGCTAGCGAAAAAAATAAGTGGACTGAAGACAAAACGGAAGCTTAGCTCAACTGAGTATCAGACTGAAAAATAACTTCAATTATACGTCCAACAGGTTATTTATAATCAAAAGAATAAGAAGCTATACGAAATGCTTAATGCAAGACACGTTGAAATAGTTTTAAAGTATCAAGCGCAATAATCTTTCTTTCGTCAACACTTTGTGAAGCTTGGTTCCACTGCTCGGTGGCACCTTTCGATCACCAGTGAACCTTTCACGAAAGTTTTTTTCTTCGAGACCTGTCTTAAGGTGGTGATTAATCAGCTTTTCCAAAACCTTAAGAATAAATAAAGTTATGTTGCTAGAATGTTTACCCTCTGTGCTGCAATAAATACATGATCACGAAAAACTTTGATATTAAGTGAATAAACACCAACTTTTTCAAAGCTATTAAAAGCGTTTCCAAAGGATGTCGAATTTTGCTGCTAACCAATACTGTTTAACAACTGTGTCCGAATGATTTCTAACCCAATTCCTAATCTCTTAGTTATTATAGGTTATGAGGGGCCAACATCAAGCGGCTGCATTCGATGGGTACAATAAAGTAGAAAGGATAACATTATTACACCGTTCTCTTAAGCTAAACAAGTAACGTGTAAACTTTGATGTGCGTTCTACCCATTAAGCAATAATAGAACTGGTTCATTTACTGATGCCATCCATGTATGTTCCTTTTGAAATGCTTTAACCAATTTAAGAAAAGAACAAAGTTCATCCAACCAGAAGGACTTACGAGCTCTGCGAAGGTGGTGCGCTTCGGCCGTTAAGCAATACATACTTCCACTTGATTCCTTGCAAATCTAAGGTGAAATAAACCCCCTTTGGCACTTATACAGAAAACTACGGTTACGTGTTGTCCTTTTTTCGCAATTGTTTTTTTTTGTTTTTGCCTTTATCGGCTAAAATTTTTTTGTGTTCTTTAAACAGTTGACAAGCGAGACTGTTCTACAATTCAATTTTTAGTGCCGGCAATATTTTCATTGTCAATCAAATCATACAAACGCTCAAGGAATTTTTGCACTTGAGTCTTTTTTAATGCTTGTACACGAGCCTGTTGAAGTGGGTACTAGTTGTCATAGCGACAAGTACGGGATTCTTAAAAATCTCGTACTCAATTCCATTAATTTTTCTTTTCACCCTAGTTAAACCGATGTTTTATACCCTTTTTTTCGGCAAAAAAAGGAAGAATTTCATTGCATACGTTACTCTAAAAGAGTTGATGTCTCTATTTTCATTAATTCTGAAAAACTTTTATTGAACCTAGACAAACATTTTTGTGCACCATTATTTACATATATGCCAATCGGCTTCAAAAGGTGGTAGTCGAAATCATTTGGAGGATTTTCTTGCCCATTTCACCGTTTTTCACATTTATCAATTATTTAAGTGAAAAATAGTTTGTAATAATAACTAGAAAAGTAGGTACCTACATAAACGGTTTTCCAATAAGAGGTGTTATTTTGATATTCAAAGAAAAATAGAATTTTTGGAGATAAATGATCGGATGTTTATTCATTGTCTTGTTGAAAGTAAACGTTGTCCAGATCAATACCATCCAATTCAGGCCATAAAAAATCATTAATCATCTCTCGATAGCGCAATCCATTGACCGTAACTGTTGCTCCAGCCTCATTTTCGAAAAAGTAAGGTCCAATGACCCCGCGGGACCATAAACCGCACCAAACAGTCACGCGTTGAGGATGGGGAGGCTTTTCAACAATAACTCTTGGGTTTTCCGAGCCCCAGATGCGACAGTTTTGCTTGTTGACGTAGCCTCCGAGGTGGAAATGGGCCTCATCAGTCAAGATGATTTTTCGATGAAATTCCGGTTCATTTTCATGCATTTCAAGGACCCAATTTTAATAATTTCAATGCGTTGTTGAAGCGTGTATCGTTCCATTTTTATTAATAGCATAGTTTCTACTTGTCAAATGTCAAAAAATGACAGCTTCAAAAGTGACAGCTACCGAAATAGCGGGCTATTCAAAATAACACCTCTTATTGGAAAACCCTTTATAAGATATTAGTATTATTTAACTTATTTGAAAATCAGCGAAGGAGATGACTTTTTAATTGAATTTGTTGAATTATTACTTCAAAATATGTAGCTTTTAATTCCCTCTAGTCGACGCAAATTGTCGATTAGTCCCAGGATTTACATTACAAGATTAGATTCAGTTCATATAATTTGTAGATTTAATTACTCGGTTCTATTCTATCGCCATAATTTGTAGAGATTTCTCATTGGTTTAAAAACACACCAGAACACTGAACTGTCAAATCCCATCTGTCATTTTTATTTGTTTTTAAAGTTTTCCCTTCATTTGCTTATGGTGTCTGCCTGACGACTGGATATTACTTTAGTGGAACAACGATGTTGCGTAAGCGGGAGAGAAGAAGTTGAAATCTTTTGAAATTTCAATTTGAAATGGAATAATATTAGGAAGAATTTTTGTTGACGGAAGTCTTAAAAGATTTTCCACAGCAAAAATCACTTATAATTCATAATTCTGATTCATTTCCATTCATAATTCTTAAACAAAAAAAAAAAAACAAAATCAAGAAATTCTACCTAATCTTTAAAAAAAATTCATTTAGAGAAGAGCTGTTTTCTGTAACATATTCTACGCAAGGTTCTTGTGCCAAGACTTAGCTTGGATTTTAGCTGATGTTTGGAGAAAATTGTGGAAGATAAAATTTAGCGCAATCTGTGTACTAGGCTTTACACTTAAAAAAAATTCTAAGAGTAAAATCTTGTAAGCATTTTTTAAATATATTCCTTTTAAAAATTGCGAAAATGAAGTCTCAAAATGACTTTCCAAATTTAAATCCAAATCATATCTTTTTCCATACAAATTCACTTTGCAAAATGAGTTAATTTCAAATCAATTTGAACGAAATTCGGTAAGAAATTACGTGCCATCTTTAAGAACTCACCCAAGTTAAATACTTTTCTTGTGTTCAAGAAAAATCACTGAGTGTCAGTCTACTCCAAATATTCCATTATTCTTGAGTTGTTTTAACTTCATCTGTTTTTCTTATAAGTGATTTAAAGAACACAAACCTATCTAGATGGCTTTGAATATATGTATATCTGAACGCAGCCATTCAGTATGGAATCCATTTTTAAAAATGTCTAAATTCAATGGCCGCGTTCAGAATTCCAATATATTTAAAAATATCTGGATAGTTAACGACATCGGGACTAAGCGTTTTACATGCAAATGCAACAACTACTTAAATCTATACAGAGTTAGCTAAGACCAGATAATTTTCGAGACTTAGGCCGGTATTCACCGAGCGCTCATAACTTAAGAAGCTCATAAACCTATTCACCAAGCAATATTAGTGAAGATCTACGAGCGCTCTCTTCGAAAATTTGTTCGCTTGTGCGTGTGCCACGCACGCATTTGACTCGAATCCATGTGAGCAATGCCAAGTAGAAGAGTATCGATTTGCTGTCAAGACCAACATTGCACAGTTTGGGTATGCCTGAACAAGAGAGAGTGGCTCTCATTTTCGAACTTCGAAAAATACTTGCGAGTCGTTGGTGAATACCCCACAGAAATTTCAAGTTAAGAGCCTCGTAAAGTTAAGAGCCGTTTAGGAGCGCTCGGTGAATACGAGCCTAAGACCCGATAAAAAAGGTGATGCCAAAATAATATTATCTATACGTTATCGATAATTTGTTCAGAGAAGTCAAAAGTGACGTTTTTGGATTGGTTGATGCTAGTCGTCAATACAGTTGACAAATGTCATAGCGCATTAAATCCCGATGTCGTTTTTTTACAATTCTATATGGACTTGCGAAAAAAACACGGCTATTGTAATCCCGTTTAAAAAAATAGCTCATGACAAAACATCTGTTGGTTTTTTTTCAGAAATGAAGTAACTTATAATGATTGAATTAATCAAATCTTCTTTTTTGGTTAATATATTGATTTGGGGTATATGTATATTGATTTCTAAAACAAATTTGCCGTCAGAAAAATATTTCTATTTAATTTTTGACGTATCAGCTGATTTTTGACACTATAAACCTTTACAATCCTGTTTTACTCGTTCAGAAAACTAATGAATACTTATGCGCGAAACAGATTAAACCAGCAACAGCACCAGCATCGTTAACAGCAAACAGCACTCTGACCAGCAAACATTTCTCAAACACATTGCCACCAGCAACGTCATTTCATCTGTTTGACATTTCATATCGAAAAAAAGTTTTTCATTGTGGTGCCACTTAATATTGCAGTGGGAAAGTTGACAACACTTCACCAGCAACAGCAAATTTAGGACTTTGGCCTAACGACGCTGTTGGCGTTGGCGTTGCTGTTGCTGTTCTTATGTGTGTTGAACAATTGAAATACATTTGCTCTAAATTAATGGCGGCCGCTGTTGCTGTTGCTGATGGTTCAATCTGTTCCACACTTTAGCTATCCCAAATACCCTATCTATGTGAATCCTGAACGTGACCAATGTATACAGAACACACTTATCAAATCCAAAACTAAATGAGCTGTCAAACAAAATAAGCAAATTTGATATAAAAACAGTTTTTTGAAAATGTAGTATATGAGTAGAAAAACACTCCACACTTTCCCCATCTCGTTGAGAATTATCTTCACTCTGAAAAGTGAAACAGATTCCAATGTAGAGTTCACAAGAAAAATGCCGTACTTTGGCTGTATTAGCAGTACAGCATTACCAAGTTTCCAAAAGTTGTACAAATTCTGCAATTGTAGTATTTCAATAGCATTGTTTTCAATTCTCCACCATTCCTGCGTGTCCATTTATTTTAAATTACTTGAACCCTCCCAATAAGCTTGATGATTTCTTACACAATATTCACTATGAATAGCAAATAATAAAAGTCAAAAGTAACACACACATTTAAAGATATCCCATTTCGAGATCTGCGAGTATAAATTCAAATCAAAGGTTAATTCAAAGATGAATCTCTTTAAAGTAGAATTTTCAAGATCTAGTCACTTCAAGTTTTACATCTGCAAACAAAATCGAATTTCAAGTCAAGATATTGGAAGGCATAGGCAATCCTATCAAAAAATATTTGCTTTATACAAGCTCCCTGTAAGCTATCACTTATGAGAATATGAGGCAATATATTTCTATGGAAATAAGGCTTTAAAGAATATAACGTAAATTGAAACAAATGAAAATAATATCGTGAAGTACCTACAACATACGAGTATCATCATTTTTTATGTTTTATTTGAATATATGTATGTACATACAAGGGATAGAAGATTCAATTTTGCACGAGGAGGTGGACATTTGAGTGGCATAGCATGAATTATGTGTAATATACAGAATTAAATAAGTCTTTTTATCTTTTTGGGATAGACTTTATGAATGTGTATATTAGAAAACAATAACAGTTTTTAAAAGAAAGTTTCCAGGATCCCAAGTGATGGGCATGCTAAGAAACACCTTTTCAAAAGTTCAATATTATTGTTAGTTTACTTACCTATACATATTACCGTTTCAGTTTCTTAAACTAAATGTATATATATTTAATGTATGTAGATGAATATTCACAATTTCGGAAACATTGGGAAGTAATTATAGAGAGATTCTAAAGTTGTGATTTCTAGATCCATAGTTTAAATAAACACAGCTACTATTTATAGTCAGTTCCCCAGTTGTTTTTAGTAGAACACTATGTTAAGATTGTATTCTACTACAATTATACTTCAAATAATGACAGCTCAAAGAAAAAAAAAATACTCTTATATTTCCAAAGTACAAATTTTATGTAGTACGCCTTGGCATAATGGTAAGTGCATTGGACTGTCATGCATGGGTTCGATTCTCAATATAACGTTTCAAAATTAGCTTAATGCAAGGAAATAGACTGTTGTCTTTGACAGACATGGAGGTTTGAATAAACTGATACGTCAAAACCCCGACTGAATGTAATCTTAAAATTCTTTGATCCGTTTTTATTAAATTAATACGTATGTATGTATCTTACTGAATATTGCTAATTTAGTTAAATCTGTTTAATAATATTTTTTATTATTTCTTTTCAGATTCAACTTTGGTTTTAAAATAGGCAAATATGGGTAAGAACATAAAAATTTTAAAATATTTGTGTAACAGTAATTAGAAAATATATCACGCACAAAAAGTAAAAGTTAATTACAAGAGAAGTAAGATATGTAAGACAAACAGCCTTATTTATTAGAATTGGCTAAACGGATGAATAGTTATGCAATGCATACGGACTTAGTCATCCACTATACAAATTCATATTTATAAAACATTTTCCTACCCAGCATAGTTATAATGAACTTATGTCAAATATAGTACCAAAAAGTGCAGATCTATTACATTTACCCGCCATAACACAGCTCAGCTGTTTGTCAACGAAAAAAAAAAACATCTGGTCTGCCGGTCTAATTTAGTAAACAAAAATGGAATTACCAAAAGCTTAAAGAATTCCAGCAATTAACTGGGATTCTTCGGATAAGGTATGAAGTCAATTCTGGTAAGCAAATTGATATTTCTTTTATCATAATGAACAAATACTTCGCAGACAACTTATTGTGCACGAAAACTCAATTATCGAAAGTTTAATTGCGACACTAACACGTACCGGTAGAAGAATGATGCGGAGATAGAGATCACAAAAAAAAAAAAACATATTTATTTGATTCTAAACAATTTTCAATTTGTTTTTAATTTAATATAATATTTTATTTTCAATTAATAAAAAAAGGTTTAACTTTCAATAAATAAATAAACTAAACAAAGGTACAAGGCATTTTTGTTTTGATAATCGCAATATTTTAATGTAATGTCAAAATGAATGTGACAGTTCAATACTAAAATGTCCTTATGTAGGCACTATTCAACCTCCAAACGCGTTTAGCTTATAATGCCTCTATTATACGTCACATAAGTTTTATAAATAACGATTTTGCGTTTAGAGGCATTATAAGGGCTGCATAGCCTTATGTACTTACTATAATGAGTTAATCACCCATGTTCTGTATTCCGAGTGAAAGTGAATTGAAAACGAATTTCAATTTCACTTAAAATGAAAAGGCATGTTCTACATTCCGAGTGAATTCAATTCACTCCGAATTTTTTTGTGAAATGTCAAAATCTGCTGAAAGACAATTTGCATCATTTATTAAAACATTGTTTCTTGTGCATAACGAGAATAGATTCACTTTTATTATTAATAAGTGGTAGAAGGGACGAAAATCAATGATAGAGAGTTTGTGGAAAAGTTTTACGTAGTAAATCCATAATTTTAGATCTTCCAGAAGCAGCGTAAGTAAAAAATGGGGAATGAATTAACATAGTCATATTTGAATTGTTTGTAGTTTCAAAAGAAGCTTTAGACTAAGCGAAGAGACATTTGTTTACATTTTTGAAATAAATCCCTTAATAAAATCGACTTCAATTCCCTTAACACAAAATTTCTTCCTTCCTATTTCATAAATTGCAACACAACTTTCAAATCTTTATTTACACGTTTATCAATTTCACCAAATAAAACTAAGTGAATTGAATTCACCGTAAAACGCTATGTATTCGAAATGTAGAACACGAATTTTCATCTCCGAAAACTCAATTCACAAACTTCATTTCAGGTGGAATTCAGAACACCTACATTTCACATTCGGAATGAACAAATCACAAAAGTCATTTTATGCGGAATGCAGAACATCAAAATTCACTTTTTTTACTCGAATTCACAATAAGTGAAATGCAGAACATGGGTGAATAAATATGGCTGAAAGTGTTTTGGAAGGAAATATTATCTAATAATTTAATACCGATTTCAAAAACGCAATAAAACACATTTTATGAATGACTTTTTTTTGGTTATGTATACTATGTATACTGATGTGTTCCGGGAAGTTTTTCGATTAAAAAGGCCATCGATGCTTTGGAAGTGTATAGGCAGGTGCATCATTCTGTTGGAACCAAATATCCTTTAAGTCCAATTCTTCAAATGGTGTACAAAATTCCACCAAAATATTGACATACTTAACATACTACGCACTGTAGCTGTAACATTAAAAATTCAGGAACCACCAATCCCTGCTGAGGAAATCGCACAACACATTGAAACCTAAGATTATTGCAAAGGCCTTTATAATGTAATACTCGTAAATAAGTGGATAGAAACCCAGTCCTTAAAAATAAAAATCTTGATGCCAGAGAATTGGTTTGGGTTAAAGTCGATACAGGAGTTCAAGTGACCAAGGCCTTAGCAAATGATAAAAATATTTTTTTATTTAAAATTAGAGCAGTTTATAAACGAGTTTCCCAACAACCGAATGGTTTAGTCAAGTACCTAACTACTCGTAATACACTTATGAATTTCGTTACTCAACATGAAGAACATGAGTTTGTGCACAATTGTAAGAGTATACTTATTTGCTTATTCAATTAAAAAGTTGAATTAAATGTTAAGCTGAGAGCTGCTAGCTTACCTAGTTGCGCATTTTAGTGGAAAATAAGCATAAACCTTAAATTTTTAGAGCTGCAACTTGATTAAGATTCAGTGTAATTATGTCTCCAAAAATCCAGCTATTCGATTTTGTCTATTTGAACCAAAAATTTACTTCGTTTAATATTTAAAATATTTTGTTGAACGAAATTATAATTGTTTTCCTCGATGCTGATTGAAAATATGATAATGTCATAAATACTCATTTATTAACATCCCATAGGGAGTTATTGTAATCGGTCCGATTTGTCAAATTGGAATTTTTGACATTTCTCGACGTTTCAAGGTCCCTAGAGGCTATATCAATCATTTTTAGAGAGATGTCTGTGTGTGTGTGTGTACGTACGTTCGTATGTTCGTACGTTCGTACGTTCGTACGTGCGTACGTTCGTACGTCCGTACGTTCTTGTACCATTTTTCGTCGTCGATATCTCAAGAACGAGTAAAGATATCGACTTCAAATAAATTTTGTTTAATAGATAATAACTTCGAAAGAGGCTGAAAGGGCGTTTATTAAAATTCAGTGAGTAGTTTTTTCACTATAACGGTTTAAAAAAAAAGTAAAAATTTTGGTTAGTTTCAAATATCTCACGAAAAAAAAAATGCTATTGACTTCAAATAAAATTTAATGTACTCATTATAAGGTCATACAGATTTGGTATGAATTTGGAAAAAAATGAACATACCGTTATTTTTTTAAATAAAAAAAACTGAAAAAAAAAATTTCATAACCCAGATATTCTAAGAACGGAAAACAATTTGAAACTCAAAATAATTTTATTTTACGAAAAATAATGTGTTTGACAACTGGTGAAAATTTCAAAAAAAATCAGTTTACAGTTTTTTTACAAAAAATAAAAAACTATATAAAATTCTATTGAAAATTGGTAAAAATTGTTTTTCGACTCAAATTTCTCGAGAACTAGTAGTGATATTGACTTCTAATTTAGTTTATTTTATAAATAGTATAATTTTGTACAATTAGTAAAATGTTGACAAATATTGAATTAATAGTTTTTTTTAAAATAAAAAAACTATTAAGAATTCTAGTGAAAACTAGCTAAAATTGTATTTCAAGTCGAATTTCTTGGGAATGAACAGCGATTGTGCCTTCTAAAGTATGTTGTTTTATACATCGATACCTTCCCGTAAGAATGTATACTAAGCGATATTTCTAAAATTTTTCAGGAAACGAAAAAAAACGAAGAAAGTTCTAGTTGAATCATATTGTGCTAAGAGACAATTTTGTTTAAACTAAGTGACATCTAACAAAATTTTTTGTTGGTCACGACAATGAGATCTTTATTAATGTCGCTTAGCATAATTTTTTTGGCGGATAATGCAAATTTCAGGGGGCAACATTATTTTAATGCGAAAACATAGCAGTTGATAAATGTTTTTATTTGTACTCTAGTTTCCTTTTCATGCATAATAGGTTGGTGAAACCCAGGCCAAAACGTGGCCCTTAACATACCATATACATAGTATATTTCCTCATCAAAAAGTCATTTTCTAAAAAAGTGTCGCCTAGTACATTCTTACGGGAAGGTATCGACATACATAATACAATTATTAACATATGGTTAAATTTTGACAAGTATCGAATTGACAGTTTTAACAAAAATATAAAAAAAATCTACTAAAAAGTGGTAATATTTGTTTTTCGACTAGAATATCTTGCGATCGAGCAATGATATTGGCTTTGCCATTATTTAATTTTATACATAATACAATTTCTAACAAATGGTTTATATTTGACATATGTATATCTAGTTTTAGAGCGGATATATTTTGTAAGTACCCTTCCATCAATAACCAAACGATATCTTTTATATTTGAATATTTCGTTTTTAAATTTTTTTTTCAATTAAAATGTTTGGAACCGAAATAATTAAGTAATTTCTATAATACATATAATACATAATTTTATAATTTTATTATCAACTTAGTTCTTAGAAGAATGTATGTACTGTACATATGTACGTATATGAATAAGGTTGTTCAGTTGTACACCCAAATCCCACATATTCAAATTCCATTAATAGCTATGGTAAACTTATACATCAACAATCTCCAATTTCAAATCTCTTTAAATAATTAAAATGCTTTTCAATCTTAAAATAATGTTTGTTTGAATTTTACAGCTAAAGTTTGTTTTGCTGAAAATTTGGTTATTTGAAAAAAAAAACTAAATATAAACTTTTCAAGACCACAAATGGGAAGTTATCAGTGTGGGTCGCACCCAGCCTCTTTTTTCATTAATCTAATTAAGCCTAGTATTCAGTTCAAGTGAAAATGAAAACTTCATATAAAAGTGACTGCTGGTTCACTGGCATGAAATCCGCAACGAGAGGTGAGTACTAAAATGTGGATTGGAAAATCAAATATGTTCCACAAATTTTTCCACGCTATGATTTTCATTTCTCAATGTACAACCATCAGAAAAAAGTTTAAGGCAACGTGGAAAACTGTGACATTTGTCAGTTGATTTATATATTTTGTTTCAAAACAAAAAATTGAAAATTTATAAACAGAAAGAACGAATCAGTTTAAAAATAATTGTCATTTTTTTTTCATTCAAAGTGCGTATCAAAAATTCACGTGGAAAAGTTTATTCTATTTTCATTTTTATTCTTCGCGTGTAATTTGGAACGTATTTATTTTTCATTTCACGCTAGGTGAGTACTAGGCTTTAAATAAAAAATATTCTTGTACCTAAAATCTTCAGAGAACAAAATGTTTAACAAATCGAACTTACCCATATAGCTCAGAATGCTTTTGACATAAGTTAAACTTTCTATCTCACTTTCAGTACATAAAAAGAGTGAAACCGTCTTTCAATTTTGAATTGTAATGTCAAAGTTTATCTTATTTTAGATTAGTTTGTGTGGCGGAAACATTAATTATTATATTTATCAAAGCTAAACTATAGGAACAACCTTCGATAGACTTTTGTTGGTGTTTTCTCATCAAGATAGCTTTCTATAGTATTTTGTTCACATGCCTTGAGAATGAAGTTAATGTTCCTTAGTCCCAATGGAATACTGCTAAGTATCGGATTTCCTATTTCTATCCTTACACGTACTTACGCATGTAGTTTTTCATTCGAAGTTGCATCAGTCATTTTCCTCAATTAACTCACTTAATTAGGGGAATGTATTGTTTCGTTGGTTATTAATTGTATGTGTTGAGAGGGTTAACACTTCGCAAATTTTTTTTTTTTCGCAATTTATCATAATTATATTTTGTTCTTAAACTTTTTTCGATTTTCCTTATTTTGATAGTACTCTAAGAAATAGAAACAACTCTGTTGAGTAAGGAATTTAATAAAAAATAGCACTTTGCAAAATAACAAACTTGATTAGTGTACACATTTGACGACACAACTTATCAATCTTTGCCATAACAGACGAGATAAATTTTTTCCCGGAATAAGTTATATGTTGTACATTGAGAGTTCTTTGATTCAATAATGAATTAACACATACTGAAATACAGTGCCTTGCATAAAAGTATAACCGCACCTGTAAAAATGCGTTTTGTAGAAAATTAAAATGAGAATGACCCCTTACTATTTTTTTTATTGAATGGCATTACTAATCAAGTAAATTGAGAAGAAACAAAAGTTCCGTTATTTTCTCTTCTGGTGTTTAAAAATTAAAAACAGATTTTTATGTATTGCAAAAGTATAACCGCACAATGCAAACCTCTCTGAAGCTTCATTCAGTTATGTGCTTTTAAATGACAAACAACAATGCCGCTTGGAACACATTTAAGCGATACGGAAAATGGCAAAATTCAAGCTTTTCAGTTAAGTGGCCTAATCTTAAGGGCTATTGGTAGAAAAATTTTAAGATCCGATCCTGTCGTCTGAAATTTTTTCCAAGATCCATAATCTTATGGGACAAAAATAAGACGAGGGCGTCCGCAGAAGCTGGTACGCCGCAATAAGAGGCGTTTAATCAAAGCTGCATCCAATTCGATGCATCCTTTGCCGGAAGTTCGTGACGAATCGGGGTTAGGAGTTTCGGTTTCACCGGTTTTTTATACCCTAAAAGCAGTGGAGTGATTGTTCGGGGCAAAATGGTGCCAGCTCCAAGTCTGACAACGGCCCACAAACAAAAAAGGTTAAAATTGGCCCGTAAAAATATGAAGCGGAATTGAAAAACCGTAAGTTACATTCCATTAATTTACACTTGACTCTTGTTATTCTAAATGGCATAATCCAATGAATGTTTTTTTAGTTTATTTTCAGGGCCGAAAAAAAGTTTAATCTTGATGGGCCAGATGGTCTTAATGGATATTGTCATGTCTGAGAAAGGAAAAAATGTTTTTTTCCAAGAGGAACTTCGGCGGTTGCAGTTGTATGGTTTAGGGGGCCTTCTGTGACCGTGGTAAGATTGCACTTGCCTCCAGCTCTACATGGATGGACAGTTCAGCTTACACCCAGGTGCTTCAGGATAATTTGGTACCCTACTTAAGACGATTTTGTCGAGTTCGCCATATGTTTTCCAGCAAGAGTGTTTCGAATCCAATAACATAAATTTGATGGAGTGGCCGGCACTTTCTCCAGATTGTAACCCTATTGAAAACCTTTGGGAAATTTTGACCCGCAAAATGTATGCCCATAATAGGCAATTTGTCAGTGTTTCTGAGCTGCGAGAGGCAATTGTGGAAGAAAGGAACTCTATAGACGATTTCATATTAAAAAATCTTGTCAACTGTATGCCAAAAAGAATTTTTAGCTTTGTCGAAAATAGGGGCAGCAAGATCTTTTACTAGTTTTTCCTAAAAAAATTACTTAAAATAAAGAAAAAATACAAATAAAAATGCGGTTATACTTTTGCAATACAAGAAAATCTGTTTTTAATTTTTAAACACCGGAAGAGAAAATAACGGAACTTTTTTTTTCTCAATATACTTGATTAGTAATGCCATTCAATAAAAAAAATAGTAAGGTGTCATTCTCATTTTAATTTTCTACAAAACGCATTTTTACAGGTGCGGTTATACTTATGCAAGGTACTGTATAATTATCATTATAGGGGTATTCACGATTTGGTGCAATAGAGGTCTAGTCAGCGCCGGATTTAGCTTGTTTGGGCCCTAGGCCTGAAGAGTAAATGTTGCCCCCTTTGCATATATTCTCTTATATTGTATGGTTTACTTCATACAAAATTAAATACTACCTACTTAAGAAAACAAATTACAACGAATTCCATAAAACTAAAATTAATTTTATTTATAATGATAGTTACAAGAATATGTACATATGTATGTATACGACTTTTTTTTACAGATTTTTACTTAATTTTTGAAATATTGTTTTCTCGTTTTTTTAGCAGCGAAGTCTTTTATAAGTTCATCGAAATCTATTTCGTAAAGCAAATCACTCTCAATACAGAGCAGAGATAGTGCATCAAGTCTTTCCTGCGTTATCATTGTTCGACAAGGACTTTTTAAGCGTTTTAATTGACTAAATGATCTTTCCGCAGAATAATTTGTCACCACCAGACTTAAAAATAAACGTAATGCCGTGTCTACGTTCGGAAACGCTGATGTAATTTTATCTTCCCACATAATCTTATATAAATTAGCTTGATTGAAAAATTTAAAATTATTGCCATTTTTATGCATCACATAACGATGGAATTGTATTAACTCATCAGCAAGTTCTGAATTCAAATCTTCCGGATAATTTGACACCAAACGCTGGGCACAGGCTAAAACGTTGACTTTTTCATTGCTTGTGCAATGAAAATCAAATCGTTCAGAAATTTCTTTATATATTTGACCTCTGGAATCCATTTGTATTCTTAACTTATCGATTATAATATAAAAAGCGTTTATTCGAAACTTATCCTTCGGGCTTAAATCTACATCGGGAGCATTACCATCGTTAGCCATTTTTTTGCGAATTCGTTTTCGTGTAATCATGTAGCTGCCATCAGGTAGAAATTCCATAGAGCGCATTTCAATAGTGTCGAAATTATGACGCATTTTCTCCAGTTGATCGGACAATGATCTATACAAATTCGCGCATGTCAGTAGTGTTACGTCTTCGCTTTGCAAAACCTTACTGACTTTTTGAAAACTTTGTAAAATATCGTTCCAAATCACAAGCATTAAGGCAAATTCTAGTTTATTCATTTTGTTTAGTAGATCACCAGCTTCCCTCCTAGCATCTCCTTTTAATGTATTATCTTCAGAAATGTCGTTTAAAGTATCTAATAATAATTTATTATATTATGATTTAATGATGGCAAAAGTAGCTGCAGCATGAGCTTCCCACCGTGTATCTGAGAATGATTTTATCACATTATCATTTTGAGGAGCAGATTTTAACGTTTGCCATCTACTAGTTGATGCAGAAAAAAAATTGTAAAGCGATTGTACGACAGAAAAAAAATCAACTGCGATAGGACAGCAATCCACAGCACTGCGAACAACAAGATTTAAAGAGTGTGATGCACAAGGTACATAGACTGCATATGGATTTGTCAGAAGAATTTGCTGTTGCATCCCTTTATACTGACCGGACATATTTGGAGCATTGTCGTATGTTTGCCCTCTGCATTTCAAAATTGATATGTTATGTTCACTCAGATACTTTAATGCTTGATTAGCAATACCGGATCCAGTATGAGAATGCATCTCCAAAAACGTTAAGAAGCGTTCAATAGGCTGGCCATCTTTAACATACCGCATAACAATACTCAATTGATCCACATGAGACAAATCTGGCGTAGAATCTACAGACAAGCTAAAATACCCAGAAATATTTATTTGTTTAATGATTTCCTCGCGAACTCTTTGAGCCATTATTTCAATCAATTCTTCATATATTAGACCGAGAGCCCACAGCAATTTTTGGGTGTGATTGATAACAAAAAATAATTAGCATAATTAGTTAGGCCTTTAGTAGTTATTTACAAATGTGAACGTCTTGCATACTCTAGTGGGCGCAATTGTGCATTATAGTGCATCAAGTATGCAGTTCTTTCCTTATTCTAAAAAATTGGGAAAAAAATTTGCCATAACTAAGTGCTAAGTGCCCTGATTGCAAATATCGAGGTCCATGACGTTTTGAAGGTGGCCTTCTTAGTGCAAGAAGTTGCCTTTTCTTATCGCGTCTGGCAGGCAGAAGGCTGTCTGTAAAACGTCTTGGACCTCGATATTTTCAATCATGGGGCTTAACTCTACATTTTGGCAAAGTTGTTATCACAATTATTTGGATTTGGAAAGAACTGCATACTTAATGCACTATAAAATGCACTATTGCGCCCACTAGAGTATGCAAGGCATTCACATTTGTAAATAACTATAAAAGGCCTATCTAATTAAGCTAATTATTTTTTGTTATCAATCAGACCCAAAAATTGCTGTGGGCTCTTAGTCTATATAGTTTTAGATAGATATGAAGTTGCTCCTGAAATAGGATGTCCGAATTTTGAAATATGAGTGGACAAGAAAGGATCAAACTTTGCTATTAATTCAAGAAGACCCATAAAATTGCCATTATTTAATGAACCAAATTTTTCTTCAGTTCCTCTAAATGCTAGACCACGTTCAGACAATGTGCAAATAACAGCAACCACCCTTTTAAGTACATGTTTCCAGTATGAACATGACTCTTGCATTTGTTTGTCAAAATCTGTCTTAATTCCGCGGTGAGATCTACGTGTAATGTAATCCATCATCGCTTCTTTTTCATGATTATCTATTAAATACGCATTTTTCCAATCAGAAAAACCTTCACGATTTATAAAAGTTATTCCTGGCCTACTGTGATCAGGAAATAGCTTACAATAAAAGCAGAACAACGCTCCTTTTGAGATGGAATACAAAATCCATTCACGTTGATAGTTCTCGCCATTTGCTTTTTTACCAATAAAATAAGACGATTGGCAAACTTCAGTTGCTTCTACTTACTTTTGTGGCCCCTTTTTTCGTGATGCCCCAGGCCTGGGCCTGGTTGGCCTAAGGGTAAATCCTGGGCTGGGTCTAGTAAAAGTGTAAAGTTTTATTTTGCGTTACTAGATCTTGAATGCGCTTTTGTAATCTGTAGTAAAACTGAAGCAAATCTCAAAATTTAATATTTGTTATTTTCATTTGCTTATAAATGCTTAAAAAAGCAGAAACAAATAACATCTAGCAGTATGAAATGGCATTTGGTGACATTACAAACAAAATTACGAATTTTACACCATTGTTTTTGATGTGTAAACTTTTTTGCCGGCGGTAGAGTGAATCGAAAACGTGTGTAAAACTTATACGTTCCGTGTAACCCGTTACCGTTACACGTTACGGTTACACGTTCCGTGTACCAATCTACCTTACCGACGATTGCATTTAACACCATGTTTACATTGGAAATATTGCTTATACTGCTTATACACGAAAACGATTTTTAATCTTTGATTCTCTTTTGGCTTCCTTTCGATTGCATGGATGCTTTTAAACACAGTGATTTTTAATGAAAGTTAACTTTTCTTCTATTGAAAAGGAGTCATCTCTCCGGACTCTTTACTCTAGTGAGTAAATCGAATTTCACTGAGTGAACGCCAAATAGAAATGAAACATACCTGAGAAATAAAGAAAACCACAAAGAAGAAAGAACGATAGTTCTGCAATTTTTCCAACCCCAGCAATTTTGTGTACCCCCGCTACCACACACGTCTCTCTACAACAGGCTTAAAAATCTCAAGGTAATATTGCTTCATTTAAAAGCAGTCATACTTATGGCATCGTCTTTACATTGGAAACTTTGAGTACTGAAATCTCGATTTTATTACTTTCCATTGCTGGAATTGCTAGAACTTAATTCAATCCCTTAACATTTCTTCACCTCTCGACCAATATGTCAAAAAGACGAAAGAAAAATCAACTGGTGTAAAATTTCATAGCGGGTTCATTTAATGCCTTAAAAAATCCACTTCACATTATTGATGGACGATAACATTTTATTTTATGCCATCAAAAAATGCATTTTCAGAGTTGAACTTAAAAAATCCAAAAAATGTTGTTCAGGGCAATCAGTTGACATCTACAACGAAATATTCTCGATAAGTCAAAATTTAATTTGTCCCTTATCTGTCATACCATATAATTATTTTAATTATCGATTTAGATATTCTTTATTATATCAAAATATACTTTTAGCATTCACTATATCAAAATATAGATCGTTCTCCATCTGTCAAGCCATGAACTGGATGATAACTACGACTTCAATGTATTAAAAAAAATTAGTTTTTGCCACTTATAATTCCATTACAAGGTGGGAATGATGTCAATCGGTTTGTAAATCTCTGACAGAGGGAGTAAGATAAAGTACAGAAACCTTAAAAAAAGTTAAGGGATTGGTCTGATTTTGATAAGGTGAACGTTCCATCTAGTGCCTTGTCAAAAAAAAAAGTTTTGACTTTTTCGCTGCATGACAAGTTTATTATTTGTTGGCAGCATTGCTCAAATGCATGACAAGTACGTGTAAGTCTATTATTTCAGTGCCGAGAGGACGTTGCCATTTTTGAGTTTTTTCTGCAAAATTGTGTTTTTTTTCGAATTTCTTTGAGATTTTTGTAATTTTATCCAAGTGATTTGTTTTATTTTGTCTGTCCGTTTCATCATACAATTTTTGTTTGCTGTTTTAATATTTTAATCAATGTTTATGCTGTGCTGTGTTCTCATCTCTTCAACGTAAGCAAATAAATACATGATCAGTCATTAATCTAGCATATACAATATTTTTATGCAGTACGATAGATTGAAAAAATTTTAATTTTTCTTCAAGCCTACATCCAATCTATACGTGTGACTTTTTCACTAATACACTTACAATTGCTGAGGTTGAGAAAAATGCGGAGTTATCGTTCATTCTTCTTTGTGGTTTTGTTTTTTATATTTGGCGTTCGCTCAGTGATATTCGCATGAACAAAGTTAACTTATATTAAAAATCGCTGTGCTTAAAAGCACAGATGCACTCGAAAGGAAGCCAAAAGAGAAACAGAGATTAAAATCGGATTCGTGTAAAAACAGTCTATTTTCTATCAGATAACATCTCTGTTTGAATATAAGTGTAAAAATATAATGCTGTCTCAAGCAACATCCCTGTTTAAACATAAGTCAAACAAACTTTACGTTACGTAGCGGAGTCCACTTACTCCTAACACATGCCACGAACTACTTCATGGAAACATATTGTCGATAAGGTTTTTGGGTCGTGTGAAATGAATAAATGTCGACACGGCAGTGCGAACTTTGGGAATCGAAGTAGTATGCCAACATGGCGTGTAAGGCTAGGCGCGCACATTCAATTTTTAGTTGCACAACTGTTTGGTTGCTTATAGAATACAGATGAACTATTTCGTTGAATGTCCACGCAGGTGCATATAATTATATTTTACACAAAATAGCGAATTCATTTTAGGCAATCGTTTAGTTTGTGTCAAAACACAAACTTTTTAGTTGCTCGAACCAAGCATTTGCGAAACTAAAAATCGAATGTGCGCGCCTGGCCTAAAAAGGACCGAAATAGTTCGTCGAAACAATTTTGTATGTTGTTATTCGGTTTTAGTTGTTAACTAGTGTTTTTGATCCCATTATTCTTAAATTCACTCTATAAGTTTTTGATTATTACATTAAAAGTATCCTAAACACAAGTTATAATGGAAAATGAACAAGAAAAAAGTGTTTGGACTCGTTCCGAAATAATTATTTTACTAGAAATAAGTAAAGACAACAAAATAGTTGATTATTTCAAATTGTTTTTACAGGACATGGTCCAAAAATACATGTGTTTAGGTGGAAAGGTATATGTACAGCTTTGTAGAGATATTTTTGGATTTAAGTGTAAGTGGAAGGGATAAATTGTGGGAAAAATAGTGGCTTTCATTTGAATATATCTAAAGTCACAAACTAGTACGATTGGAATACCCTTTGTGATTTTATTTAATTTATTTACAGACTGGTATTACACGGCCCATGATTCTAATGCTGTCATTCGGTGATGCGGGCAATATTAAATCAAGCTCTTTCTCATTCCTTAGTGTTGTCCATTATTTTCACACTTCTTTTTATTTGCGATTATGTATAGGTACTATAGGGAAAGTTCTGCATTCGGAAAAAAATCGAACTCGAGATTTTGATAAAAAGTTGACATTACGATTATGACGAAAATGAATAAAGTGGGTCCGACGATTCCGTCTGTATGTCTGATGGAAGTCTGTATGTCTGTATGTCTAAGACCTCGATCTACAGCCTTACCACTGGAGCTATTTTCTTCGAAATCGGTACTTAAGGGTCTTCGGTGATTCCCTAGAGGGAAAATTGAATTTTTTTTTTAGCTCTAAACCTAATGGTACCCTCCATACACCCGTAGTGAATAATCTTATTTATCTCGAAAACGGCTCTAACGATTTTGATAAAAAAAATTAAGTGTGATATTGTGGCCGTGGACTACATTCTGATGAAAACAAATTTTGGGGCGAAATGTTATTAACAATACCTGTCGTAGAACCGTTTTTTTTTTATTTTAGAATTTCTCATTAACTGCTTTTACGATTTTAACCAAAAACTTTTAGCAATATCTTTAAAACGTGTAAATGATTATATTTTGAAATTATTTCCTAAAATCTATACTACTAAATACTTAAAATTGACATCCAAAATTTTTTTCTCGAAAAAAATTAAAAAAATTTGTTGTATAAAAAATTAATTTAATAATAAAATGATTTTTAAACTTTGTTTGCATGAATTCATACTTTTCCGGAAATCAGACGGCAATTCCATGTATTTGAACATTTTTATCTCATTAAATCCATGTTTTATATTTATAAAATGTATTTTAAATCCCAAAGTCTTTTACATAAGAGCAAGTTCGTGCGATCCAGTCGTGCATTTAATTTATTTTGTCTTTTGAGTTCGTTGTGGAGTCTTAAGCAATTATAGTACTTTTTGTTGCTCCATTTTATTTCATCAGCGGCCATATTGAATTGTGTTTCATCAGCAGCGGCAGAAGCGCAATGATTCGAATAAACCAAGAAACGGGAGAAAATGAAATGTCAAAAACATGCAATTAAATCATATCTACCCATGCATCACCAGTATCCCTTATCTCTATTTCATAATCATTCTCTTTTGCACTTCATTGATTCTTGACTAAACATGTGCCGTGTATCATGAAGATGAACCATTGGGGTGACACCTCAAGCATACCGATAGCACTCTTGTTAGATTTGTCTCTGCTAAATTTAATTATAAAATATTTTCTTTTGTACTACTTGTTTTTTTATCTCCACTCTCTACTGTAAGATCGTGCACTAATTTCAGCGCCACCACCAGGATAGCGTTGTTACCATAAAATCACGCTCCATGATAATACTAGGTGCGTTTTATTATCTACGGATCTATGTAGATGCGGATCTGGTTTAATTTTTAACATGTATTACAAAAACAATTTGGAATCCTGTTCTCTATCTGCATCTATTTCAAAGATCCAAAAATTAGTTCTTTCTCTGGCCAGTAGATGGCTTGTTATGGTAAGGTAGCGTAAACTACAGTGTAATGCCGTCGTCCACTAGACGATCAACGCACAAATTTCGAATCCAACGCCTTCAACTCTAATGTACCTACGGTGCCCTCAATTCTGTTCAACCAACGGGTTGGATCTAGTTGTTGGCCGTTGCTCAGCGAATTGCGCAACAGGTGTACGGGTAGTGTACGAGCTCGTGTTGCTCCTTGAAAATGTTCGATGAGCACGTTGAGCAACATTTTCAAGATAATGTGTTGTACATTATTTGTTGAACGCGTTGATCAACTTTTTAATTTTCTTTGGGATTTCTTGACTTAATATTGTGTTGCGTTGGGTTAGTTGCAGTGAAATGTGTCTACGTGGTTGAACTATTGCGTTGCCATGAACTTGCAGTTGTTGCAACGTCTTGCAAACTGTAGTTTATGTATTTTGGTTTTTCGTCATGGAAGGTGATAAAAAAACAGAGTGGACCATGGAATAAATTTTGCAATTGATTTCAGCAATTGAGGAAAAGCCCAATATATGGGACATTAAGAGCCCCTCTTATAAGAATCGAGATGCCAGGGAATTGGCTTGGTCTCAAATTTCCTCGAAAATGCAATTGCCTAATGTACCGAAATGAAGTCAAAATTATTTCAGGTTTGACGTTTGAGTTTTTTGTTTATTGTGGTGCGTTCAACGCGTTCCACAACAAGTGATCCTTGGTTAAGTGTACGAAGGTATCAACTCGTTCATCAACTGGTTGAGCAACCATATCGAAAACGCAGTTGATCAACTCGAAATACTTTTTTTTCTGTTAAAATCGAACAAGTTTATCAACTAGTTTACGAGGTTATTCAACATTTCAGTAAGTTGGTCAACTAGGTGTACGGAGCTATTCAACACTGGAATGATTTTTAAGAGTTGATCAACTAGGTGTGCGAGGTTAATCAACATATGGAAAGTTGGTCAATTATGTGTACGGGGCTCCAAATGCATTTTGTACAACTTAAGTTGCGCAACGTGAATTACGTAAGTTGCTGCACTAGTATAAGAGGTTGTCGATTCGTTTATCCAACGAAAGAGTTGAATAAAAAGTTGAACGAAGTTGGTTGAACTTATCGCGCACATAGTGGACGACCGGCATAAAGAAAAAAGACAAAACAAATTTGGAAATCAACAAATATAAGGATAATGGAGATGAGTATACAACACAACCGTCACTATGATCTGTACTGTATCGTTTTATTTTCAAGAGTTAATATACAATATGGATCATTGGTGATAATAAAACGCGGCTACTATAGGTTATACAGAGTGATTGGCATAAGGTGTGACAAAAAGCTAGGACGTGTAGGTTGGACTTAGACAAGAAAAAAATCGTATGGGAGGGGGGGGTCTATTTCCCCCCGTTTAGGCAGGAGGGGCAATTTAAGAAAAAAATCACTTAAAACAGAAAAAAAATTATTAAAAAATAACGGTGATACCTACAGAGTAATGCTATAACATTTTGAAAAGCCAGAAATACATTCTTTAATTTTGTTTTTCAATAAAGTTGTTCGAGTGAATAGTTTTTGAAAAATTAATTTTCAAAATCAAAATTTTGAAAAAAAAAAAATGAAAAAATTTTTTTTAAACAATTTTTTTTCAAAATTTTACGTAATTAAGTATTACTTTTTTATTCAATATTCAATGCTCTTTTTAATTTTTGATCAAACACAAAAAACCGGATGTCGAAATGTTTTGTAGTTTTTGAGAAAATCAAAAATAACAAAAACTACTTTTGTTCTAAGAAAAGCCTTTTATTTTAGTTTTTACGTTTTTGGATTCTTATGTAGGTGAATTTACGATTGAAAGGATTAACTTTCTTTTTACTATTCTTTTAATTATCGTCTTATAAGCATACAATAATGTGACAAAGTACTGGATTAACCATATTTCACACATTTTTTCATTGAGAACACCTGCGTGAGAGCATTGGTTTAAAATTGACCTGCCACTTTTTTATTATGGTGGGGTCGGCTTGGCTTAGGTGCATTTACGAAAGAAAGGATTAACGTTTTTTGTAAAATTTTTTTATTATCAGTCTTATAAGCATACAATAACACATTTTTTCATTGAGAACACCTGCGTGAGAGCATTGGATTAATATTGATCTGCGAATGTTTTTTAAATAATGCAGCGTTACACGCCCTAACTAGTGACAGAAAAATGCAATTGCGAAATAAGAACAAAAATGTTCCTCAATCTTGAAATCAATTTAAATAATAAATACATGCATATTTAGATAAAATGCATAATTACTGTTTATTTAAAGTTAATCCTTTCTTTCGTAAATGCACCTAAGCCAAGCCGACCCCACCATAATAAAAAAGTGGCAGGTCAATTTTAAACCAATGCTCTCACGCAGGTGTTCTCAATGAAAAAATGTGTGAAATATGGTTAATCCAGTACTTTGTCACATTATTGTATGCTTATAAGACGATAATTAAAAGAATAGTAAAAAGAAAGTTAATCCTTTCAATCGTAAATTCACCTACATAAGAATCCAAAAACGTAAAAACTAAAATAAAAGGCTTTTCTTAGAACAAAAGTAGTTTCTGTTATTTTTGATTTTCTCAAAAACCACAAAACATTTTCACATCCGGTTTCTTGTGTTTGATCAAAAATTAATAAGAGCATTGAATATTGAATAAAAAAATAATACTTAATTACGTAAAATTTTGAAAAAAAATTGTTTAAAAAAAAATTTTTCATTTTTTTTTTCAAAATTTTGATTTTGAAAATTAATTTTTCAAAAACTATTCACTCGAACAACTTTATTTAAAAACAAATTTAAAGAATGTATTTCTGGCTTTTCAAAATGCTATAGCATTACTCTGTAGGTATCACCGTTATTTTTTAATAATTTTTTTTCTGTTTTAAGTGATTTGTTTCTTAAATTGCCCCTCCCGCCTAAACGGGGGGAAATAGACCCCCCCTCCCATACGATTTTTTTCTTGTCTAAGTCCAACATACACGCCCTAGCTTTTTGTCACACCTTATGCCAATCACCCTGTTTATACAAAGCTACTAGTAAAGGTCCAACTATAATAAGCTAGTATATGCTATGCGTGCATAATTAAACATAATAAACACAATAATCAATCAATAACTATAATGGCGTACAGCAGCTTTTCTATAAGTTTCGTTAAAATTAAACAAGTGCGATCCCAAATTGAAATAAGTAGATATGCAAACAAAAAACAGAGAAGCTAACAGAGTTAGTTCAAAGTAATAACTTTGTATATTATTATACTCGTAACCTATAGTATTATCATTGAGCGTGATTTTGTATTGCGAACGCTAGCCCAGTGGTAGCGCTGAAATTAGCGCACGCTTTTACAGTTGAGACTAGGATAACATACAAAACAAGTAGTAAAAAAGAGAATATTTTATTATTAAATTAAGCAAAGATAAATCTAGCAATTGCAGTCCCTAGCCTTAAGATGTCGCCACAATCTTTCGTCTTCTTGATAGTACTATAAGTTTTATATACAAAGGTAATAACACCTGCATTGAACTTGGGCGTGAATCAGTTTATGAATTCTGAACATGGATGTGTAGCATTTTGTATGTATAGTCGTTGCATTTTAACACGTATTTAGAAATGCGGACAAAGTAGAAAACCAAAGAGCATAAAGCTTAGTGTACACGATTAGTAGATCTTTCTAAATTGACAGATCTGTCAGTGAAAAAAATGCTTACAATGTCTTACAACCGTGTAGTCTTACAATTAATTGTTAGAAGACATGTATAAAAATTAATTGTAAGAAATCTGACAATCATGTGTACGCTAGCTGACAATTGTGTAAATTGAGATTTCGATTCAGGTATCGAAAGATTGAATTTAAATGGAATCGAAGTGACATTTTGGCGGACTGGCTAAACATAACAAAGTCCCCGAATCATCTTCACTTCCACCATTTTCAAGCGTTAACAGAACCCTTAAGTGTGATATTACTCGATGATTTTTCAGTTATATCATGAGATGTTTTTTTTTCTCGTTGGCACTAATTTAATTTCCAAAAAAGTCATGAGTTAAAAGCCGTCCTGCAATAGCAGTCTTAGAAGCTTGACCAGAGAAAAACCTTCTCCTTCTCTTTGCTTAATACGTGATTTATTAAATATATCTTAATCATAGCATGGTCCAGGCCATCCAGCAACAAAGTATATCCATGATTCTAAATTGAAAGTCAACTACTGTTTGAACATTCATTGAGAAATTACCTTTCCGGTCTCTGTGCAATTCGCTGGTTACTCCCAATTTAACATTTAAAGATCTTAATTTGGCTACTGCTTCTAAGACCTTGTGTATTATCTTGCAAGCTTGCTATCTCCAACGAAGTCACCAAATACAATTAAAAATGTTCCTAGTGAAAAATTTCGGAGAGTTAAATCTAATATGCTCGTAATATTCATTAACCCATTCTCTCCCATTGTACTTTTTAAAGTACAGTAAAATGCATTTTAAAAATGACCATTTAACAGCATGCCATGAAATAAAAATTATCTTTTTGAATTTGTGTTCACAAAAGTCAATATTATTTGAATTTTTTCAGATACTTTTTTATTTTTTAATCACAGTAGGGTGTTGTCCAATTGTCTTTTCGTAGAAAGCATTCTGAAAAATTTCTCGTTTTTTTTCCTTCAAAAACATTTGTGGTCATATGAACTTCAATTTACAAAATATTAAAAATTATTTTATGATTTTTATTTGAAACAAACATAAAGTTTACGAGCATACAAGTTCCTTCATATTTTTGTATATACATACGAAGGTAAGCAATGCCAAAGTTTGATGTACTTTCAAAAGTACAATGGGATCATGCATGTATTATTTTTATAATGATCAGAATGGTTTTTCAAACTATCCCTGTCAAAAACTTTTATGGTAAACGTTTTCAAAATCTGCTCTGGAAGAACTGCATAATAATACACATATCGACAACGGTGATATCGCCATAATTCCTCCACCGGTGGACGTGACTGACGAAGAGGATTCGATGAAGACAATATGAAAACAACGGAATTACCACTATATGTTCCAGGTGAGGTTAAGGTTTTTGTGACATGCCATTATCAGAGTTGAAGAAGTCGGACAAAATCAATTTCCTCAGTCGAGTTCCAACATACCGAACATAGCAAAGATGGTTATTTATACCAATTTGACACCTACTGTGAAACTACTCGTAAAAAATGTGAAACTTTCCATGAAAAGTCTCCCGCTAGGTTCAAGAGTGGTTCTTGACCTCCTCAAGAACATAAAATGTTCAAGTGACCATATTATGTTTTTTGACAACTTCTTCACAAGCTATAAGCTCATGAAATCTTAAAAGATAAACACTTCAGAACAACTTGTACGGCTCGCAACAACAGACAACAGATTTAGAAAATTTCCTTTACCACTTTACAAAGACTTTCAAAATCATAGTAGGGGTAGTTTTGATTACCAATTTGATTCTACCCATAAATTGCTTTTTGTAAAATTGAAGGACAACATCATAGTTACTATAGCCACAAATAACGATGTCACGATGTAACGAAAAGGTGGAGCTAGGAGCAACAAAAAAAGTGAATATACCCCAGCCTCTTTTGGTCAAGAATTATAATACAAATATGGGTGGTGTGAACCTCCATGACCAATTCATAAATACTTATTCCATTGAAATTCGAGGCAAGAAGTGGTGGTGGAACATTTGTATCTCCATGCTTTCGTTCACTGTTTCCAATGCCTGCAGCCTCCACAAGCTGACGAATAATTATAAAGGTGATCTACTCGAATCCACCAGAGCAATAACTCTTCTCTATGTTAGGTTCCACACTCTGAATGCAGGAAAAGGACAACCTAAACTAACTGTCAAGTCAAGCATTGCGGAGAGTCCAGGATACTAATACTTCCCCAAAAAATTATCAAATCAATTCAGATGTCGACAGTTTCATCTACGATCCAAATGGTGCTGTGAAATGTAAAATGTTACATTGTGTATAAATAAACACTATTTTAAAAATTTCTAGGTAAACACAAATTTAAATAGTATGTATGATCCCATTGCACTATATAAAGTACATCTTCATTACCAACAACGTAAATTTTTTTCAAAAACTTTTTTTGTATAAATGTTCTTATTTTATCCTCAATAAATAGAAAATACCATAAAAATATAATTTTTGCAATTTTAAATACACTTGGGAGTTAATGGGTTAAATTCGTATTCTAAAAATTCAAAATGCAAATCCTACGCTGGCGCTGGTCAACGAAGAAATGCTCTGAAACCATTTTTTCCAAATATACTTCAAATTAATATTTTTGTATCTTTTGGATAAAGGCTTTAACAGCTATCCGAGACTTTATCTGTCGAATATCACTATTCAAGACCGTTCAAACAAAAATTTGAAGTTCATCTTGCAGATAAGTTCCGGATAAGCTATCCGAGACACAAAAACAACCAAAATAGAATGAATGGATAACTATTTTAAAAGGTGCACAAATATACATAACATACATATGCATATATGAATAATTAAGAACTAAAACTTTGGGTATAAACTAATTTTATCCCTTTAACTTAACCAGAGGTTTCATATCAGCATACATAACCAACAAATTCACAATGAAATAATTTTGTATTGACCAAGTAATTATCACATCTCTGCTCTCTTAATTCAAATAATACTTAAAATACTTCATGATTCATGTTATACCATCACAATTTACTTTCGTAACCATTTTAACTTTACCATCCTGAATACACAAAATGGTTTCTTTTGAGAAAATAAAACAATGCTTGCATAATGGTTAATGTCCTTACAAGAGGCAACATAAGATCCTAATTGTCCTGGCCGGCCCGACAATTTGGGAAATCTTAATTATACTTATGAAGTCCTTTGGGAAGATGAAACTGTCTCAATAAAAGGTTTATTGTAACACTTAATACAGCCCAGCCATAATGAGATTATTAATTTAAGGATTTGAGTAACGAAATATAAATTCATTCTAATAGAATTATTATTGTGTGCATTGGATGTGTTGCTTCACGTGCAAGCAATATTTACAAATCAACCAGAATGGATTCTGCACACGAAGTTGTGATAATGATAAAAGCTATAACCGCACACACACGCCATGACTCATGAGTCATGACCATCCCCAGCACGTCTTCATACCCAGTTGTATCTAGTTATACATATAGAACTGGAGTCTGGAACAAAAGAAGGACAAATTATAGCAATTAGTTAAATTTAAGCGAAATCCAGAAAACCAACACAATCAAAATGGTGCGTGGGTATGTTCGTAATGTTTGTCTACTCACTTTTAATATCGGCGTGCTTCATTGGCCCACTTAGATACCCATAACAGTTTATGATCTGCAACTCACCTCTCACGCAGGGCCGGACAAGCTATACGTGCAAGCTGTGCAAATGCGCAGGGCGCTGAACTCAAAAGGCGCCTTGGGCAAGCGTTAAAAAAGCCACTACTTCATAACAACTACCTACCATCTTTTTTAAGTTTCATTTCTTTTTACAGCTCACTCCAATATTGGTATTTATTATATAACTAACAGCTAATTCTGAATTTAAAGACAGATATACATATATATAAAGATACATATCAAGTTTTCCAAAAATAAGTCGATGTTTAATTTCCTATACACACCCCCATTCCCACAGTAAAAAAACTACATCCCAAAATCTTTACAAAGTGCACAATTTTGTTCGCTTAACAACAGATACCTACATATTTGCTATTTTTCTCTTTATCAATCCACTGTTACGTTATTCTTCACACTCAATATCGCGTGTATGAGTGAAGGGATTTATTTTATTTTGTTATCCTTCCCCTATGCAGTGTAACATAAAACAGAATTTCAACAGCAAATACAGACAGTTACCAGTTTGCAAGTTGATAACATGAGTACGATGCCAATTGTTCTATATGAAATCGAAGTCAGCAATGTTACTCAAACAGAAATTCTGAGGTACAAAATTCATACTCAGTATGCAGAATTAAAAGTTGCGTCTAGGAATTTAAACTCTTCCGGTTGAGTGTTTCTTGTACTATGTTTTAGTTTGGCACTGGCCTCTGTTTATGAGTGAAATTTTATCACTGTCGTGTGTCGAGAATGAGACAAAGGGTTGAAATATGGAAATACTTGAGTGATGATGATGCGATGATTAGTGTTGAGGTTTGTCGTTAATGAGTGAATCTGTTTTATTTAATTTCTCCTTTTCTCTATTTTTTTGTTCTTGCCAGTTATTGTTTACATTTAAAAAGGGATTTTTTGACTGGTCTAATTACTTTATTAACTTCCCATAGGGAGTTATTTGTCTACAGTATTATGGTAAAAAAAACTCAAAACAAAAGAAAGGATAAGGAATCTATATTTACAACAAAACTTGCTACGCTACTATTCCAGTAGTGTATACGAGTATGTATAAGGTTATGATAATGGTTCAAACATGAAAGGAAAAGAGGCTGGTGTTCAAAACAAAATTAAGTGTTTTGAACCAAGAGCTTGGGTGAGTTCATAATCGTCAGCCTAACTAAGAACTGCATTATCTGCGTTCATAAAGTCAGATTTTCGATCGAACTAAACTAGCCCAACTGCAGTACATACCGTTCATAAACGTCAAACTGTCATCAGCGTCGGGCAGATTGTGCAGCTGAATTTTTTTGTCTGAAGAAGAGCGGAAATTTATAAAATTAACTTTACAGTCACAAGGAAGGACAAAGAGGCACTGTATAATAATCAGAAAGAAGCTTACATTGAATGTGGACCTCGACATCCTAAAATGACTACGGAATATATCGCCAGGATACTTTGAAACCACCTTCATTAAAAATGCATTTTTTGGCAATAAAGTCAGGCCCTTTTGTTTACTGCAGACATTCTGCACTATAAGTGCGTTCACAAATGCATTAGAAAAGAACTGCGATTGTACTAGCGCAGATTTTCTGCGTTTATGAATACACCCCTTATTTTGTTCAGGCTGCTTGCATTCCTTTTGGTTGTTGTTGGTTTTTAATGATTCAGCTTGCTGTTCATTGGAAGCTGTTAAGTTTTTTGACATTGCTCAATGCATATAAAACTTTGTATCAGGTTCAACAATGCGTTGGGACATACATATATACAAAAAATTTCGCTGGTTTGACCTTAAAACCCCTTTCTGAAACCAGATGGGAGTATACTAAATGCTTTAAAACCATTTAAAATCTTAGAAGCTATAATATGAAGCTCTTATTGAAATATCTGAGGCTGGAAACGTTGAGAATAGAAACATGCTGTACTTAGGAAGTAAAATTTTAGTTTAAAGTTTATATGTTGCATATTAATCTAGTTTGATATTTAAGAAAAAAATAATGGCGCAAAATTTTAATTGAATTAGTACGATGCTAAAGCTGTTTTAGTATGAGACTAGGTTAAAACAATAATTTTAATCGAATATAGCATCAAACTTCTCTACCCTTTTATTAAAGTTAAAATCATCAAATACCTACTTTATTTTTTTAGTATCGAGCTAGCTTCATATGACACTTTGACATTTGCAGACATCAAAAAAGGTTCGTGTACTTATTTTTTTAAACGAAATGTCGTTGTTTTAGGTGTGTTCAGAGCAATTTATTAAGGAAATTCTTTTAGTACGATACTAGTGAGAAAATGTTTAAAATTAAGAATGAGTTAGTAAACTACTATAAAGTTAGCAAATAATAATAGGCTGTTTAAAATTTTGCGCCAATATTACTAGTAAGTATTTACAAACTCCGTCTGCTAATTTATCTATACTAAATATGCTACTCAAAACTCTTTAGTGGAAATGCGATCAGAAGAACAATTCACTAACGTGCAATCAGCTGAAGCCATAGCTCTAAATCTATAAATACCATCACAGTTTCCTCAAATAACAGTTTTTTGAAACTAAAATTAATAAAAAAACTACTTCAGGACCCCAAAGACTCAGGAAAGATAAGTTGACTAGTCAATCATGGCTATAGAGAAAGAGCTTGTCAAGTCATTATATTATGATGATCTGGTAGCTGAGTTTGCTAAAACAGAAGCCAGAAAAGTTAATATAGCCGGTTCTATTTATTTTTATTAAAATAATAATCTTATTATTATTTCCTACATGAGCAACAATTAATGAGTTCATTATTTATTTGTATGTTGTTATGTTTTTGAATTAGTTTTTAAATATTTTTTACTTCAAAAAATACTTTTTTCAGTTCCTAAATTTTTGTGATATATTTTTGATTTCTTAGTTTTTAATAAAAATCATATTTATTTTAATAAAATATAAGTATTATCTAGGAATAGGCCTCTTGGGGATCCCTTGTTAAAAAAACGCATTGCAAAGGGTACTCCTTGGGTAATGAGGAAATGACTTTTTCCGGCAATCCAATCCAAATGAGAGGCGCCACTGATAAAGCTTGCGCAGGGCTCTAATTTAGCTCGGGCCGGTCCTGCTCTCACGTAACGATTAAATAAATTAAATTCAAAAAATTAGGGGTAAGATCTTAATGAATTTATTCGACATGAAATATAACTCAACAAAAAAATAAATTAGAGTAATTTTTCTTGTTAAAAAATTGGTTAGAGTTGGCCTCGGGACTTTATTTAACGAGAAAACATTATACATACTCGTAGTTCTTAAAACCAGCGCTGCCATTTCAGCAAAACAATGTAAGTTCCTGGACACACAGTAAAGATGTGTAAAAATCAGCGTTCGTCCGATTGCCGAATTTTTGTTATCGAACGTACCTAATAAATAGGCTTCGGATTTTCATGCACTTAAAATCTGAATATATGCGCTTAAAATATGCGCTTAAAAATGCAAAATATGCACTTAAAACCAATTCAACTTAATTTCTATTCAATATAAAAACACATTTTCTTCATCTTTTAAAATAAGTTAAAAATAAGACTCAAAAACTAAGCATGAGTGCATCAGTCAACATTTTTCAGTTTATATGTAGTGGTTTACATAGCTGAGCACCGTTAATCAAACAGTTAACGTCGTTAATAGTTAATCCGCTACTAAAAAATTTAGCTTCGTTAAAAGTTAAAGCGTTAAATTTGGGAAGAATTAACGCAACGAGTTGCGCAACAAGTTTACGGGTAGTGTAAGAGATTGTGTTGCTCCTTGAAAATGTTCAATCAACACGTTGAGCAACATTTTCAAGATAATGTGTTGCACATTATTTGTTCAACGCGTTGATCAACTTTTTAATTTTCTTTGGGATTTCTTGACGTAATATTGTGTTGCGTTGCGTTGGCTGCAGAGAAATGTGTCTACGTGGGTTGAACTATTGCGTTGCCATGAACTTGCAGTTGTTGCAACTGCCAAACTGTAGTTTATTTTGGTTTTTCGTCATGGAAGGTGATAAAAAAACAGAGTGGACTACGGAATTAATTTTGCAATTGATTTCAGCAATTGAGGAAAAGCCCAATATATGGGACATTAAGAACCCCTCTTATAAAAATCGAGATGCCAGGGAATTGGCTTGGTCTCAAATTTCCTCGAAAATGCAATTACCTAAACTTTGAATTCGAATTTACGGGCGCGGTGGGATCAATCGATTTTAATTTCTCATGTATTTCATTGAAAAAACAATTTTCTTCGCGACTCAAGAAAAAATCATCTACCCAGAATCGTCTCGGCTGTTTTTTCTTCCTTTGTCGTTCATTTTCTAATATTATTAATGCGGCAGCCACTTTTTTTTCTTAGAGGAAATCATACTCATACGGAACAAATTTAAGAATACTTTTGTTACGAATGGCAACACTGCCCTTCGAGTCTCTACCATCTTACCATCAATACATCTTACCATCAATACATCTTACCATCAACACATACATATATATATAAACTCTGTATTATACATAAGAATGTAATGTAATTTTGAGTCTTGATCGGTCTCTCGACCGTGATAGATATGTTCTTTACTACGAGTAAAACGGAGAAATAAAAGTGGGTTTTTTTATATAATTTTTCCCACAGAAAAATTTCGCACTGTTTTTATTTAATTGTAGTTGGAACATTATGGTCCTTCGAGTCGCGATATTAAAAAAAAAAAAAAAAGAAAAATCGGTTCGGGAGAATGTGATTTGTGAAAAGTGAAAAAATCCACCAAAGCAGCAGGAAGCCGCCAACAAACACAAACACAAGGATAATGTGTCACTGTGTGAACCAAGGATAGACAAATAATGGAGTAACAGTAAGGTTTGGTTGTGAAGCAGATTTGCAACACAAGGATGTGTGCAATTCGCTTACACACCAAAAACATTTTACAAATAATTAATAATCTTTCTTGGTGACTTAAAATCACTTTTTTCAGCCTAAATTTTTGGTGCTTTACAATCACCGCCACATTAGGTCGTAGTTCTTTTTTTTGCGTCTTATTTGGTGCCTTACAACCACCAACACATTTTTTTTTTGCGTCTTATTTGGTGCCTTACAACCACCAACACATTTTTTTTGCGTCTTATTTGGTGCCTTACAACCACCAACACATTTTTTTTTGCGTCTTATTTGGTGCCTTACAACCACCAACACATTTTTTTTGCGTCTTATTTGGTGCCTTACAACCACCAACACATTTTTTTTTTTTTTTTTTTGCGTCTTATTTGGTGCCTTACAACCACCAACACAATTTTGTTTGCGTTTTATTTGGTGACATACGAGTACAATCACCTTTTCCAGGATTTAATAAAATTATAGTGACTTACAACCACTATTTTAAGGAGAAAAAAACATTTACGGGTGCCTTACAACCACCTATTTTAAGGATTATATTATATCGATATCCAAATGATATTAAACGCCATGTCGTATTATATCGGATATATCGGATAAAGAAAATGCAGGTAGGAACATGCATCGGATAAATTCTGGAAGTATTGTGCTGAATCAAAATTCACACAATCAAAACAAAACTATACACGTAGGAACACGTATAGAACTCTATACATACAATTTAAAAAATGTGCGCTGAATATCACATTTATTAAGTAAACAATAATATGTGCAGGAGCATACAAACATGCGCAACTTATTTAGAGACAAGAATAATCTCTTTCTCTTTTTTCTACACATCAAACACAATATGGAAATTGTCTCGCCAACTCAACCAGCAACCAACCCTATATACTCACTTAAAGTATTTAACTATACACACCCAAACATCTCTCTGCTCACAGGAGTAAGAAATTGGAACAGAGCAGCCGCGCAGAGGCCTGCCTGCTTTACTGCTTTAGTTTTGAAGAATATTTTAAACAGTGCGGTTGTTCATTCGGAAGATTGACAAAAATTAAAAATCAGATTAAATAAAAACAAAAAAGGAAAATAATAACAACAAAAAAGGAAAATAAACAAAAAAGGAAAATAATAATGAAAAAAGGAATGTCCAAAAAAGGTATTTAAAATATAAAATAAGTGAATAAAAAATACGATTGTCCACATCAAGATTAATTTGTGCGGGTTTTTTATTTTTTTTGTGTGTGCTAGGCAGACGTAGAACGTAGAAGCAGATGTGTGTTATTTTTGTTTGGTGAAATAGGGGTTATTTTTCTCTGCTTGTGCGTTGGTTCTTTTTTTTTTTTTGTTGTTTGTGTCGAGTGTGTTATAAAATCGCCAGGAAGGCGCGGCGGCGCGACGATAAAAAATTAGTGAGGAAATGGATAAATATAGGAATATTTAATTTATTTTTGTGAAATAGGAGATTTCTAATAATCCAGTAGGGTTATTCATAATGTTTCTAGGAAGAAAAATGGAAAAAGGTGCATGCACATATATGCATGGAAAGTTTATAAATATTTATTAAACATTCTCTTGAGGACTCGAGAATTTATTATTTCAGGAGAAAAAATAGGAGTTATGGGAAGTAATTAGTCTGGTGATCAGGAGAAATATTCTAGCTAAAATTGGAGGGAGTGTTTCGCGTGAGCACATAGATGCGTAGACCGCAAACACATTATATATAAAAAAGGAATATATATATTAACTATTTCTCTTGAGGACTCGAGAAATAATTCTAGGAAGAATGGAATGAGCGTTAAGTGCGAGCACAGTAGATGCCTTGACCACAACGCACTATTATGTTGTTATTAAACAATTAGCCAGGAGGATCTGGATATTTCTAGGAAGAAAGGATGTAGAAAAGGAAAATATTTTAGTAAGGGAACTACTAAGTATTTAAAATCAAAAGGATTTGAAAATTAATTATTAGGATTTTTATATTGTTCTCAAAAGGATTTGAGAATTATTAGAATTTTATTATTCTCAAAAGGATTTGGGAATAGTTTTTGATTTCTCTCAAAAGGATTTGACAATTATTAGCATTTTTATATTATTCTCAAAAGGATTTGGGAAAAGTTTTGATTTTTCTCAAAAGGATTTGAGAATTATTCGGATTTTTTATATTTCTCTCAAAAGGATTTGAGAATCATTAGGATTTTTATTATTCTCAAAAGGATCTGGGAATAGTTTTGATTTTTCTCAAAAGGATTTGAGAATTATTCGGATTTTTATATTTCTCTCAAAAGGATTTGAGAATTATTTGGATTTATATATTGTTCTCAGAAGGATTTGAGAATCATTAGGATTTTTATTATTCTCAAAAGGATTTGGGAATAGTTTTTGATTTTTCTCAAAAGGATTTGAGAATTATTCGGATTTTTATATTTCTCTCAAAAGGATTTGAGAATTATTAGGGTTTTTATTATTCTCAAAAGGATTTGGGAATAGTTTTTGATTTTTCTTAAAAGGATTTGAGAATTCGGATTTATTATATTTCTCTCAAAAGGTTTGAGAATTATTTGGATTTTTATATTGTTCTCAAAAGGATTTGAGAATCATTAGGATTTTTATTATTCTCAAAAGGATTTGGGAATAGTTTTCGATTTTTTCTCAAAAGGATTTGAGAATTCGGATTTTTTATATTCTCTCAAAGGGATTTGAGAATTATTAGGATTTTTATATTATTCTCAAAAGGATTTGGGCATAGTTTTTGATTTTCTCACAAAAGGATTTGAAAAATATTGGAATTTATTCTGTTCTGAAAGGATTTGTGAATAGTTTTTGATTTTTATCAATAGGATTTGAAAAATTAATTGGATTTATTATGTTCTCAAAGGATTTGCGAACAAAAACTAATTTTCTTAAAGGGATTTGAGAATGATTTGGATATTTTGAAGGGATTTGAAAAGGATTTTAAATTGTTGATATTTAATTTCAAAAGGATTTGAGAGCGTACAAATTTGGGAAATTTACTTGGAAAGAGAAATTATTTTAGGGAGGAAGGAAATAATACGTTCTGTTGGTTCATATAGGGGTACACAACGTTATTGTCTCGATGTGGCATAGGAATGCTAAAAATATATTTTCTAAATATTTGTCTACCGTAAAACTAAACACATATTTAATTTTCTCCCAAAAACAAAGCGGTCAAGCCAAAAAAAGAAGTTAAGTCAGGAGACACAGGAGAGTCAGGAGACACAGGAGAGTCAGGAGACACAGGAGAGTCGGGAGACACAGGAGAGTCAGGAGACACAGGAGAGTCAGAAGACACAGGAGAGTCTGGAGACACAGGAGAGTCAGGAGGCACAAGAGACACAGGAGCCAGCACAGGATGTGCAAGATAAAGCATTCATGTCGTTTAGGAGAGCGATTACTAGGAGTGCTATTTTCGCCAGGTCACAGGAAGTGAAGAAATTATCTCGTGAAGGATTGTTGCTGAGAGCAGATCGCATCCTCCAGTTATGGGACAAGGCGAATGAGCGATACCTGGAGTTGTTGGAGAAAATTAACGAGGAAGCGTTAGCATGTCTGGAGACAGAAATGGAGGCCATGGAGGTGGAATACTTCGAGGCAGCGGAAGTAATGAGGAAACTGCTCAAACAAGCAGAGAAAGAACAAAAAGCGAGCGAGGCACGTTCTGCAAATGAAGAGGAACTTCTATCGAGGAATTTAAATGTAAGTTTGACAATGCCAACCTTACAGCACGATATTAAAAACACTTGGGGGGAGTTTGACGGATCGCTTCTCAAATGGATAGGTTTTAGGGATAGGTTCCGGGCTGCTATCCACGATAATGAGGACATATCGACAGCCTACAAATATTCCTATCTAAAGAAGTCGCTTACTGGAAAAGCATCAAAGGCCCTAGGAGAGAGCCATCTACATCCAGATAGCTATAAGGAGGCATGGGAGAGGCTTATCCAATTATATCAAAAGCCCTACCATATAAGCAAGGAATACCTCAATCAATTTTATAGACTACCAGTGCTTAAGGATAAGCCAACATCCAACGAATTGCAACGGATGTCAAATGTGACTTATGAAACCATAAGACAACTCAAAGCACTCGGAGTTCCTGTGGAACATTGGGACATGGTGTTTGTAATTGGGTTGCATGACCGTTTGGATCAGGAGACCAAAAGGCAGTGGGAGCTGCAAAGGACGTGCGAGTCACCTAAAGTTGGGGAAATATTAGCATTCCTCGACAAACAAGCAGGAGCTTTGGAGGATACCAGGGTTGGATGGAGAAACCTTCCCTCTACATCAGGAGCAGTCAAGCCTGTCCAGGAGGACATTCGTAGGAGCGAAACAGTGGCAAGCCGTACGAACAAGGAAAAGGGTACTACTACCTATACCCGAGGTCCATGCGAAGCATGTGGAAAGGATTCTCACGCACTATATCACTGTCCGGAATTTTGTACACTAAGTCTGCTAGCACGGAAGGATTTCGTTAATCGGAGAAAAATATGCTAAAACTGCCTTAGAAAAGGACCCAGGAAGGAGGTATGCTCAGCAATTAAATGCAGAGATCCAAAATGCCGAGAGGACACGGCCCATAACAGCATGCTCTGTCCAGTCAAACAGGGTTTGAAAAATATATTGACTTTGCGCGCAGAAAGCTGCAGGAGGGATAACCAGCTAGGCAAAAAGAAAGCCTGACTTGAGGAGAATCCAGCCAAAAGGAGGAGGCTGGAAAATACTAAAACTACCGTTAATATAGGTAAATCTATAAAAATAAGAAAAAATCAAGAAAAATAAATAATGACTAACTAAAATTATTTTTATAAGCACCGTACAATACGTCTTTCAATTTTTGTTGTTCTCTAATATTTTTTTTTCCCTTTAGGTAGGCAACTTAGTCTTATGCCGACTGTCATGGTAAGCTTAGAGAATGAAGGGATTAGGTTAGGGCCGATAAGAGGTTTTCTGGATACAGGCTCACAGCCAAATGTAATTAGTTATAAACTAGTACAGGAGTACAAGCTTTCAGCATTGACCACTTGCAGGAAGGCAGTGGGTATCAATGGTGTACCTTTTAAAATTTCTAATAAAGTAAAAATTAAGATATTTCCATGGTTTGATTCTGAAGCACAGGAGTGCATGGAGGAGATTTTTTGGGTTTTACCAAAAGAAAGTAATTGGGAACCAATAATTCCAACGGTTATTCTGAATCCCAAGTTGATTCACAAACCAACAGATATACCCTGGGCGGACCCAGAATATTGGAGACCAAATCCAATTCACTTAATTTTTGGTGTTGGCTTTTTCGCAAAAGTAGTCACATCAGTTATACAAAGAAATTTAAGCGGGATCACATTAATGGAAACTCAGGTAGGGATTATAATATTTGGAACACAAACTGAAAATATGGACGAGTTGACAGGACAGTCAATTTCGTGCATTCAATACAATAAAGAGGATCAGTTAGATAAATTATTAGAGCGACTATGGCAACAAGACCAAGTCAGTTCATGCTCTAGGTAGGTATACGGAGGAGGAAATGTTAGTGGAAAAACATTTTATGGAAACATATAATCGGGATGAATCAGGAAGATTCGTAGTAAAAATTCCGTTAAAAAAGGAGATTAAAGAGCTAGGAAGTTCAAGGGAAATAGCTTTAAGACGTTTTTTATATTTAGAAAAGCGTTTTACAAAAAATCAGGAGATTAGGAAAATTTATGTGGAGAAAATGAGAGATGAGATACAATTAGGTCATCTCGTTTTAGCCACGGAAAGGCCAAGGATAGGAGAAATGGTGTACTACATACCACATCATTGCATTCCGAAGGATAATCGGATTGTTTTCGACGCAAGTTGCAAAACAGACAAAGGATTGTCACTTAATGACATTCAGATGTTAGGACCAAAATTGCAAAAGGATTTGCACGAAACTATCATGCGTTTTCGGAGACATAAAATAGCAATATATGCAGATATTAGGAAAATGTTCAATCAAGTGAAGCTTGATAAAGAACAGTGGAATTTACAAAGGATATTTTGGAGGGAGGACCCTAACCAAAGATTGCAGGAGTATTGGCTAACTGTAATAACATTTGGATTGACGGCATCACCATTTGTAGCAGTTCGGTCAGTTATTGAAGCTGCCAGGAAGGCAAAAGGAGAATTACCATTCGCTGCCAAGGCGATAGAAGAGGACTTCTACATGGATGATTGTGTGACAGGATCTCACACAGAAAAATCTGCTATCAAATTAGCAAAAGAAATTGATATCATTTTAAAAGGAGCTTATTTCGAATTACGAAAGTGGAAATCAAACAGCCAGGCGGTTGTAAGAGCTATGGATTCGGAATCGGAAAAAACTTTGTTATTTTCGGAGGGGGAAGGTACAACCATTTTAGGACTTAAATGGTTGATAGAGGAAGACAAATTCACTTTTATGGTAAGGAACCCTAAATTTGATGGAGTCATAACTAAAAGGAAAATAGTAAGCCATGTAGCACAACTATATGATCCAAATGGATTTATATCTCCAGTTACAATAATTGGTAAGATTTTAATTCAGGAATTATGGAAATTAAAGATCGATTGGGATGAAAGACCACCGATTGACTTGGAGAATAGGTGGATCGAATTTTGGAACTCGATTATTTATTTGGAAAATTTCCAAATAGACAGGTGGATAGGGACAGGTAAAAATCCAAATATACAAATTCATGGGTTCTCAGATAGCAGCGAGTCCGCACTAGGAGCGGTGGTATATATTAGAGTAAAACATGATAATAGTATGGTAACAAGTAAACTACTGACATCAAAAACCCGAGTAGCACCATTGAAGATGGTTACCATTCCGCGTTTAGAATTATCAGCAGCAGAGTTACTTTCAAGAATGGTAAAGATGGTTAGGGAATCAATGGAATGGCCAACAGCAGAATATGTGCTTTGGATTGATTCTAGTCCGGCATATTATTGGATACAAAAGGAAACATGGGATTTAAGAACATATGTTGCTAACAGAGTTGCATCGATACAATCAAATACAGATGTTAGATGCTGGCGTCATATAGATGGCAAGGAGAATCCAGCTGATTTACTGACAAGAGGAATTTTACCTAAAGACTTAGTGAATAACAAGCTATGGCTTTATGGTCCTATTTGGATAACTACGGAGCAAACAAGTTGGCCAAGGAGTAAAATAATGGAGGGAATAAACCAAGAGGTAAATAATGAAATGAAAATATATTCTATTTCATATTTTAAGGAGATTATACATATAAGGCTTAGAGGAACTAAGTCATGCGTGTCGTTATTGGAATATACAAATAAACTGGAACGAATAATTAATATTATTAGCTATGCCAGGAGGTTTATAGAAAATTGGATAAACTGGAGAAAAGAACTCAAAGGAAAAACTAAAGATATAAAACGTAGGTCAAAAAGAAGGAAAGTGCATCAGGAAGTTGCACTTCCTACTTTGGAAGAAAAAGCTTTAGCTATGGAATATCTGATAAGGAAAAATCAGCAGGAATATTATAACAAGGAGATTACAGCATTGAATGCTGGGAAGCATTTACCGGACAGGAGTCCAATAGAAGGATTAAAACCGATCAAGGATGATCACGGATTGCTGAGGGTTGGCGGCAGACTAGGAAGGTCGGAAATCGATTATGAAATGAAACATCCAGCGATTATTGCTAACGGTTCAAGGATGGCCGAATTGGTAATGATTTATGCTCATCAGGAGACGAAGCATGGAGGCATCCAAGTAATGATGCAATTTATAAGACAAATGTATTGGATACCAAAATTACGGAATGGATTACGGAGTATCATACACAAATGTGTAATGTGCGTTCGTTTAAATGCTCGAATGGAGGGGCAGTTGATGGCGGAATTACCATCAGAAAGAGTTCAGATTGGGAAACCATTTTTAGCTACAGGAGTAGATTACGCTGGCCCTTTTGAATTGAAAGTGGAAAGCGGGATAGGAAGGAAAAATAGGAGAAAATGTTGGGTGGCAATATTTGTATGTCTTAGAACCAGGGCGGTTCATATTGAGATAGTTTCAGATTTATCGTCAATGGCCTTCATTGCTTCTTTTGAACGGTTCATTGCTAGGAGAGGGAGATGTGAAAGAATGTTTAGCGACAACGGAACAGCTTTCGTTGGCGCTTCTAAGGAATTAATCAAAGCTTTAAAAGTATTTTCAGACAAAGATATGCGGGAGCACCTTCATCAAAAAGGCACTAACTGGCATTTCATGACACCAGCAGCACCTCACCAAGGAGGAATATATGAGGCTGCGGTGAAATCCATGAAGTTTCATTTAAGACGGATTGTTGGGCAAAGGACATTGCCATATGAGGAGTTTGGAACTTTACTCACTCAGATTGAAGCCATTCTCAATTCGAGACCCCTTCACCCTTTGAGTGACGATCCTATGGATATCCAGGCGTTGACGCCGGGACATTTTCTGGTAGGTGAACCATTAATTTTACCTCTTCCTTTCAGATTAGATGAAAGAAAAGACCTAGCGGGAGCTAAACAATGGAAAGAGAGGCAGCAAATGATCAAACATTTCTGGTCTCGCTGGCAGTCAGAATATTTGACAACTCTGCAGGAGCGGAAAAAATGGAGAAAGGAGAATTTGAAAGTTGGGCAATTGGTGGTTCTCAGGAGTGAAAATTTCCCACCAGCCAGCTGGGCGTTGGGCAGAATCTGTGAACTACTCCACAGTCCAGATGGCCTCGTCCGAAACGTCATCGTCCAAACAGCTACCAATCAGTTAAAGCGACCGGTGCAAAAGTTATGCATCCTTCCAATCAGTCAGGAGACAGAGGAGTAAAAACGATGTTTTTAGCCGGGACTGTTACGAATGGCAACACTGCCCTTCGAGTCTCTACCATCTTACCATCAATACATCTTACCATCAATACATCTTACCATCAACACATACATATATATATAAACTCTGTATTATACATAAGAATGTAATGTAATTTTGAGTCTTGATCGGTCTCTCGACCGTGATAGATATGTTCTTTACTACGAGTAAAACGGAGAAATAAAAGTGGGTTTTTTTATATAATTTTTCCCACAGAAAAATTTCGCACTGTTTTTATTTAATTGTAGTTGGAACAACTTTAAAGCGAAGGCGTGCGTCGACAATAAATGTATGAACCGAACTGAAGTCAAAATTATTTCAGGTTTGAAGTTTGAGTTTTTTGTTTATCGTGGTGCGTTCAACGCGTTCCCCAACGAGTGATCCTTGGTTAAGTGTACGAAGGTATTAACTCGTTCATCAACTGGTTGAGCAACAATATCGAAAACGCAGTTGATCAACTCGAAAAAATTTGTTTTCTGTCAAAATCGAACAAGTTTTTCAACTAGTGTACGAGGTTATTCAACATTTGAGTAAGTTGGTCAACTAGGTGTACGGAGCTATTCAACACCGAAATAAGTTTTAAGAGTTAATCAACTAGGTGTGCGGGGTTAATCAACATATGGGAAAGTTGGTTAATTATGTGTACGGGGTTCCAAACGCATTTTGTTCGACTTTAGTTGCTCAACGTGAATTACGTAAGTTGCTGCACTAGTGTAAGAGGTTGTAAATTCGTTTATCCAATGAAAGAGTTGAATAAAAAGTTGAACGAAGTTGGTTGAACTTATCGCGCACATAGTGGACGACCGGCATAATGAAATGATCAAACGAAACGAATCTCTTCGCAGTTTTCTCACTCGCACGCGGCGTCAAAATATAATACGTACCTAGCTGTTTTTGTTTCACCCGCAGTACGCGCCGCACGGCACTTATCACACACTTGTCTGAACCTGTTTTTCGCGCCGCGCGGTAAATAGTAGGCATTGGAATTAACGATTAACGGACTTAACGTGGATTTAACATTTTTAAAAGTTAAATTAAAAGTTAATCCGTTAATCAAAATGTTAACTTCGTTAATTAACGATTAACGCATTAACGAGTTAATGCCCAGCTATGGTGGCTTATGAGTAAACCGAAAACAGTTGGCTGTTGTACATGAAACGTGTTAAGCTTTATGAGCGAAACAGATTAAACCAGCAACAGCGCCGTCAACAGCAAACAACACGCTGGCCAGCAAATAGTTTTCAAACACATTAAACCAGCATCGTGTTGTAATTTTTTGACATTTATACGTCTTATTGTTGTTGCATTTTGTGTTATTGTAACAAGCAACAGCAAATTTTAGATTTTGACCAAAAGACTCTGTTGACGTTGCTGCTGCTGGTCTATTTTGTGTTGAACGATTAAAATACATTGGCGCAAAATTTTAAACAGCCTATTATTAAGGTATTAGTATGATACTACTTAACTTTGCTTACTTTAAAGTAGTTTACTAACTCATTCTTAATTTTAAACATTTTCTAACTAGTATCGTACTAAAAGAATTTTCCTAATAAATTGCTTCTAACACACCTAAAACAATGACATTTCGTGTAAAAAAGTAAGTACACGAACCTTTTTTTGATGTTTGCAAATGTCAAAGTGTCATATGAAGCTAGCACGATACTAAAAAAATAAAGTACGAGTATGTATTCGATGATTTTAACTTTAATAAAAGGGTAGAAAAAGTATGATGCTATATTCGATTAAAATTTGCAAATTCGTTGTTTTAACCTAGTATCATACTAAAACAGTTTAAGCATCGTACTAATTCAATTAAAATTTTGCGCCATTGGTTCTAAAACAACGGCTGTTGCTGGTACTGGTTCAATCTGTTTCGCGCTTTAAGCTTTACCACATTATACGCACACACTTTCATTTTTGATAGATGATCGTTTAAATTTCGATCTCATTTATACAGTTTCAAACACACAGACTTAATTTTTTTTTCATTTCAATGTTTTGCCGGCGCAATCTAGTCAAGTTCATATAATATGCACCTTTGTTTATATAATGCTTTATATTGTGGTGTTTGGAATAGATAATAGTCTTAAGATTCGTTTGTACTGACTTACAATTTATATTTTTTTTTACTGTCTATAGTTAAGTTTTTGAAAAATATAGGTAGGTAAACTAAAAATAAAAATTTATTATAAAAAATATGCATTTATAGTAAAATATGCATTTATAGTAAAATATGCAAAAATATGCACTAACGGTTAAAAGCCATTTTAAAGGAAATTTCTTGATTCGTATACATAATTAGTTGCCTTGCTTCTAAGGTGTTCCTAAAAAAATATGCATTTGCATGGAAATCCGAACCCTACTAATAAACATACTACATAATGTAATAATGCAAACTTAACATTGTTCAACAACGTTTTTTAAATATTGAAAACATTTTTATTAAGAATTAATACGATACGCTTAATAAAGGGTTTTCCAACAAGAGGTGTTATTTTGATATTCCAAGAAAAATGGCATTTTTGGAGATAAATGATCGGATGTTTATTTCATTATAAAGAGGAAGGTATGCCGTCAATAATGGAACACAACATCAGCCAAATGGCCGTGTGTGTGTCTTTGCTGATTGGGTCCTTGAAATGCATGAAAATGATCCGGAATTTCATCGAAAAATCATCTTGACTGATGAGGCCCATTTCCACCTCGGAGGCTACGTCAACAAGCAAAACTGTCGCATCTGGGGCTCGGAAAACCCAAGAGTTATTGTTGAAAAGCCTCTCCATCCTCAACGCGTGACTGTTTGGTGCGGTTTATGGTCCCGCGGGGTCATTGGACCTTACTTTTTCGAAAATGAGGCTGGAGCAACAGTTACGGTCAATGGATTGCGCTATCGAGAGATGATTAATGATTTTTTATGGCCTGAATTGGATGGTATTGATCTGGACAACGTTTACTTTCAACAAGACGGCGCTACGTGCCACACAAGCAATGAAACCATCGATCTTTTACGGGAAAAGTTTCCGGACCGTGTTATCTCTCGAAGAGGTGATCACAATTGGCCACCGAGATCTTGTGATTTAACACCTTGCGACTTCTTCCTTTGGAGCCACGTGAAAGATAAGGTTTACGCCAACAGCCCAGCGTCGATTCAAGACCTCAAAGATGAAATTCGTGAGGCTATCGAGGACATAGGGCAGCCACTTTGCGATTTGGTTATGGAAAATTTCATGAAAAGGATATGGTCCTGTAAGCGTGGTCTTGGCGGCCATTTGGCTGATGTTGTGTTCCATTATTAACGGCATACCTTCCTCTTTATAATGAAATAAACATCCGATCATTTATCTCCAAAAATGCCATTTTCTTTGAATATCAAAATAACACCTCTTATTGGAAAACCCTTTATAATAACAATTAAATTTAGTGAAAATGATTAGACGATTCTTTCTTCGTTCGTCTTTTGACAATTTGGGTGAGAGGTGTACAAGTATAGGTTCACTCCGCTACACTTCTTCACCTCACACCAAATATGTCAAAAATACTAAAGACGAAGCAACTGAAAAATAAAATGCACGGCTGTGTCGCACGAACTTGCTCCTTTGTAAAAGACTAAGAATTTCAAAAATGAATGTTATTAGAGAAACTGTTCATAAGCATAAAATTCATTTTTTAAATGACTAAAAAAACTTCTTTAGTAGTTAAAGGTAAGAATAGGATGCCATGTGATTCAAGCAAATATAGATTTATGCGAGAACAAAAATCATAAGTTATTGTAGTGGTTTCTTAAAAAATAAGCTTTTATATAAGAAAATTTTAAAATGTTGGTACGCCAATTTGAAGTTTGTATGAATAAAAATTAAATTTACAAAAAAAGGATTGAGCCGTTTTCGAGATATTGAATTTTCAAAAAACAAAAAATTGTTTTTTTTTCAAAATTCAAAAAAATATTTTTCTTAAAGTTTTGAAATGCAATGTTTTTTAAACTTTTTAGAAGCTTCTCTCTACGAAATTTCATTAAAATCCGTTGTGCTAATAATGAGAAATTCAAAATTTAAAAAAATCGTTCTATTGTAGGTACAGTCAGTAATATCTTGTTTTCAAAATTTTTTTTTATTAAATTACAGATATTAAAAAATAATAGAAAGAAAAAAAATTTTATTAAAATTCTCGGAACCGTTTTCGAGAAGAATACGATTTTCGAAAACCATTTTTTAACATTTGTATGGAGGGTACCGTTATTTTTAGGTAAAATGAATTTATTTTTCTCATACTATATTGTAGATTATTTTTCCAGACTTTTATTTATCAAGTTTTGAAAAAATCGAGCATGGGGTTTTTGAAATATTGAGTTTTCAAAAAAAAATTTGAAAGTTTTTTTAAAAATCCAAAAAAAATTTCTTGGAAAATTTGAATACACAATAATATTCAAACTGCTGAGAAGCTTTGGCATAAAAAAAATGATCAAAATCTGTGGTACCGTTTTTGAGAAAATCAAAGACAAAAAAATGGTCCCAAGGGGGGTACCAAAACTACTCGTTTTTTGGAAAATTTTTGCAACCATTACCTAGGTTTAACTAAATTAATTTTTTTGATTTTTTATTTTTAAATCGTTGGGACAGTTTTTGAGAAAAAAAATATTTATAAAATTTCGAAAAAAAAATCGTATGGCAGGTACCGTTATTTTTGGCCTTAAAAAATCAAATCAAAAAACATCTGGGGGTAAAAAATAAAAACCCATATCTACCAAGTTTGAAGAAAATCGGCCGAGCGGTTTAGCTGTAATCGAACAGACAGACAGACAGACAGACAGGCAGACAGACAGACAGACAGAATTACCAGACCCACTTTTTTCGTCTTCGCTATCATCGTAATGTCAACTTTGATCAAAATCTCCAGTTCGATTTTTTTTACGAACGCATAACTTGCCTTATAGTACCTATAAGTCGCAAGTAAAGAGAACCATGTAAACAGGGTCTTGATGTTTTTTTCTGCTATAGACGCTGTTCACACTGAACTAAGTCTTCCGACTTTTTCTGACATTTCTGTACTTCATCTCTCTCTCAAAAATATATAATTCGATTGACACCATTTTGATCTTATAATATTAATAAATAAATATAAATATGTAATATAAACTAAAAATTTTAATCCATTGGCATCCTAGTCATCATGTTCAGCTCATGGCTTGACAGATAGAAAACGATCTATATTTTTATAAACATAGATTTTTTAATTCGAAATTTGGCATTATGTGGTTTGACAGATAATGAAATAATTATATTTTGACGTATCGAGAATATTTCGTTGCAAATGTCAACCGTTTGCCCTGAAAATGCATTTCCGGAGCAGAAAATAAAAATAACGATTTTTGTTTTTTTTTTTTTTTTAAATGTCAACTCTGAAAATACATTTCTCCAGAGCATAAAATAAAATGCAATCGTCCATCATTGAGGTGAAGGGGATTTGTTTGAAACATTGTATGAACTTGGAATGAAATTTGACACCAGTTTTTTCGTATTTCGTCTTTTTGATGTTTTGGGTGAGAGATGAAGAAATGTTTCTTCACGAAGCTAACACAAAATATTTCTCAGACTATGGATCCACAGAATAGGTGCGTTTTATTATTCACAAATCTATCTGGATCCTGATCTGATGGCTTTTATGGTAAGGTAGTGTTAGCTATAGTGTAAAGAAAAAAGACAAGAAATAATTGAAAATATTTACAAACCCAAGGATAAAAAGAGACGGACTTATAACACTGCTGTCACTAAGATCCGTATCGTTTTATTTTCAAGGGATGATCCAGATCCGGATCCAGATAGATTTGTGAATAATAAAACGCACCTAATAACTCGGCCGGAGGTGTATACCTACATAAAGAGCCCAATCAAAATCCAAATCAACCATTTGCCAATCGAATCAAAGGCACATACATATTTAATATCTTAGAACCACGTGTATTTCGAGGGCGAATAGTCAAATCTGACAATTTTCTTGTTGCGGAAAAATGAAGAGCTCTGAAATTTAAAAAACAATTGTGGACCGCCCAGAAAAAAGTGAGAGCGTTAGCACATCATAATTACCTTAGTCTACAGAGTTCTTTTGAGCGATAAGCTTTTCACTGTGGATTTACCTGCGACCACAAATACCAACAATCATTAGTCCCAGTGTTACGAAATTATAAAAGAGGTAGCCAAAAATAACGAACAGTACAATATCAACCAAGAGAAGAATCCCAGCGATAAAAGCCTAATCCATAGAAAGGTAACAGAATTGTGCTCATGCACAGATATAATGCTGCAAGGAAAAACAAGACTAGGGTGTAATAATAATGGAACTACTGCAAATATACAGAGGGTTTTAGCAACCTCGATATAGTTAAGGAGTTCGCAGTGTGGGGCAAAAAATTGCCTTTGTCAAACCTCTTCTCTTGCTCTTCCAATTTGCCGAATCAAATATGTTGAAAAGTTACCATGGAAAGTGGAACAAATGAACACTCTACAAAAATCTTTTATACCACCAGAAGATACAACCCGGAACTATGACCTGTATTAGAATGTGGATATTGCCCAAATTGTCACTTAACCTCAATCTCATTGGTTCAATGCCCCAGCAAGAGTAAGAGAATTTTCAAAATGTTATGTTCCAAGGCAACTCGCATTAAACTCAAAGGCATCGGGGATGCAGAGCATCTAATCTGGGTCCCTGGAAGTATAGCATGATCGGTAACAGAGAAGATAGAAAGACACGGTGTATTAGGGTCTGACATGTAACATTTAAAGATTTGGAACCTTCTGCAGACGCAACTTTCACAGAAATATGCTGACTCTTTTATTTAATATGTTTTTTTCCACTTTCTTGGAGACAGTAAAAAATGAGATATAAACAAACTCCTCCAGTTAAGGCGGTTCAAAGCACGTTTATGCCTCATGTAGTCCATAGTGTTGCAATGTTGATTATTTGTTACTTGTTATTTTTTACTTGCGACTTATAGGTACTATAAGGCAAGTTATGCATTCGTAAAAAAAATCGAACTCGAGATTTTGATCAAAGTTGACATTACGATGATAGCGAAGACCAAAAATGTGGGTCTCGCAATTCTGTCTGTCTGTCTGTCTGTCGGTTCGACTACAGCCTAAACGGCTCGGCCGATTTTCTTTTAACTTGGTAGATATGGGTTTTAATTACCCCCCCCCCCCCAGACGTTTTTTTCTTTTTTTTTTAAGACCAAAAATAACGGTACCTGCCATACGATTTTTTTTTCGAAATTTTATAAATATTTTTTTTTCTCAAAAACTGTCCCACAGAATTTTTAAAAAAAATTTGAAAAATTTGATTTAGTTAAAACTAGGTAATGGTTGAAAAAAATTTTACAAAAAATTGTTATTTTTGGTAGCCCCCTTGGGTTCATTTTTTTGTTTTTGATTTTCTCGAAAACGGTACAGCCGATTTAAATCATTTTTTTTTTATGCTAAGGCTCCTCTAAAGATTGAATATTTTTACATATTCAAATTTTCAAGTTTTTATTTTTTGGATTTTTAAAAAAAAATTTCAAATTTTTTTTTTGGAAACTCAATATTTCGAAAACCCCATGCTCGATTTTTTTCAAACTTGCCAAATAAAAGTTTCTTAACATAATCTACAAGATTTAAGAAAAAAAATTTATTTGATCTAAAACTAACAAAACTAACGGTACCTTCCATACAAAAGTTAAAAAATGGTTTTCGGAAATCGTATTTTTCTCGAAAACGGTTCCGAGAATTTTGCTAAGATTTTTTTCTTTTGATTTATTTTTACGATCTATAATTTAATAAAAAAAAAATTGAAATCTCGATATTACTGACTGTACCTACCATACAACGATTTTTTCGAATTTTGAATTTCTCATTATCGGCATAATGGATTTTAATGAAATTTTTTATAAAGAAGCTCCTAAAAAGTTTAAAAAACATTGCATTTCAAAACTTAAAAAAAAATATTTTTTCAATTTTTGGAAAAAAAATCTTTTTTTTTTGGAAAATTCGATATCTCAAGAACGGCTTAGTATTTTTTTTGGAAATTGAACTCTCATTCGTACAATAACAAAAACTTAAGGTTGGTGTACAAATTTGTTTTTTTTTTTAATTGTTTTAAAAATTTTGTGCATAAAAGCTTATTTTTTTAAGGAACCACTACAATGACTTATAATTTTTGTTCTTGCATAAATTCATATTTGCATAGCATTCTGCCTTTATCTCTTATGTACTACTAAAAGAATTTAAAAAATTTATTTTATCCTTATGAACAGTTTTCTTTAATAACATTCGTTCTTAAAATTGCTAGTCTATTACATAGGAGCAAGTTCGTGCGACCCAGTCGTGCATTTTATTTTTGCAAAATTTATAAGGACCATTTTGTCGTCTAAAGTAGAAAAAACAGAGTTAATGGGTGTATTCTGTATCTGTGATATGAGTTCAATTTCAATTCGATTTCCATTAGTTAATTTCAATTTCAATCTAAAAAGTAAAAACAATTTTCAAAATAGTTTTTCGCATTTGAATAAATTTAAGTAAAATCAATTTAATTTTAAAGTTCATCAAGGATGATTTATTTCATCATTGACCAGGAAAGCAGAACATTTTCACAATCACACTATTACACAGAATTTCTGAATCTGCACAATTGAATTCCCCGCGAGCCATGAATATTAATCAAATTGCTTTCCTGAAATTCACTCATCAACAAAGATAGATGAAATTGGATGCAACTTTTAGATTGAGGGTTATAAGGGGATGAATCCTGGCACACCTACCTATAGACACATCAGATGCCCACCTATACGCACGTTTATAAAGGACCAAGTTGTTAAAACTGAAAATTTAATCAACGTGGGTATCGACCGTTCAGTTCAGTCAAATGCAACGATAGAATTTCACAATCATATCGCCACCTGAATATGCAAACTAGGTAACATCATTTTTTAAATTTTTCAGATAGCAACGGTTTAAGGAATTTGAGAAGGACGAAATTTTGCGAAATGGCAATTGAACCTTAATTCCTTACCTGATATCTATTGAATCGTGAATAACTCTTGCATATCTCAGATAAATTGAAACGAAGGAAAAAGTGGTGTTGGAAGCTGTGAGGTTGCATAGCTTCTCTTCAGCTAGTGCAATTTATTATTCAGACCCCTAGAACATAGAGTAAGGGAACAGGGAAGTGTTTAACTGGTTTCGTGGCTAGAATTTTGGTCAGTGTTTGTTCAGCTGTAAAAGTTATTCCGTACTTATTTAAATTAGCAGCTTTCGCCCACAGATTAGATTTTTAATTAATAAATATGTACCCATTATAACAGACAGTAAAGATAATAAAAAGTATTCTCTCACTTTGACTTTAATGAGATGAAATGCAGTGTTGAAGCGAGATTCAACTACGTTTTAATCTTTATTTGTACGACCTGCGTCTACTTTGAATTGAAATAAGGAATTAAGCCGAAATCTTTTTACTCAGTGCATCCACCATACGTTAGTGTCTGAAATACAAAACAAAATTGGAATGGGATGTAGAAATGTTGAAGTGCGAAACAGACACGAGCAGTAACAGCATAGTCAATAGCAACAGCAGCCGCCATTAATTTAGAAACCAAGTGTTCCAATTATTCAACATAGATAACAACAGCAACGTCAACAGCGTAGTTAGGCCAAAGTCCTCAATTAACAACTGTTGCTGGTGTGTGACGGGAAGGAAAATGGTTTGATTCGATTTGTCAAATAGACAAATTGCAGTTGCTGTTGCTGGTGGCAATCTGTATGAGAAATATTCGCTGGTCAGCGTGCTGTGCTGATTGCTGCTTTTGCTTTAATCTGTTTCCCGCGTAGCAAGTAATGAGTCAATGATAATAGTGACAGCAAATACTTTGATAAATCTGACAGATGACTCAATGCCTAAAGTAAATACACGAATGTATGCTTCATCAAAGTAAAGATTTTGACTAAGAAATAGATCTGTATTGTAAATGTGTTAATACATACATATTATGTATGTAGACACTCTTAGAAATAGTGAACAAGACCTTTTGCTTTTAGTTGATATTTCCTCACATACACCCTTAAGAAAAGGAATATCAGTTTTAAGTCGATAAAAAGTTGTTGATAAATTTATATTTCCTGACTTTTGTAGACCTTGTTGATACATAATAAAAGCATAACTTCATTAGTTTTCTTATCTCCCATAAACCTGGAACATTTAGTCTAGGTTGTTCTCTATTTTCTGTTTTTCTTTAACTTTCATTGATATTCCCCTGTCTATTTTTATTTCTCAAATGTCCTGAAACAGCGTACACATGCTTTATCGGGTGGCGCACCGTTCCTTCCTTTTCATAATTAAAGATTTCCAAAAGGGATTACCAAACTTTGACAGGTGATTGGGGCCATATTGCTTAAGCTTCTATTGGCTGTTAATATTTTTATTTACAAAAACTGTTTTGCAAATTGACGTAAAGTTATTCAATTCAACAAAATGTGCAAATAATTAAATTGGTTTAGAATATAAAAGTGGGTCTTCTGTTGGAGCATCATTTTGAATACTTCACCCGAAAAATCATATTCAGAGACAAGGGACAAAGCCCATTTCTGGGACGATCACAATCTACCAGAGATCCACCAGAGAAAGTGATTGTGTGAATTGTGGTCTGGCGGTTCATAAATTTTTGAGAACTAAGTCAGCCAGGCCACCACCGCCGCGCCGTTTACGGCCAGAGCTATCGGTCGATGGTAACCAATTTCGTTTGGCCCAAATTGGAACATATTCACACTGTTTCAACATGACGGCGACGCAGAAGGATGGCAATCAAGTTTGTGCGAGTTGGTCCCGTTCAACTTCTACTTCTGGGGTTTCCTCAAGTCGCAGATATTTTCCAATAAACCAAAAGTCACCATTGCCTTATAAGCCAAAATAATCAATGCCATTGGTCAAATGCAGTCTGATTTAAGCGCCAGATTTTTCGAAATTGATTTTGGCGGCCATCTTATTTTGGTGGCATCTGTCAAATCTCTTTTCTATTATTATGCGCGAAACAGATTAAACCAGCAACAGCACCAGCATCGTCAACAGCAAACAGCACGCTGACCAGCAAAAATTTTTCAAACACATTGCCACCAGCAACGTCATTTCATCTGCTTGACATTTCATATAGAAAAAAAGTTTTTCATTGTGGTGCCACTAAATATTGCAGTGGGAAAGTTGACAACACCGCACCAGCAACAGCAAATTTAGGACTTTGGCCTAACGACGCTGTTGGCGTTGCTGTTGCTGTTCTTATGTGTGTTGAACAGTTGAAATACATTGGCTCTAAATTAATGGCGGCCGCTGTTGCCGTTGACGGTGCTGTTGCTGGTTCAATCTGTTCCGCGCTTTAAGAAACTGATGCCAAATTACCCTGGCAAGTTACACGATTGAACATCACATATCAATAATAAAACTTTGGGCGTATTTTATTGGTAATCTATACATAGTGCAGCAATGCAAATGTAGTAGGTTTGGTTGGCATTTATACCCATGTCAAAATCGGCTGATTTGGAAAAAAGTAAAATAAGTATGTAATTTCTTACAAAATTAATACAATTGAAATGAATAAAGAACCAAAACAGATAAGGGCTATAAATAATTTCTTAGTTTCTTTTAACAAATCATCTTAATTTAGTAGATATTTCAGACTCATTAAGTGAATAAATTAAAAGGAAAAGAAAACGAAAAATGAAATATATACCTACAAATAAACAATTCAATAAGCTAAAGGATGCGTTGGAAAACTATGCATTTTTGTATGTCCAGTTGAAATAGAGTTGAGATTGATGGTTATATGTACATTATGTAGTACGTGAAAAATACAATTCTTAAAAACATCACTTAAGCTATAAGCTCGTTTAAGATGGGAGAGTAACGAAATCCCGCCGCACAAAATCCCGAATCACGAAATCCCGCTGAAAACAAAAATAAAAATCCCGCGAAGCGGTCCACCCAAAATACTGTTTGTATATTAAACATAAACTGCAAGCACACCAATTATTGACATCATAAAGAAAATCAAATTTTTATGTCGATTTTGAGGCAAACTAAGTGCCGTAGACCTATCAAATTTGACACCTTTGTTTTAATGTGATTTGTGGCTAAACCAAGCATCTTGGAGAATTAAAAATTGCATATTCGTTATCTAGGGAGTGCCACCTTTCAATCGACGTATCGGTTGAAACGAATATCTTTATCTTTAAATGCGATTTGCGGCTAAACGGAGCTTCTTACACCCCCCGAGAGTTGACATTTTTAAACGTGATTTCTGGCTAAGCTAGGCATCTTAGAGAGTTAAAAATTGCATGTTCGTGATGTAGGGAGTGATGTATCACACGATTTTTTTTTAAACTTTTTTGGACATTTTTTTTTTGTAATTTTTTACTTTTTTTTATTTTTTTGACTCAAGATAATTTTAAGATTTCATACTTATACTTTTTTTGGACTTCTCTTAAGCTTTAAGCCAAACAGAGCTCGTTAAAAATTAACGAAATCAGAGCGGTCTTTTTCGTATTGAATATTCCAGTACAATAGTATTAAACTTCGTTCTCGTTGCTTCTGATTGATTCGAGTCACAATTACTATCGAAATGAAAATCCATAATGTGCTGTCAATTTAGTATTGAAACGGCGGTATTTCGGGATTTCGCGATTCGGGATTTTGTGATGCGGGATTTCGTACCCAACCCCTTAAGATAATGTTTGATAAAAACAAATGTCAAAATCATCAATTCACTCAAAACGTAAAGGTGTGGTTTGTGCTGAATTAACACCACAGACAAATTTTCTGTCAAACAAGTGTCAAAATTATTAATAATCAAATAATCAAATCTTAATGGCATGTATGTACACCAAGTAAAATAAAGGCTCGGTGTCAGAAATCTCGAATCCTGAAATTTCTCACAAATTTTGACAATTTGCAGTTGAACGTGAACCCCGTACGCAAAAACCAGCTTGCCTAACTTTGCTGAAAATTTAAGTAACTTTATCTACATTAAAACGAAGCCAGTTTCTTTTGTCGAAAATAAAAGCAGATCCAAAAGTTATTTACTCGATAAAGTCAAGTCTTAAATAATTTAAGAAAAACTTGGAATTATTCCGGCATTAGTGTTTTCGTAGGAATAGGAATGACATTTTGGTTGTTTCTATGGAAATCTTTTTATCTTCCCAGTTATTGGAAATAAGACATCGAAATCGTGGATTTGATGGACTTCGTTGCAAATGTCACAGCAAGCCCTCCAATTGTTTTTTCAAGGACGAACAATATAATGTAATTCCTTAAATGTTCATAGGCTTTTTGATCTATTGGCATAGCAGCCATCTTTCGATGAAATTCATACTCTCACGTGACAGATAGGGAACATGCAAACGCATTAAGAGACAACATTTTGACCATTGACTATTAACGTTTACCGTCTAATCGTTGATTAATATTTCAAACCACATAATTTTCGCTCCAGTGAAAACCACCACCAAACACATTCTCGAATAATCAAAACTTGACAACCTCACGCAAAATAAAATTTCTGCAACCAATTTGAGTGTCACTGTAATCCAGACGCTCCAAAACTTTATCAGCACTATTGCTACACTCTTATTACTGGCTAATTTATATGCACTATCCCTTTGTTATTGTTTACCGTGTAAAATTTTACATTTACCAATTAAAAAGACTTTTATTATTAAAATTCGTGTTAGTTAGTGCAAAACGTTGTGCACGTTGTGTCCATTTTTAGATAGTCGTGGAGAACCTTTACAGTGGACTCTTTAATGTTAGGTGGCCAAATTTGAGAGACCACTGGTTCGTTAATAATACGATAGTCCTACGTTGAAGGAAGGTAAGATTGAGGGAGAACCAGTGGCGTAGCGAGGCGGGGGTAAAGGGGGCACAGGCCCCGGGCGGCACTTTGCCTGGGGGCGGCAAATTTTAAAATATCCGGGCGGCATTTTGCTGCAATTTTTCTAAATTCGTTAATGTAAATGATTTTGTATGTTATGTTTTTATATTTTTTCTAAGCTAAGTGTAAGCTTACTTTTATAACAAATTTTAATTGTGAAAAAATATACTGTTCTTTTCGGAAATATATTTTTTCCTTTTAAGCTGAAAGTTCCGTGTGTGTGCGTAGGACGTAGGTACATAATAAAGGGTGATTTTTTTGAGGTTAGGATTTTCATGCATTAGTATTTGACAGATCACGCGGGATTTCAGACATGGTGTCAAAGAGAAAGATGCTCAGTATGCTTTGACATTTCATCATGAATAGACTTACTAACGAGCAACGCTTGCAAATCATTGAATTTTATTACCAAAATCAGTGTTCGGTTCGAAATGTGTTTCGCGCTTTACGTCCGATTTATGGTCTACATAATCGACCAAGTGAGCAAACAATTAATGCGATTGTGACCAAGTTTCGCACTCAGTTTACTTTATTGGACATTAAACCAACCACACGAATGCGTACAGTGCGTACAGAAGAGAATATTGCGTCTGTTTCTGAGAGTGTTGCTGAAGACCGTGAAATGTCGATTCGTCGCCGTTCGCAGCAATTGGGTTTGTGTTATTCGACCACATGGAAGATTTTACGCAAAGATCTTGGTGTAAAACCGTATAAAATACAGCTCGTGCAAGAACTGAAGCCGAACGATCTGCCACAACGTCGAATTTTCAGTGAATGGGCCCTAGAAAAGTTGGCAGAAAATCCGCTTTTTTATCGACAAATTTTGTTCAGCGATGAGGCTCATTTCTGGTTGAATGGCTACGTAAATAAGCAAAATTGCCGCATTTGGAGTGAAGAGCAACCAGAAGCCTGCAGACTGCCCATGCATCCCGAAAAATGCACTGTTTGGTGTGGTTTGTACGCTGGTGGAATCATTGGACCGTATTTTTTCAAAGATGCTGTTGGACGCAACGTTACGGTGAATGGCGATCGCTATCGTTCAATGCTAACAAACTTTTTGTTGCCAAAAATGAAAGAACTGAACTTGGTTGACATGTGGTTTCAACAAGATGGCGCTACATGCCACACAGCTCGCGATTCTATGGCCATTTTGAGGGAAAACTTCGGAGAACAATTCATCTCAAGGAATGGACCGGTAAGTTGGCCACCAAGATCATGCGATTTGACGCCTTTAGACTATTTTTTGTGGGGCTACGTCAAGTCTAAAGTCTACACAAATAAGCCAGCAACTATTCCAGCTTTGGAAGACAACATTTCCGAAGAAATTCGGGCTATTCCGGCCGAAATGCTCGAAAAAGTTACCCAAAATTGGACTTTCCGAATGGACCACCTAAGACGCAGCCGCGGTCAACATTTAAATGAAATTATCTTCAAAAAGTAAATGTCATGGACCAATCTAACGTTTCAAATAAAGAATCGATGAGATTTTGCAAATTTTATGCGTTTTTTTTTTAAAAAAGTTCTCAAGCTCTTAAAAAATCACCCGTTACATACATACGCGCCACGGTTTTGCTGTCGGCAACGATGCACGTCTTTCTCTTGTTTTTTTTTTTTTTTTGTTGTTGTTGTGTCATTGTCATGTTGTGTCTGAGATGTGTATTGCGCCATAAGGAATTGTGAAATACAATGATCGACAACGGCTCTGATTTGGAACAGTAAATTATTGTTTCGTTCTATGTCTGTCCTGGTGCAAAACTTGTTCGTTGGCCTTCTTTCGACTACCACTCATGAGCACATTAGCAGCGTTCGAATCTTACTCCAATCGGAGTAAATTTACATCACCACATCGTGAAAATATACAACAGAACCCGAGGCAGTCGATTCCTTGCTGTGCACAAAAATTCAACCATTCACAGACTTCAACGGCGAATTTTCCATCTAAAAACTTAGGCCTACACCTTAAGAAGATCCCAGTGACCCAGAATCTTTAAGTTTTTGACCATAGACAACACCGTTTGTTCACTGACTTTGGATCTTTGGATCGTTTGGAAGAGGACCCCAATTTTGGCCGAAAGATCATCTTTAGCGACGAAGCATATATTCTTGCATGAACAGTTGTTGTAATAAGCGAAATTTACCGTATATGGGAAGGCACCAAATCACATGAGATTCATCAGGTGATAAAATTACCGTTTGGTGTGGATTTTCTGCCGGCGCGGAGTCATTGGTTCCTACTTTTTTCGAAAACGTCCGTCGTTGGTGAGGTGATCACCGCCAATAGAAAGCGCTACAGAACGATGTTAACCATTTTCTTATGACCCAAATTGAACCATATGGACCTAGGCGACATGGCGCTACATGTCACACAGCAGACTCCAAGATTAGGAGGCGTTCTGCATGAAAGATTTGGAGGTAAGGTTCCCTGGTAGAATTTACGACTCGATACTGCCAAGGCCCCAGCTTGTTTTTCTTAGTTTCAGTCATAGTCATGGCCCTACCGAGCAGTATCTAGCTTGTCCCTCGCTAGTTTGTTAATGCTCTGTATATAATGGGCATTGCTAGATGTTCCTATATGGGCCCTAGATGGGTCTTCACAAGTAGCACAAGAGCTACGGCAATTCTTAAAAAAATTATTATGAAACAATAAAAATAAAGTTTTTTATTAACTGTTTGGTTTTTTATTATTGTTGATTATTTTGGAGTTCTCGTCATTTTTTCTTTGCCTTCCTATATTTGACTCTTTATGTGATTTTTTGCTGGAATGAAAGATTTTTTTTTTTTAATTTACCTTTGTGCTCTCCACTGAGATTCGAACCCGAGTCCTCTCTCTTGCCGTGCTTGTGCTCTACCTATTGTGCCACTGTCACTGTAATACATAAAATATCTTGTCTCAAAGTGCTACTCAAATAACTCTCTCGTGTTTTTAATTATACTGTTTAAGAAGACTTAAATACGTAGATATTAAAGAATCTGATAAATACCGATTAAGGACCAAAACAAAAAAGTTATGTTTTTAGAAGGATTAAAGAAGGAATTAAGTAACAAAAAAAAAACCGATTTAAAAAATGCCAATTTAAGAAGTAAGTTAAGTTCTTTAAAACAATACCTAGTAAAGATCATAGTAAGATGGAATTAAGTAGGCATAAATTGACATACCTAATAAAGAAGGAATAAACTATGAATTAAGAAATGTGATACCGAAATTATACCATTTTGTGCTACTTGTGTTCCTAGTCAGGCAATGGATAGCTTTTCATAGAGACATGTATAGGCACATCTAGGATACATCAAGTAAAAACTATATAGCCCCAGTATAAGTAACATCTGAGAACGCCTATAAAGAGGCTAGACTAGCTAAGGCCAATATAACGCCCAGGTACAATTCTTTATCCAATTCTACACCAAGTAAAAACTATCTAGGTCCCTTGTAGTTTATATGTTACAATGCCAATAAAGAGGCGATACTATCTACAGCCAAGATATCGCGAAGAAAAAGTTTCATATCTAGGCTACATCAAGTTAAAAATATCTAGGCCCAGTCTACGATACTCCTGGAAAAGCCAATAAATAGGCAGTTCTAGCCTGGTTTAACATAAAGCCAGGATAAGCATAAATTAGTCAACATCCGCCAGGCTTTCATCTGTCTAGGCCCAGCATAGGATTTACTATATAATGGCCAATCTAGCTAGGGCCACGCTATTCGATAGTGTTTTCGAGATAATTTTCTACCCGGGTTATCATTCGAAGTGATCAATCAATGTAGCTTGTAGAAATTGTTTAAGCAATTATGTAATATATCGCTCGCAATAAGTTAAGAATGTTGGAGGCTGTATCAGGGTCTGCTTTGTTTTAGCTGTGCAGGTATGGGGTGTCAGAAGGATGACACTGTGGAAAAACTTCTTAGGTCTTACGTAAAAAGATCCTTTCGCCTACCACCGAACTTACTCAACTATATGATATTGGTAGAAACTGGACTATCACCACACCACTTTTCATCAAAAAATTTTAACTAAACATTGAATTAACAATAAGGATTTTAAGAATGCCCAACCATAGAAAAAAATAGCCTTGCAAGTAATCTGGAGCCAAACAAGATGGTTTAGTGAATAGGGCGATCTAGTTCGTGAAAGTGGTGTTGTGTAGATACAGAACGGTTCGACGATCAGCTTAGAATGAGGTTCTTAGAAGAGGCATCGGGATCTATAGTCAACTTGAACACAATCTGCTGCATAATTACTATTTCTAAGATTAGTGTAGTATTAAAGAAATTACCACCATATCCGGTTTGAGAATTTCTTCGGCTGAACAAAATACCACATACATAGGTATGAAGATAATTTGATTTGCTCTCATCATAAATCTTGGGTTGACCGTTTTTTAAATTAACGCACAATTTCTTACGAGCTAATATTCAAAATTTGGCGTTCCAAGTTCGGTGCCCGAGGGACCCTTATGCTAATCTTATCTTAAGTACTTTCAATCGCGCTTTTATTATGTTTCAATTCAATGATGCTAGAAAAACGATCGTCATTTTTCGAATACGCCATCCGGAAACTCAATTTTTAATAATTGTAAAGTAAAATGTTCTAGCGTTTTCCTATAGAATAATGTATTCATTTATCAATCGGATTTCGAGGACTGGGACTTCCTTGTTTATAAAATAAAACTGCGTCTTCATCTACAATTTTTTAGTTTTGAGTTGACAGTTTTTACAAAAATGTATGCATTTTTTAAATTCAAATACATCTCGTTTTGTAACTATACAAACCAAGAATTTCAAGTAATAATAGTCGTTTTCCAAAAAGGTTTCTTTTTTCTATTTACATCAATGTATTTCGTAACGGAAACACAAATCCATGAATTATTTGTTTTTAATTAATTTTGAATGTTCAATTCAGATTGAATCAAAAATACACAAGAGTGGCTCTTTACTAAATTGGATTCAAATCCATCAATGGGCTTAGGCTATAGCTCTATATTTAAAGTGATGTACAGGAAGTTAGAACTCGCAAGTCTGAGTTATTATCGATTATTTCTCCCACATTTATTGTATTTTTTTATTTGGTGCACATACATTTTACGAGAATTTCTCAACCCTCGCCATCGATGTCAAAATAAAAACCTCAACCGCAAAAAGCTGGCAATACTTAATGAGTACCACACGCTGACATTTAATCCGCTCCGAGTGGTACTTGGAAGCAAGTTGAATACAATATAATGTCATTATAAAACCAAATGAAACATTACGTTGACATTTGTTGGCTAGTCAGTGGTCATTTAATCTTCTCATAGTTATTATTTTCTAGTAGATTTATTTTAAAACAATCGTATTATTAAATTGCTGTCATTAAAGCTAAAAAAGTTCGACAGACAAGAAATGACATAATAATTGATAGAAATATTTTCAAATACGAAAAATGCATGAAGGGGTAGTAAGTGTTTGCTCTTATGGTTAAAGCTGTTTTAATTTGGTACATTTGTTTAGTGTTTAAAAGAAGATCGTGCTAAAGCCCACAGAAAAATACAATATTTGAAAAAAAAAAAATAGATTATTCTAAACCGTATTTAAATATGTAGTTGTTTGGACCCTTACTTTTGGAGCAATGAACATTTTTCAACAATAGTGTTCAAAAACAAAGAAAGTGATGCTATTTTTACATAAAGTAGTTTTACAAGTTTGCATTTGTTCCTTGCATTATATTTATACATTAGGTAGGTACTGCATGACAACTTATACATTCGTTAAAATCAAACTCGAGATTTTGATCAAACTTGACATTGCGATGATAGGGAAGACTACAAAACGTTGGTATAGGAATTCTGTCAAGTTTCAACTTAAGGCATACTTTAGTATAATATACACTTCGCTTCAACTGAATAAGTACACAATTTTTTTAAGGTTTGTTGTTAATTTTTTTCAATTTTTGAGCGTTAATGTATCATTTGATAATTCTTGCTGTTTGCTTATGTTGAGAAAACAAATCAGAAAGAATAATTCAAAAAGTACCGTTATTTTTTCTCTCGCTCTCTTGCAAAGCGTTCCATATAGAAAAATACAGTTTTTTTTTTGCATCAACTGAATAGACACACGGTCATTATCTTCATTGTTAATAAGAGTTTTGAGGTGATTGACACATTTATTTAAAATTTGAAATGTTTTAAGTGAAATTTAGCCGTTTAATTGAAATAAAAAAAATGGGAAGATCAAAAGCTTTAAATAGTGTCAAAAGAGCATAAATCGATTTGTTAAAAGAACAGGGGCTAACCGGGCCGGGCGTAATATAGCTACCAAAATTGAATGAAGTTTTAGTGTTGTCTATTCATATCATACCTAAGAAATAAAGGTTTATACGGGAAAAACATGAAAGGAGGTAAAATAACGGCAACAACTGCAGTTGATCGAAGAACAATTTTAATATGTGCTTCCAATTCGTGTGACTCTGCGTCAAAAACTAAAAGCTATTAAACAAGAAGCCGGTGTAACTGCAATCGTTTCAACAGTCCGCAGAGTAATAAACAGCACAAATCATTTAAAACGATTGAAACTTCAAAAGAAATCACTACTAAACGAGCAACGAAAAAGTATGCGTTTAGAATTTTCTATGAGTTGGAAAATTGAAAGGCGCCACGTCGTTTTTTCTGATGATAAGAAGTTCAATTTTGATGGCCCTGATGGTTTTAAATATTATTTCCACGATGTGAGGAAAGAAGAACGATTTTTAGCACGGCGTCATAGTCGAGAAAATGGAGTTATGGTATAGGGAGGAGTAAGCTACTATGGGACTATTGAGCTTGAGTTTCAAACGTAAAAATGACTGGAATTACCTACAAATGAATCTTGGAAAGAAATTTTCCTAAATTTGCAGATATTCTTGGACCTATTAACTTTCCAGCAAGACAACGCCCCCATCCACACCGCGCGCATTGTCAAAAATTGGACACAGGACCAGAATGTGGAATTGCTTCAATGGCCTCCGTACTCACCAGATCTGAACCTTATAGAAAATGTATGGGGATGGTTGGTACGAAAAGTTTATTAGTCTGGCCGTCGCGTCAGTTTGAGGACAGAGAATTCCTAATTGCAGCCATTAAATTAGCCTGGAGGAAATTTTGCTGGACTATCTAAAGAGCATGTACGATTCCATGCCGGACCGAATTTATGAAGTAATTACCAATAAAGGTGGCAGTACCCACTACTAGAAATAACCAATAAAAAAATATTTGAAGAAAAACTTGTTTCATTTCATTCCTTTAGCTTTTATTTCCAATTTTAATAGTTGCGTCTATTCAGTTGAGGCAAAAAAAAATCTGCATTTTTCCATATGAAACGCTTTGCAAGAGTTCGAGAAAAAAATAGCGGTACTTTTTGAATTATTCCTTCTGATTTGTTTCCTCAACACCAGAAGCAAACGGTAAGAATCATCAAATGATATATTAACGCTCAAAGTTATGAAAAAATGGACAACATACCACAGAAAATTTGTGTGCTTATTCAGTTGAAGCGAAGTGTATATTTTTTGTATGTCTAGAAATAACGACTAGAAATGTTCGACAGAACAATTAGCGGTAGCTTTAAACTGCTAAGAAAAACGGACCTGGGAGACTCCGATATCTGCTACGGCGACAAAAAAAAAGGTTTATTTGCATGCGGAATTGTTGTTGGAACTAGAACCAGACAAAAAGTCTTGAGTTTCAACTGTGTGAACGAGCGCCGCACGACGATCTATGTACATCAAGGCTAAATTTGCCAGCATAAGCCTCATTTTGGCGCATGCCCCAACAGAGGAGAAAGATGAAGACACCAAAGATATATTCTACGAGCTCCAGGATAAAACATAGGAGCAGTGCCCTTGTTATAACATTAAAACTGTCCTTGCAGATTTGAACGCCAAGTTAGGAAGATAAAACATCAGACACAGTTGGAAGATACTGTTGGAACTAGACCACCTCCGATCACGGATTCAGACTGATCGACTTCGCTCTAGGGGGCGAGACGTTCTGGTAGCTCGTTCGCAATCATATCATCTCGGTATATGATCAATCAACCATAACCCAGATTGACAATATTACTATCGACACAAAGCACTTCTAGTATAGAAGTTAATCCCTCCTTCCGAGGGATTAACGTCGACATCGAACAAGATCCAAACCAGTAATGGCGGAATTATCTTTATAGCCTCAATATTTACCGCAATGTCACTCGTATCTAAGTTCCGGTTCATTGTGGCATTGATAAAAATGAACGCGCAGACGAGCTGGCCAGGTAAGGATCAGCCTTTCATAACTCACTTGAGGAACAAGTCAACATTCCGCTCGGAGTTATAAAGGGCAATATTCTCTCAATTGTTCTAAACGAATAAAACCGTTGGTGGAGCAGTTTAACTGACTGCAATATATCTAGAAAGATAAGACCCACCTTTAATAAGTCCTGAACACTTGACGTGAATACAGACCTAGTCAAAACATAGCACGGATCGTAGCTACCCGTATAGTGGACACTGACCAATAATAGAGCACGCAACGAAGCTAAGCATTCCTCGCATCATTTATTGTCATAGGTGTGGGGAGGGGACCAGTGGGAAAAGGATACAATCCTCCATTTTCTCTGCAAATGCCCTGCTCTTGCTAATGCACAATCATTTGGAAGGGCATTTTTTCACGACATTGGCGAAAATCAAATACTTGGTCTATTTTCTCAACACAACGAAATGGCTCTAGGATGAATTTCGGTTACTTCTAGGCCCTGCCCTCCGTTTGATTCCTTAGATTCTGTGCTAGCGGACTGAGGGATTCGAGGGAGCTTACAATGCGGGGGACCAGATGATCTCTCAATCGGATTGGCTACTATTTCTGCACCAGTCAACAAGCTTGACACAGTGTAAATGGTGTCGGATGAGTGTGGTGGTCCGGTTGAGTGAGTGATCCAATTTCCGGATGATTGTGAAAAACATACAATAAGAGACATCAAACCTTCTAGATTCTTTGTTATTTCTTGTCCGCAATTTCCCATATCAATTCCATCCACAGGTTCATACGAATTATCGTATAAATTTAGCGCACATCATGGCTAATTGGATCACAGGGCTAGACAGCCAGAGTTCACCATTTCTACCTGGTCTAAAATTAAAAAAATATTTACTCACCGAAGTAATATACCAAAATATTGGTGCACGTTGATCACAACGCAACGTAGCAGAATGAATGCTACAAGTCTTAGCCCATCGACAGTCCTGGTGGTCTATTGATTTTAAATTTACTTTCTCAAGGGGATTACCTTATAACTCTGGTATCTAGAAATTCAAAATCTATTATGGTTATTACATACATATATAGATTGCATTGTGAAGTACCAGTAACTAGGCAAATATTCAAATATATGTAGATTTGGCTCTTAACAAGAAGACTCCTTTTGGTTTTGGTAATCCACTCAAACTAATTCGATGCTATGTTCAATGTTTATTCCTGAATCGAGTTATAAAGAAGGATTTTAAAACAATGCTCAGCACAATTTCACCATAGCGCTATGGGAATATTTTGGGATATTAAATTGAAAACAATATTTTCCTGTGTGGGTATTCCGCAGCTTAGTCATGTATGATTTATTTGCTCATAGTGCAAGTATTGATTTTGTCTAAACTCTAAAGGAGATAAGTTGGAAATTTTGATCAATGCTAACTTTGTTATGATGGGGAATTCTTGTAAAATGGTGATCCATCATATCGTCCCACAAAGGACTATTTCCATGGAAACTAAGAAGTCAATATTTAAAATTGAAAAATTGTGAGAAAAAGTAATATGCACATGAAACAATTCACCGTGCGTTGGTTGTATTCTTTTACCATTGCATTTGGACGTGACATTTTCTATTATCTATTATCTACATTTTTCTTCCAATTATCAAATACTAATGTTTCAATTAGAGATGCCGCGAATATTCGGCCACTATTCGGTATTCGGCCTATTCGGCCTATCTTTTTGATATTCGGTATTCGGCCGAATAGTTCACAACATTCGGCCGAATACCGAATATTAAATGGAGAATAAAAAAAGATTTATTATCTTACAAAAAATGTTGTATTTTAATTAAAATGTTTTATTTTAGTATTTAAAATCTACTAATGGTAAGTTGTAGTGAATAAAAACAGCTTTTTCAGCATTCGTTGGTAGCATACGTTTTATGTAACGTCTATATTCGAAATCAATTACAGCTTCTGCAAATAACCTCTCACTTATACACTAGTACCAGGAGACGAGAGGGAAACAGTTTTATATTTGCTGACTACCACTTGTAAGGGTCTGCCATCCGATCTTGTCGAAAAGTTCTTAAAACAAATCTATTTTGTTTTCAATTGCAGTTTTTTCAACATCTTTATCATTTTGTCTATAGCAACTTCCTCAAAACATTCCCAGAAACTCATCCATATTCTGAAACTCGTATTTATGACTCGTATTCGACTACAGTCGTATGTTGTTATTACAGGAGTCGAACATCCCACTTCACTTGTACTAATATTGGGAAACGAAAAACATCGCATACGACTGTTTCTACGACTGTAGTCGAATACGAGTAATAAATAAGAGTTTCAGAATATGCGTGAATGTTATGCGTCGTCAAAAGTCACGTAGGAGATAGATACACAAAACACAACACCTCGTTTCGTTGGCCGAATGTTCGGCTGCCGAATATTCGGTATTCGGCCGACGAGTGTGGCCGAATATTCGGTATTCGGTATTCGGCCGAGTCACTATTCGCGGCATCTCTAGTTTCAATGCTCAAAAAAATTTTTATAAAAATTATTAGGAATTTGATGGTGCATACGTTTTCACCATCATCGTGGGAGTCTGAAGTATTTAATTTATCGCGATATTAAATTATCTATACTTTGAATTAAAATGGAGTTTTTGAAGGACATTTAAAATTATTAAGAAAAATAGCTTATGCGATTTGAAAATTTGATATGCCAACGTACCTTCCTCGAATATGGAACTGAAACCGTGGTGGCGAAAATAACAAAAGCTATTGACTAAGGAGTACACACCGATGGTAATGGCTCTTGACGATATCCTTTAAAGAAGAATGGTTCGAGAGAAAAGGTGAAGTGATTCATGCTGACTTGATAGGACCAATGGAAAATTTTTCAATTGGTAGATCTAGATACATATTTGTTTTAATTGATGATTTCAGTCGTATGACATTTACATACTCTTTGAAATCAAAAGAGAAGTATTGAAAATCAAACTACAGAAGTTCAGATTCGACAATGAAACAGAATTCTCCAACCCAAAATTCAAGAAGCTATTCAAATCTCGTGGTATAGAAAGACAAACCTCAACACCTTATATACTCTACAGCAAAATGGTCTTGCTGAAAGAAGCATTCCTACAATGGTAGAACGTACAAAGTGCATAATAGAGGATGCAATTCTTCCAAAACCTTTTTGATTTAAAATAGCTTTTTTGGCCTTTAGTCCACAAAAATTGGCATTTCGTCCGGGTGATCTCACATGGACTCATCAGTTGACTGTGAGGACCTTGTCAATACGCAATTTTTGTTAAATTCAGTTCATCTTACATCGATTTTTTGACAAAAATCCAATGTGAACTATATCCAACCAAGATTAAAATTGTAATCATTAACGTTGGAAGTTTTTGCCCGTGGCCTGGTATTGATTCTATATGAAGGTTTTTATAATACAAATTCTATATACTACTGAAATAAATCAGCCAAGTAGAAGACTTAGCACTATTAATGGACTTGTTGAATTATTGATTCAAAATAGCTTTTTTGGCCTTTAGTCCACAAATGATTACAATTTTAATCTTGGTTGGATATAGTTCACATTGGATTTTTGTCAAAAAATCGATGTAAGATGAACTGAGTTTAACAAAAATTGCGTATTGACAAGGTCTTCACAGTCAACTGATGAGTCCATGTGAGATCACCCGGACGAAACGCCAATTTTCGTGGACTAAAGGACAAAAAAGCTATTTTGAATCAATAATTCAACAAGTCCATTAATAGTGCTAAGTCTTCTACTTGGATGATTTATTTCAGTAGTATATAGAATTTGTATTATAAAAACCTTCATATAGAACAAAACCTTTTTGGACTGAAGCAATGTCAACCGTAAGGTATTTGAGAAATCGTTGTGTCTCTTGAGTTCTGGAGTTTAAGACATTGATACAAATTTAAGACACTTGAAAGTTCTTGGATTGATTAGGATGATTAAAAATAAAGAAAGTTTGACGTCAAGTCTCCAAAGTTTTTCATTTCAATTTTCATGGGATACTCTGAAGGCACAAAAGTTTATCGAATGTATGAGCCAAATATCAGAACATTTTTCGGTTGTTGCTACCTTTCAACATCTTGCTCAATCACACGTTGAAACTATTGACAGGCGGTTACTTCCTAAGCTCTGCTGGAAAATTTCAAAAGCCCAGGTTTATAGATATCGACTTGATTTGGAACTTCAAGCACACGAAGATGTACATTAGGGTGTGTCAAAGTGCTCAACTATGGCATTTTCAAATGTAATAGCTTTTAAATGTTGCATTGCTTATCAAAATTAAATCCTGCGTTTACAATTTTTATTTTAATTAATATCTTTGGCTCGCTCAAAAATAGGATGAAATCCAAAAAAAATTGGATTTTTCGAGATTTTTGAAATATGTGTTGTTTTAAATTGCACCGTGTGGATACAAAAAAATTATAGAAAATATTTTTAGTCTTCCAAGTCAAAGATAATTGCAAGGAAACACTTTTAAGCTTATATTTGCTTAAATTGAACACTTGATAAAGAAGCTATGAAATAATAAAAAAAGGAAGAAACAAAATTTTTTTAAGTGAAATCGTTTTTTTTTTTTACAAAAAAAATTTTTTTAAATCAACGGAACCACCTACAATATCATGGTATATCTCTTTGTAAAGACAAAAATTCTTTCTTTATTTTGTTTAGTTTTTTTTTTTAATATACGTACAAAAAAAAAAATTACTGTAAATTAAATTTTTTTTTTCAACATCAACCGATTTGAGCGAGCCAAAGACGAACCATATCTTATGTTCTTAAACCTCAGACCCTAATACAACTTTTGAGCACTATTACATTTAAAAATAAGAGTACTTTTTTGCTACCATACAAAAGTGACACCCCCTAATGTACATAGACTTAGTCATTTTAGAGCACATCGTAAAGACATATTACCACCACCAAGAATTCGGACTTAAAAAGAATAAAATGCACGACTGGATCGCACGAACTTGCTCTTATGTAAAAGTACTTTGGAATTTAAGATACATTTTATAAATATAAAACATGGATTTAATGAGATAATAATGTTCAAATGCATAAAATTGCCGTCTGGTTTCCGGAAAAGTATGAATTTATGCAAATAAACCTTAAAAAATCGTTTTATTATTAAATAAATTTTTTATATAAGAAATTTCTCTAAAATTTTTCAAGAAAAAAATGTGGGATGCGAATTTTAAGTATTTAATAATATTGGTTTTAGGAAATAATTTCAAAAAATAATCGTTCATAGGTTTTGAAGATATTGATTTAAATTTTTTTTTCTTTTTTTAAACCCAATAAATATTTTTTCGAATATTTTTATATACAATATTATTTTAAACTTAAGGGGACTCCTGCTAAAAATTTTGGGTTAAAATCCTTAGAGCCGTTACTGAGAAAGTCGAAAATCAAAAAAACGGGTCTATGGCAGGTACCCCTAATAACATTTTGCCCCAAAATTTTTTTTGACCAAAATGTAGTCCATGTCCATAATATCCCACTTAATTTTTTTTATCAAAATCGTTAGAGCCGTTTTCGAGATAAATAAGATTTTGCATTACGGGTGTATGGGGGGTACCCTTAGTTTTGGAGCTAATTAAAAAAATTCAATTTTTCCTCTAGGGAATCACCAAAGACCTTTAACTACCGAGTTCGAAGAAAATACCTCCAGTAGTTTAGGCTGTAGTTCGAGGTACAGACATACAGACATACAGACAGACAGACGGAATTGTCGGACCCACTTTTTTCGTCTTCGCTATCATCGTAATGTCAACTTTGATCAAAATCTCGAGTTCGATTTTTTTTCCAAATGCAGAACTTGCCCTATAGTACCTACATATATCGCAAGTAAAAAATGGTTTAATTAGCCCCAGGAATGTCAAAAAGCTCGTAATATATCTTTTGCATGGCTGAGAATTTTTCGTAATTCAACACAAGGTTGGTTTAGGAAAAATTAAAATTTATTTTTTTATAATAATACATTTTATTCAACATATTTTCAGCTTACTAAATCAACGCTTACCATTAACTATCGATTTACGTAGAAATTTTTCACTTTACTTTGCAAATTTTAAATCACTGATTCATTAAAAAAGCTCTAGAATTTGTTTATTTGCCAGGGAAATTTTTAGCTTTCGGTCGGCTTTCAGATATGACATACAAAAGTATTTGTGTATTAAGAACTTTTTGATTTATTAATGATAAAGAATGATTTTATGTCGTGCAACTTTCCTGAAATATGTACTACATATGTACTGTGACTACAGCTAGTGCTGAACTATCATTTTAGAAACCAAAATTAATGAAAACCTATTTAAGAATGTCTATGGCACAAGACAGGCTACGTAGCTTGGCTATTTTGTCTCTTGAAAATTCTATGGCCCGATCTTTAAACTTTGATGATGTTAAAGATACTTTTGCGGAACAGAAATCTCAAAGAATTTTATTAATAAAAAAATCTTCTAGAAAGTAAATTGTTATTTCATTATAAATTTTTGTATAAACCTATGCTCTTGAAAATAAAACCTATTAGATATTGAACTAAAATGCACATAATATTATTAATAGTTTTGTGTAACTACTTACATTATTGGTTTATTAAAATTAAATTCTAACATGACTATTTTTACGGGGACGCCGGAGGACCTCATCCAAAAAATTTGCCACGGGCCTCAGATGGTATAGTTACGCCACTGGTTATCATTCAATATAAAGCGAGACTAGTGGCTAAGGGATATAGTCAAAGAAGTGGTATAGATTACGAAGAGATTTGTTGGCCCGTTGTTCGATATTCTTCTTTTCGGCATTAGCTGCAAAACACAGTTTGGATATTAATTCACAAACATATACTGGCCATCGATGTCAACAGCTCAACATTTCACGCACTAGCCTCAGGAGAATTTTTCACAAGGATTATTCACTTAAAATTGAGCTGAGCATGACCATCCGCTCTTACTAATTAAGTCATAATACACAGGAAAAATTTTATTTTGTTCATTTTATTGCATTTTGAAAAAGAAACTTGCATTTGGCTCACCCTTTGTATTCAATGTATTTCCTGAATTTTTCGGTACGGATTTTTTGTTTTATAATACTAAGGTAGATCCGTGCTATTTCAATTTCATGAATTGTTTATGCTCAGACCTCCTTAAAATCCATGAATATTGACATTGACTTAGTGGTTAATAAGACGAAACTACTCAAAGACCATATTTCCTTCTATTGTGTTAAAAAAATTAATTAAACACTTAGACCAGACTCTCACCTCCCTCTTCCAATTTTCTGTTATAACTGGAGTCTCTTTCCTAAGCTTTGAAAAGATTCTTTTATAATACCCTGTTTACAAAAAGGACTAACAAATGTCATGTATACCAAAACTCTTTGGGGGTATTATCTATGATACCCTTTTCTTTCACTGAAAGCTATTTTTTTTTTCACTTAAATAATACGATTTCCTTAGGGGAAGGTCATCTCACCCACCACTCACTTAACAAAGTTTGTGTATAACTTGATGTGAGTTCTTGAAGAAGCTTTCCACATCTGGTAGTTTTAAGGATTCAGTTTTATTTAGTTAATCGCCAATATAGGGTTATATTCAGATCATGTTTATATACCTCAATCAGTGCAACCTCTGGTGTCCCACAAGGTAGCCATCTAGGTACGCTTATTTTTCTTTTGACCACAAATAATGACATTGAACTTATTTTTTCTGACTCCGATCTGCTATGATACAAGAATATTTCATGTTCCATAGATGCACCTATCATTTCAAACTGAACTAGGCAAATTTTAAACTTGGTGCCAAAATAAACTATCTGGAGCTCGCCATTATCACAGAGAAACCTCATTGTAAAAACCGAATGTAAAATTGGCGTGCGGCTAGACTGTAGTCGAACAGACAAACAGAATTCTAAAACTTATTTTTTCGGTTTCCCTATCATCGTTATGTTAAGTCTAATCAAAGTCTTGAGTGTTCAATTGCGTTTGATAGTTTTCCGAGTATTACTTTTACCCCGCTCTAAAAAGAGAAAACTCATAAGCCCCCAAAAATAATTCACATAATTTTTGAGTGCCCTTTTGCCGCGATGGATGGATTTGATCTTAGTTCAAAGTAACCCCAATGCAAAGCAAATTACTTATCAAAGATCTATTTTTTAAATTTTCAATTTTAAAACACTTATATGTTGAAAAACGAATTTACTTAAAATTTTTTGACATTCCTACATCTTTCCTACTTTTAAAAATTAACTTTAACTTCTTACACCAAAGTATTTCGCTCTATAAACCAATTAGAGAAACCTTTCCAACTTAAAAACTGAAATCTCCTTCCAAGACTCTTGAAGAGAATTAGTACGTTCTTCTTGTTTTCAATGACACTGTTAGAATCACGCTTTTATTATCCATAGCTTAAATGAATAATCTCCAACTCCTTACCAGGTTACCATCAAAAGTTTTTTGCCTCAGCCTTAGGCAAAAACTTTTAATGGAGCTTATATATAAATCTTATTATCTAAGCCATGAGTATTAGTTAAAACACCATTATATTTTTGATTGAGTTAGAATCAAAACAAAATTATAAAATCCCTAAATCACACCTTTTTGATGACAAAAGTTCGACCTCAAATGTTCTTTGATGTGATTGCTTCCAACATAATGTTATTAAGTAAACAAAAGATTTGGGGCTTGATTTTTGGGTACAAAGGAAGTGGAAATAAATATTGAAAAGATGAATTTGCACCCGAAAACCAATCTGGAACAATTGAGACGTTGATTTCAATTCAACATTATCAAGTTTAAATTTTTGAATATTAAATTGAAAAATATAACCCTTTTTTTATATCGGTTGTATTGATGTCGTATTTTTTTTGTTCTCTAATTTCGTGAAGTGAAATCTTGAATACATAATATTTGATATCAAGGGATGTTGTTTTAGAGCTGGACCGACAATAAATACAGAAGATGCTTTTGGGATTTTTGTGGTACTGGTGTTTTTGTTAAGGTATACATAGACATTTCTTTATTTATGCTGATACTGACCCTCTTTTTCACGGGTCTATAGAGCTAAAAGGTTACTCCAAAAATAAAATCTTCTCCAACGATTTATTTTATTAAAGCTTACCTTATTTTTAAAATTTCAGGACTCATAGGTTGGCACTCGCTAACCCACTCCCACTGTCTTAGAACAAAGAATGAAATGGATTTATTAGATTGAACTGAACTGAGATACCTCACACACTTGTACAGGGTGATTCGCATAAAATGATACCTTGGATTTCTATCGAGTTTTTCGTAGGCGTGCACTCAAATATTAAACGAGTTTTCCAATAGAAGATTTTGATAGATTTTGACAATTCACGGTGGCACGCGTGTTTTTGTTTTCCCGTTTTTTTTTTTTTTTTTTTTTTTTAATATTAAAGAAAATACGCTTAAAAAAGTGGTTTGGCTCTGGAGCAGTTAAAAGCTGACCTCTCATTCTTCAAAAAATAATTATCTTCATTCACGAAGTCCATTTTTGGATACAGAATTGCGAATTGCAGGTTGATGCCAATCCAGACAAGGTTGACCAAGTGGCAATGCATCTGCATAATTATATTTGGTGTGAATTGGAGACGTCGCGTGCGTCGGTCGGTAGAGAGCGTTACTGATCTCGATGATAACTAATTTCATTTTATCCAAATTGGATGATAATCATGTGAACGACATGTGTCAAATTAAATTAAAAATTGCATCCGAGTGTATTACAACTCACTACTTTGCTCTCCCTTCAATACAAGAAGAAATATTGGATAGAGATATCTCCATAAAAGAAGTACAATATGCTATCAGTAGAACTAAAAACAATAAAGCTCCAGGAGAAGACAGGATAACCTTTGAATTTTATAAGAACTCAACACCTGAATCTGAATACGATTTCTGACTGATGGTTTCAATAACATTTTTACGAAAGGAACTGTACCGGAAAGTTTCCAAAAGAATATTATATTTCCTATATTTAAAAAAAGTGACCCGAACGATCCAGGAAACTACAGAGGGATCTCATCCCTCAACACACTTCTAAAACTTCTCACAAGTTTACTTCTAGATCGTCTAACCAATTGGGTAGAAACAAATGGTCTATTAAGCGAATTCCATTCGGGATTTAGGAAAGGGTATTCAACGGTGGACAACATTTTTGTGCTCACAAATATTGGTAGGTCATTTCTTAGAAGTGGAAAAAAACTATATGCCTTCTTCATTGACTTTCATGTTCAGTGGATAGAAGAACACTATTCCTTAAACTCAGCAACTTTGGTCTATTTTGGGGTGGCCGTGTCGCGATGGATGTGTGCTCGCCTGTCAACCTCATGATGACAGGTTCGATCCCTGCCGTCGTCTATGTCGCTTTAATTCCATTAAAAACCTTCTAAAAATTGTCATCAATGGGTTGCTGGTTTACTCATTACATGTTGTTCAGGCATAACACTAACAACATGTAATTGAGTTAAGCTAGTATACCCAACAAGGATGAACACGAATAAAATAATGTGAATTATAAGCGACATAGAAATAAGACACGGCATTTCTCCGCTTTAGCTCAGCCGCCATCCCTGGAGATAAAAATATCTGAGACAACCACCAACAGTCTCAGAACATCGTGCCACACATCTTTCCTATCCTTCTTTCTCTTCATTAACTTCACGCCCGCGCTGTGTTGAAACATTTAAAGGGTAATCATAATCCCTTGAGCGCGGGTAGATTATAGATTATAAAAAAAAAAAAAAAAAAAAAAAAAAAATCCTCCAAAATGCTACGCTTGCTAGAAAGCTTGTACGAAAACAACCAAACATGCAGTATAGGATGGAATAGCCATATCTGAATGGTTCAGCACCCCTTCCGGCGTTAAACAGGATTGCCAGCTAAGTCCACTCTTTTTTAGCCTGTTCTTGGATGATCTGCTGCAATACCGACCAGCAGGAATAATTTTCAACGAAGTTTCGTTAAAAGGTTTGATGTTCGCAGATGACATTGTTCTGCTAGCTGAAACACCTAACATGCTTCAGCTCATGATAAATAGGCTCGAAGAATGCTGCAATCCATCCAAATAAAAAATTATGGTATTCCGTAACAATACACTACAGGGCGATACACAAGGGACAAAAAATGGTTTTTGGGTTTGGATTCTCTCGAAGTTGTCAAACAATACCGTTTTCTTGGTATAATACTCACTCCAAGAATAACTTACACTTTTCACCTTCAATGAAAACTCAAAGAGGCAAAAAAAAGCACTTAGTTGTACTTGGAAAAATGTTATAGGTCGGAATGATGTTTCAAGCAAAGCCAAATATAAACCTTGAGAAGCAACGGCTTGTGGGGTCAGAATATCTACCGTACCGAATCTTAATAATTACTCGATAATTATTTACTAGATAAAAACTTTTATTGTTTATCGAAAATGTATTTTTAATAAAGCGAAGCGAAGCGGATGGCTGACAAAAATGGAATGGTCGACGGCGAGAAAGGCAAGAACACTTTCAGTCTCATACAATTAAATGCGACAGATGTCACACTGCCGGTTTTACACGTGGCGAATGCACCAAATGTTGCGCTGTCGATTTACACGCTACAGCACTCCCCCCCAGTTGGATGCTAGTCATTCAACGAATCTGCTTGGCTTAATGATTTGTCGGCCAACTCTAGTTGTCCGTTCGGTTTTCGCACGATTTTTTTGCGTACAACGACTTGGGAAGGTGTTTCCTCCCTTTGCTCGAAACAAGGTTTGACGCGATCTATGCTTACCGTTGTTTTTTTCCCGTTAATTAAAATTTCAACAGTCTTGTCGTTACGTTTTGTTACCGGATAAGGACCATCATAAGGCTGTTGAAGTGGTTTTCGTACTGAATCGACTCTTAAGAAAACGTGCGAACAAGTTTTTAATTCCTTAAAAATAAACGGTTTGAAACTACTATGACACGATGGTGGAGTAGGTCTTATATTCGCGAATTGTCGATGCAAGTCTTTAATGAAATCCGACTGTGAAAATTAAATCTGAAGGCACTTTCAAGTTTTTTCCAAAAACCAATTCGGCGGCACTGGCTTCGGAATCTTCGCGGATGGCTGCTCTGAGGCCTAATAGTACGTAAGGTAATTTTTTTGTCCATTGAGGCTCGTTGTGGCACATAAGAGCTGCTTTTAGCGTTCGGTGCTATCTCTCGACCATACCATTGGCTTTGGGGTTATACGCGGTGGTTCTATTGTGCTTGATGCCGAGTTTTTTGCAAAGTTCGTTAAACAGTTGTGATTCGAATTGCGACCCACGGTCTGATACAATAGTAGTAGGAATTCCGTAGCGGATGAACCATTCGTTGAACAAGGTGTGAGCGATAGTTTCTGCAGTAGATAATGTCGGATATGGGTATAGCCTCAGGCCAACGTGTATACCTGTCTATTATGGTTAACAGGTAACGATAATTTTCTGAAATAGTTAGTGGCCCTACGATGTCGATATGAATTTCTTCGAAACGTCCTGCTATTTGTGGAAAACTCCAAGAGGACTTTTGACATGTCTGCTTACTTTGGATTTGTGGCAGGCTGTGCAGGCTCTAGCCCACTTCCTACAGTCACTGTTCAACGAAGGCCAAACAAATTTATTTGCAATCATTTTGATCGAAGATCGAATGGGATGTGCCAAGTTGTGGATTTTTTCGAATTGAAAGGCGGAATTCTCGAGGCACAAAAACTCGGGGAGTTCCTGTAGAAACATCACATGTGATTGTAGCTTGGGTTCCAGGCATGATGAACTTTTTGAACTGAAGGGCTGTGTCCGAGTTGGACAGTTCTATTAATTCCTCATCGGAATTTTGAGCTGACGCTAACTTTGAAAAATCTATGTCGGCGGGTAGTGAAATTTCTTCCAAACGCGGCAGTAGATCGGCGACAGGGTTTCGGTTACCGGGCAGGTGCTGAATATCGGTTGAAAATTGTCCGATGAGGTCGAGGTGTCGCATTTGTCGAGGAGAAGCCTTGCTTGGTTTTTGCTGAAAAGCGAAAATTAACGGTTTGTGATCGGTGTAGATCGTGAAGGTGCGTCCTTCCAACAAGTGTCTGAAGTGTTTGATCGCAGAATATATGGCTAAGAGCTTCCGATCGTACGTACTGAAACTTTGTTGCGATTTACTTAGTTTTGCTGAAAAGAACGAGAGGGGCTGCCACTCTGTTCCTATCTTTTGTTGAACCACACTACCGATCGCAAAATCATATGCGTCGACGCATAGCGAAAGTTGTGCTTCTTCAAGAAGATAAGCCAATAACGTTGCTTCGCATAGCTCTGATTTGCACCGTTCAAAAGCTTTACTTGCCTCGTCTGTTCATTCGACCGTTTGTTTTGTCATTTTTTTTCTTCTTACCGGTTAAAAAATTGTTAAGCACTGCTTGTGACACGGCTGCGTTTGGTATGAATCGTCTATAAAAGTTTATCATGCCTAAGAAACGACGAAGCTCACAAATGTTATTCGGCTTTTTGAAATTGGAAATCGCCTGAACTTTTTCTGGAGAAGGTTTAAGGCCCTCAGCTGTTATGAGATGTCCCAAGAAAACAACTTTGCTTTTGGCAAAACGGCACTTTTCGGAATTGATAACGAGTCTATATTCTTGAAGTCGAGCAAAAATGATTTTAAGATGCGCTAAATAATCTTCGCGATTCTTCGAGGCCACCAGGATGTCGTCTATGTACACGAAAATAAAATCCAAATCTCGCATAATTGAATGCATAAACCGTTGAAAAGTCTGAGCGGCATTTCTCAGACCGAACATCATCCTGGTGAACTCGAACAATCCGAATGGAGTAGCTATTGCTGTTTTCGGAATGTCGCTCTCGTCAATAGGTATCTGATGAAACGCTCGCACTAAATCTATCATGGAAAAAACCGAAGTACCTGCTAAACTCTGGGCACAATCTTGAACGTGCGGAATGGTATAACTATCTGGTTGTGTTACGCTGTTAAGCTGCCTATAATCTCCGCATGGCCTCCATTCACCATTCTTTTTCTTAACCAGATGCAGTGGGCTTGCCCACGGGCTACTTGACAATCGACAAATTCCTGATCTTATTAAGAAATCGAACTCGTTTTTAGCAATTTTAAATTTATGCGGGTCTAAAAAATCAAAAAAATTTTCTTTCTACACCGATCGTATACGAATAAACGACCGTTCGCTGTCTTGTTTTCCTTTTCGCAAGTCGCCAGCGAAAAGGAATTTAGTTTTCCGAATGATTGTGAGCTCTAAGTTTGAAACTACATGGTTGTTCACAATTCCTTGCATTGGAACCGAACCGACGGTGGTACCAACAAAACCTAGATTCCGGACTACTAACTCTTGAATTATTTTGTTTAGAAAATGGAGACCGAGGTCTAGACCTAATTTGTTTCCGGAGTTCAGCTATTTCCTGTTCTAAAATCTCGAACGATTGCCTGCTACTACCGTTGTTAAACGTAGGCTTCGACGTTGAATCTTTTGTATTGCCTGAGATGGTTGAAACGTATGAAGTGGTAGGCAAGGTACTGACAATTTTGTCGGCTAATTATGCAAGCTCATCTACCTCTTGCGTACTCGCGAATAAAATGGCTTGTGCCATGTTTGGCAGCCTTTAAATCCACAATTTCTTCAAGATGGAAATTGTGAATTGGTTTCCAGCTAAAGCTCGCACTTCTCGAAGCAGTTCGCTTGGTTTCCTGTACCCTAGCTCGTTTTCATTTAATAATTTTTGCAACCGCGTATCTTCTGACTCCATTAACCGACTCAGAACCGTTCTCTTTAAATTCTCGTACAAGTTAATCGCGGGAGGGTTTAAAATGATGTCTCTGCAAACGCTTATTGTACGAGAATCTAACAACCCGAGCGCGGTGAAATATTTTGTACTATCGGACCTGATTCGAGAAACACCGAACTGGCCCTCCAACGCAACAAACCAAACATCCGGACTTTCTGGCCAAAAAGGCAAATTCTTAAACGAGCCGTCAGGAGATTCGAAGATATTATTGGAATGAATCCTTTTTCACAATAGAAGATGTCGTGGAGATACTAAATGGAAAACCCTTTGTAAATATATTACTGATATCCTTGCATATAGAAACCAATTTATTGAATATTAGAGAAATTATATTTTATGTTGTAAATCATTAAAATTGCTTACTTTTGCTTGAAAAGTAAAAAAAAAATTTAAAAAAAAATTTAAAAATTAAAAATTTCAAATCATTTTAAAATTGACAACCAACAATTTAATGGCCAATATATAATGGAATTACTTTGCTTTAAATCAACCGCACCCTAATTGAAGTTTCACCAAGAATTTTGTATCTAAAACTATATTAAGTATCTATGTACATAAATGTATATTTGAGTTAATTTATTAGTTAAAATGAAATTACATACTAGCAAATCATCAAAAACTGTCAATCTGGCTGATGGCCTTTGCCAATGCTTATAAGAATTGTTCAATCAAATTTCTTAAAAATCAGAATGATGATAAAATAAAATTCACTATAACTTACTAATTTAAAATTTGTATATGTAAACCAAACAAAAAATACTCTTACAAATCCCGGCTTTGCCGTCTTGAATAGTTTCGAAATATTTTTGGTCGAACACTTGTGGATTGTGTTCGATCCAATAACGACAATTTAGCTTGTTGACAGAGGCGCTGCGCTGGGCGTTTTTCAAGAAGATGATTTTTGGCTAAAATCAACAATTACAGCGCCCAATTAGCGAACTTACCTCGTTGTCTATCGTCGTCCGGATATAAAGGCAAACCTTGTTGAATAATTTGACAGCTGAATGTCATTGATAACATTGACAGCTGCTGAAACATATCAACTGAACTAACTATCTGGTCACCCTATAGAAAGCTTAGGTTAAAAAACATGAACAACACAATTTAAGGATAATCCTGTGAGCTAGGTCATTGCAAATTTTTAGTTAAATCTCAAACTTATGTGCGAGTAACATAAATCAACCCACCCAATCTATTGTAGAATTGTTTTTGGTATTCTATGCGAATCACCCTGTATATAAGTTCATAGATAATATACAAAATTATTTTTTCTACGTCTGCATACATATACATATGTAACCCTTGTCCATTTCTTTGATGATCCTTGTCCCTCATCTTTCATTGAAGTGATTGATTGATTGCTTGTCTTACTCTGGAATCTTCGTCTTTGTATGCGAGGCTATATGTTTTTGTTTCTTCATTTTCTTGAAAAACCTCCAAATTTTATGCAAATTTTTCAGTTTCAATACTTAAATCTGTGTTATAAACATTATGTGAAATTGTTTTTTTGTTTCTTCTATATTTTTTTTTTAGATAAATTTCGTCAGAGACGGTCTTCGTTCTCGCCCTTCGGTTCGGGTAAGCAAGAACCCTTGATTGTTGTGGAAGAGTCTGGTGCCACCGAAGAGGATGAGCAAAGTAGTTCTGGAACGCCAACATATCGAGCAAGTTTGGACATTGATTCACCAGTCAACCCATATCTACTTTCACCATGGAGAGATCCACGCGAGAGTCGAAAACATTCTTTACCCTCACAGCAAGTAACAGAGGGAATCACAGCCAGTCAAGTACGACGACTTTCAGAAAGAGGCGGCGAAGGTTCTGGCCCTTCGCCCAACGAAGCCGCTTTTTTGGCTACCTTGTCACAGTCTAAGGCACCGTCAGGTCGGCGACATTCAGTTGTAACAATATCAAAAATTCCCGCAGCTATTTTCGGCCGAAGCAGACGGGAATCTGTGGCGGCATTTCCCTTGCCAACAAGGTGAGTTTCTATCTTAAGATATTTGAAAATATAACTTTTGTCTGTATATCTAGCAAGGTGATTAAAATTTCTACAAACATATGAATACAGTGCGCCCTCGATAAAGCAACCGATACAAATTCGGGCAATAACCGAGTTAATAAGAAAATAGCGACCTAGATCAAATCACACCTACACGGAACAAGAGGGTCAAAAACCAAATGAAATAAAACAATTTGGATGTGAAGTTGCGTTTGATGGGCCAAATTATTTTGAAAAGTTCCAATAACAAGAATGGTAAGAAGTTGAAGGTTGATTTTACCGAGGAATTGCCTTCATTTAGTGGCGTAATGGTAAGTGCTATAGAGCGTCGCACTGAAGGTTTGGAGTGCGATTCCCAGCCACTGCCATCTAAGAGCTTAAAATAATGTTTTCTTCTGGACTACTGGTTCTTGCAATGAAGAGACAAATCCCTTAAATGCGTTTTCCGTCACGAAAAGTGCTTCTTATCGTAGTTCGTAAGTCTGCTCGATTTCTGTCGAAAACACACAAACAAGAATGGATGACAGTTGTTAGTCACTAGGGCCTAATTCTCCACCAACTGCCGCCCAACCAGATTTATAGAGGGTTGCTTTTTTCGAGGGTGTGCTGTACTTGTATTTTCAAAAAGTTAAAAAGAGAATCAATGTGTGGTAATAATTAATTTAATGCTCACCGGTTTCAAAGATAAAAGCAAAGATATGAATAAGATAAAATCTTAAAGGGCTTTTGAAGGATTTTGATGATAGTCCTGTTCTCACAAAAGACCCATTAGATTTTCGTTATTCATATCTTTGTGGTTTTATTGTTCAAAATCTCATTTTGCTTTTGAATGCCATATTCATATTCAATTCATGACGTGACATAGCCCCATTGCTGGCAATAAAATTCGCCTTTTGCCTTTTGAAGGTGTTTCTTAAGGGCTTTAGCACTTTCTTTTGTTTTACATATTACCGCCCAACGGTAATGAAGTCTGAAACAAGAATATCGTGAAACTCAACTTTCAAGGAATTGATTAAATAAGGAAAAGTCATGTGATGCTTTTTCTTCGTGGTTGAGGTAAGCTTCCAAAAAGGTGGCAAAACTTGGGTGGGGGCCCTAACTTCGAATAAAATTGCGTTTTATTATTTTGTTTTCACAATTTCGTAAAGTACAATAATTTAATGGCTTAAAATAATTAACATAGTACTTCATGTAATGTGTGCAATCTAGGGAAATATACAGTTGGAACTATCAGAGGTTAACGTTTTTCAATGAGCTACTTGAAAAAGAGATCAGTGCAACAACACCTTCGTCGGGTATTCTAATGGAAATTCAATTTTAATTTTCAGTTCAGGCGGCCTTAAGGCAGAGATTTTTCAAAAACGCTGGTACCTGCACACTGGTGCCCGCTGCTGTTTGTACGGAACTTTGTATAAGAGCTTTTAAATAGGCCTGTGTCAACCAAGAACGATTCGATTTTGTTGAGCCAATCGCCGAAAAATAATCACTAATTTTCATTTCAATCGTTCCCGATCTCAGTTATTTCGTCGATATCAATCTCGGTTAACTCAATTCCATTTGTTCCGATTCAATCAATGTCGATTATAACGGGAGTTCTTCTTTTTTGTTCCGAGAGCGTTCAAATCATCAAATCCGATAAAATGAGATAGAAGTTAAAAGTTGAGCTAAACTTTTTGCACATGTTGAATAATAAGTGCAGCTCAAATCAACCAGAATGACAAGTGTTTTTTTTTTTAATTCACACTCGCTTAAGATTTTATTTTGATAACCTTATAATGTTCAACTCAAAACATAGCACAATCGATGGGGTAATAATGGGGTGAGGAAAAGGGGATGTCAATGGACATTGGTCTTGAATTTTTGCAAATTTAAATGGCAAGAGAAAACCGTGGCGGGTAAATTGTTTCGTGATAGTGTTGCGCGACTCAAAAACGAATCTCTTTTTTTGGCTGTACGAACAAAATAAGGCTCGAACTGATGAGCATATCTAGCGGATGAACTACTTAAGTGGAGTCATGCAACTGGCTATTTCGATTGAAAATTGCCTGTGAAAGAAGTCGTACAACAAGGAAATACATGAAACATTCCGACGGTGTTCAAGAGATGGGAATGATTCCATCATAGTTCGATTGCTAGCAGTTTTAACGCTCTGTTCCGGATTCTATCCAAAAAATTAAGAGAAGTTTGGCCAGCACCTGCCCAAAGATGTAAACTATACTCGAATTTTGACGTATAAACGCCTTATAAATTATAGCCAGATCAGAATGGGTGAAAATTTGTTTACATCAATATTGAGATTCTAAATATTTAGCAGCGTCTCGAGAATATGGTCATTCCAATGAAGATCGTAGTTGACACACATGCCGAGTACTGAGGAATTTTCAGTTTCTTCGATACAAGTGCCATTGAAGAACAATGACATAAGGGGTCCCATTGAAGGACAATAACATAAGGGGTCCAGCTGGCTTTAACGACAATAGACAGCATTGAGTTTTCTAATCATTAAACTCCACACTATTTTGTATACACCATTTAACAATGCTGTTAAGATCGGAGTTTAATGTGCTAATCCTACGTTAACGTTGCAATTCCACTTCCGAAGGACATGGACGTGAATTTGAGGAAGAAAACCTGGGGGTAGAGTCATTGGAAAAACAATTAAGGGGATCAGAAGTTTCAGGCAGGAGATCATTTATAAAAGTAAGGAAGAAAGTCGGAGATAAAACGGAGGCTTGGGGAATACCAGCATTTATTTTGTGAAGATCAATCTATCAAATGCCCTAGAAATATCAAGCGCAATAATCTGACTTTCTCAAAAGCAATGTAAAGATCTGTTCTACTCATCAGTTAGATATGCCATAAAATCACGAGTGGAACGATTGCTGTGAAAGCGGTATTGCCGGTCATTCAGAAACTTTTCATCTTCAATTTTCAATTTCAAGCGGGAAGCGGGAGGAAGGGTCGGATATTGTAGGAGGGACTAATGGAAAAGCATACGCAATGCTTTTGCCAGCGATGCAGTGAAGAATGGGAGGCATCCTATCAGAACCAAAGGTTTTGCTTATAACAAGATCTCGGAGGGCTCTTGCAAGTGTACGGGTGCGAAAGTATAGCTGTTCCATTGAATAATTTACGTTCTCGAGTACAGGAGGTACAATGTTTCTGTCAGGCAACTTAGAGCTAGCAGTAGCAAGAGCTGCGAATACATTTGATGTTGATTGTTTGACTATGGTGGGTAGATGTGCTGGTGTTATTTGAAGGTCATCCTTCTTATTAGCTGATTCGGGTGGTCTGTGATGTTCCACACTAGTTTCTTTGTTGAAAGTACTAGGTGTTTGTTCATCAGTGGGATCAAATTCGCTTCTGTCTGGAGATGCTCGTTTCTGTAGTGTTTCTTTAGTTGCCTTCTATCTTCCCTTCGAATAATTAAAGTTTCTTCATAATTGCCTTCGAGACTGAAAACCAGAATACGAAGGATTAGCTTATGATTGGTCGCAGGAGTGTCTTGTAGATTAGTATCTTTGTTGGTTAGCTTAGACTGGATCTTCTTTTCAGCAATGGATGCAAAAAGGTAAACGCCCAGTTGGCTTTTCTCAATACATTTATTGAGTGTAGTTAAACTTTCGCAACTCTTTGAATGAATTCCCAGGTACTTGACGTTTTGTTTGACATCCAGTGTTCTGCAAATGGGTGCGTAGCGTAGCGAATGCTTTTACCAGTTGAAGGTCTTCTGTAGCAGACAACTTCCGATTTGGAATTGTTGATCCGGATGCCCCATTTCTAGTAGAATTGGAAGAGTTTGTTGATATGGGTTTCTGCTTTTCGGACAGTAGGCGTAGGTGAGTAAGTCATCAGCATACAGAAGATTCTTGTATCCAATCAGAAAAGGTTTGTCGGATGGCATCAGGTTGTAGAGTACCTAGTTTTAAGCTTTTTGTGACTCCAGCTCTAATCGTCTTCATGACTTGCAGTTAACTGGTTGGACGAAAAATTTCCTAAAAGAGGAAAGAAAAGAGAATTTTTAATAATGGTGGAGTAACTTGAATTAGATGAAGTGGATTAGGCACATCACGAAAGCATTCGACGGTGAAACGCTGACTGTTAATATCATTTTGTCATATTCCTTACTTCCTTCAATAAGTAATACGACTATAAGTCAGTGTGAATTGCGAAAAATAAAGTGAGTGAACTTCCAGTTCAGTTCTAGTTAAATGACTACAGGTGTTCTCTTGAACAGTGAATGTGGAATATGCTTATATAATAAAGCTTTATGTACGCGTGTCCTAATCCTAACGTTTCGCTCTGTAATATGTACATTACACTCAAATTTAAGAAAACTGATTGTGAAAGAAAGTGATTTTTCAAACAATAATGTTCCATTGCATTATAACATCCAAAAAGAATTCGAAGAAATTTGGCCTTTATCTTTGAAATAATTATTGTCTTCTAAATAATTAAATAAAAATAAAATTAATGAATATCAAATCTTTTCTAACTCTTGCACCAACCTCAGAACCATGGGATTTAAGGTATATATAATTTTAAGACGTACCCGAAAAGATTATTAGTGTGCTTTATTTTAAGAATTTAATTGCATTTAATGTTGGTAGCTATAGTACCATTCGAAAGAAATTCCTCAAATAAACATGGATTAACTCCAATCACACGAAAAATACTTAGAACCATTATTTCATGTATACACACATAGGGTCAATGTGGGTAAATGTACACAAATTCTTGTTATTTCAAGTTCTGACCTTATCATTTTTATTTTTTCTACCGAAGAACGTTAAATGGGAATGTAAAAGCATTATATTTCTCAATTAAAAAAATGAAAAATTTGTTGAAAAGAATTATGAATAAGGTTAATAATAGCATGTTTACATTTACCCCGTAACTTTCTTTTTCTTTTTTAAATCTGGGGGTAAAAGTAAACAATGGTTTCAGTATGGAAACAATGTTTTTAAATATTTTTTTAGTATAAATCAACACAAATGCTAATATTTAATTCTTGACTGCAAGAAAAAGCCAATAAATATATGTTTACATTTACCCCAATTTGTTTTCGAAAAAAAAATCAACAAACTTTACTATGTCAATAAAGAATTTATTATAAAAACTGATAGGTAATAAAGTTACATAACATAATGTACAGTGTAATTATTAAATTTCCTTCACTGGGGACAAATTTTCCAAATGTATACACTGCATTGCCGTCATCATGAACCGTCTTATTTGGTATTGGAAGAATACCAATGACTTGATGTATTTTGATGAAGCTCACATCGTTTTGTAAGATTTTAAATATGGTGTTTAATGAATTTTGAGCTGTGAGCCCTTGAACTTTTATTTCTGCATCTTCAACATTTGCCAGTTCTACTCGGCATACATACTTAAAAGCATTTGAGTTTCTCCTTCCACCCTTGAAAGATGCTACAATGAATCCTCCCACTTGAACATCTTGAATGTGGTTGGCCTCTGTGATGTCAACTTCATCCAGTTCTGATTCATCGCCCCAGTTCAATTCGGCTAGATCATCGTCAGCTGGTATGTAATTTGAGTTTTCTTCTTCAGAAGATGAAGATGCAATTAACTTATTTTTTGGAAATGGAGGTTTCTTCTTTTTTTGAATTTTTGGAATTTTCGGCTTTGGCTCTAATTTTAATCTCTTCTTTTCCTCAGCTTCTTTTAATCGTTGCAAAACTTCAGCACTTGTCAACACTTCTCCATATTTTAAAAGCTTTAATCGAGGTGAAATTATTCGCTTAGGAGTTGTGTTGAGAAAGTGTGAAGGAACTGCAAACAAATCAGCAATTTCTTTATTAGTCGATGAAGCAGCTAAGTGCGAGCCTACGAATACAATTTCCAGAATTGAATGTAATTTCAAATATGAAATTTAAATAAAAAAATTTTCGTAACTTTCGATGTCGAGGCTATCGGTAAAAAATAACTGATACTGGCACTCCGTAAGTCTCCTGGACTGCCCTGAAGGTCAAATTTTTGTTGTGAACAGCACTTACTACTCTGTGGCTACATCATCTTTTGTGTATGACAACGGTGATATTTTAAATATATATTTTCGAGGCATGGTTTTTAGATAAAAACATATTAAACAGCATAGTCTTTAATAAAAAAGCAATATTTAAATAGAAATATATGTTTACATTTACCAAATAAATTATGTTTACATTTACCCTCATCAAAATATTTTTTGGGGTAAATGTAAACACGGTAAAAAGGGTAATTCCCTTCTAGATTTTAGATTTTTTTTTTCTTTTAATTTAATCTCTATCAAATTTGATAAAGAAAAAGTATATTAAAGAAAACTTACCTTTGAATTTTGTTTAAAAATAATAAATATTTTTTTGAGCCTTTAAATTTATAAAATACTTTTATTTTGAAGAGTTCACCAAAAGCACAAGTTACCAACTAAAAACTGAAAACACCCGAATGAGTGAAAAGTATGTGACAGATAATGAACGCGTCTAAAGGTTTAAATTTGAGCTCTGTTTACATTTGCCTCTGTTTACATTTACCCACATTGACCCTATGTAAGTATAAGTTATAAATAGTATTGCGTATAGATATAAAACATTATATGGATGGGTGATGTGAGCTTTATTTAACGAGAAGCTCTTAGACTGAAAAATAACTAAATCCGCTTAGTTTCCTCATTTAATCCCTTTGAAATAACATTTCACGAATACAAAAAAATATATATGTACATTATGTATTCCCTTGGGTTCAGCTGAGAGACTTTTTTGTTTGCAGTGTTCCTTTAAAATCAGGATATTATGGTAAATTATAAAGGATGGTTGGGAGATTGTATCTTTTAACATTCATGTACTGATGGAGGTGTATTCCTTTCAAATCAGATTAAACAAAAAGAATGTAGGTTAAATAAGTTGATATTTTGTAAAGTGAAACAAAATACAATTATTTTTTAGATAAAGGTTACTCAGTTAATTAAGGGGAAAGATAATTTTTATGAATCTATGTATGTAGATAAAACCTTTATTCAGGTATTTTCACCTTCAATTTTATTATTCCATTACAAATCAGGGTCTGAATTAGCTTAACACTGCTCATGAATTTGTAAGAATATTAAATTGGAGAGAAAAATAGAATTTGAAATAAAGTTGAAATATTTGATTCAGTTTGTAACATCTATTTATCTTGTTTAGAAATTGGTGTGCATGTATATAAATTATTAAGATCGAAATAACATGTACTTTTATTACTTAAAATCATATAATAAAACGGCAAACATGTGTTTTGTGGTACACTTTTCTCCAAAAGTATTTAACCGATTTCGATAAATTTTATATGGTTGGAAAGCCACAGTTACGGAGATGTGCAAAATATACTTGAGACACGCATTTACACACTGTGGGTCATTTTTGTTTTTGCACTGTCGAACACTTTGCATATTACATAAAACTAGCCGACCCAGCTCTCGAAATTCAAGTGTCAATTTATTTATTTAATTCATTATCATTCAATAAAAGACAGAGAATTCAGAATTTGTTTTAAATTGTTGAATGCAATGAGAAGTACCTACTAAGAACTCACTCCTGGAGTCCAAAGGAAAACTGTTAATGGTAAACAAACTTTCAAACCTATATGTACACATTTTTGACACATTAACAATTTTCGTTTCGATTCTTTCATGTCATTGTCCTTTAGCTGTTTGTTATGTCCATAATATTGGACTCGAACCCACGTCGTTGCAGTGACGTCAACCTGTGAATTTTGTGTTACATACATGTGAATTTTTTTTTAAATTTCACTCATCATTTTTTCATGAAAGAATCGAAACGAAAATTGTTAATGTGTCAAAAATGTGTACATATAGGTTTGAAAGTTTGTTTACCATTAACAGTTTTCCTTTGGACTCCAGGAGTGAGTTCTTAGTAGGTACTTCTCATTGCATTCAACAATTTAAAACAAATCTGTCTTTTATTAAATGATAATGAATTAAATAAATAAATTGGCACTCGAATTTCGAGTTGGGTCGGCTAGTATATATTTATAGCACTAACCTCGCTAGCCTCTTACTTACATACCTCTTTAACTCCGTTTTTTTTTTGTTAATTTTACTAATTATCAACATGTGAAAGATCGTCAGTTAATTTGAAACCTTCATAACAAAAAGCGGAACATTCATTCATTCTGAAGAAAATACCTAATCAAATGAAATGTTGTTTACTAAGAAAAAAAAAATAAATAAAATAAAAATAATAATAAGCAGAAACAAAAGAAAGAGGGCGCTAACAATTTTTTTGTTTGCTTTAAAGGAAATTACAAATTTTTTGAAGGGTAAGACAGTGGAACAAGCGGAATTTCAAAACTATTTATTATTTACATACCTATAATTGCTTGGAAAACTTTGATCTTTAAAAAAAGGAAACAATCAAAAAACATAATTAAGATGAACCCCTAATGCTTAGTCCCGAAAGTTTATAAAGATTTTTGAAAAGGGTTACAAGTTCACAATTTTTCATGAATCAATTTTGCCAGAAGCAAAAGTCAAACGAAAAATAATAAAGTGCACGACTGGATCGCACGTAGGGGAAGATGGCCTAAAATGGCCCACCAAGGTAAAATGCCCCCCTTGCTAGAAATTGTAGAATCGAACATAATTAGAAGGTTTTGGTAACACAATTCTTTAGTTTATATGGCATCACTGACATAAACGAAATATTAGCAGGTTCAAGCTATTGTTCGAAATGTTACAGGTCAAACTGTCTCTAGCCATCTAAAAAAGTAGAACCAATAAAATGTTTTAAAAAGTTTTTTGACAAAAAAATTATAAAAAAAATCAATTATGGAGAAAACAGTAAATGCATGTACATATGTTTTAATTATTTCTTATTAATTTACTGAAATTAGTTGGCCTATAACTATTTCAGTGTGTTCGGAATTAAAACATAAATAAAAGAACCCTAAATAGACAAAATGCCCTACTAAGCACTGGCCTAAAATGCTTAGTGTGCCATTTTATACTTACCCTTACATTTTCATTTTCCTTATGGTGAAAATGGTTGAAAAATATAAACGATGTACAGATAGGTAGTCCTGGACTGATACTGCATTGACAAAAGCCTAAAAAATGCCGTCCAAAAAAAGTACATTTGTGATATTTGCAAAAATTGAGTATTATTATAATTTTTACTTTTCCTTATTTTGTTTTAAGTGAAGTTGTTTTAAATGAATTGTTGTTTTTATTTTTTTTAGTAGATATTGTTTATGTTTATTTTACTTTGAACTCAGATTTGTTTAAAATAAAGTTTAAATTAAATTGAAAATGGTTTTTGGAATGTGAAGAATTTTTGAAAATTAAAAACTTTAAATACTTTTTGAAACTTTTTAAACTCGTAAAGCAAAAAAATGTAAGCATTATTGATTTAGCTTTGAAAAGAATATAGCATTTAAGTTTAATTGTGACATTTTTGCGAGATATAGCACATTTTCTTTAGGGGGTGCCATTTTAGGCCACCTTCCCCTACAAGATGATTTGAAATTTAAGGAAGCTCCTGGTAAAAATTTTGGTCAAAATCATTAGTGCCGTTAATGAGCAAGTCGAAAATAAAAAAAAAACGTTCTTTGACAGTTAGGGTTAGTAACATTTTTTCCTAATTTTTTGTTTGACTAAAATGTAGTCCATGCACATAATATCACACATAATTTTTTTTATCAAAATTGTGGGAGCCGTTTTCTAGATAAATAAGATTTATCATTACGGGTGTATGGGGGGTATCGTTATTTTGGAGCTAAAACAAAAATTCAATTTCTCCTCTAGGGAATCACCGAAGACCCTTAGGTACCGACTTTGAAGAAAAAACCTCTAGCATTTTAGGCTGTAGATCGAGGTACAGATATACAGACATACAGACAGACAGTTCTGCATTCGATCTGCAGCCTAAGTCACTGGAGCTATTTTCTTCAAACTCGGTACTTAAGGGTCTTCGGTGGTTCCCTAGAGGGGAAATTGAATTTTTTTTAAGCTCTAGAACTAACTTACTAAGAGAACCAAAATATATTTCCAAACTGAATTAGCAACACCAACATTCGAAATTGAGTTAATGATTTTATTAGGGAAATCCTTACGAGTATAAAGAGTTGAAAAACCCTTTATTTGGTCAATAGGTAAGATGTGACAATATGTGTAAATTTGACAAAAGCCGAAAATTGAAAATATTTAGAATGGAATCAATTTATATGGAGATTGCTGAGTTTTTTCGGTGTCACAAAAGAAACAAAACAAATGTGATCCTGCGAAAGATTCCCGAAAAGAATTCAAAACGGGGTAATGAAAGTACCGTGTTTTCTGGAAAAGGTTTTTTTTCGAAAACGAAAATCATTCCCAAACTGGCGAACAGAAAAATGCGGTGTTCAAAAAAAAATATTTTACTTCTATGGTTTTTCTGTCCCACCTGGCCCTGCCCCTAAGTCTTGAAGTTGCTCCTTGGCAGATTTTAACTCAACATCTTTGAACCAAGTTTCCCTTTTAAAAAAAAGGGGATTTAAAAACTTGTCAAATGATTTTTCTGTTTTTTAGAAACTTTTCAATTATGTTATGAACAAAACCAGGATAAAATCAAAAGTGACTTCTTGGTGACCTGCTCCTATTTAACTTAACTCCCTCCATTGTGTCCGTCACTATCTTACACATTACGTGCAGTGGCGGTATTCGGTCACGGTTATAATGCACAGCTCTGCATCTTTTTTGGCTGGAAGCTCGCTGCTTACTTGACCCAAATCCACTTGCCCATTTCAAAATATCCCTATTGAAATGGATCATTCACAATGGATCTCGTATAATAAACGTATTCAGCGCAACTCCATCCAATGCCCCTAAAGTTAAAAAAGTTAAAAGCAAAAAAAAAAAAAAAAAAATAATTTAACACGATCAAACATCAAAGTCCCGGTCCCGAACCAACCCAGACAAGATGGAGAGAAATATCTTGGAAGGATGCACTTTGCCATGTATTAATTTTAAATGGTTAGGAAAAATTCCATTTTTTCGCGAAAATTAAAATCAACAAACACCATAGACTTTCGCGCAGATTTAAGGGAGCTAGGGAATTCTTCTTCCAAAATCATCTTCCTTTCATTTACAAGTCACGAATTTATTGTTTGGCTCTCGATCATTCTCGTAGTTGAGCTTTTGGCCGTTTATGGACGTTGACGTTATCAAAGTTGGTGTTACTGGCATGTCGCGACTATCTGTCACGAGTCTTGTGTCATATCTTCTTCTTCCTTTGTTTCGGCGCTGTTATGATCTCGATGTCGAGGGGATCATAACTCCCCACGTATCTGCTTCACACTAGTGATCCGCCTGTGGGGTTCGCCGGGTTGACCTCAGAAATCGGCGGCAAGCCTCCCGGTTTTGTATTGTTCCATTTCTGAGGCCAACTGAATGCTGGTGTTTTTGCATTTGTTTGTACCAGGAGTGTTTAGGCCTACCTTTCTTTTTATTCCGAATTGGAACGTTGTATGATATTGCCTTTTTGACGGGGTTCTCAGGATCTCTCCTTTGAACATGGCAATACCAACTGAGTCGGTCGTGTTTAATTTTTTGGGAAATGGTATTCTTAACATGAAGGCTTCCTCGGATCTTCGTACTTCTAATTCGATCAAGCTTTGTAACTCCTGCTGTCATACGAAGCATCTTCATCTCAGCTGCCGTTAGCTTACATTGTCCAACATTGTGAACCGTATGTGAGTGCTGGACGCACAACTGAAGTGTAGAGCTTTCCTTTCAGCTTAGGGGGCATTTTTCGGTCACAGAAGATAGCAGAATTTTCCCGCCACTTCATCCACCCTACGCTTACGCGATGATTGATATCGTCATCACAAGTAGCTTCGTTATTTATCATAGACCCCAGATATTTAAACTTTTCACACTTGGGAAGCACTACTCCATTCAAATAAATGTCTGGAATAGGCCTGTGTGGATCAGAAAATGGGCAGCATAGGTATTCTGTCTTTTTCGCGCTTATGCGGTACCCACTTCCTTCTAGAACATCCACCCATACGTCAAGTGCTCGTTGTAGGGATATCGGGTCTTCACTTATGATGGCTCCATCGTCAGCAAAGAATAACTGATGTACTTTTGGATCCGTCACTTTGCCTTCAAGCAGGTAATCAAGAACTGTAATAAAGAGCAGGGGACTCAAGACACTTCCCTGGTGTACACCTACTGTGATTTCGAATTCTTCGGTAACTCCAGCTGCGCATCTTACTTTAGTAACTGGTCCATCATACATGTCCATAATTATCCGCACATAGGTTTCTGGAACTCCTCGTTGCCTGAGGGCCACCCATATTAGATCTCTTGGTTGCCGATCGAATGCTTTTTCAAAATCAACCAAATCCTCCAAAGAATCCCGATGCTTTTCCATAATTATTCTTATACTCTGGATTGCATCCGTGGTTGACTTACCACCGACAAACCCGTACTGGTCATCAGATAGCCTAATTATTTTTCGCAGTCGGCTACCCAAGACTCGCTCAACGATCTTCATGGTGTGTGACATCAGCTTAATCGAACGGTAATTATCACAGCTTCGAGTATCACCCTTTCCTTTATAAATTGGAAGAAGGTAACTTTCCCTCCATTGATTAGGCATGCGATCACCTCGTATAAGTTTGGAGACAAGAATCATGAGCCATCTAAACCCGATGTCTCCCATCTTTTTCCAAAACTCTGAGGGTATTTCGTCTTGGCCAACAGCTTTTCCCTTTTTGGAGTATTTTACCGCCTAACTTCTTCGACTGTGACGTCGGATACTTCGCTTAAGTTAGGTGAAGCTATTGGAAAGTATAGCCTTGGAAATTGTTCGTTTAGAAGTCCGTCACAATACTGTCGCCACCTGTGAAGAATTTCGTTGTCTTCCACAAGTAGTTGGCCCTGAGCATTGTTAATGAACTTTGGCGAACAAATCTCCTGGGCATTTCTTCTTCTTTGAGCGGCTATTTTGAAGATAGTTGCGCCCTTATTCGTGTTTTGCCGTAGCTCTTGAATAGCACCAGCTGTTGGGGTAGAAATTTCATCCAGCTCCCGATACAGGTTTTCTGTATTCTTTGCTTGAATTTGGGCGCACTTCTTCTTCGCTTCTTTCTTGCAGTTTCTATATTCCACTTCGAGGCGTGACTTTTGCTCTCTATCATTAGAGGGGCACTTCGACCAAGCCTTGAAAGCCATTTTCTTTTTACTTATAACTGATTTAGCTTCATCATTCCACCACCATGTTTCTTTGCCTTGTTGGTTGTGTCCTTTTGAAACCCCTAACAGTGTTTTGGCTTTTTCTTTGCAAGTTCTCTGTAGGAGATCCCACATAATTTGTGCTGTACTCTCTTCATTTCGAACTATATCGGTGTTGTTATACAGAACGTTTTGCATATTCGAAATAAAAGCTTCGCCTTTTTCCTTATCCAGATTATACGAGTCTTGTGTCATATATTATGAATTAAGTCGACAGCAATGGTGTTAACCAACATGTCACTGTTCATGAGTCAAAATTGCATCGAGGAACCTGACAAACTATCAATCCGTTCTATTTGTGTATTACCAATCACCTTCTATGAAATGAGCACATACATTACATACGTGAAGTCGTTAAAAATGTCATAAAGTGTCTGGGTTTTCTTCGGCGGTTCATGAAATGTTTATTTATAAAACTTTTATCCGTCCAAGGTTGGAGAAGGTATAACTCTCATATCTGTTCTGCTGCTCCTTATAAATGCATAAACAGTTGTATTTAAAATAATAGCTGTGCAGTGTTATGTTAAAAGTTTTCATTCCCTTATTAAAGAAGTCTGAGGCAAAACCCATTGAAATGATTATAATGGGTGAGTTTTTGGTTTTTTTTTTTTTTGCAACACTGGTTTTGACAGCTCACGCACGTTTCGTGTTTTGTGTCACTGTCAAACATCTTTAGTTTGGTCTATAATTTAACCACCGAATTTTTGGTCTTACAAACGAACAACGCTTGCACATTATTGAATTTTATATAAAAATGCATGCTCTGTTAAAAAGGTTCATCGCGCGCTTCTTCCATTTTATGGTCAGTTTAATCGACCTACTGAGGTGGCTGTTGGGACTATTGCGACTAAATTTCGCACCAAATTTACATTGTTGGACATTAAACCACCAACACGCTTACGTAGACTGCGAACTGAGGAAAATATCGCAGCTGTATCGGCCAGTGTTAGTTATGACCGTGAATTATCGACTCGGCGCCGTTCGCTGCAATTGGGACTCTGTGACTCGACTACGTGGAACATTTTGGTGAAGGATTTAGGTTTGCAGGCTTTCAAAACACAGCTGGTGCAAGAATTGAAGCCGAACGACCTACCACAGCACCGAATTTTTGGTGAATAGGCTCTTAAAAAGTTGGCTGAAGATCCCCACTGTTTTATCGGAAAATTTTGTTCAGCGACGAAGATCAGTTCTGGTTGAATGAAGAGCAGCCAGAACTATTGCAAGAGCTACCAAAGCATCCAGAAAAAGTAACTGTTTGGTGCAGATTATGGGCTGGCGGAATCATTAGGCCGTATTTCTTCAAAGATGATGCGAATCGCAACGTTACTGTGAATGGTGAGCGCTACCGACCTACTTGACTTGCATGACATGTGATTTCAACAAGACGTTGCCACATACCACCCAGTGCACGTTACAATGGACCAATTAAGAGGCGAGTTCGGTGAACAGTTTATTTCACGTTTGAGGCCGGTCAATTGGCCGCCTAGATCGTGCGATTTAACGCCTCTAGACTATTTTTTGTGGGGTTAAGTTAAGACTTATATCTATAGCGACAAGCCGGATTCAATCGACCGGCGCACTGGAAGCAAACATTGAAGCATTTATTCGTGAGATACCGGCCGAGATGTTAGAAAGAGTATGCCAAAACTGGACTAAGCGGATGGACCATTTGAATGGTAGCCGCGGCGTTTTTTATATTGGTGAAGACTTTGAAACAAACTGCTTAACAGACTCAGTTTGTACACCGACTATTCGGAAAAATTTGCTGAAAAGCTTACTTCCCGCTAGAATCCCGAAGAAATGCCTTTGTTAACTATTCGTCATAGACATAAACGGAAATACTTTGCGCAGCACCATCTATTTTGAAGTAAATAAAAATAACAGATTATGTTAAACTCTTACGAGTTCAAAATTAACATATTGAGAATCGATTAGGGTTTTTGAACATTTGTTATAAGACCAAAACATAAAGAGCTTCCCGCCGCTGTAGCATCTAATATGACGGTTGAAGTTTGATGGTTAGGGAATATTTCTGCTGGTTTTTAGTTGGTCACCTATTTATAACGAACTTTGAAGGGTACATCAATATCCTGGAAAATGTTATGCTGTCATTGGCCGATGCAGAAGTTTCCTTTTGGTGGTTGTTGTATCAAGATAACGATCAAAAATATATTTTAAGGCGGCGAAGATGTGGTTCGTACGAAATAAGATCGATGTTATGGAATGCCCATACTGATTTCCCAATTTAAATCCAATAGAAAACTTGTACAGTGATTATTTTAGGAGGGCAACACAAAAAACTATACAAAAGAAAATTGCAATTTATACGAAAAGCATGAGAGGTCATTCCTATTGAAGGTGTCAAAAGTATGCACATTCCATAAATAAAAGCTGTGGAATTGTAGTCAGTTTTTTTTTTTTTATATATATATATATATATATATATATCAGTGGCGTGGCGTCATATAACACGATTTCTATCGTCTTCCCTTTTAGAAAATCCACAAATAACACAATTTACCAAACAAACATCGAATAAGTTTAAGTTATCCATTCTGCCTCTCGTTTGTATCTTATACTTTATCCAAACACATTCCACAATCCACAACCAACATTAATCAAGAGAGTCACAAAAATACTCTGACGTAAACTTTTCAATCACCGCACCGTCTTATTTATTTGTGTTATATCCCTTTCTTCCCCAAGCATTGTTTTTCGGATCCTCTTTGTCCAACATATTCAAAAAATAAGACGCTACATTCCGTCTTATAAAATTTTCGATGTATACCTGTAGGAGTTGGAATTATTTGTATTTTATTCTCCGTTTAGCAATTAGCATTGCATTTCAGTAGGAAGATAATACATTGCAGGAGTTCAGGTGCTCGCCTTTCTTCAACCTTGTGTAAGAAATAAGACGGTGTTCTTCGACTTATTTGTCTTTTTTTTTTTTTAATATGTCATATAAATATAAATATGGCATGTGGGTATTGTTGATTCTTGATTTTGAATTTGATATTGATTTGCATGCTAATGTAAAATGCTTTCATTTTTCTCTCTCGTGATAGTTTGTAATATACACGATTGATATTTTTGCAAATTTACTGTGATAATTTTGAATTATGAAATAAATCATGGTAGAATATATGGCAATTTGTCAGCAGTGTAAATTTAGCATATCACTACTCTGGACAAATAAAATGCATTTTCTTTTTTTTTTAATAGGAATTTAAATTTATATTCAATTGGCATTCAATAAAAGACTGGTGTTGCACAGGTTCAATAACTTCAAATAAATCTAGTGTTTTGAAAAGCCAATTTGAACTTAATTACAAATAGTGAAAAGTTAGATGTTAAAGTGAAGATTTAATTCCTTTAATTACCCACTATAGTGATAAACAAAAATTTAGCTTCTTAATTTTAGTGCAGTTCTAGATTTTGTCTTGAAAATGTCTTTGATAAATGTAGATTGCTGTTTAACAGATTACCTGTCTGAGAAACCAAATAATTTTAGTAAGGATAGTTGATAGTTTATATTTTATCCTCTTTTCGGTTACACACCAGAGATTTCGATCCCAGATCGAAATTTTATGTTTGGTGTGCGTGTTTCATGGATATATGTAAATCCCTCTTTAAATATGGATTTAAAGGTTTTGATCCCTGTCAAAGAAAAATAAATTTTTGTTGGGTGTTTAGGAACGCAAAATCTGGCGAGGGATCAAAATCTTCACACAGAAATTGATTTCTTATGTGTAAGGAAAATCAACATATAAGTACCTATGACACTTTAATGGAATCCTATTTAGAGTAGTGTTATAGGGCAACGATATTCAAAATGACTTGATACATAGTATCGCTGCTGTTATTAAATCTGAAATTAAAACAAAAATCATAGAAGCTCGGTTCGTGTCGATTATGATCGACGAAACACATAGCTGGGCATTAACTCGTTAATCCGTTAATCGTTAATTAACGAAGTTAAAATTTTGATTAACGGATTAACTTTTAAGTTAACTATTAAAAATGTTAACGGACACGTTAAATCCGTTAATCCACGTTAAGTCCGTTAATCGTTAATCCAATGCCTACTATTTAACGCGCGGCGCGAAAAACAGGTTCAGACAAGTATGAGACAAGTGCCGCGCGGCGCGTGCCGCGGGTGAAACAAAAAGAGCTAGGTACGTATTATATTTTGACGGCGCGTGCGAGTGAGAAAACTGCGAAAAGATTCGTTTCGTTTGATCATTTCATTATGCCGGTCGTCCACTATGTGCGCGATAAGTTCAACCAACTTCGTTCAACTTTTTATTCAACTCTTTCGTTGGATAAACGATTTACAACCTCTTACACTAGTGCAGCAACTTACGTAATTCACGTTGAGCAACTAAAGTTAAACAAAATGCGTTCGGAACCCCGTACACATAATTGACCAACTTTCCCATATGCTGATTAACCTCGCACACCTAGCTGATCAACTCTTAAAACTTATTCCAGTGTTGAATAGCTCCGTACACCTAGTTGACCAACTTACTCAAATGTTGAATAACCTCGTACACTAGTTGATAAACTTGTTCGATTTGACAGAAAAAAAAGTTTTTCGAGTTGATCAACTGCGTTTTCGATATTGTTGTTTAACCAGTTGATGAACGAGTTGATACCTTCGTACACTTAACCAAGGAACCAAGGATCACTAGTTGAGGAACGCGTTGAACGCACTACGATTAACAAAAAACTCAAACGTCAAACCTGAAATAATTTTGACTTCAGTTCGGTGAATTCGAATTCAAAGTTTAGACAATTGCATTTTCGAGGAAATTTGACACCAAGCCAATTCCCTGGCATCTCGATTTTTATAAGAGGGGCTCTTAATGTCCCATATATTGGGCTTTTCCTCAATTGCTGAAATCATTTGCAAAATTAATTCCGTGGTCCACTCTGATTTTTTATCACCTTTCATGACGAAAAACCAAAATAAACTATAGTTTGCAAGTTGCAACAACTGCAAGTTCATGGCAACGCAATAGTTCAACCACGTAGACACATTTCACTGCAGCCAACGCAACGCAACACAATACGTCAAGAAATCCCAAAGAAAATTAAAAAGTTGATTTACGCGTTGAACAAATAATGTGCAACACATTATTGATCGAACATTTTCAAAGAGCAACACGAGCTCGTACACTACCCGTGCACTTGTTGCGCAATTCGTTGAGCAACGGCAAACAACTACATCCAACCCGTTGGTTGAACAGAATTGAAGGCACTGTACAATAGAGTTGAATGCGTTGAATTCGAAATTTGTGCGTTGATCGCCTAGTGGACGACCAGAATTACTTAGCGCCGCGCCGCACAGTGCGTCGATTGTATGCAGATAGTGGAAAAAAATCTATTTTTACAAAATCAAGATAACTGTGATCAAAAATTGGTTGCTAAATGTAATAAATAGGGGATTTTACTCAATTTGAGGAATTTTCACGCCCCCACCACGCCCATTTTTGGTAATAAATTGGTTACATGACAACTTCTAGTACGATTGTGATTTTAATTATTAATATTCTGGTCGGTGAAGAAATTATGAGTTAAAATAGCTCAAATTTCGCCCACTGACACGCCCACTTTTGCTATAAAATTGATTTTTTTTTTAATTTTTCGTATGATATTGAAAAAATGTACAAAATTAATGTGTTTGATAAGAAAAATTTATTTGAACAAAAATCCACCCACTACCACGCCTACAATTGTAAAATGATTAGTTAGAAGCCAAACATTTAAAAAATTTGATGAATATTCGATATACAAAAGTTGTAATATTTTAAAGGTTAGTAGGAAAATATACATTTTTTCAAAGCACAACGACCACAGAATATATCGCATAAAAGATCTTGCAAAATATAATAGATGCTTTTATTGTTGACAAAAATAATTGTTCAAAAAAAGTAATAACAAAAAGAAAAAACCGAAAAATAAAAAATTACGAAAAAAGATCACTATCCGAGTCTTCGAGTGTATAAGCGATGGAAGTGACAACGTTTATTTATTTCTGAGCAAGTTGTTGATGCGTGTCTTGCTAAGATTTTCTGATCTTCAGTTTCTAAATTTGATTGCATATTTAATTTTATATCAATAAACTGCAATACACCAGTTACTGGGGCTGTTGAGTTGGAAAACCAAACATCAAAAAGCTCTCTGTTTGAACACATTCTGTAAAAAATGCTCGTAAACAAACACTTGTTACAAGAAAAAGTGCAAGTTGTTGCAAAAAAAACTACCTTTTTTTTTAAAGATATGATTGTTTTCTTTCTTTAAATAAAAACACTTTTTTCCCATATGGCACCACACAAAATAGATTAGATTAGATTAGATTTAGATTTTTATTGGTTCATAATTTTTAGAGCTGAATACAATATTAATAATACATAAAATCGTTTGAGCATGGCTTTGCCGTCTGCCAGATTGACAATCCAATTTATACTCTATATAAGTTTAGTACAATTACATTTTTAATTTAATATTTAAAACATTTTATTGATTTAGGATTAAATTTTCAGTTTTTATAATTTAATATGTACAACATTTTCAAAAATCCCCATTTATAATTCTGCTCCTATATTTAAGAGCGATTTTTAAAAATTCATACAATTTTTCCACATCCATTCGATTTAATAAAAATATACAGTATTCATCTGTTAAGATATCTTCTCCAAATACATTTCTTCTTATTTCACGTAAAACTGGACAGCACCCTAAGAAATGAATGATATCTTCCCGCTTTCTCAGGTTGCATAAATCGCATAAATTTGGCAAATCGTTTCTATGTGGTATGTAGTTGAGATGCAGCAATTCGCCTCGTAACCGGAACATCATTGAAATTGAGATTACATTATTTTCATCTTTGAAATAGTTATTTTCGTTGAGACAGTAGTCCAGGCGATTATAAATCGTTCGGTGAAGAGATCTTGCAGCTTCTTCCTCCTGGTTTGCCCTATATCTAAGGTCAACTTGTTTGATTAGATCGTACAATAATTGTCTCCAAGTATTTGGTTCATCCAGATTTATATTTATAGCTATTCCATACTCTCCAGCTATTTCTTCCCATTCCTTATAACATCCTCTTTTGCTTCGCACCATTTGAATGACCACTCTCTTAGGAAGCCGATGATCTGGCATTTGCATGACACGGAGAACATAGTCTACTTGTAGTTTGAGTGTCTTAATAAACAACGGGGATAATCCAGTTTCTATCATTAGCATATAGTTCGGCGAATTGGGAGGGAGATGAAATGCTCTTTTGAGATAATACCTTAAAAGTTTCTCGACCGTGTCATATTTTGAGCCTCCCCATACCTGTGCAGCATAAAAGAGGATTGATTCCGCTACAGTTTCAAATACACGATATTTGCTACTGTGACTTACGTGCTTGTTGTTGAAGCAATTTTTCCAAGTAGCGTTTAATGCAGTTTTCGCTTTAGTTAGTTTTTCGTTTAAATGTTTTTCCATTTTCATATTTTGTGTGAATAGTACACCAAGATATTTGTATTCTTTTACAACCTCAACAGCATTCCCATCATAAATCCATTTCTCGTTCGCGCTAGTTCTGCCTCCTCCCTTCCTTATAACCATAACCTTAGACTTGTCCGGATTAACAACAAGATTCCACAACTTACAGAATTCATGAAGCTTATTTATCATTAACTGTAGTGTTTCAGGTGTGTACGCCATCATCACTACATCATCAGCAAAAAGAAGAGCTTTAATTTGCAATCCCGCAAATTCTATGCCACCAGGTAGATAATAGACCAGGTCATCTATAAAAAGTGCAAATAGATCGGGGCTAAGTGCACAGCCTTGTCTGACTCCAGTTTTGGTTTCAAACCACTCCGATTTATCTGCACCATTCCACACTGCTGATTTCGTATCTCGATAGATATTTTGAATAAGTTGTCCAAATTTAAAGGTCATCCCAAGTCCCTACAGCTTGTATATTAGGGCGTCCCGGTCCACTGTGTCAAACGCTGCTCTAAAATCCACGAAGAGAACATAAGTTTTTTATTTCTTGCAAGGAATGAATCAGCAATACTTTTGAATACAAAAATGTGATCAATAGTAGAATAACCCGATCTGAAGCCCGCTTGAAATTCACTTATTAGATTTTTTGATGCTATCCAACTTTTGAGGCGACTTTGAAGTACTGCGGTGAAAATTTTGTAGGTGGCATTGAGAAAGGAGATACCTCTGTAGTTCGCAGGATTCATTGTGCACCCTTTCTTGTATATAGGAAACACTAAAGCTTCCTTAAACTGTTCAGGAATTATACCGTCTTCTATAACATTATTCATTAGGCCGGTCAGCGTTTGCATAAGATTATTCGTCCCATATTTGTAGAATTCAACCGGTATCCTATCCGACCCAGCTGCTTTGCCATCATTGAGCCTATTGATGACAAAAGAGACCTCTTGCAACGTGATCGGCGAATCTAAAATTGGATCGTAAAAGCAAGGTGATGCATAATGAAACTTGGATATCTCGTTCGATGTTGGGTTTAAAAGTTGCTTGAAATGGTATTGCAAATCTTGAGAACTTAGGTTGATGTCAATAATATATTTCCTACCGTTTAAATTGTGAGCTAATGTCCAAAATTCTGAAGAGTTCATAGCTAGACTTAGTTTTCTTGCCTCAGATTCAAAATACAATTTCTTTTTTTTTTTACATAAGGTCTTGAACTTCTGGTTGTATTTTAAATATAATTCCTTTGCAAACCTGCTATTGACTTTACGAAAACGTTTAAGCCAGGCATATGACACATCTCTTGCTTTTTTACAGCTTTCATCGAACCAGCGCTCTTTGAATGCTGTGGTTTTTTTTTTCAAACTGTTTTGCGGGTATACTAGCTTAATTATTACTTCTAGATCGTTGAAATTCGCGACTTCTCGACTTTGTAGGGCCTCATCTAATTTCACCTTATAGGCGTACTCTTTGCTACTACTCCAAACTATTTTTGGAAGGAGTTTCATGTTTGCCGTTGTGACATTAACTACCTCTGCTTGGTTGAAGGATACGACAATTGGCATGTGGTCCGAAAAGGGCTCGTTCAATACCTCGAAGTCGACAACAAGATTATTCCATTCACGTCCAATAAAACAATAGTCAATGACAGAAGAACCTTGACCTCCAACAAACGTGAATTCTCCATCGGGATCACCTTGGCTTGTTCCGTTTAGCAATTTTAACCCATAGGAGTTGCAGAGTTCAAGAAGCTTATGACCATTGGAGTTTTTAATATTATCTTTAGAATTTCACGCTATTCCAGCTATACTGTTTTCTGCACCTTTTTCATCACCCACTCTCGCATTTAAATCGCCTATTAGAAGTAAATTTGAGTTGTCACCTCCACATGTCATGAATTCTTGTAGGTTCTCGAAATCGATATCCCAATTGTTACAGTTTAAGTAAGTTGGTAGTAGACGTAAATTTTTCCTATCAATTTTCATTGTTATATACAGCAAGGAGTGGTATGACTCGATTTTGCAGTCATGAATGTTAAGATCTCTTTTAAATCCGAAAATATGTCCTCCACTGGCTCTTCCTCTTGTATGAGTTCTGGTTGCTGGTATTGATCTTAATTCGTAGTTGGTAAATTTATTTTCGTACATATTAATATTTAGTTCGGTAACAAAAGTTTCATATAGGAAAATAATATCAAACATACATATAAAATTATAAAAATTAGTGAAAATCGATTTACTACTTAATCCTGAAACATTGTATGATAAAATTTTATAATTTTATAATTTTATAATTTTATAATTTTATAATTTTATAATTTTATAATTTTATAATTTATAATTTATAAAATATATGACTTATCAAAGTCAGTGCTTAACACGAAAAAAAAAGCTTTGAATTGGACTCTCAAAAAAAAATTTAAATTTACATGTAAAAAAAAAATATGCAGTTAGAATAACTATATTTTCTCTCCTGATTGTGAGGATAGCGAAAAAAATATCGTATGTTCTTTTCTTTTCTTCAGTAAACGCTCTTTCAACCGGTAAGTACAAATCCTACAAATCACTATTTGTTATTTTGCTGATCTTCTGACGATCTCTGACAACAGAAAATTGAACTTTATCATAAATAAACTGTCGATTCATTCATTAAGACTTATTACCTTGAATTTGGCATACTTGCTTCACATTTTTGGCACATTTTTTTTTTTTTATTTTTTTCCACTAGTCGCCGCACTGTGCGGCAATTTTTATCACATGTTAACGGATTAACGATTAACGTTAACTTGCGTTAATTCTTCCGAAATTTAACGCTTTAACGTTTAACGAAGCTAACTTTTTAAGTAGCGGATTAACGATTAACGAAGTTAACTGTTTGATTAACGGTGCCCAGCTATGACGAAACATCAGATTTGAGTCATAGGGGACAACTGAGTGCCATATTTTGGTTCTTGTCAGAGAATGGAATACAAGAAAGATATGTATCTTGTATTTTTTGACGTTAGGGCGAGTCTTAATGCAGATAAGTTGTCCCATCATATATCTTATATTCTTGACACATATGATTGCAAGGAAAATTTAATAGAACATTCCTAGGAAGGTGCCGCAGTTATGTCCGACGAAGGGGGTGGTGTCTAAAAGGAGCTCCTTTTTTATTATGTTTCAAGCTCATTGTTGATTGAAATATTAATATCTTGAAGTATAAAAAATATAGCTACACAATTTTTTGCTAAGTCAATGTGGAATGCATTTGTAGATACCATATCTTTACTAGAAATTCTCACAGGTGACAAAATTTTATAACGGGTTCCCATTTAAAATTATCCACGCCACGCCACTGATATATATATATATACATATATATCTACTCGCGTTCAAGGGATTATGATTACCCTTTAAATGTTTCAACACAGCGCGGGCGTGAAGTTACGGAAGAGAAAGAAGGATAGGAAATAATAAAAGCTGTATTTTATTTTCCCCCAGATCTGATCCGGATTGGATTTTGTTTTCAAAATAACATGTAAGACAACAACTACAAACAAAACTGGGCCTTGTGTTGTTTTTGATATACATGTAATTTTGAATGAAGATCCAATCTGGATCAGATCTGGGGGAAAATAAAACACAGCTAATATTAATTCAACCGTAATACTCGCTCTTAAGGGAATGTTCATCAGTAAAATTTTGAGACTAACTTCGGACGTACTGTTAATTCACAAAATATTTTTACTGCACGAATGTGCGATGCTTTCCCTCACATTTTGTTATTAATACTTTCAAAACGAATGTACATCGGTATCGCTTTTTAAGTCCTTTCCAAGTTTCCTTAAAGTTCATACTGCGCTGAAACATTTAAGGGTAGTCATAATCCCAGTAGTATGAGTTTATTTACAATTTTTTAGCATTCATCTTTTATACTGGACAGGTTTCGGAGAATTTAGTCGTTAGATACTCGTACTTTCTTCAACAGACAGAATTGAAGGTTTGGAAAACTTCGAGAAATACTTTTGAACACAGCAATGGTTGCGACGATTTTCAAACGTGTGGCTCCAATTTATTTGCCTTTTATTAATTTGTTCAATTCTTAAGTGGTCACTGAAATCAAACTGAGGATTTATAAAGTAAGCATTATAATAATCGTTACCTTAATACTAAGCAACCTAGACGACTCTATAGTAAGACATAAATTGGCCTGAACCTGACATTGTTAACTAGCCCGCTTGGCGTCTTACGGTGGCACTGATGGCTCATTGACTACCCAACCGGTGGCCTTAAATGTGGCAACCAACTTTGAAGAGTCTACTGTGAAGGGCAACCACGGCGTTTGCATTAACAAGCATTCGTTTTAATAATAAAGTTTTATCGTTTGGACGTGTATAACTTGCCATGGTTATTGGTTATTTGGCATCATTAACTAAATAATAAACAACACATTTGACAAATGTAAAAATAAAACAATATGACCACCATATTCCGCCAAAATCTCCCGCGCCAAATGAAAAACCCTTTACTATAGAGAAGCTTGTAGGTTTCTTTGAAGTCAGGCCTGCAAGTATGGAGAATTTCGCTGTTCATTGGTTATCTACTGTTAAATGCTGAGTGTTTTTTTGTGCGTCGAGATTGCCTTCAATTAATACGTATATTTTATTCCAATGCAATTTCAAGGACACATTTGGATAGATCAAGTTTTTTTTTATGTCAAATACTGGTATTGCGAAAAATAAAAAGAACAAAAAATTATTGAGAATTAAAAAATAAAAAAATATATACGAGTTTATAAAATAACACAGAATCTTCCTAGAATAATATTTCAAACTTCAATAAGTTTCAATTTCCTGTTGAATAGCAAACAAGTTGGTACAGACATTATGTATGTGTGTTCAATGTAAGGGCATATTCGATATTCGTCCTTTCCAGTGAGTCCGATAGGTAGATTTTGGATTGCAATTGCCATTAAGGCACATTTATTAAAGGTGGCGTTGTTTTTTTTTTTTTTTTTGTTATTTCAGAATCCATATCCTGTGTCAGTTTCTCGTAATAGTTGAATATTTTGCACTTGGTTATTTTCTATATAATCCATGGTCCCAATACCATTCTTTGCAGTTTAAAAAAAGAAAAGACCATGGCAATGATTTTTTATTACGCATTTTTAAAGATTTTTGGTATTGAAGTCACGGAGGAAAATAAAAAATAATTGTGATACTGTAACAATCGTCGCCGTGCCATAATGGTTAGTGTGTAGTTCTATAATGCCCGAGGTCTGGTTTTAAATTCTGCCTCTTCCATTTGAATCCTTTTTTTTGTCAGCGATAAATTCAACAAAATCCACAAAGACACTTAGAAGCAAGTTAAAGCTTTAATTGAAATGCATCATTGAAAATTTTGATTTCAATTATGGAGACGATTAAATAAAATATGAGAACTCAAAAGGTTAGTTATAGAATTTTTACTTGCGACTTATAGGTACATACTATAAGGCAAGTTATGCATTCGTAAAAAAATCGAACTCGAGTTTTTAATCAAAGTTGACATTACGATGATAGCGAAGACGAAAAAAGTGGGTCTCGCAATTCTGTCTCTCTGTCTGTCTGTTTGTCTGTCTGTCTGTTCGACTACAGCCTAAACGGCTCCGCCGATTTTGTTTAAACTTGGTAGATATCGTTTCAAATTTTTTCCCCCACACGTTTTTTTCTTTTTTTTTTAAGATTAAAAATAACGGTATCTTCCATACGACTTTTTTCGAAATCTTTTAAATATTTTTTTTCTCAAAAACAGATTTTTAAAAAAAATTTTAATAATTTCATTGAGCTAAGGCTAGCAAATGTTTAAAACAAAATTCAAAAAATTGTTATTTTTGGTACCTAACTTGGAACCATTTTTTTGGTTTTGGATTTTCTCAAAAACGGTAGGACGGATTTTGATAAGTTTTTTCTGCTGAAGGTCCCCAATAATTTGAATATTACTGTGAATTCAAATTTCAAAAACTAATTTTTTGGTTTTTTTTAAAAATGTTCAAAATTTTTTTTTTGAAAAATCAATATTTTGAAAACCCCATGCTCGATTTTTGTAAACCTTGATATCCAAAAGTTTCTCAATATAATCTACAAGATATAAGAAAAAAAAAAATTATTTTACCTAAAAATAACGGTACCCTCCATACAAAAGTTAAAAAATGGTTTTCGAAAATCGTTTTTTTTCTCGAAAACGGTTCCCAGAATTTTGTTAAAATTTTTGTTCCTTAGATTAATTCTTACAATCTATAATTAAAAAAAAAAAAATTGAAATCAAGATATTACTGACTGTTCCTACCATAGAACGATTTTTTCGAATTTTGAATTTCTCATTATCGGCAAAACGAATTTTAATGAAATTTTAAATAGACAAGCTTCTAAAAAGTTTAAAAAACATTGCATTTCAAAATTTAAAAAAAAAAAAATTTTTTGAATTTGGAAAAAAATCTATTTTTTTTTTTTTTGAAAATTCGATATAACAAAAACGGATCAATATTTTTTTTTTTGTAAATCTAATTTTTATTCGTACATTAATAAACACTTTTTAACAATTAACAATTTTTTAACAATTTTGTATATAAAAGCTTATTTTTTTAAGAAACCACTACAACGAACTATAATTTTATTCTTGCATAAACTAATTTTTGCTTAAAACATATGGCATCCTGTGCTTAGCTCCAACTGCTCAAGGCGTTGTTGTAGTTATTTAAAAAATGAATTTTTTTCTTAAGTACAGTTTTCTGTAATAACATTAATTTTCAAAATTCTTAGTCGTTTACATAATTTTTATTTACTTCGCAATGAAAATCAATTTAAATTTTTAACGAACAGCCGATTTTCCTTTCTTTAATTTAGAACTGCATATGTTTGATTCTCTTTCTATTCAGATATGTCAGTTTTGCTTTCGATGACCAAATCCAGCATTAAATACCTAGATTTCGTTGTAATCATTTACTGACAAGATCTTTTACCGATAGTAATTTTTCAATGATAATTATAATTGACTTGGCAAAAAAACGAAATCACCATTCCATTGATTTGTTTTAATGATGCATTTCAATGAAAACCTAAATGGCTCTTTAGATATAACAAATTACTCAAAACTGATATATACATATTTCCTAAAATAGCATGAAGTTAAAAATTGAATTAAGAAAAATGTTCCTATATAAAATAATTAAAACATTTTTAAGAAAAAATTTTGGTATCAAATTTTAGGTTTTTATAATTTTTTTGTTTTTGAAATATTTTTTTTTTTTACAATTCAAAACAAATATTGATTAGTAAAGTTTTGATACGCAATAATTTTTTAACTTTTTAGGAACTTCTGCATAAAAAAAATCATTTAAATCCGTTATTCCAATAAAAAGAAAGTCAAAATTTGAAAAAATAGTTCTAGTACTGTTTTTAATGTCTTAATATCAATATTAGTATATTACATTTAAAATCGTTAAACTTGTATCAACCATTTACATTACATTTTTTACAAAAAAACGTTTTTTAAAACTATTTTTTAACATTTATATGGTGCGTACCGTAATTTTTAGGTAAAATAAAAAATGTATTACAGCTTATAGACAGTATTAAAATACTGTTAATGTTAAAATTAAAGTTTAATGTTAAGAACAAGCTTAGAAAGTTTGAATAATCAACATTGAACGATGTTTTGTATGATAACATACGTGCAGTAAGGCTGCAAAACTTTCGCACCATCATCATATGAATATTGAAGGTTTGAATATTACAACAACAACTTGAATGGACTACCACCAAGTATACGAGTATAGTATTGTCTGGAGTTATGGCTATTTCACGGGTGCCAAGCCAATCATCAGATTAAAAACTTTTTGGTCTTGACTGAGATTTTAACCCAAACATGTTGTCTTCAAAAGCCAATGCAATACGCATAGCGCTAACGAAGCCACATTATCAATTTCAATGTAGGTGTTATTGCTTATCAATTACCTGAAGACTAGCATTTTTACTTGTCCCGCAAGTTTGTTGTTGTAAATTCGGTTTGTTTCTTTTTTTCCGTACTCTGTTTATAAGCGAACAATTCGTTGAACATACGAGGGCGGTCCGATAAGTACTTATAACTTCACCACCCAATGGAGCCAGTATCGCAAGAGAGATTTACTATCGTCTAGTACATTCTCGTAGACGGTTTTGACCACGTGTAGACATTTTAGAAAAATGGAAAAAGAGCAATATCGTCGCGTCGGTCTGTGATTCGATTATTGTTTTTGAAAGGGAAATCGCGCAGCGATATCAAAGAGCATACGGTAACTCTTCTCCTTCGATAGCGTCTGTCAAAAATTGGTATAACGAGTTTCAACGTGGTCGCACAATGGTTTTTAATAAACCCCGCCTAGGCGCACCGAAAATGGCTACCACGTAGGATAACGTGTCAAAAAATCCACGATCTCGTATTGGCACTTTGGCAGACCGCCGATTGAAGGTGCGCGAGATAGCTGAAAGAATAGGCTTCTCGCGTTTGCTCACTCCGGACAACAAACGCAACCGTGAGACCAAAGGCCAAATTGATCGAATTGCACTACGAACTGCTGCCCCATCCACCCTCCGTATTCTCCAGATTTGGCTCCGTGCGATTTTTTGTTTGTTTACAAAATCACTCGCCGGGCAGACATTTGTGACGAATGAGGAGTTCATCGCCGCCCCAGAGGCCTCCCTTGCAGACCTCGAGAAAACCTATTTTTCGGATGGGTTAACGGAGTTGGAGGGGAGCATCGCTGAATCAAGTGTATCAGCTAAAAGGCTAAGTACTTAATGGACCGCCCTCGTATTTATATTCTCTTTTGAATCCTAACACCAATCTACCACTTGCTCTTCCAAAGTTATGTCTTCTAGTTGCAGATGTTCAAGCTAATTCATATTCACGAAGAACATTACGACACATATCGTACTGATTTTCTGCTAAAAGAGTTTCTATTAAAATAAATACATCGAATTCTCGTACAAAATTGAAGAAATGGGGATTAAATCATTTTATTTTTAAGTTCTGTAGCATTGTAACATAATGTTTTTAAATTTAAAATATCATTTTTAAAATCATTGTTTGAATTTATGACCGATATGGGGAGATGTTAATTATAGAAACATCTGGAAGGTGAATGACTTCCGACTTTCTACTAGATGGCGCTGTGTTATAATGGGGAAACCTTCTGACAGGTGTTCTTGATGACAGTTCTGTTTTATGTGTTTTGTTTATTTTCGGTTTCCGCGTTAACATACCTTCTATTCGTGTTGAATTGCAGATGCAAATCAATTAAAACTGAAAAAAGTTCCCTTAATCGGGCAAACTCATCGCTGACCAAGGTTGTTGTCCGAATTAAAAAAGTTTCCTTTGTTGAGATATGGTCGCAAAACTCGGATTGTCTTTTGAGGAGCAAAAGGAAAAGACGTGTTGATTCAATTGTAGTACAACCGGAAAGAGAAAGACATTTTAATAAAGACATCTTAAGTGACAATCTTAAAAGTATAATAAGATATTGATTTTACTGTAATTGGTATAATAGCCAATTCACAATAACATCCTTCTTCTTTGACGGAAGTTTTAACATTCGCGAGCTGCAACTTTACCGCCGCTTTGTTTCGTCCAAGGACCCTTCTTTTCTGTCGTGCAATGAATGGTAAATCCTTATGGATAGACATACCTTTAAGTTGAGCCGATTTCCGTAGAATTTGAACGGCTGTGGGGCGGTTGGGGAGTTATATCACCACGCTGACCATGCGAGGCTTGGCGTACGTCTTCTTGAAGGAGGCTATTACAGTGGTCTATAATTTTTAATTTAATTTTTAGGGCCACTTTTAAAAGTGACTTATACAAAATAATTTCCATTCTTGAAAAAAAAAAATATTTTAAAAACTTTAGATAGTAAAAGGGGAGGAATCGAATCCACTCCAGCATTTTTAGTTGAATCAAGATGAAATAAACCATCTAAAACTTCTGAAACTGTGAAGGAAAAACAATCAAAATTAACTTGATAGTTGATTTTATTAAACATATCTTCACGATTTTAAACAATGGCCAGAATATAATTTGATTAAACAAAAAAATACAAAAAGATTGCACGTAGTTTTGTTATCGTAAGAGCATTCTTCATCAAGTTTCGAATTTAAAAAATTCCAAAAAGATATAGTAGAAATTTATTTCTTCCAAATTGTGATAAAATATTTCTGACTTCCAATCGAGTTCAGCACATCAAAAACCTTGAAGAAATATTAGTTAACCAAAAGATCATGTGAAATTATTTAAGCAAGTAAAAACAATAAAGGTATATCTCCATTCATAAATTATTTATGTATAGTTTATATTTTATAAACCTTGAAGTAAAAAGTCGACATCACGCTGTGCAAGTACAGCTTTTGTTTTATGTTCGACAATATTTCAGACTCCCATCAATCTAAAAAAATATTTGCGGGAATGTTGTCGTGTCGAACTACATCCAACACAATTTTGGTATACCTCCTATTTCTTCCATTTTTGCATAAATTTATGTTATTCCACACATTCGCAAATGCAAATACGTGTACGAATTTAACAAACACCAGCATGCTTTTAGCACCATCAGCACTCACTATATGTAGCATCAGTGGCTCTATTGAAGTGAATTTGACATCGCTAACGCCAAAGTGTAATGGTTTTGGGTCCTTGCAGAACATAACCGCAAACAGCTTCCGGGCATTTTGCGGTGGGGTGTATTTCAGACTCGTGTTGAAGTTATCGTTATGTAAATTTATGTGTAAAGTTTTCCTGATGATGTAATAAATTGCAACACAACCACCATGTCCATGTATGATTTTGTTTTCTCAAATATATTTAACGTATTGCTCAACAAAAGAGGGGTTGATATTTAGCACTTTGGTTGTGATTTATACCTACCGCAAAAACTATTAATATCTACAAATATAAGTTAAAGAGATAATACAAATTAAACGAATGTAAGTATTTCACATAATTGCTCGTATGTCCAATAGCTTAGAAGTTTTATCTGTTTTACTATCACACTTTCTAGGTCCATTTTGATTCTAAACGGTATAGATAAAGACAAATGGATCCAATCGTTAATCTTGTAGTTCATGTTTTCAAATAATTTCATTTCATACAAATTACAATAAGTGTATCATTCATTTCTTACACATGGCCTACGCCAAGCGGTCTGTCACAATGCCGTAATGCATTTTGTATTCATAGTTTTATAGTTCATCTAAAATTCGTTTTTTGTAGTTCAGTGCAACCTTGATATAATTGAAAAGGGCTTCCCAACCCATCCTTCCGTCAAGAAATGGAACACATTCCCACGTTCTCTGAGCTTGCATAATCCACACAATCTTTCAGATCAATCCTGTAAGGAATATAGTTCAGGGGAAGTACCCTCCCCTCTTGCTTTTAAACCCATTGACAAGAGATCGGTTAGATACTCCGCCCTGAAATAATTATTTGCTACCAGGTTATAGTTGAGCATTGCATATATGTCCCTATGAAGTGAACTTCTGCCTTTCAGAGTGTAGTCCTCTCTATTTTTACTTGTGACTTATAGGTAAGGCAAGTTATGCATTCGTAAAAAATTGAACTCGAGATTTTGATCAAAGTTGACATTACGATGATAGCGATGACGAAAAAAGTGGGTCTCTAAATTCTGTCCGTCTGTCTGTTTGTCTGTTTGTCTGTTTGTCTGTTTGTCTGTTTGTCTGTTTGTCTGTTTGTCTGTTTGTCTATATGTCTGTCTGTTGGAATACAGCCTAAACCGCCTGGTCGATTTTCGTCAAACTTGGTAGGTGACGTTTTCCCCCCACAGGTTTTTTCTTTTTTTTTTAAGACCAAAAATAAAGGTACCTGTCATACGAATTCTTTTCGAAATCTTATAAATAGTTTTTTTTTCTCAAAAACTGTCCCACAGATTTAAAAAAAAAAAACAAAAAATTTCATTTAGTTAAATTTAGATAATGGTTGCAAAATTTTTTTTCAAAAATGGTTATTTTTGGTACCATTTTTTTTGTTTTTGATTTTCTCAAAAACGGTACAACCGATTTTGACCATTTTTTGTGTGCTAAAGCTCCCCAAAAGTTTGAATATTATTGTGTATGCAAATTCTCAAAAATTATTTTTTGGATTTTAAAAAAAAATTTAATTTTTTTTTTCAAAACTTTTTTTTCGAAATTATAAAATCAAATAAAAATTGATATAATCTGTAAGATATGAGAAAAAATATTTATTTTACCTAAAAATAAAGGTATCTACGATACAAATGTAAAAAAAAAGTTTTTCGAAAATCGTGTTTTTCTCGAAAACGGTTTCGAGAATTTTGATACAATTTTTTTATTTTGTTTAATTTTTACGATCTATAAAATTAATTTATTATTGACTGTACCTACCACAGAACCAATTTTTTTTTAATTTTGAATTTCTCATTATCGACATAACTTACTTTAATGAAATTTTTTTATGGAGAAGCTTCTAAAAATTTCAAAAAACATTGCATTTCAAGACTTTAAAAAAACATAGTTTTTGAATTTTTGAAAAAAAAAAAAAAAATATATTTTTTGAAAATTCAATATATCAAAAACGGATCAATATTTTTTTTTTGAAATTTATTTCGTATTCGTATAATAACAAAAACTTTAAGTTGGCGTACCAACATTTTTTATTAAAAATGTTTTGAAAATTTTGTATATAAAAGCCTATTTTTTTAAGAAACCATTACAACGACTTATGATTTTGTCTTGTATAAGCTAATATTTGCTTGAATAACATGGCATCCTGTTTTTAGCTCCAACTATACTGAAGAAGTTATTTAAGTCATTTAAAAAATTAATTTTATGTTTATGAACAGTTTTTCTCTAATAATGTTCATTTTTGAGTCGTGCATTTTGTTTTCGTCCACCTGAGTGTCTATTCCATCACTCCAGATAAGTACTGTATGTCCACAGAACTCGGCTTAATCTCTCCACGACTCAAACCATTATATTTGTTTTTGTATCACAAGCATTGTAATTTTCTTTGGTAGACTCCTATCATTCATTGCGATCGTCCTTAGAAAGTAGTCTATAACTGTAGTTTCAGAGCTACAATAAACATAGCAGGAAGACCAGTCTCAAGCATTAGTATATGATTAGGAGTAGTATTGGGTAGCTTCAAGCTTCTTTTTAAGAAATAACGCAGAAACTCCTCAACTTCTTCAAACTCCATGTGGCCCCACAAGGGTTTAAGACGTGTTAAGATTTGGCCAACTTATCAAATATATGGTTCTTCTAGTTCAAGTTTCTAGATATCCGCACACTAAAGCCGGTTTTTTTTTCACTCGAAGTTAAACATAAATTAAGGATTTTTATTTTCAACTCGTGATTTTGTTTTTATTCACTCAAAGTTGACGTTTTCAACTCTCGATTTTCAATTCTAGAGTTGGTCAACTTTAGATTTTCTCAACTCCCGGAAAAATTAGAAGTTGATTGAGCAAACTTGAGAGTTGACATGAAACATGGTTTTTTTTCAAATAAAATACATGCCTTTTTTCTTTTTTTATATTGTAGCTAGCTGGCAGGTTTTATTAGTTTTTTATTTATACAAATAATATGTAAAACATTAAGTTTTAGCAAGTGCATTAATATGTTTATTACATTGGACTCAGCACATGACCAAAATATTTTTAACGTATCACGATTGAGAAGTAGATTTAAAATAGGTGAATTTACTCACTTGGGACTCAGGCTATTCAAATACAAGTTATCCAGAAATACACAGATTTTTTGATATGTTAGCTTCCACAAATGTACCATCAACAATTCCATATTATACGGTAGATCAAGGAGAACATATTTCATTACAGTAATCACACTAAAACTGAATTTTATTGACCGAATAAATTCAAATTTAATTTTGAAAATGTCAGTTTGCCTTTTATTTTAACAAATATCCCAGGGATATTTTTCAAATCAGATGTTGACCAACTTTAGATTTTTAACTCGGGAGTTGAGAAAAAAAAAATAGTGAAAAAAAAGAAATTTCAACTTGCGTTTCAATTCTCGAGTTGAAGCCAACTCTCAAGCTGGTCAACTTGAGAGTTTGCCTCAAGTTGAGCAATAATAAAAAAAATGGGCCTAAGATACATAGTTGTATTCATTAACGATTTCAATCCTTTGAGCTCCAAATTTCCAAGTTTCACTACGGCACTTTCTGCCTCCACCGTTACGGAAAATCATGATTTTGGACTTGTCTAAGTTCACCTCGAGCCTCCACTTGGTGCAGTACTCAAACAATCTATTTATCATCAACTGGAGACTTCCAGGTATCTCTGCTAGTAACTCAATATCATCAGCGAAAATAAGTATATAATTTGATTAAAAGATCCATCTTAACAGAAGTGATGCCTCAAATTGTTCAAAAACTTCGATGATACTCCTTTATTGCACAGCTTCAGCATAAGTGCTTTCCTATCGATAAAATCACAAGCCACCTTGAAATCGATGAAAAAACCTTAAAGTTTTCTTTTTGCTTCCATAAAGGTTTTATGTACCTATATTCGTAGGAAAATAAATTTGGTTGATTGTCGAATAATTCTTTCGAAAGGTTGTACCATTTGTTGAAGAAACGAAGCTTTTTTATAAAGCTTAGTAGATGACATAAAACGCAAGGACAAGTGTATTTTGAAAAGTTTTATTTGACGAGGGCTTATGAAAATATTTAATTTAAACCTATGAGTTATTGTCGTCTTCTTCTATAGTGAGACGATAATCGTGCGTTCTCCTAAACGAGCAAAGGGTTAGGACTATACGAAATGATTTCATATCCATAAGGAAAATCGGAATAATTTTAACCTAGCTTTTAAGACGGAGCAAATCTGTTCTTGATCAAAAATTAAGGCAATACATACAAAGAAAGTAAACGTTCAATTTAACGACTCTTTCAGTTTTCTCAAACTATTTTCCTTAACGACAAACCTGCTATCAGCTCACAAACAATGTCAACTGCTTATTTATTCCTAAGCAGCCATGAATTCGTTAATTCTCCTTCTGTACTTGAAAGCTTAAAAGATTTCTTCCGCACTCTTGGACTAGTCTTTAAAGATCTTGATATACGGTTTCGAAGGCATTCGAAATTCTAGGTCAAAATTCCAAATTTACCAATACTTCAATTCTTCGGAGTAATTCTTCCTTGAAGTAAATAAGTTTTGCATAGTTGTGGGATTTTTCAAGAATAATCAAGCTCAAAAAAAAACTAATGTAATGATTTTTCAAACAGGAAGAAATGATTGGAATTTTTAATATGCTTTTTGAAAGGTAAGATAAGAGATAAGTACCTTTAGATGTTTTTCGGTGGAGTTCAATGAAATGAGTTGATGAAAAATGATTTGAAATCAGACGAAAATCTTTAGTTTTCCCTTTTAAAGCCTTGTAGTGTATGAATTACTGGAAAATCTTATTTCACAAGGCAAAAACCATATCGACTTTGCTGATGAAGAAATCGTCTATTATATAACCCAAAGGGGACTAACAATTTCAAAGAAATCGTCTGTTACAGTGCAATTATTCATTTACCCTAGTGATGAAACGAAGGTCTATTATTTTGTATTTTAAGCAATGAGAATCTACGTCAGCGATGTGTTACCTTTAGACGAGGTTGTTTCAAATTACTGCTAAGGGAGATATTAAGAGAATTGCCGATTAAGGTACTGCGATTGGCGAATGGGAAAGGGAAATTCTGCAGTAAAATACATCATTGATAATTCTAGAGATAGCAAATATTACTTCGAGAAATACTCTCAAAAGAAATAATATGTGTACAGGAAACTGCATATAACAGTGAACTACAATCTTAAAGCAAATACCATTAATTGGTATACAAATGGATGGAGAACGATTGAAGGGACTAATGCAGAAATAGTCGTCGGCTAGCATTTTCCACGTGGTATGCTTGAAATGGTCTTTAGAGAGATTTTGTCTTTGAATAAAGGAGCAATTTATTGGAAAAAGATGAACAGTAATGCATTGTCAATGATAAGTATGACATAACAGGAGTAGTGCAGCTTGTGGAACAGAGTAGATAATTTTACCAAAGTAGTTAAATTCTCACAACAAAAACAACTCAAACACTGTGTTGACATAGTTGGATTACCAAATGTCCAGAAAGACCTTGACAGTTTAACTTCTTGTAGAAGGTTTAGGTGCAAACATCAATGCTTAAGATATTAAATCAATCATACGAAACAATAATGTCTCTCAAACCAGCTCGAAGAAAGCAATAGAAATAGGATGGAGAATCTTTTATCGATACGACGAAAGAAGCAACTATCCGTTAGTATATTTGCCGATGGACTTGAAAACAAACCTATTTTTGTAAATCAAAGTCTAACTAAATTTAATAAGGCTAGACAAGTTTAAGCAGAAAAAATATATTTATATTTTTGGATTAAAAATGGAGTAATTTTAATGAAAAGAAGCAACTTATTTGAGCATATCTTCATTTTGGAAATATTAAAAAAAGTATTCAACTATGTCTAAGTCTCTCTTTAGATTTAAGTAATATTTCATTACTTACTTCTTTTATTATGTTGTTAGATAAATGTGTCAACGGACAATTTGAATCGCTTTCAGCTCCTCCCATAGTTAATACTACCTACTCTACTGCGGGTTCTATAAATGATGACTCTAATTTTTCTTTTAGAACAGTTGATATAGTTCTGAAGTAGTTGTCATATTCTGTTGGATTTAATGAGATGCATCCATAGTTTCTCCACTTGATACTGCCCATTGTCTTACATTTCGTAACATACTTCTTTAACATTATTTCAACACAAGGTCGATTACCGGAGCAATGGAAAAAGGTAAAATTTTACCAATTCCTAAAAACTCTCCTGGAAATGAATTTAGACCGATTGAAATTATAATTTTCTTGTCCATATCTTTGAGAGAATTTTGCAGAATCAAATGACCGCGTATCTCGGATTTCGGAAAGGCCACAGTTGTATCACCATACTGATAAAAGTTACGGAAGATATGGGGCAAGTCTTAGGTAAATGTAATATTAATTTTCTTATTCTTCTAGATTTCTCGAAAGTCTTCGATATCGTCAATCACTCTGTTTTATGCCAAACAGATCAACAGTTTACCTTCTCAGTTTGCGCTGTTTGCTATCCTACTTAACAGATCAATTAAACAATAGTTTCTCCGATTTCCTTTCAACTAAACACGGAGTTCCACAAGGTTCATTACATTACTACATTACATTTTACACTACTTCGTAGATAAATCTACGAAGTAGAGACACAAAAAAGCACTGGCAACTGAGGCCATCGGCTTTAGACAATACAATAGAGAGAGACACACAGATAGAAAGAACAACAGAAGAAACACATGTCAACAGCACACGGTTGGTATTTGAACGGTCCCCCATCCAAGTACTAACCGCGCGCAATGATGCTTGATTTCGCTCCACAAGGTTCAATTTTGGGTCCTTTAATATTTTCTGTAAATGTAAACGAATTGCCGTCTGTAGCAAAAAACAGTTTAATCCTCATGTATGCTGATGACGTGCAAATGCCTTTTTGGAAACGGACTAAGCAATCTGAATGAAAACTTGGGACAATATTATTAAACCCTGAGAAATCTGTATGTCTTGTGATTTTTATGAAAATTGTTAGTCTTTCTTACACTCCTTCTGTGCTCCTGAATAATTCTCTCATTAAATATATTGAAATGGCTAAAAATTTTGGAATGGTGCTTAATCGTACTTAAGCCTGGAACAATCACATAAACACAGTGTTGGTTATAACATATTGCATCCTTCGAACCATGTGGATAACAAAATCCTTACGAGTGTGGATGTTATTTGCGAGAACGCTGGTTATACCCACTCTCATAAATGCTCTGTAAGCAAAAGAAAGCCAAACGTTGCATTCAAAAGCAGAATACGTTATAGTTTTAAACTCCGAGGATATGACAGTGTATCTAATTTTTCCAAACTCTTATTAAATATGACATTTGAAAGTTTCCTCAAGTACCGCACTCTAACCTTACTCTCAAAGATTCTCCTCAAACAAAAACATTAATACATTAGTGATATGATCACCATGTTATCCTCGCAAAGGCCACGAATGCTCATTCGATGAATTTAGATACTTATTTAAAGGTTCAAAGTGGATGTTGTATGCATTTTTGAATATTCTTAAGTGATTTTATGGATGCGATATACAGTCTTAGAAGTTATACGCTTTTTAGATCTGATAGAGTTGATCGTGTAAGTGGAGCTGTGGCTATTTTTGTTCGTAGAAGTTTGGATTGCAAGCTTGTTTGGAAGGCCTTACCTGGTTGTGATATGTAATAGTTGATAACTCCTTATATCATATACGTTTGATAAGGTAAACCATAATGTTCTATGTAGTTAACTTCGAAATCAATTTAACTTTTCTCTCTCAACAACAATGTTGGTAGCCGCTTATTTACATCGTAGATCTAAGGCTGTAGTTATATAATTAACTCCATCAGATTTTCTTCGACTAATTGGAATTGTTCCACAAGGCTCAATACTTGGGCCATTATTCTTCTCAATGTACATAAACGATCTACCTAAATGTCTTTCAAGCTCTTCGGTTGGTATGTATGCCGACGATGTGCAGGTTCGTAATAGTTTCCCTACGATACGATACTAGTATCGTATTTGTTGATACCGCAAAAAACTTGGCATAACATTTAACAAAACTCTTAATTGGATTAACCACATCAGGCTTACAGTAGGTAGGGCTTATGGAAGTCTTCGAATGCTCAGGGTAGCACAAAAAGTTACATCTTTGAAAACAATACCAATTTTGGCTAAAACGCTACTTATTCGAATTATGGTGTTTGAATGTGAAATTTTTACTTATGGCGTCCTTAGAGAAATATGACCTTATGACGCCACGGACCCGCCCACATCTCGCGCCATTCATTTAGTCTACGAGAGTGTAGTGGTCTTTGGTGTATGGATTGAGGGCTGGCAGTGCCTAAATATCGGCTATTCTGTTTATTAACAAGGCCAGCCAAGTTGAAATGTGCGATCGTCTATAGCGAGATGAAGAACTATGGCAGTCCAATTTCGATGATATTGGTGTTGTCATTTCCAACACTCTCTACGACTTTGAAATGCCAACTGGCAAATTTCATTCAAACAAAAATGGCAACCAAATTAAATCGACCTGGAACATAAAACGCACCCTGTATCTTTCGATCCATCTGCCAACAAATGATGCATTTTTGCGTATCTATTTTCGAAACCTTGCCATTTGAAATTCTACTAATACATAAATTAAAAGAAATATAAATTTTCTACTCCCAAATAAATTTTAGAAAAAATGTAATCAAATTTTGTTTTTATTTATTTTTAGCGGACGTGTTCTAAGCTCCCGCCGAGAAAGTAGTGCTTCCACAGGGCCACCATCCACAGATCCAATTGGAAGTATTCACAACTTGCAACTAGACATAATGGACGACATAGTTCAATCAAGAAAAGCTCGATTGAAACTGTGGACAACAAGCAATGAGAAGGTCTGTGAAGTTGAAACAGTTAATGAAACCGGAGCCAGCACCCAGCAGAGATATACAAATCGAAGATTTTCAGAAGTTATTCCAGCCGGTGTGTCACCCACTCCAGCATATAGACGTGCATCCGAACATCCAGCAATAATTTCCCCATGCCTTCCTACGAGCTCACGAACTGCATCACAGAGAAAGAAGAAATCACCTGGTGTGGGCTTCCTGGGAAGCCGCACAGACTTAAGCTCAATTTTTAGTAATTTAACATCGTCCGCCATTGAGATACACAAATGTGACGAATCTCCAAGTTTTTCAAAGACTAAGGCCAGCCCCGGTGGCTCATCAAATCACAGTACAACCAGCAACACTCTTGATCCAAATGTTGGAAGATCAACAAGATCGAATAGTTTCGATGTATCCCTTCTGCAAAATGCCAAACAATTTGTGTCTGATGCCGAGGACAAAGGAGCCGCTCTCTCTGGCTGGTTAAGCAACCGACACCAGCCTATGGCCCGTAAGAAGAGCATTCGGAAGAAGAGCACAGCCATGGCAATGTCAAAGGATGTCTTAGAGAGATTACAGACCAAAGATATCCTCAAGGAAAAACCGAAGCCAAAACCAAAGTCCAAATGGGACTCAAAAGGTGGCATGATGGACCCCACTGTCATTGGATCCGCCATCGAAGGATTCCTCCGAAGAAGCACAGGCACTACTTCTTCATCGTCGGGCAAAGGTGCAGTACCGAAGGAAAGAGGAGCGCGAAGCAGAATCCCATCAACAGCACGAGCAACCATGAATTGGTTCAGCAGAACAGAAGAAGATGACAGCAAGGATACGTGTGACACTTCCCTCTGTTCCACACTAAAGGACCTCTTTGTTAAATAATTGTCAATGAATTTAAGTTTCAAATTATAAGGAGATAAAACGATATTAATCTTCTTCAAACAACCTGCATCCGGCAGCATGACGAAGATGAAATTCTTGGATTTATTGATAAAATTTTCTAAGAAATAAAATGCGTGTGCGAGCGCTTTAGGAGTTAGGAGATTTTTTCAGTCAATACAAAGAAATATTTTATTTTGGTAACAAAGAATGTGATTTGGTAAATGCTAACGAGTATCAGTCTTTTATCGGGGAAAATGATAGACGCCATAATAATTGTTTAGTTGATATATATTTTTTTACACATTTTTATTAGTATCCTTTGTCAAAAATGATAATACAGATAACTTAACTAATCGCGTAATAGGTCTAAATTGATGTTAAATAAACAAACAAAATATTAATGCATATATAAATAAAATTGTATGCTACGTTTACGTTATGTGTATATGTAAATGTTGTGCGTGAAACTGTCTATTATTAAAAAACAGAAAGCATAATTTATAAATTCAAGAAGGTGGCCCAAAATGTGTATCACCCTATCCGAAGACGCTATAATTTTTGGAAACAGCGACATCTGTTAAAATACCCACGCCGCCGGCAAGCCATGGATCTCGGACTAGTCGTCACTATGAAGTTATTTACAAGCAAAAAAATAAAATCTAACCGAGAAAATTTGTCAGTGGATTTAAAAAAAATGTGTTAGAAACAACGTAGTCTCGGTTAAAACTATTTAGTGTTAGTCAACTCGATTGAATAAAATTGCTTAAAACAAACAACTAAGAATGTTTGTTTAATCGAAAGACTTGATTATATCACACGAGAAACTAGGCTATAGTTCGTTATTTCCAAGATTGTTTACTTTAAACGAGTAACGTGTTTAAATCAAATAAGTACACCTTATTAATTCAACCCATTTCTTATTTAAATCTTAAATAATAATGATTTCCTTGGTTAAATTAAGAAATTAGTTATGTTGTTTAAATTAAATGAGTATCTAGTTTAAGACTCTTAGCCAGATTTATGTAACCTTACTAACTAAAAGGGTTAAAATTTATAACCAAATTGTGATGGTAAAAAAAACACATTATTAATTTATTTTAACTGACTGAAGAAGATTTTGAAAAATTTGTGTAAGAGCAATCAATCAGATCTATTTAATTAATTAACCAAGTTGACTCATTTAATTTTAACCGGGAATGTCTTGCCAGTTGCATATTAGCAGTCCTACTTATTTAATTCTGTAATCATTTTTCTGCGCATACGCAATTTCACTTCAAAGAAATAGGAAGACATCCGAGTGAGTGCTTTTGGAAAGCGTGAATGTTTTTGGGCTACCCTGAATTTGTGTAAAATAAATTTTTTAATTAATTTAAACATAACAAATTAAAAACAATAGCAAAGTATCAAAAAATATTTACATAAATAGGTACCATTTGTAAGGTATATAAATTACAGACTTAAAAGAAAACACCAACTTCCCAAATAGATATTGAAAAGAAAAAAATTAATACATATGTATACTTCCTTTCTATGCTAGCATTTAAAAAATACAAAATTTTATATTCACATTGTGATTTTGTGTGTAATTAAATGATTATCTGAAATTGCATGTGAAGCTAGTGAAAGAAAATTATAATCTTAGGACTTAAGGTCTCCTATATAACTCAAAAGTTGCTGTGGGTTTAACTATTTTTCCTATTTTATAATTTTATATTTAAATACGTATACCTACATAATTGCAACTGTGAGCTCCCAGAATCATCAGAGAGATTACTTCAGAGTCTCACCTGGTAATTGTTGGAAATATATTTTACTCCATAATTTCGCTCGAAATATGGTGCGCAATCGTACTGACAAGAAGAGGTGCTGCACACATATGGCACTGCCTTCCATTTTGCCAATACTGTCAAACTAAATTGTTTAGAAATATAATTTAAAATTCTTTGGGCATTTCACACGAAAAATTGATCATCTATTACCATTTCTTGCGTGAATTTAAAATCTAAAACTGATATTGATATTCTCTTTTCACTAAATTAAGAACATTAAAACTAAAATATTTCTTTTGAAAGTACTGGCGCAATGAAGAGTGCAGTCTTTCACACTCTCTCAGTCATTACCATATAAAGAGAAAGGTGATGACACCAAAGAAAATGTTCTACAAGCTTCTGAAAAGAACATAATTATGAATGATCAGTGTCCTAGATATATTTTAAAATTGATTTTGGTGAATTTAACGCTGTACTGAAAAGAGAAGACGTCTTTCTCGGCACAGTTCCAAAGCCCAGACACCACCTCTGACAAAGTATTCAGGTTATTCGAATATGACACAGAACGAAACTTTTTGGTATCAGTTTCCACAGTTTAACATTCACAAGGAGACAGACATGGGCTTCACCTGATCAATCAATAGTGCACCAGATCGATACATGGAATTCCACCAGTATCAATAATTTCCAAACATTCCTAGGGTTATTTTACGATTGTGTCTCCAATAATGTCTTAAAGAAGTCCTATGCCATCTCCATCTACCAAGTAGAAAATCATTTTTTGCTTTGCCCTAGAGTTCTGAAGAGGTGTTCTTCTACGCAAGCATTTCCAACTGTCCTACTCTTCGGGACACTTTCGGAAAAAGGCGAAATCTCCCTCCGTCTCCAATGACCGACTTATTTCACTTACATTCCTTCTTTCTTGGGTCCTGATTGACAATTAGATGAAGAAATATCTTAAAGAATGACAGATCTTTAATGACTGACAATTAGGTTTTCATAGCAATACTCGTAGGTTCACTAGTATTTTGATCGCATATCTCACCAAAAAGTCGAACCAATCTTAACATCAATTTGGAGAAACGAAGGTATTTCAAAATCATTTTAGAGAATATAACAGGAAGTTCTCATATCACAAATGCATGAATTTTGCAAGGATTAGATTAAAAACGAACTTTTAGACCGTCCAATTCGTGTTGATCTAGTCCGCTTTAAGTGTGATATTCAAAAAATAAATAGCGGTTTTCTTAACAGATGGGAAAAATTAGTTTCTCTTTCTGATATTACTACCATTTATAAGACATAAGTTTGCTCGAAACTTGATTGTAACACTCATATCTAAGCCCCCAGTTCTCATTTGAAGCTGTTTGATACAAACCATAAGAGAGTTCTAGAACTTTAGGAGACACATCTACTACGAAAACTTTTGTCAGAGGTATTCCTGGACTCAATCAATTCCATTCTAATACTCGTTTAGCTATGAATGCTGATCAGTTTTCCCTCGAGTCCAACTTCGGATGTGCTGTCAAATAAATAAATTTTTTCTTAAGCTTCTACTTTCATTTGCCTTTCTATATACTTTCTTTCTTATTTTGATATACTCGTATGTATAAACTTTCAAGACCAATGTTCATCGATATCTCCTATAAAATCCTCTCTACTTCAGCTAAATGTCTGTACTTTGTTACACCAATAAATTAAATGGGTAGTCATAATCTCTTAAGTATGAGTAAAGAATTGCTCAACTCATTTTTAAATATGTTCAGAGGAAAGCATGTTCTATGAATGGAACTTCAGCATTTTTTGCCCAATCCTCAGGATACCTCAGGATATATGACGATCTGAACTGCACCAACTACAAATGTATACCTCTCATTAACATTGCTGATAACAAAAATTTTTCTGGTGAGAACGCCTTAAAAGTATGCAACAACTTAATAGCGTCAGTATCGGTGTAGTTTTAGGCCATAAGGTTCACAATCAACCAAATATGGATATTACTGCAGATCTTAGAAAGAACCCAGGAACTTCAAATCGGCATCGACCATCTTTTCTTCGATTTCGAGGACGGATATGAAAGAATCTAGCGGGAGTTGCTTTATATAGCATTGCTTGTTTTGGCGTCCTTGTCAAACTCACCGATACCTGAATATGTTTAAGAAGAGGCGATTCCCTGTCTTGGGATTTCTTTAACGTAATTCATGATTCATGAAAGAACAGCTTAGGACTCATCACCAACCACTAGAGACGACCATGAATGACATTACATTGTGTATTCCAAACTTGTTAATCATTGCATGCTCTATTTTTCTACTGCTATGGTTCTGCTGAAACCACATGTTGTCGGTATCCATATCGTTAAGCTTGGGCCAAAAGAAATTGGTTATCATCGAACTGCAGCGCTCGCCACTAACCATTGTGAAATGACAGTTCCATTTTGGAATAAATACAGATCAATGATTCTCCCGACGAAAATTTTCAACAAACAGTGACTTTCAGTCAGGGAATGAATTTGATACTGGTGTATATACGAGTATGTAGTATGTATGCCTTGAAACACTGATATTCATGAATGCCGTTTACCGTAATGCTAGCTACACACGAGGTAACCGTTGCAGCAACGTGTTTCGTTTGTTCATTACACACGTGGCAACTGTTGCCACAACCACAGTACTGTTGGAGAAACCGACCGAAAATATCAAAAACTTTTTGATATTTCTGGCAACGGTTGCAGCAACACAAAATCAATTGGCAACATACGAGTAGCTACACACGAAGCAATGGTTGCTTCAACATGGCTGTGTTGCTGCAACGGTTGCCTCGTTCGTGTGTAGCTAGCATAAGATTAAATAATAAATAATAAATAATTTTGCAGATGGTGTTTTATAAGCATGGCTGCTATAACCTAACAAGTTTCGTGCATCCCTTTTGAAAGATCCTTTAGGTGAAATATAGTTCATATTTCGGAATCTGTGATACATTTCTATTAAGAAAGTGACCTTTTTCGCTGTTTTCCTGTTAATAATGTTTGTTTATTTCCCACCAAATGAAAACTAAACTCCTTTGTGGATCTAGGAGACTTTTATTTGCAGCGATTGATTAAATTTGAAAAGTCGAAATCACGTTAACTTATTAAATCAAATAAAATCATAAATTTTTCAATGACCTCTTTATTTTTCATTTTACTAAAGGTGAGGTAACGTAACGTTACAATCCACTTTGAAAGATATATCTTCAAGACTGACGAACTATTTGCTGTCTCCCAAAATTAAGTAGGAAACAATTTGTACGCCTCAGAATTGTTTTGTCACTTTTTAAAATAATTGTACATTCTATACGCCATGTACCGGCAATCAAAAGCCCAACAATACCATAACACACTCGTAATCTATCAATAGAAATCCGATTTAGCCAAACAACTCTATTTGGGGAAATCAATCAAATTGGTCCACTTCGCTGTGGTTTAACTGAATCTTTAACAAGGTCCTCATCCAAACTCATCACATCAAAATTTATTGCCAAAATACTAAATCCATTCAATCGAACAAACAAACCAAACTCACTGCAATAAATAAGTTAAAATGGACTCTTGTGTGTACACAGTTTGGGGGATTTGAGTTGGATGACTTAATCTGAACGACAAGAGGGTGCTTGACTTCAGGATTTAGGACATAAATGCTCTCTCACGAAGTAATTGGACGCAGATATGATTTTACCTAAGGATGTTTTTCAACTTGAATTTTGTTTGTAGATAATTCTAGTACCTACTTACAAACTCAAGCCAAAGGTTCTTGCTTTGAAAATGTTTGTGTGTAGGTGGAGCTATTCCTGTTTCGATCCAGATAAAGCCCGAATGTCAACTTTTATTTCGTCATGGTACTCTGGTTTTTGCTTAAAAGAAAAGGATATTTGGATGACATTGGAAACTGGACAGTTTAATGACCATTTTAGTCCCAAATGGTTGAGAGTTTTTTTTTTCCTTTTTTTTTCGAATTTTAAGATGCCTCCCTACTTCATATCAATTGCCATTAGTTCAGCCATGCGTTACCTATTTATAATTTAATTTATTTTTCGATTTTATTTGCTTGAATGAATTTGACTTAAGCAGAAATAGATTAAAACAAACTAAGAGCATTGTAATGTTCAAAGTGCTCAAAAATTCAAAAATAGACAAACCTACAATATCTATAGTCGTAATTTAGTAGAACTCTGGAAATAATCAAATTCCCATTATAAGTGTATAAAAATAATAAGAGAAATAATATCGTACCTAAGGACAATCCTAATTCAAAATATATATATATATATGTAAATGTTAAAAATTTTAAGTATACCCACCTATATATATTTTTGAAACCATTTTTAATAATTCTTAGTTGTAATTTCAAAAATCTTATGTCACATATTGTAACGTTGAACAATCATATCATAATATGTAAACATATTTATAAAAACAAAAAAAAGTTGTAAAAAAAGAAACATCCCACCAATTATATTACTAGACTTGTGTTTGGTTACATTTGACATAAAAACTGAAGTTCTATTAAATGTACCAGCTTCATACATAAATAATTACAGAATAATAAAAAAAAGAAAATCTATTTTATTGGAGCATACAAACAAAATTAATAAATATAACATAAACTTAAAATTTGAGTAAAAATACTAACGGACAAGAATACTCAAAATTAACTTTGGATGAATTTTTTTTTAAACTGTAACTAAAATTGGAAAACTGTAGTTAAAAATGAGTTCTAAGATAGTGAGAAGTTGAAAAATGTTGTTCTCCAGAAGGTTTCCTGAACCCTGTAAATGATTAATTTTTTTCTTAAGTAAACAAAAGATTAATTTAATATAAAATATAATTATCTTCGAATAAAAAATATGATGCAAGTTCTTAAAAAGTCCCTTATCAAGTTTTGGGTTAATATTTATAATTTCGCTTCGATTCTCGCTTACAACTATAATATTTCAGGCGTCATTACGTGAGGCTCTTAACCCCTCATAATAAAGCATTTGATATAATTTGACATCTAGCTGTGTTATCAAATCCCTACAATTGGTATTGAGGAAACTGTTTCTCCCTGGAACTGGTCAATACAAGTCGTACTGAATGGTCTCAAATCATATATTCTTAAAATAAATACTAGTGTGCCCCAAGGCTCCGTTTTGCCTCCTGTTCTGTTTTTCATATTTAACAACAATCTCCTATCTGAATTTTCTAATACATTAAACAGTTTTACTGATGGCAGCACCTTCAGCTTTTAATTTTCCTTTCATGATCCATTAGACTAAGAGCCCACAGCAATTTTTGGGTGTGATTGATAACAAATAATAAAATGCACTACTGGGTCGCACGAACTTGCTCCTATGTAATAGACTAGGAATTTTAAAAACGAATGTTATTAGAGAAAACTGTTCATAAGGATACAATTAATTTTTTAAATTCTTTTAGTAGTAAGAGACAAAAACAGAATACTATGCAAATATGAATTTGTGCAAGAACAAAAATTATAAGTCTTTGTAGTGGTTTCTTAATAAAATAAGGTTTTATATACAAAAATTATAAGTCTTTGTAGTGGTTTCTTAATAAAATAATAAGATTTCTAAAATATTTAAAAAAAAAAAAAATTGGTACGTCAAATATTGAAAAATTTTTGAGATATCGAATTTTCCAAAAAAAAAAAAATGATTTTTTTTTTTCAAAAATTCAAAAAATATTTTTTTAAAGTTTTGAAAGGCAATGTTTCTTAAAGTTTTTAGAAGCATCTCTATAAAAAATTTCATTAAAATCCGTTATGTCGATAATGAGAAATTCAAAATTTTAAAAAATCGTTCTATGGTAGGTACAGTCAGTAATGTTTTTTGTATTTAATTATAGATCTTAAAAATTTATCGAAAGACTACAAATTTAAGCAAAATTCTCGGAACCGTTTTCGAGAAAAATACAATTTTTGAAAACCATTTTTTAACATTTGTATGGAGGGTATTGTTATTTTTAGGTAACATACATTTTTTTTCTTATATCTTGTAGATTATTTTAAGAAACTTTTATTTATCAAGTTTTAAAAAAATCGAGCATGGGGTTTTCGAAATATTGAGTTTTCAAAAAAAAATTTTGAAATTTTTTTTAAAAATCCCAAAAATTTTTTTTTGAAAATTTCAATACACAATAATATTGAAACTGCTGACATCAAAAAAATGATCAAAAACGGTTATACCATTTTTGAGAAAATCAAAAACAAAAAAAATGGTTCCAAGGGGGTTACCAAAAATAATATTTTTTTTTCATTAATTACCTAGGATTAACTAAATAAAATTCTATGAATTTGTTTTTTAAATCTGTGGGACAGTTTTTGAAAAAAAAAATATTTATAACATTTCAAAAAAAAATCGTATGGCAGGTACCGTTATTTTTGGTCTTAAAAAATCAAATCAAAAAACATCCGGGGGGGGGGGGGGGAAAAACCCATATCTACCAAGTTTAAAGAAAATCGGCCGGGCCGTTTAGCTGTAGTCGAACAGACAGGCAGACAGACAGACATAACCAATAAAAAGAATCAAAGCCTGAGTTTAGCTCTCACGTCATGGGCAGGTGCTCCTATAACACACTTGAATCTTTTATATAGAATGAAAAATTCATGTTTCTCAATATTTTATAGTTATATTTGAATGAACAGGGTTCTAGTTGCATTGCTTCCCTAAGACAATCCAATTGTAATAGTCGTGTTTCTCTAAAAATACTCATCAAATTATACATGAATCTAATTTCGGGTATACCGTAAAGAAATTATTTTTTAAAGCCCTACAACCAGGGTTGGCCGAATTAACTACACTACATTTTCTACATCATTAACTACGCGTAGTTATTTGAATAAACTACATGCCTAATATACTCCAATTTTTTACGTCTGCTACATACGTAGTTAATTCATTAAAAATAAATAGAATAAATTAGACCAAAAATTTTGGCACTTTTATGATCTAATAAAGGTTTGTATGATAGATGGTAAGATTATTTTTGGAGACAAACAATTTACTTTGGCATAATCAAAGAATATGGATTATGAATGCATGATTAAAAGATTTTTTTTTAATGCTGAATTTAATATACCTACATGGTGCATACATACAAATATTACCGAAAAACTGTTTGAAAATAATGAAAACTAAGAACTAGTGTAGTTATATTTAAACGTTAAACTGTTATATTCTTAAGAAGCACAGCACACGTGTCGCATGAGTTCCAATATGATAATTTTCCATTTAAATTGGAGTAAATCCACCTTCAGCTCACTTCGCTTTTTAAAAATTAATAACTGAACGTTTGATTTAAAAATTCAAATGCACAACTGACACTAAAATGACATTTTAAACTACGCCTGCTACAATTTGTTACATTAACTACATTTAACTACATATAACTACATTTAACTACATAAATTACGTAGCAGACGTAACAAATGTAGTTATTTCTAAAAAGTGGCAGTTCGGCCAACCCTGCCTACAACCCGAACGCGGAGTTTTGTGAAATTAGGCGATTGTCAAATAATGTTTCATTCAGTAAATTAACTGTATTTGCCGTTCTGGGGATAATACCTTACAACTTGGGTTTGAAAAAGTTAGTAATCACGTCTTTTTTTACCGCTCACCGTTGGCTAAAACTTTCATTATTTTCTTTCAAAATTTTTGAAGGCATATGGATCAATGTGGCCTCATAAATCGCACCAAATGGTGAATTTTTCTAAATGTAGTATTGGTTTGACAATTGCTTCAGGAGTATCATCTCTCTAAATAAAGTTTTTTCGAATATAATCATGATTTTCAAAATAAATTTGAAAAAATTTGCAAATATTGCCCGAGCAAGCTGTTCATGAGAAAATAACGTTGAATAACAATATAGAAAAATCGAGAACTGTCAAAAAAAAACAGTGTTGCCAATTCGAAGTCCTTCTAAAAAAATATATGTACGCTTTTTTATTATAAGTAAAAATTCTATGTGCACTTATTATGTTTTACATTTTGGTAAAAAATTTCCAGCAATTGTGCTTAAAGGCATAGATTTTCCATTTTCTCTTAAAGCTTCATTGAATATCAAAACTGTTGGCTTAAAACTGTAGTCGAATTAGTACGATGTGTAAACTATTTTATGATACTAGGTTAAAAGAAAATTTTAATTGAATCTAGCACTCTAATATTATTTTTAACATTTTATTAAAGTTAAAATCTTCGAATATTTTTATCTTTTTAGTATCGTGCTAACTTCATATGACTCTTTGACACTTACAAATGTCAAAAAAGATCTATATACTTAGTTTCGCGCACGAAATGTCAGCAATTTATTAAATCCCATGTATCATAATAATCAGTTTTGTTTATTATTGTTTTGTTCATCAGGTAAAAATAAGAAAACTTTATGTTTATTACGCATTTTTTGAAAAAAATTGACCTTAAAGTCAAAATTTCGCTCGGGCAATAAAAATTGAACACCATTTAAAATTGAATATCTGGCCAAGAATATGACCAGGAATCACATCCCAAAGTATGGCACACGAATTACCGGACACCCTGTATAAAAACATTAATTAGACAAAAATGTCCAAATGATTAAAAACATTGTTTAAATTATTACTATAAAAACTAATAAACTAGTTTGAGTTTAAAAATAAAACTAAATTACAGTGAAAGCACTAATAAGCGGATACTCATGCTCCCTCAGTTTTTGTCCGGTCATGAGAACTGTCCGGCTAAGGAGAAACTTCATAACTTCACTCAACACAAAAAGGAACCTAACACTTTCCAAATTACACAAACTTTGTTACTCGGGAAATCCCCTAATAAACTATCAACATAACATTGCTTCGTGTCTGGTTATCGCATATTTTCTATGGAATTGCTTAAAAATATTGGCACAAAATTTTAAATAGCCTATTATTAAGGTGTTAGTATGATACTACTTAACAATTTGCTAACTTTATAGTAGTTTACTAACTCCTTCTTAATTTTAAACATTTTCTAACTAGTATCGTACTAAAAGAATTTTCTTAATAAATTGCTTCTGAACGCACCTAAAACAATGACATTTCGTGTAAAAAAGTAAGTACACGAACCTTTTTTTGATGTTTGCAAATGTCAAAGAGCCATAATGAAGCTAGCACGATACTAAAAAAAAAAGTAGGTATTCGATGATTTTAACTTTAATAAAATTTGCAAATTCGTCGTTTTAATCTAGTTTCATACTAAAACAGCTTTAGCATCGTACTAATTCAGTTAAAATTTTGCGCCATTTCATTTTTGTTGATAAAAAATAATCCTTAAATAAAACTATGAATCTGCGTCCATTTATGAGAGTGTCCATTTACAGGAAAATAATTGGAATAAGAAATTCGAAGAAGAAGTTTTTTTTTCCCGAAAATTTGTCCGTTTAAGGGAAATGTCCGCTTATTTTAGCTGTCCGCAAGTCTAGTACTTTCACTTTACATATCAGAGGAGTTTTATTAATAAATTAATTTTTTATCTACGAAATTGTACTAAAAAAAAATTTGTGTCTATTTTTTAAATTAAATAATATAACAAATAAACAATCGTTCACCCGAATATATCGCATGCTTAATGGAATACTGAACTAACTCGAAAAGACGTTTTTTGGGTAATTGCAAAAAAGATCTTGCTATGAGGATTTGTCCTACTTGTTGACGGATAAAATTAAAACCAATTCATGAATTAATCATCTGAGGCTTGCAAAGCCTTTATCTGTAGGTAACTCAATTTTGACCTATCTGCTAATGGGTCAGTACTCCCTTAAGCATACGATATATATCAAGCTTTTGAAATTGCTAAAAATTGTAATTTTTTTTCGTAATCAAATACAATATTTTTCTGGAAGAATTTTCATCAAAATCGTTAGAGCTGTTAATAAGAAAATCGAAAATCAAAAAAATGGCTCCATGACAGGTTCCTATCAACATTGCTCCTTTACGACAAATGTAGCATTTTTGCTTCATTGTTTTTCCAAAAAAAACACACTACGTACAATCGTAAAATATTCGTAAAACACTACAATTTTATATTGTATTCGGCACTTGAATTCTCAATTAGCACTATTTTGTGTAAACACAGACCCTTCAAAATTGTGAAAAAAGATAAGTACTTTTTATTGATAAACTTAGATTAGTAGAATCCATTAAGATGTTATGTAATTTTAGATTAATTTGAAGAAAACTTACAAAATTGAAAGTGTATGCACTCCATTATACAGTTTTGCCTTATAGCAGTGCAACTGTAGAAAGTTGCTTTTCGAGCCTGAGTATAATTAAGGTTAAAATGTTGTTCTTCCTGAAATAATTGGGATATCGTTTTCAAGTAAACTAGGTTGTACTACGCTTAAAATCCGCGATGCTTAATTTTGAATCAGTTGGGGGGTTTCCAGCACTGCCTATAATTATATTAAAATTATAAAAATCTTTAAAGCCGTTTTCAAGATGAATAAGGTTTTTCATAATGGCAGGTACCTATAGTTTTTGAGCTAAATAAAAAGTTTCAATTTTCCCTCTTGGGAATCACCGAAAAGCCTTAATTACCAAGTTTGAAGAAAATCGCCTCGTACAGACATACAGACAGGCAGAATTGTGGGACACACTTTTTCGTATTCTGTATCTAGTTCCACTATAGAACTAATAAAAGACCCATTCATGTAAAGGGTTTTTCAACAGGGACGCTACAAAAGTAGAGTGACAGGGACAGCATGCCAACAAGCCAGCGACGATTGATGAACTTCGTACGAATATCGAACGTGAAATTGCAGCAGTATCGGCCGATTTATGCTTGAAAGCCGTCGAAAATTGGGTTCAGCGTCTGGACTTCTGCAAGCGAGCCCGTCGTGGCCATGCAAAAGAAATCGATTTCCATACATATAATGGCATCGAACGTACTTTCACAGGAATAAAGAATTTCATTGATATCCAAAACCGTTTTTGTTTTATTTAAAAAAAAAACTTTTGTAGCGCTCTTACTGATAAACCCGATATTTTATTTCCTGTCGAATTTTCGCCAATTTATCAAGCATCGATTAAGTTTAAAGTGAAACAGTCAGTCCTCTATTAACGAATAATTCGAGCTTAAAAAAGTTCAACCTTTCATTTGAACTTTCAGATACCATTTATAGGAGCATAAAATTAAAGCAAATTATAAAAAATTTAACAATCATATTTTTTAACGAAGATACAAAATCCTACTACCTAGCACCTAATTAAATTTTTAAATTATTTACTAACTACATTTCCTAACTTTTTATTTGTTTTAAAGTTTAGTAAGAAAAATAACTCCAAAAGAAAGAGAAAAATGTAGCCATACATTAAATTAAATTTAATTAAAGAGATAAAATTAAAAAGCGAAACGATTATTACTCAATCAGAACTTCATTGAGAAATATTTGAAATTAAATTATAATTAAATAAAAAACATAGTTAACACAAGAACTTAATGTTTAAAACTACAGTTTTTATTAACTTATTTATGAGACTGGTACCTACAAAATAACAAAAAAAATATATAAAATCTGTTGCATGCTTTTAATGTTCAATATTAAATATTGTTATATATATTTTTTGTATGAGATTTTCTGTAAACTAATAATTCATTTTCGCCAATCAGTGAAAACTAAAGTTAACTGCAATTTGTTAAACAAAAAGTTTAAGAAAAAATCTTACTAATTACAAATCTTACAAATTATATAGCCAAGTGTTTGCAAAATTTATCTACACTTTATTATACATACATATTTGTATTAAAACCTGACAATATGCAAATGGTTATTACCTTCCTGTTATTTAAAAAATAAAAATATATTAATTTATAAAGTAATAGAAATATTTTTCTCAAATAAAAACATTTAAGTAATTTTTTGTAAATACATACATACATACTTTCTACGGATTTTTATCAATGTTGTAGAATTGAAATATAGAAATATGTAGTATTAATAAGTAATTGTTGTACACAGCTTGTTTGCATAAAGATATAATAAGTCATGTCATATCACATACAAATTAAAAGATATATATTATTGTTGCAATAAAAAAATGTTAATGTTATTATTATATAAACAAAGTATGAGTGTCTAAAATAACAATTGAACTTTAGAACAAAATGAAATGTAAGAACCTAAATTTGTATGTAGAAAAAATAAAGTTATAAATATGTGTTAAGATTTTGTTGCAAAGAAATATTTTGTGCGTTTACATAAAAACCTACCTATGTATATGTACATGTTGAAATGTTTGTATTTTCTTTTTTTTTTTTGTGACATTTTTTGTTTATGACTGTAATAAAAGAAAATAACATTCACTTGTTGAAATTAAACTGAATTTGATTTTTGATTTGTTTGACGTGTGAGAAAATATGTAATTTCGGATAAATAACAACATTTTTACTTGCGACTTATAGGTACTATAAGGCAAGTTATGCATTCGTAAAAAAAATCGAACTCGAGATTTTGATCAAAGTTGACATTACGATGATAGCGAAGACCAAAAAAGTGGGTCTCGCAATTCTGTCTGTCTGTCTGTCTGTCTGTCTGTCTGTCTGTCTGTCTGTCGGTTCGACTACAGCCTAAACGGCTCGGCCGATTTTCTTCAAACTTGGTAGATATGGGTTTTAATTTTTTACCCCCGGACGTTTTTTTCTATTTTTTTTAAGACCAAAAATAACGGTACCTGCCATACGATTTTTTTTCGAAATTTTATAAATATTTTTTTTTCTCAAAAACTGTCCCACAGAATTTTGTAAAAAAAATTCCAAAAATTTAATTTGGTAAAAACTAGCTAATGGTTGAAAAAAATTTTACAAAAAATTGTTATTTTTGGTAGCCCCCCTGGGTCCTTTTTTTTTGTTTTTGATTTTCTCGAAAACGGTACAGCCGATTTAAATAATTTTTTTAATGCCAAAGCTCCTCCAAAGTTTAAATATTATTACATATTCAAATTTTCAATTTTTAATTTTTTGGATTTTTAAAAAAAAATTCAAAATTTTTTTTTGGAATCTCAATATTTCGAAAACCCCATGCTCGATTTTTTTCAAACTTGGCAAATGAAAGTTTCTTAATATAATCTACAAGATTTGAGAAAAAAAATTTTGTTTTATTTAAAACTAACGGTACCTTCCATACAAATTTTAAAAAATGGTTTTCGAAAATCGCATTTTTCTCGAAAACGGTTCCGAGAATTTTGCTAAAATTTTTTTTCTTTTGATTAATATTTACAATTTATAATTTAATAAAAAAAAATTTTAAATCTAGATATTACTGACTGTACCTACCATAGAACGATTTTTTCGAATTTTGAATTTCTCATTATCGACTTAACGGATTTTAATGAATTTTTTTATAAAAAAGTTCCTAAAAAGTTTAAAAAACATTGCATTTAAAAACTTAAGAAAAAATATTTTTTCAATTTTTAGAAAAAAAAGTCATTTTTTTTTTTGGAAAATTCGATATCTCAAGAACGGCTTAATATTTTTTTTGGAAATTAGACTTTTATTCGTACAATAATAAAAACTTAAGGTTGGCGTACCAAAATTTTTTCTTAAAAATGTTTTAAAAATTTTGTACATAAAAGCTTATTTTTTTAAGGAACCACTACAAAGACTTATAATTTTTGTTCCTGCATAAATTCATATTTGCATATCATTCTGTTTTTATCTCTTACTACTTAAAGAATTAAAAAAAATTCATTTTATCCTTATGAACAGTTTTCTCTAATAACATTCGTTTTTAAAATTCCTAGTCTATTACATAGGAGCAAGTTCGTGCGACCCAGTCGTGCATTTTATTTTTTATCCAGAATCATCTTTGGCAGTTAAAAAAGGTTTTTTGCTTTTCTTAATACAAATCCGCCCATAACATTTTCTAGATGCTCGTTTATCGACTTTTAAAGTTCCGTTCATTGAAGGGACCCAACTAAAAATCTCCGATCCCTCAACGTAAATATTGCGTAATCCTAGGAGCCTATTTCTGAGATGATATAGCGCAGGGCAGTGACACAAGTAGTGAGGAGTGTCATGTATCTTCTCGTCACCGCATCCTCTGCATAAGTCGTCCATACTGAGTTTCATGTTTTTCTTGTGGTAACTTAGTTGGTTGTGTCCGTTTGTGATGCTCACGAAAAGAGAAAGAGATTTTTCACTCAGTTGGATGATAATGTCGGTCTTTTGTTTGCTAAGACTAGGGAATAGTTTTCTGGTTATAAGACAAGTGAATAACGAGCTCCATCTCTTGTTTGTTGTAGCTAGATTAACTGTTTAATCTCGATTACCTGTTTAAGATTACAGGCCGGACCCTGAACTTTTGTGTCTTCCTGATTAATTTCAAGTATTGATCCTATTCTTGCCAGCTCGTCAGCACTTTCATTAGCTGGGATGCCACTGTGACCAAGAACCCAACAGAGCCTTATATTATTCAAGTTCTGTAATCAGAAAGTCTAAATGAACTGGCTAGTCTAAGGGTTTCTGAAAAAAAAACCCTGCGCCAACAGCAGTATCCATCTTAGAACCTTCCGTGTATTTCTGTAGAATTTGAGCATGACCTATGTATAAGGCACTGAGTCTCCAAGTACCAGTTTGGCTTAACCGAAGTGTAATATTGGCTGCCAATTTTTGTATACATTGAAATAGGGGCTTAACGTTGAATATAGCTTTCCTCTGTGGGGATGGACCTAAATGCCCCAGAAATTCCGATACATACCATTCTTTGTACCTTGGTCATGATTTTAAGTTTGGTAATTTTGCCCAATGCATTCCACCCACCAGACTAGGTTTACTATCGTTTACATCCCTTGATAATTTTTTGGCTAAGCCCCCATGTTTCACCAAATATTCTATTGCAGGAGTAGAATGAAATGGCTTTATTCGTTCTTTCTTAAATTTTTGTTTTCGTTAAAGGCTCCTAGGGAAACAATTCTTCAACGACTTGGAGGAACTCTCCGACATTCAAAAGCAAAAACCTCTTGAAATTTATCAGCGCTACCAATTGGCTTGAAAATTCTTAAGCTCTAAGCTCAACAAGCAGATCGCGAAATTGGAAATCGGTTCCAATCACAGTCAAAAAATATAAAGAGAGTTCAGGACGACAATGATATAACGAACCACTAGAATATCACAACGGATCTACATTGATCTAAGTGTGACTGTTACAAGATCAACAGTCAGCCCATTAGTCTTACCATATCTAATATCTGAATGAAGGTATGTAGAGATCTTTACTAAGTTAATGCATTTAACTCAACTTCTGAACAAGCCAACTTGAATACTTGACGTTGAAGGTCATTCAGCAAATACGCTTGATCGGTTCCTCACATTTGGTCCTGATAAATACACTTTTAGTGTATTAGCATCTCTAGAGATGTCATCGGACCACTGGATCATATCAGCATACATGTCATGCTCCACCAACATAGTTAAAGAAAACAATCCAAACAGAACCATATGGCAATAATGACAAATCCAACGCTCTAAACAATTTCTTTCAAAACTTTAACTGGGGCCAAATTACCGCATCAGTTATCAAGTAATACGTGACTGAATTATGTGAGTTTGGCATTACCGCTTACGTTATCAATAAATTACTCCAATTGGACATTTTCATTCGATCACTGATGGCACTCACTCACTCGTCACTGAAGCTGTAATTCGGCCCCTGGTCACTATGCTTCTTCGATAGTGACGTAGATTACAATGCCATTTAGACATTCTCAGTAGAATGAAAACTTTAAACCTTATCAAGCCTCGACTTTGCTATACAGTGTTATGCTCCTCCTGTACTTGAGAGCGTAAATGGTTCTATGGGACAAATCTACTTTGCCCCTCGTACAGTCGCAAGACTCCTTAAGGATTATGAAATACACAAAACCGCTAATCCAGATTGTGTGTCCTCTTTAGCTCTCAAAATGTGTTCTTCTAAGATGGCAAAACTATTGTGTAAGACTTCCCATCAGTCATACTCTTAAAGTATCTTTCCGAGTAGATGGCATTTGCATTTTTTCAGCGGGTCCCTAAAAAGGCGATTCTTCCTTCCCCTCTTATTACTGACCAATTGCAATAACATCCCTTATTTTCAAGGTCATAGAAAAACTGATCAACAGTGAACTTAAGAAATATCTCAAAGAACAGAATCTCTTTAATGACCATCAGTATTGAAAATCTCACCGAAAACTGGAACTAATTCTTATATCATTTTGGAGAAACAAAATTAATTTCACTTGATATTTCGAAAGCATCTGATAGGGTTCGGCACGAAACTCTTTTATCAAAAATGCGTGATTTAAGTCTGATATTCACAAAATAAATCCTGGTGTGGTTCCGTTCTTTCTTCGACATCCTTCGTTGTCTTTAAAAATAACCTCTTTTCTGAATCTTGTTATACACTTCATTGTTTTGCTGACGACAGCACTCAAAGCTCTTCATATTTGTTTCCTGACTCACGAGTCACGACCCTGTTCTTCGGTTGTGGAACCGAAACGGTAAAACATATGCTTAGTTTATTAGATCCCGATGCTGGGGCATTAACAACCGCGTGGAATTTAATGCTTCGAAAACACACAGCTGTCTTCTATTGGTCAAGCGAAATATACCACACATGCCATTATCCATGAATGGCACTTGCATCAAGGATATTAAAAAACTGTCCATAGTCGATATGTGTGTTAACGACCGTCTCTTATGGAATAATCGTATATTTGACGTAGCCAAAAACGCAGCAAAATGCTTAGGTTTTCTTTAAAGATGCAAGAAATTTTGTTCACCATTTTACCTGGCTACGATTAAAAGACACACATCTGCCCAAAATTTGAGTATAACTCTCATATCTTGCCTGGTGCCCCCATTACTAATTTGAACCTGTTAAATGGAATCAAGGACAGATCCCTTAACCTTATAGAAAACACATCGATTACTCGATTAGGGAAACTTTATTTTCTCTTGAATACCGTTGTAACGTTTTCTGTCTTCCAGTGTTTTATCGTGTTTTCATTCATATATCGTTAAACAAATTTCGTAATTACCAAGTGTCTGTAATAAAGATAGGACATTTTCGGGATTTGCCAAGGTCTAAATTAAAAGCCATTACTTTTTTTGAGAGATTGACAGATTCATAATAACAAAATTCTGCTCATTTTTTTATAAGTAACATATATTAACTAAAAAAGGTGTGAAATCTTAAAAAAAAAAAAAACAATTAAAACTTCATTTTCATCAGTTAAAATATCACTCATGATTTAAAATATTGCCATTTTTAATTAAAGTGTCTGACACAATTTTCAATTTGGGAACTATGATGATGAACAAAATTTTTACTTGGAAAAGTTGCTGAGTTGTAGTAAACATTTCAAAGCGGGTATTGTATTTAACTTCTAACGTTTTTATGACTTTTTCCACATACAAAATTTAGATATTTGAGACCGAAATTTAATTTAACTCATTGAAAATCCCCAAAATTGTCAATACCATTTCAATTCTTTTTCAAATCACCTGATATTTGGTCACATTTAACACCAAGCTCATTAGCTGAAGTGTGCGATGTTTTCGAACAATACAAACGATTTGTTTTGAAAAGTAACTCAAGGGACAAATTCAATCCATAGTCAAAAGATAATAGACAAATAATCCAAATCAACGCATAAGGCCCAGTCCATAACGACCCAGGCTGCGAAGTTTGGAGGAAATCATTCTATTAGATGTGATAAATGCCATTCTCTACCCGAATGGCGAAACAGAATCTACTGACTCATGCGGAAGTTAAATTACAATAAAGCCATAGCTTCCAATTAAGTGTTAGATCTGTCAATGTCTGACAATGAGCTGCCAGCTACCTTAAAATGCTTAATTGTCAGTTCACAAGGTTGGCCAATTTTCTTCCAAAGTCTGACAATTTCACTGTCAGTTGGTTGACCTGACAATGACTTCTCTGACAACTTTGTCAGATTTAAAATTGTGAGGCAAATGTTTGTTAGATAAATTAATATTTTTGTTTCGTTGTTTCAATAGACAGAAGTGTGGAGCGTAGCCAATTTATCTAATATCCCACAATCTGCGTCGTGTCTTTCGTTTTTTTACGAGCTTAATAAAGGTTCATTGTTTAACTTTTTTTCCTGGGGGACTAATAGATGATATAAGGCAAGTTCTGCATTCGTAAACAAAATTTAACTTAAGATTTTGATAAAAGTTGACATTATGCGAAGACGAAAAAAGTGTGTCTCGAAATTCTGTATGCCTGCCTGTCTGTTCGACTACAGCCTAAGCAGCTGGCCCGATTTTCGTTAAACTTGGTAGATATCGTTTTAAAATTTTTCCCTCCACACGTTTTTTTCTTTTTTTTAAAGACCAATATAACGGTACCTGCTTTACGATTTTTTTTTTCCAAATCTTATAAATATTTTTTTTCTCAAAAACTTTTCCCCAAATTTTTTTAAGCAAAATTCAAAAAATTCAAATGTTGAAAAATAGTTTTCGAAAATCGTATAGAATTTAGTAATATTTTTTCTTTCCACTAATTTTCAAGATACATACAAAAAATTTTTAATTAAGATACATACTACTGACCATAGAACCATTTTTTTCGAATTTTGAATTTCTCTTTATCGACATAATGGATTTTAATGAAATTTTTGGAAAATTCAATGTATCGAACATGGCTCAATTATTTTTTTGGAAATTTATTTTTTAATCGTAAAGTAATAAAAACTTTAAGTTTTTATACCAAATTTTTTTCTTAAAAATGTTTTGAAAATTTTGTAAATAAAAGCTTATTTTTTTAAGAAACCACTACAACGACTTATAATTTTTGTTCTTGCATAAACTAATATTAGCTTAAATCACATGGCATGATATTTTTAGCTCAAACTACTAAAGGAGTTATTGAGTTGAGTTTTTCTCTAATACGAGTAACATTCATTTTTTAAATTCTAAGTCATTTACATACCTATGTAAGAGCAAGTTCGTGCGAAAAAGTCATGCATTTTATTTTGACGAAATTTTAATTTAAATGTAGCACTAAAATTTTGTCTTCTCCCCGACCCAATTAAGTCAGCAATTGTCAGATACCATAAACAGCGACATCTGACAATTTCCAAGAAGTCTGATGACGTCCTATCCGAAATGCCTGATGATAAAAAAATTTATGTTCAGATGTATTCAAACGATAGGCATCAGAGATACCTGACAACTTCATTGTCAGATAGCCGTCTGATATTTTTTCTCGCACGTTATATATGTTTACCATTATTTATTCCCGAATGATAGTGTTTTCTCATGATATATTTCTCACATGATATTTTTATGGAACGATTTATTTATCGCATGATTATCTCTCGTGATATTTTTCTCTCATGTTAGTTTTCTCGGATGATATATTTCTGGAATTAAATATTTATAGCGTGATATCTTTCCCGCATGATAGTTTTCACGCATTATATTTGTCTGCAATGATATATTTCTTGCATGATAGTTTTCTCGCATGATAGTTTACTCGAACGATTCATTTCTCCCATGATAGTTTTTTCACATGATAGTGTTTTCGCGCATTTGCTGTCTCGCATGATAGTTTTCTCGTATGATAGTTAACTTGCATGATAACTTTCTCGCTATATATAAATAGTACTACTAGTAGGTCTAATCTATACTATCCAATCGTTTTTCCGAATGTTTTATTTTCAAATCTGTGTGTTAAACAAATTTTAATAAATTATTGTATGAGTTTAACGATATCCTTTTCTTTTATAATTTCTTTCCGGATGTGTAGTGTGTAGGTGAAATATTTATTACACCTGTAAGGAGTTAAGAGCTACGGTGACGAAGTTAAGCTCAGTCGATTTATTTAAATTTTGTCATTTGCCTAGCTGTTTAATGTAGCTGCCATTATCAAATGTCCTCGAGCAATGTCTTATCTACATTTCTTAAATCACGGCGCGGGTAAGAAAACTCATTATTACAATCTGACAGAGCCTCAAAATTATTTCTTTAAAAGCATTTCTTATGATTTATGAAATTGTGAAACAAACGAGGAAGTAGGTAAAAGGTGTATTTCCCTTCACCTCAGGTATAAACTTAAGAGGTTGAACACATACATATGTATGGTGTGAGGGAATTTTCTTTAGAGTTATTTTGCACAAACCGCATACTAGAAATATTTTCTTGCAATACTTTTGTTGACAAATGGCTGGAAGAGTATTAAAAATTGCCCACAACTTCGGCAGTTCTTTCTTAATGTTCAAGACATTTTAAATCATAGATATAAAATAAAAATTAGATAAATTTGAGGTGTTACAGCCCGTGGAAATTACCAAGCTGGACAGGGGTGACACGTGGAAATTTGTGAGCTGTCAACTTGACTATTATTTGACAATAGTCGTCCTATAAATAATTTGAAAGTTTTGTGAAATTGTCAGAAAATATAAGACTACTGTCAAAATTTTGGATCAACAGAAATTGTCATGAAAATGAATTGCCAAAAACTTTCCGGGAACTGTCATCAATTTTCTGAGAAATGGGTACTGAAAACTATTAAGATAGAAAATTATTTCTGTTTAAGTGGAGTGATTGAATGAAATTCAATTAAAAGCTCAAGTGACCTCAACTCCAAGGTGCGTTTCGCCCAGGTACGACAGTGGGCTCATCAGTTAGATGCTGCCGTACCCTTCTAAGACGCAAATATTGGTCGATGTTTACCGACTCTTATAAAATGTACAGCTTTAATAGACTGTGAATTTTATTTTTCTAGGGGAATTTGATTAAATTCAGACACCTAGAATAATAATGTCCGTGGTCAGACTATTAAATCAATTAAGATAGAAAATTATTAAAGCTGTAAATTTTATAAGAGTCGGTAAACATCGACCAATATTTGCGTCTTAGAAGGGTACGGCAGCATCTAACTGATAAGCCCACTGTCGTACCTGGGCGCCGGGCGGTACTGAAAACTTTTTATGAGTCAAAAATACAAAATATAGAATTTAAATATTTTTGTCAGTTTTTAATTTTGTTTTGTAGTCTTTTTTTAATATCTAAAGCCTAGTACTCAGTTCAAGTGAAAATGAAAATTTCATATAAAAGTGACTGCTGGTTCACTGGCATGAAATCCGCAACGAGAGGTGAGTACTAAAATGTGGATTGGAAAAACAAATATGTTCCACAACTTTTTCCACGCTATGATTTTCATTTCTCAATGTACAACAATCAGGAAAAAGTTTAAGGCAACGTGGAAAACTGTGACATTTGTCAGTTGATTTGAATATTTTGTTTCAAAACAAAAAATTGAAAATTTATAAACAGAAAGAACGAATCAGTTTAAACATAATTGTCATTTTTTTTCATTCAAAGTGAGTATCAAAAATTCACGTGGAAAAGTTTATTCTATTTTCATTTTTATACTTCGCGTGTAATTTGGAACGTATTTATTTTTCATTTCACGCTAGGTGAGTACTAGGCTTAAAATATTAAAAAAAAAATGTTATTTTGTTTTAAGAAAAAACATTACCTCCCACACAAATACTTAATCGTTTTTTACTGGGAATCTTATATGAAAACATTATATTCAATTAATTTTTTGTACAGTATAGACTAGCTAACATCTATCATAATTATTTTAGAGATCTAAGACATTTTAATCCTTTACAGCTATGATTTAATTTTATAGAAAGAAGATGAAAGAAGAAGATATTATTTGAAATTTATTATTTTTAAGGCGAAAACTACAACCAAAACCCTTATACAAAAACTTACGAGCCAATATTGCACACAATTAAATATGAAAAACAAAATTTAAGCGAAAAACTTATAAAATGATTCAAATTTTATTCGAGTAATTGAAGAACAATTTCATTTTGGGATAACGAACAATTGCGATAAGATTTTTGTTTAAAAATTTCAATATAAGTTTAAAAAGTTGATATTTTCTAGTTCGTGCAACCTGCGTGTTGAGTACGACCTAGTTCGTGCGACCCAGTCGTGCATTTTATTTCATTTACCGTTAAACTAATTTTCTTAGATTTTTTTCTAGATATACTCATAAAAGAAACCCTGACATTACACTTTGTTCTTCCGAATATATCAATAGATACCGTCGGCTTATGTTATTAACTGGACGGACTTTTAAAAGACTGTGCCTAAAGAGCTGGCGCATGAAGTTTTGCAGTATTCTTTCAAGAACTATGTTAAGGAAGTCAGAAGTCTTAGGCAAGCCATCTACATCAAAAGGTTTTTTCCGACCTTGATAAAGCAGCGTACAATTACCATGAAAAGCTTCACTTTTAATGAAAAGAAGAAGGAGTTAGGTTAACAATTTTTTGTTCTTGAGAATTGTCAACGAAAGTTTGAGGTTTATTTGACTAAACCTAAGAATTATGTATTTTCTTTATTACGTCGAGATCGAGTGGACGGAATTGTTGGACAACCTCTTCTATATTTAATATTACGAACTGACAAACATAGGAATTCAATTTTTCATTACAGTCATGTAGTTTGCAGGAATCGGTCTCCATATTTTCTGCACCTTGTTCGGACTTTGTAACCTGGTGAATTTTATATATACTTTTCGTAAAATTTTCTTGTATTACATTTATGTAGATCTTTGGTCGCCATTTTTCTCTTGCACCTTGTTTTTGTTTTATGAAACTTCTCTCGTTTTTGGCTCTTAGAGCAAAATCGGTACAGAAACCTTAGTCTTACTTTATGGAAAATGAAACTTGAGAAACAACATCTCGCAGGGAACTAAAGCCTATTAGTGCATGGATTAAGTCCGAAATTTGTATTTTTTGGGACCTAGCTATGTCCCAATTACCTGAGTTGGACGTAAACCCCAAATCGAATTTATTTGTACTTATTTCTCACCTTAGTAAGACATACTACATAAATCCCATAATTTAAAATTCAGGCAATGTCTCATTTGAGCTTAGGTGGCTTGATTCCCGGATTCTCAGGAATTCAACTAACTTTTTGTTGACCCTCTGCACAGCTCACGTAACTCTGTTACTCTGCTTTGGGCATGCTCAGTCTTCAGGCAGGTGACTTTCTCAACAGTTTTTTGTAGGCAGCAACACCGCCGAAGATACCACCGAAAGTTCTGTTGCCTTCGAAAACTGTTAACACAGGCGCCTGCTTTGTAACTGAACAAACCGTAAGTGGAGAAACAGAGTTGTGTGAGCGGTTCAGAGGTATTGTTTATAAAATAAAATGCACAACTGGATCGCACGTACTTGCTGTAATGTAAAAGTACTTTGGAACTCAATAATTTAATTAGAGAAAAATATTCAAATGCATAAAATTGCCGTCAGATTTCCATAAAAGTATGAATTTATGCAAACAAAGTTTAAAAATCGTTTCGAAATTAAATTAATTTTTATATAAGAAACTTATTTAAAATTTTGCTGGACAAAATTTAGAATGCCAAATGTAAGTATTTGATAATATAGATTTTAGGAAATAATTTCAAAAACTAATTGCTAACACGTTTTCAAGATATTGATTTTTCAAAAAAAAACAAAAAAAAAAATTAATTTTTTTTCAAAAACCCAAAAAAATATTTTTTCGAATATTTTTATATACAATATTATTTTAAATTCAATAGTGCTCCTGTGCAAAAATTTTGGTCAAGGTCTTTAGAGGTGATAATGAGAAAGTCGAAAATAAAAAAAAAACGGTTCTATGACAAGTACCCTTAGTAACATTTTTCACTAATTTTTTGTTTGCCCAGAATGTAGTCCATGGCCATCTTAGCACTCTTAATTCTTTTACCAAAATCGTTAGAGGCATTTTTGAGATAAATAAGATTTTGCCTAACAGCTGTATGGCAGGTACCGTTAGTTTTGGAGCTAAAATAATAATTTCAATTTTTCCTCTAGCGAATCACCGAAGACCCTTAAGGACCGAGTTTGGAGAAAATATCTCCAGTGGGTTAGGCTGCAGGTCAAGGTCCAGACAAACAGACAGACAGACGGAATTGCTGGATCCACTTTTTTCGTGTTCTCTAGCATCGTAATGTCACCTTTAATACAAATCTCGAATTCCATTTCTTTTTAATTTGTATATCGCAAGTAAAAAAAAGTTACTTGCTAAGCTACGTTTTAAGTGGGATGACTAAATATTGCTTAGGTGGAGAAACGGAGTTGCTGAACCGATTAAGAAAACTGCCTGCCGACTAAATATACTAAAAGAAACAGTTTACTGTGAAACAGGGCCAAATAGGAATTAAATTTGAGAATTTAAAAAAGGTTTTCAATACTGGGAAGGGAAAACTTTTCGTTTTTATTCAACTAAACATCGCCCTGAAAATATTTGGGATTAGGTGAGACATTATTTCCAACTACTCGTATGTACCCCTTAAGTAATGCATTAGTCCCAAAAATAATATTTGGGGGTTATGTTCCTGCGAAGGCCTATTGGCCTACAAAGCTCACCGATTCCTCTGTGTATTTTGTCGGAAAAATGGAGGTCACCTACAATTTTCTGTCTAGTTCACCCCAAAAAGGAGAAACAATCTGGGAGGATTGTCACTTTCTCGCACCAGTCCAGTACCGCTGACAAAAATTTATTCTTGTTTCTTATTTATCTTAAGGTGGCAGCAAATGGCTATCGAGTGCAGACCTCCGACGAAGCAGTCCAACGCACTAACGATCTTGTCGAGGAGTATTTATTTAACCTAATCAAAATCTTAATATTTGTACTGTTGTGTGCTTCCATCCCACCTAAACTGCAACCTTGATTGTCTACGAGCAAATACGGCCCTGTTTGCTTACATTTGTCCTGTCCTCGAAATTTTCAATACCTAAAAGTTTAAGATTTTTTTTGTTACGCTCACCTCCTGCGAAATAAATATATAAATAAAAAATCTTGATATATATTCATTTTAAGCATTAACAGTTATTTTGTTTTGATACACACACACTACGGAGAGATAAAAGCTATCGATTGTTCAGACAGCATTGCCTTTTGACTTACACACATTATAACCTTCATAAAGTTCATTGGAGCGTTAGATAAGATATAGACAACCAATTTAGGTACTAGCAAACAGGTATTTTAATTTGATTGAATAGAATTCTATGGTTCTATGATACCTACTCCTCCATACCCTACGCTACAATTACAACAAGACTACAAGGAATATAAACATCCAAGGATGCTCCCTTATTGCTCGGGATGAAGTGAGAATAACTGTTGCGTCATGAAGGAGCCAAATTTGAATATTTTTATCTTCAAACTCATTGGCAGCAAATGTTTTGAAATACACTCACGTTTCAAATGGTGAGGTGAATTGAAATTAAAAATTTTCTTTTGTATCCTTCCTGCAAAAAAAATTAACAGGTCAAAAGTGGAAACGGATAGGTACCTACGGAGTTTTTTTCGCCGCACACTAATATTGCTAACTTTATTATCTCGAAGGCAAGAACCTTAAGGGTGTTAATAAATAAGAAATAATGAAAACAAAAAATTAAAGCGGCCATTCCCGATGGAACTTTTTACTTTTAAATAATTTAAATCGTTCATCTTGATTTATAGCCCTTAAAAGTGTACAGTAGCCGATTATAATAATGGAATCCAATGAAACGTTTGGAATGGCGGAGGAAGGGGGATAATTTATTCGTTTTTTTTTTTTTGCGTTTGTGTTAGGGAAACTGAAGAAGTTCACGTAAACTGTAATTAGGATTCTCGGTAACAAATTCCAATTTTCATAGACGACAACGACATGCCGAAGAAAGGATGGCTCTTAAACTGTGTCATTTTTTGTCAAGTTTCCTGGCAGGAGATTATGTAAATCTTTTACTTGACTTTGCACTCAGAAGACGATGAAGGCGAAGATTAATCTATGGTAACTACACAACGTGGGTTAATTTGACTTTATTACTTGAGCAATTTATAAACATAATTATTATTTTGTGTTATAACAGCACCATAGGTCCTTGCTATCATGACCGAGATAAATTTCGGAAGATTTTGAATTAATTGATAGATGTACTTATTGATTGTTATTGCTCTGCTATTTCTCATACAAATTCAAATAAAATTACTTACCGGATTATACTTCTATGGGGTTGATGGTCATTATTAAAGGATCTGGGGTTAGAAACTGACAAAGGAACTGCACAATACAAGTTGTGTTGGACGGTATTAAGTCTGAAATTCATAAAATAAGAGCTGGTGTGCCACAGGGCTCCGTCTTCTCTCCAACTCTCTTTCTCACATTCATCAATGTATTTTTTCTGAACGGTAGAAATTTCAGCTTCTCATATTTATATATACATATTCTCATATTTAGAACGGCAGCATATGATAACTCATTAAATAAATCTTGACAGCATTGTGAAGTTGGCAATCATAAGGCACTTATGCTTCAAAAACTCAATGCTATCTCCTGTCGTTACAGCACAACCTACCCACCCTGCCGCCATCCATGAGTGGCACTTGCATTGGTTAGGCCAAACAGCTTTTGGTATGTGCATTACACATCACCTTGTATAAAATTACCATACCTTCCAAGTCGCCGCTAAGAACGCTGCTAATTGTTAGATTTTCTTCGACGTTTCAAAAAATGTTTCATCCCATCTCTTCTGATCTACGTACCTACTAACTAACAATGTCTTTTGAGTAACCAGATCTTGTAAGACAATTACTGTTTTCAAGGCACCCAGTTAACTTTGAAAGAACTATCCATTTTTGAAAACCAGAAGCTTCTGCGAAGTTTGATTCTCGAAATATTAGTATCAAAGCGATTTTACAGATTTTTGAAAAAATCATGGACTAACCTCTTGTCTATAAAATTCATCATTTTTTCAACCTTACCAGACCAGAACGAGACATTCATCAATGGAAAGGTCTATTCAATTCCTATATTCTCAAAATATTTGTTTCCAAAGTGATACTTAAAATATTTTACTGAATTACCTACCAATGTCTTTGGGTGACGATATTTCTGAAACTAGACCCTGTTAGAGTTTACCGATTTTAAGGCAGCTAGTTAAATTTGAAAGAACTATCCATATTTGAAAACCAGAACCTTCTGCGAAGTCTGATTCTCGAAATATTTGTATCCAAAGCGATTTTACAGATTTTTGAAAAAATCATGGACTAACCTCTTGTCAATAAAATTCATTATTTTTTCAACCTTATCAGACCAGAACGAGACATACATCAATGGAAAGGTCTATTCAATTCCTATAAAAGCATCAAGGCCAAATTTTTTTGCAAGGTCTGGTTCTCGAAATATTTGCTTCCAAATTGATAAGTAAGTGATTTTACTGATTTTCTACCCAAAACTACCTAATAATGTTTTTGGATGTCGATATTTCTGAAACCAGACCCTGTAAGAGGTTACTGTTTTCAAGGCACCTAGTAAACTTTGACAAAGCTATCCATTTTTGAAAACCAGAAGCTTCTGCGAAGTCTGATTCTCGAAATATTTGTATCCAAAGCGATTTTACAGATTTTTGAAAAAATCATGGACTAACCTCTTGTCTATAAAATTCATTATTTTTTCAACCTTATCAGACCAGAACGAGACATACATCAATGGAAAGGTCTATTCAATTCCTATAAAAGCATCAAGGCCAAATTTTTTTGCAAGGTCTGGTTCTCGAAATATTTGCTTCCAAAGTGATAAGTAAGTGATTTTACTGATTTTCTTCCCAAAACTACCTAATAATGTTTTTGGATGTCGATATTTCTGAAACCAGACCCTGTAAGAGGTTACTGTTTTCAAGGCACCTAGTAAACTTTGACAGAGCTATCCATTTTTGAAAACCAGAAGCTTCTGCGAAGTCTGATTCTCGAAATATTTGTATCCAAAGCGATTTTACAGATTTTTGAAAAAATCATGGACTAACCTCTTGTCTATAAAATTCATTATTTTTTCAACCTTATCAGACCAGAACGAGACATACATCAATGGAAAGGTCTATTCAATTCCTATAAAAGCGTCAAGGCCAAATTTTTTTGCAAGGTCTGGTTCTCGAAATATTTGCTTCCAAAGTGATAAGTAAGTGATTTTACTGATTTTCTACCCAAAACTACCTAATAATGTTTTTGGATGTCGATATTTCTGAAACCAGACCCTGTAAGAGGTTACTGTTTTCAAGGCACCTAGTAAACTTTGACAGAGCTATCCATTTTTGAAAACCAGAAGCTTCTGCGAAGTCTGATTCTCGAAATATTTGTATCCAAAGCGATTTTACAGATTTTTGAAAAAATCATGGACTAACCTCTTGTCTATAAAATTCATTATTTTTTCAACCTTATCAGACCAGAACGAGACATACATCAATGGAAAGGTCTATTCAATTCCTATAAAAGCATCAAGGCCAAATTTTTTTGCAAGGTCTGGTTCTCGAAATATTTGCTTCCAAAGTGATAAGTAAGTGATTTTACTGATTTTCTACCCAAAACTACTTACCAATGTGTTTGGGTGTCGATATTTCTGAAACCAGACCCTGTAAGAGGTGACCGTTTTCAAGGCACCTAGTAAACTCTGACAGAGCTATCCATTTTTAAAAACCAGAAGCTTCTGCGAAGTCTGATTCTCGAAATATTAGTATCCAAAGCGATTTTACAAATTTTTTAAAAAATCATGGACTAACCTCTTGTCCATAAAATTCATCATTTTTTCAACCTTATCAGACCAGAACGAGACATACATCAATGGAAAGGTCTATTCAATTCCTATAAAAGCATCAAGGCCAAATTTTTTTGCAAGGTCTGGTTCTCGAAATATTTGCTTCCAAAGTGATAAGTAAGTGATTTTAATGATTTTCTACCCAAAACTACCTAATAATGTTTTTGGATGTCGATATTTCTGAAAAAATTCATTATTTTTTCAACCTTATCAGACCAGAACGAGACATACATCAATGGAAAGGTCTATTCAATTCCTATAAAAGCATCAAGGCCAAATTTTTTTGCAAGGTCTGGTTCTCGAAATATTTGCTTCCAAAGTGATAAGTAAGTGATTTTACTGATTTTCTACCCAAAACTACTTAACAATGTCTTTGGGTGTCGATATTTCTGAAACTAGACCCTGTTAGAGTTTACCGATTTCAAGGCACCTAGTTAACTTTGAAAGAACTATCCATATTTGAAAAACAGAACCTTCTGCGAAGTCTGATTCTCGAAATATTTGTATAAAAAGCGATTTTACAGATTTTTGAAAAAATCATGGACTAACCTCTTGTCTATAAAATTCATTATTTTTTCAACCTTATCAGACCAGAACGAGACATACATCAATGAAAAGTTCTATTCAATTCCTATAAAAGCATCAAGGCCAAATTTTTTTGCAAGGTCTGGTTCTCGAAATATTTGTATCCAAAGCGATTTTACAGATTTTTGAAAAAATCATGGATAACCTCTTGTCTATAAAATTCATTATTTTTTCAACCTTATCAGACCAGAACGAGACATACATCAATGGAAAGGTCTATTCAATTCCTATAAAAGTATAAAGGCCAAATTTTTTTGCAAGGTCTGGTTCTCGAAATATTTGCTTCCAAAGTGATAAGTAAGTGATTTTACTGATTTTCTACCCAAACCTACTTAACAATGTCTTTGGGTGACGATATTTTTGAAACCAGACCCTGTAAGAGGTTACTGTTTTCAAGGCACCTAGTAAACTTTGACAGAGCTATCCATTTTTGAAAACCAGAAGCTTCTTCGAAGTCTGATTCTCGAAATATTTGTATCCAAAGCGATTTTACAGATTTTTGAAAAAATCATGGATAACCTCTTATCTATAAAATTCATCATTGTTTCAAACTTATCAGACCAGAACGAGACATACATCAATGGAAAGGTCTATTCAATTCCTATAAAAGTATCAAGGCCAAATTTTTTTGCAAGGTCTGGTTCTCGAAATATTTGCTTCCAAAGTGATAAGTAAGTGATTTTACTGATTTTCTACCCAAACCTACTTAACAATGTCTTTGGGTGACGATATTTCTGAAACCAGACCCTGTAAGAGGTTACTGTTTTCAAGGCACCTAGTAAACTTTGACAGAGCTATCCATTTTTGAAAACCAGAAGCTTCTGCGAAGTCTGATTTTCGAAATATTTGTATCCAAAGCGATTTTACAGATTTTTGAAAAAATCATGGACTAACCTCTTGTCTATAAAATTCATTATTTTTTCAACCTTGCCAGAACAGATCGAGATATACATCAATGGAGAGTTCTATTCAATTCCTATAAAAGCATCAAGGCCAACATTTTTTGCAAGGTCTGGTTCTCGAAATATTTGCTTCCAAAGTGATAAGTAAGTGATTTTACTGATTTTCTACCCAAAACTACTTAACAATGTCTTTGGGTGTCGATATTTCTGAAACTAGACCCTGTTAGAGTTTACCGATTTTAAGGCAGCTAGTTAACTTTGAAAGAACTATCCATATTTGAAAACCAGAACCTTCTGCGAAGTCTGATTCTCGAAATATTTGTATAAAAAGCGATTTTACAGATTTTTGAAAAAATCATGGACTAACCTCTTGTCTATAAAATTCATTATTTTTTCAACCTTATCAGACCAGAACGAGACATACATCAATCGAAAGGTCTATTCAATTCCTATAAAAGCATCAAGGCCAAATTTTTTTGCAAGGTCTGGTTCTCGAAATATTTGCTTCCAAAGTGATAAGTAAGTGATTTTACTGATTTTCTACCCAAACCTACTTAACAATGTCTTTGGGTGACGATATTTCTGAAACCAGACCCTGTAAGAGGTTACTGTTTTCAAGGCACCTAGTAAACTTTGACAGAGCTATCCATTTTTGAAAACCAGAAGCTTCTGCGAAGTCTGATTCTCGAAATATTTGTATCCAAAGCGATTTTACAGATTTTTGAAAAAATCATGGATAACCTCTTATCTATAAAATTCATCATTGTTTCAAACTTATCAGACCAGAACGAGACATACATCAATGGAAAGGTCTATTCAATTCCTATAAAAGTATCAAGGTCAAATTTTTTTGCAAGGTCTGGTTCTCGAAATATTTGCTTCCAAAGTGATAAGTAAGTGATTTTACTGATTTTCTACCCAAACCTACTTAACAATGTCTTTGGGTGACGATATTTCTGAAACAAGACCCTGTAAGAGGTTACTGTTTTCAAGGCACCTAGTAAACTTTGACAGAGCTATCCATTTTTGAAAACCAGAAGCTTCTGCGAAGTCTGATTCTCGAAATATTTGTATCCAAAGCGATTTTACAGATTTTTGAAAAAATCATAGACTAACCTCTTGTATATAAAATTCATTATTTTTTCAACCTTATCAGACCAGAACGAGACATACATCAATGGAAAGGTCTATTCAATTCCTATAAAAGCATCAAAGCAAAATTTTTTTGCAAGGTCTGGTTCTCGAAATATTTGCTTCCAAAGTGATAAGTAAATGATTTTACTGATTTTCTACCCAAAACTACCTAATAATGTTTTTGGATGTCGATATTTCTGAAACAAGACCCTGTAAGAGGTTACTGTTTTCAAGGCACCTAGTAAACTTTGACAGAGCTATCCATTTTTGAAAACCAGAAGCTTCTGCGAAGTCTGATTCTCGAAATATTTGTATCCAAAGCGATTTTACAGATTTTTGAAAAAATCATGGACTAACCTCTTGTCTATAAAATTCATCATTTTTTCAACCTTGCCAGAACATATCGAGACATACATAAATGGAAAGGTCTATTCAATTCCTTAATTTGGATAAGAGCCAACATTTGTTGCAAGATCTGGTTCTCGAAATATTTGCTTCCAAAGAGATAAGTAAGTGATTTTACTGATTTTCTACCCAAAATTACCTACCAATGTCTTTGGGTGTCGATATTTCTTAAACCAGACCTTGTTAGAGGTTACTCATTTCAAGGCACCTAGTAAGCTTTGACAGAGCTATCCATATTTGAAAACCAGAACCTTCTGCGAGGTCTGGTTCTCGAAATATTAGTATCCAAAGCGATTTTACAGATTTTTGAAAAAATCATAGACTAACCTCTTGTCTATAAAATTCATCATTTTTTCAACCTCGCCAGAACAGATCAAAAAATACATCAATGGAAAGGTCTACTCAATTCCTATAAAAGCATCTAGGCCAAAAGTTTTTGCAAGGTCCGGTTCTCAAAATATTTGCTTCCAAAGTGATACTTAAATGATTTTACTGATTTTCTACCCAAAATTGCCTACCAATGTCTTTGGGTGTCGATCAAACCAGGCCTTGTGAGAGGTTACCCATTTCAAGGCACCTAGTAAGCTTTGACAGAGCTATCCATATTTGAAAACCAGAACCTTCTGCGAGGTCTGGTTCTCGAAATATTAGTATCCAAAGCGATTTTACAGATTTTTGAAAAAATCATAGACTAACCTCTTGTCTATAAAATTCATCATTTTTTCAACCTTGCCAGAACATATCGAGACATACATAAATGGAAAGGTCTATTCAATTCCTTAATTTGAATTAAACCAAAATTTTTTGCAAGATCTGGTTCTCGAAATATTTGCTTAAAAAATGATAAGTAAGTGATTTTACGGATTTTCTACCCAAAACTACCTAATAATGTCTTTGGGTGTCGATATTTCCGAGCATTTGAACAATGTCATATTTCATTCATAATGGCATATAAATAAATAAAAGAAATTTGTAAGTACCTAACACAAAGCTTGTTTTATTCTATTTCGTTATTTAGTCGTCCTTATTGAAAAACGCCTTATAAGTCGCTTCAAGATCTTGTGACTTATACTTAGACTTAGTGGAGGCCGTGACAGTACAACCCTACTTATTTTTTTAAATTTTCATTGCCGCATTCAAAAACGATAAAGAATTAATGCCCTGTATTTTGATATATTAAATAATTATTTTTATTTCTAATCATTTTAAGAAAACAAATTATTTACATTTTAATTTTCTATTATTTCATTCCTTAACCTATAGCCAACAATTTAAATTTTTTGTTTATATAATTTAAAATATTTATTAATCTTATTTAAATAATAATTTTAAAAAGTTAACTAAATATTTAAAATTTTAATGTTGCCATTAATGGCACATAATTAAACGTGTTAATCCACTTTATGTTTCGTTATTTTAAACTGAAGTAACAAATTAATAATTTTGTCTAGAAAATATTTTTACAATTTTTTTTAAGTTGACTTTTTAATTCCACCAAAAATTTTGGAAGGCTATGATTACGTCGACCCATTTTAAGTATGTTGGAATCTTTGAAGACGCAGGCACTTAAAATAGGCCAAGATATTCATAGTTGGACACTTCTATAACCAACACAAACAACACTGCCAAACCTTTGTGAACAGTAAAATTAGTTTTTTTGTATTAATTTTTTTTTAAATAAATTATTAATTTTATAAATTATTATTATAACATATCATAAATATTGAATGAATAAATAGAATTAATTGTGAACAATGAATTTAAGATTTTTGTTGTTGTTTAATTTTCTACATGAAATTAATTAAGTAAGACTAAGGTTATTGCTTTTTACTGATTTTTTTATAACTTTATGTTCTTGTTCTACATTAATGGTTATGACCATAGTTGGTCAGTAATGTCCGCCACTGTGTCGATGGTCTCGTCTTGCATTGGCGGATTGTTCACGGTACTCTCCACCTCGACTGCTACTCTTGTGGTGGTGATGATGGTGACGTTTCTTCTCACCTTAGATTTGTTTTATAAATAAAATATAATTTAATCAAAAATTAATGGCGTTCAAATACCTTTTATGCAAACATCGGAAACAACCAGCTCTGAATTGTCCCTCAAGCCGTAGTCTCGTCCAACCCTTGTTATGGAAAAGCAAAATTTATATTTCTTTTAACATTGGCATAGCTATGAGCTTACCTGTCTAAATTCTCCCGAGATCTTTGTATGTTGTCTCGAATATTATCCCGGGTTCGGCCTTGACTTGGAGGCTCATGGTTTTCCTGCAGCGTCTTTTTTCTTAGGGCATTGTGGGAGCTGTTTTTCGAAGCAGACTCATGTAGATTTTCCCACGCTTGACGATAGTACCTTTTTGTTTGAAAGTATATTTGTTTAAAATGAAAATCAAAAGTAGTCTAGCAAACATTCAAACCTGTTTAATCCATTTCGCGAACCTGAGGTGGAGCTGTCAAATGAGGCAACAGTGTTACAATCCGGCGAAGCCCTGTGACGATAGTGGTGAGTTGTACGATTTCTGAAAAGATGGTTTATTTTTTTAAGAATTATCAAAAAAATAAATAAACTTAAAAGTTAACTTTAATAATCCCAAAAAAAAAATATAGGTACAATAGGTGCGAGTTTAGTGTGGAAAAACGTGATATATTCATCGGTGCAAGTTGTTGTGTTTGTGTGTGTGTCTCGTGTCAGATGCATCAGGCTTTTGTTATTATTAAATCTTACATTTCTTTGGAATGGCACGTTTTGAGTGTATGGCAACTAATGGTGGAATCAACCTCACTTCATAAGGGCGGATTGCTAAAATATCCCGCTCGGTTACTATATGCAGCCCGTCCAAATGTACTAAAATCACGTCTACCGAGCTTTTGATCGTGGAATGGCAACGCAAGGACATTGTACAGAAGTGTGGGTGTATTGCTATCATAAATGGCCGAACTAAGGTAGCCCGTTCTGACGCGAGAATTAGTTATTTCAAGACGCTGACACTTGCGATGATGCGAGCCATTAGGTGAGCTAAATTCGATATAATACACAGACATTAGATGGTGATTTGTACATTTTAATTTAAAAAGAAATAGAAAAAATAGAAATTAAACACTTAAGGAATAAGTCCAGAGTTCTGTTAAAGTAAAATTGTAAAATTGATTTAAACAATACATTCAAGGAAAAATATTGTTCTTTTTTATGGAACAAAACATAAAATAGCATCCAATGCATGCGGGAAATAAAGAACGAATTTTTATCCTTAAAACGATCACCATATTTGAATCAGTTTCAGCTGAAAATATACTTTTAGTTTTCAACACTGGTGGCAATGACAAATGTGTTGCAAGCCATTTGCGTGAAACAGTAATTATTATGAGTTCAGATTTAAAACCAGTTTTAAGTGATATAATTTATTAATACGTTATTATCATGCGTTGTTTAATTATTTCGAGATTAGAGTTGCAAATTTGTAGAACTTCGACGCAATAACATTCGCATCCTTCTTAGGTTATCAAAAAATGCGCAACTTTTAAATTAAACGAGTGTCTATGTTAAAACAACTAACCAGATTTCTTCAATCTTACTAAGAAAATGGGTTAAAATTTATATTTTCCTTGGATTAAACAGAATGGTGAATGTCTAAGTGCGAGTAACACAGCCTTATTTTAGCTGACCAAGGAATGTTAGAATTGCACAACAACTTAGTTAAAAAAAATAAATCAGATTTATTTAACTGATTAACCGAGTTGACTCATGCAATTTTAACAGTGTAAGTTCGCAGGTTGTATAAGCAGTCGTGTCATTCGATTAATTTTAAACGAGTTTGACGTTCTTTTCAACCGATTTTTTTCTGCCTTTAGTGACTGAACTCTCAACCATTCTTGGGTCCTTGTTGTAGGCATGGAAGAGATCTACAGTATTCTCAAATATCTTAAAACCATATTTAAATTAGTCCAATGTGACGTCTTTTAATCGAAAAAAAAAAATAACTTTATATAGAAGCTACTCGTTCAAGATGAACTTAAACAACAATTCGAATTTTTCGCCTATGGAATCACAAAAGATTGTTTTGTACCAAATTTAAAGGTCATCTAACTAGGCCTTAAATCTCCAGCTCGTGGTATTGTAGACGAACAGTGAACCGACACACGGAGGGAATAAGTTCTTACATGGCCAAATATACGACATTAAATACTAAAAAGGTAGTAAAAACTTTTGTAAAAAGTATCAGAAATTCTTCTACGGTTCCAACATTTATTCACATTAGCACTCAAGTCATTAGCTCTAAAGAAAAATCAGATTTGTTTGTAGCGCAGTTTGAAGTCTGATTTCTTGAACAAATATGAATTTAACTTTAGAAGCTTCTCTATTAAGAATTTCATTAAAATCCGTTAAGACGATAGTGAGAAATTGAATATTCAAAAACATGGTTCTATAATAATTGTAGGTACAGTCAGTTATATTTTAATTTCGATTTTTTTTTATTGAAGTATAGATCGTAAAATTAATCGAAAGAAAACATTTTTATTAAAATTCTAGACGCCGCGCCGCGCCGCGCCGACCGGTTTCGAGAAAAATACGATGAGAATTCCCTGAAGCGCAAGTATGAAAAAACTATGTTCTATAATTTCAGTCACATTGCATACTAATTCTAAACGCTGCTTTGTTAAATTTATATTACCTTAATCGTGATTTTTTAACTTTGTCTTATATGCTGTGTATTATACCAAATGTTTTTCTAAATAAATCTATGTAGTATTCAAATCGAAATAAAAGATTAACGAGTAGATTTATTTTGACATTATCTTTGAAAACACAAACTTTTTTTTTTTCTTGTAAAGTTGAAATGAGACAGAAACTTAGCTTAACTCAAATTACCCAAAAATAGTTGTATTTTCAGTGATTCGTAAAACTATTTCCTCTATGAAGATTTAACAAGATTAATTAAAGATCTAATAGATTAACGGAATAAATTTGAATTCAAGGAAATTTATCTACTACAGATTTCGGTTAATTTCCGTTTTTGCGATCGGTGGAAATGATGAATTAATTAATAAGAAATGCTTAGTCGCGAAAACATATTTAGAGGCATGAAAAAGATGAAAGAAAGGAACAAGATCGGGGCCGACAAAATATTTTAAAATACCTCGTATAGAGACAGATTTTTACTCAGATTTAATATCAATGGCGCAAAGTTTTAAACAACTAAGTATTAAGGTATTAGTATGATACTTCTTAAGAATTTGCTTACTTTTTAGTAGATTGCTAACTCTTTCTTAATTTTAAACATTTTCTAACTAGTATCGTACTAAAGGAATTTTCTTAATAAATTGCTTCTGAACACACCTAAAGCTATGACAGTTCGTGCAAAAAACTAAGTAAACAGACCTTTTGCGGTGTTTGTAAATAGAACGACTAAAATAAAATGGACGACTGGTTCGCGCGAACTTGCGAATAACGAATGTTATTGGAGAAAACTGTTCATAAGGATACAATTATTTTTTTAAATTCTTTTAGTAGTAAGAGACAAAAACGGAATGCTATGCAAATATGAATTTATGCAAAAATTAATACAAAAATTATAAGTCATTTTAGTGGTTTGTTAAAAAAAGCTTTTATATACAAACTTTTTAAAAGATTTGTAAGAAAAAATTTTGGTACGCCAATTTAAAGTTTTTTATTAGAGGAAGTTAGGATATTGTGGTATACATGTTTGTTTTTTTGACTTAACACAAAAAGTTATGAAACAAATGCTCCTAAATTTGGTAGATTTTACCAAAAAACATATAAGCTACCAAGTGATTTCTTTTTATCGAATTCTAACAATAACTAACAAAGATTTAAATTCAATTAAAAAGAAATAATTTTCATTTCTCTATGTATTAACAAAGATTTAGACAAAATATTGATACAACCTCTAAATCGTCACTTTTGAAAGTTAAAGGGTAATGTGGTACACTATGCTGTCTATTGTGGTATACCCATTTTTTCATTCCTCACAGCATGATTCCAAGTCTTTGGAATCTCATTTTTTTACTTCAACCCTTTTAGACATTTTAACGAATGAATCTTTAGAAAAAACACAAATAGCCCATTTTTATAAAGAAATAAACTTTTATGATGGGTAAAGTGGTATACTACCACATTAGCCACGGCTAGTATACCACATTAGCCGAAACTATATATTTTTACAAAAAATAAATAATGAAATATAAAATGAACACCTTTTTTTTTTGTTTTTTTTTTTTTTTGAAAAAAACTTTGAACAAAACTAACAGTAGTTTTTCGTAGATGATAAATTTATTTACAACTTTTGAGAGCGCACAAACACTTTTTGTTTGACCCAAAAAAAAAACTTAACTTCATGCAGTGTACAAGCTGTAATATCTTAATTTAAAATTTTTTTTATTAAATTAAAGATCGTAAAAATTAATTGAAAGAAAAAAAATTTTAAAATTAAAATTTCAAAATTCTAGGCGCCATTTTCGAGAAAAATACGATTTTTGAAAACCATTTTTTTTTTATTTTTTAGCATTTGTATGGTGGGTATCTACCTTTATTTTTAAGTAAAATAAAAATTTTTTCTCGCATCTTGTAGATCATATTGAGAAACTTTTATTTATCAAGTTTTAAAAAAATCGAGCATGATATTTTCGAAATATTGAGTTTTGAAAAAAAAAGTTAAAAGTTTTTTTTTAAAATCCAAATTTTTTTTTTTTTTTTGAAAATTTGAGTACACAATTCTATTTATGTTTTTGGGAGCTTTAGTAAAAAAAATGATCAAAATCGGTTGTACCGTTTTTGATAAAATCAAAAACAAAAAAAAAATGGTTCCATGCGGGGTACCCTCAATAACAATGTACCCTCAATAACAAAATGTTTTTCAACCATTACCTAGCTTTAACTAAATTAATTTTTTTTGTATTTTTATTTTTTAAATCTGTCGAACAATTTTTGAGAAAAAAAAATATTTTTAATTTAAATTTAAAAAAAAAAGAAAAAAACGTGCGGGGGGAAAAATTAAAAATGATATCTACCAGGTTTAAAGAAAATCGGCCGAGCCGTTTAAGCTGTAGTCGAACAGACCGCAAGACGGACAGAGTTACGAGACCCACTTTTTTAGTCTTCGCTATCATCGTAATGTCAACTTTGATCAAAATCTCGAGTTCGATTTTTTTTACGAATGCATAACTTGCCTTACCTATAAGTCGGAAGTAAAAAAGCATTTGACGTACTCCCAAAAAAATAAATGCAAATTTTACTGTATTGTATAATATATGATTGAGGTATGTGTTAGTAAAGTGCAAAACTGGTTCAGTGTTTGCACTTTTGCAACGATACAACACCATTGGCTCGTGCTTGAGTACTTTTATTATATATTACCTTTTATAAAATGTTTTTTTTTTTTTTACTGTGCTTTGGTTTTTAAAGTGGCTTCACTGAGTATAAATTTGACAGCTGACAGAATATTTGTGCTCAGCATATTTTGTGATTTCATCATTATCAAAATAAAAAAGCTGTGCAAATAGAGTTAAAAATGCTTAACACAAACATTTGACAAGTGGAAGTGTTTTTCAAAAACAACTCAGAGCGCTCAGAGCACGTTTGGTTTAGAGATGTTCAAAACATGTCTAACATGCTCGGACTCAATTCAGAATTAAAAACGAGAAAAGCGTCTATAGGCTCAAGGCTCTAACCAATGGATCCACGTCATTGAGCAGAGAAAAAGCTGGTTGCCCATGGACACATGGATTTAAAACATTGAAATAAATACAAATTTCTACCTGCTGGGTTTGTTTGATGATTCTTCACCTATTCGGCACTGGGGAATGTCCGTGCATTTTACAGAACTGTCAAAACTTAATTTTAATTTTTTTTGTCTTTAATGTCTATTACTTTTATTTTGATTTTTTTTAAATAACTGTATATTTTTGTTTGTCTTTGTTCACATCCTCTTTGTTCACATAGAATAATACAAAATGTCTCTTTTTTGAACAGATTGTATTCCATAAGAGAAGAAAAAAGAAGTCGCATTTTACTTCTTTATCGAGGATACCGAATTTCCATCAACTACAAGGAAGACGAGTTAAAGAAAACTCAAAAAAATCTCTGAAGATTTTGCTTCACTCTGTGGAAGGGTCTGTTGTATATATACAAGGTGCGGCCTTGGTTCAATATTTTAATTCACCGATTTTGTTGGATAAACTGAGGTTTAATGCTACTTTAAGTACGTAATTGGCCATAATGTCACATACTTAAGCCCCGGTTAATTGACTTGAACCATGATTCAATTGCTGAATCATGGTTCAAGGCAATTAAATTAAAAGAAAACATAAAAGATATTTTCAAAAACTGGTCTCCTAGTGTCAAAAGGGAATTTTCAGTCGGCTCTATACTCGCACCCCAGTATAGAATGCACTATTTGAGCCAGCTTGGCGTAGAATGTGAAAAGCTTTTAAAAACTACAACCAAACTTGTTATCTGCGGTATTAGAAAACATCACATTCTACCGTGTTGAGTATTTGTCTTAAGAAATCAAGAATATTATGACCAAGTGCGCAAGACAAAAGTTCCTGCAGGCCCCAAAACGTGCCATATATTTCATTAGAACATGCTACCTACCCATTGTTAATATGATTAAACCAAAATGCAGGTTCCCATTGAAAACATGCAGATGCAGTTAGTTAATCGATCTTTAGGACGAAACCGGCGAGCATAACCTCGGCTGGAAAGCAAAACGCACATCACAATACGCCCATATTTACAGTTATTAACAATAAGTTTTACCAAAAAGTAAAAAAAAACATCACAAGGACACAATCTCCGAGCCAAAGGCTGCATGGATAATCAAGGGAACATTGTAGTGGAACAGCAGTCCATGCTGAGAATATGGAAAGAACATTTCTCCAATCTTTATAACGGCGACTTAGACGACGTAGACCAACAATACCGCCCACCCGACCTGGACGAAGTGAAGATAACTGTATCTAATCTCAAGTCCAACAAAGCCTTTGGAGCTAACGGCTTTACTGCCAAACTGTTCAAAGCGGCAGGCGATGACTTAGTTGGGAGTATGCACCAGCTCACCTGCAAAATATGGTCGGCAGAAAGCATACCCGATGAATGGAACCTCAGTATTGTCTGTCCGATCCTCAAGAAAAGAGACACCTCTGAACTGCGCTAACTATAGAGGCATAAGTCTCCTGAACATTGCGTACAAGATTCTTTCTGCCGTATTATGTGAACGTCTGAACTCTGAAGCCTTTCGTCAAAAACCTGATAGGTCCATATCAGTGCGGCTTTAGACCAGGAAAGTCCACCATCGATCAAATATTCACATTACGGCAGATCTTGGACAAAACCCAGGAGCTACAAATCGACACCTACCACCTTTTCATCGATTTCAAAGCCTCGTACGATAGCATCTATAGCAACGAACTATATAGAGCAATGTCTAGTTTTGGCATCCCTGACAGACTTGTCCGCTTGTGCAGGATGACGATGGAGAATTCACGCTGCTCCATCAAGGTCGGAAAATATCTCACCGCTGCATTTGATGTAAAAAAAGGTTTTAGACAAGGCAATGCTCTGTCGTGCGATTTCTTCAACACAATTCTTGAAAGAATTGTGCAAAATTCACGCGTCAACACAAGAGAAACAATCTTTCAAAAGTCCACCCAATTACTCGGATACGCTGACGACATTGACATTATTGGAAGAACAAAGCGTGATGTCAGTGGCGCATTTGTGAACATTGAGACGGAAGCGAAGAAGATGGGTTTAGCTGTAAATGAGGTCAAAACCAAGTATAAGCTGTTATCAAGAAAGGACACACAACACCGACGTCTTGTACAGAACGTCATTATAGACAGCTATAACTTTGAGGTAGTAAAGGACTTCATATACCTAGGCACCGCTATAAGCTCAGAAAACAACACCAAATCAAACGGAGAATAACTCTTGCCAATCGCTGTTTCTTTGGACTAAGAAGGCAATTGAGTAGCAAAGTCCTCTCTCGAGCAACTAAAGTGTTCCTTTATAAGACCCTCATCATCCCGGTCCTTGTCTATGGTGCAGAGGCATGGACTTTGTCGAAAGTGAATGAGAGCGCTTAAGGCTGTTTCGAGAGAAAAATTCTTCGTGTGGTTTTTGGTCCCGTCTGCGGGGTACCCTCAATAACAATGTACCCTCAATAACAAAATGTTTTTCAACCATTACCTAGCTTTAACTAAATTAATTTTTTTTGTATTTTTATTTTTTAAATCTGTCGAACAATTTTTGAGAAAAAAAAATATTTTTAATTTAAATTTAAAAAAAAAAGAAAAAAACGTGCGGGGGGAAAAATTAAAAATGATATCTACCAGGTTTAAAGAAAATCGGCCGAGCCGTTTAAGCTGTAGTCGAACAGACCGCAAGACGGACAGAGTTACGAGACCCACTTTTTTAGTCTTCGCTATCATCGTAATGTCAACTTTGATCAAAATCTCGAGTTCGATTTTTTTTACGAATGCATAACTTGCCTTACCTATAAGTCGGAAGTAAAAAAGCATTTGACGTACTCCCAAAAAAATAAATGCAAATTTTACTGTATTGTATAATATATGATTGAGGTATGTGTTAGTAAAGTGCAAAACTGGTTCAGTGTTTGCACTTTTGCAACGATACAACACCATTGGCTCGTGCTTGAGTACTTTTATTATATATTACCTTTTATAAAATGTTTTTTTTTTTTTTACTGTGCTTTGGTTTTTAAAGTGGCTTCACTGAGTATAAATTTGACAGCTGACAGAATATTTGTGCTCAGCATATTTTGTGATTTCATCATTATCAAAATAAAAAAGCTGTGCAAATAGAGTTAAAAATGCTTAACACAAACATTTGACAAGTGGAAGTGTTTTTCAAAAACAACTCAGAGCGCTCAGAGCACGTTTGGTTTAGAGATGTTCAAAACATGTCTAACATGCTCGGACTCAATTCAGAATTAAAAACGAGAAAAGCGTCTATAGGCTCAAGGCTCTAACCAATGGATCCACGTCATTGAGCAGAGAAAAAGCTGGTTGCCCATGGACACATGGATTTAAAACATTGAAATAAATACAAATTTCTACCTGCTGGGTTTGTTTGATGATTCTTCACCTATTCGGCACTGGGGAATGTCCGTGCATTTTACAGAACTGTCAAAACTTAATTTTAATTTTTTTTGTCTTTAATGTCTATTACTTTTATTTTGATTTTTTTTAAATAACTGTATATTTTTGTTTGTCTTTGTTCACATCCTCTTTGTTCACATAGAATAATACAAAATGTCTCTTTTTTGAACAGATTGTATTCCATAAGAGAAGAAAAAAGAAGTCGCATTTTACTTCTTTATCGAGGATACCGAATTTCCATCAACTACAAGGAAGACGAGTTAAAGAAAACTCAAAAAAATCTCTGAAGATTTTGCTTCACTCTGTGGAAGGGTCTGTTGTATATATACAAGGTGCGGCCTTGGTTCAATATTTTAATTCACCGATTTTGTTGGATAAACTGAGGTTTAATGCTACTTTAAGTACGTAATTGGCCATAATGTCACATACTTAAGCCCCGGTTAATTGACTTGAACCATGATTCAATTGCTGAATCATGGTTCAAGGCAATTAAATTAAAAGAAAACATAAAAGATATTTTCAAAAACTGGTCTCCTAGTGTCAAAAGGGAATTTTCAGTCGGCTCTATACTCGCACCCCAGTATAGAATGCACTATTTGAGCCAGCTTGGCGTAGAATGTGAAAAGCTTTTAAAAACTACAACCAAACTTGTTATCTGCGGTATTAGAAAACATCACATTCTACCGTGTTGAGTATTTGTCTTAAGAAATCAAGAATATTATGACCAAGTGCGCAAGACAAAAGTTCCTGCAGGCCCCAAAACGTGCCATATATTTCATTAGAACATGCTACCTACCCATTGTTAATATGATTAAACCAAAATGCAGGTTCCCATTGAAAACATGCAGATGCAGTTAGTTAATCGATCTTACCTCCTGACGAGAATGATGATAGTTGTTATAACTGCTGCTAGAAAGACAAATCCACCAAAGGCCCCCAACGCAACAATAGCACCAAGATTGAGCTTAGCTTCTTTTCCTTCTTTACGTTCGGAGTTTTCAACTGAGAAGGGAACGTTAACATTTGGTGATTGATTCTGTTGAATATTGACACTATCTGATATTTCATTGTCTTGTGGATGGGCATTAAGTATAATGTTGTGGGTATTGCGAGGGGTTGTCGTGTCATATATTGGAGACAATGGGCGAACTTTTGTGGATACAGTTGTTCCTACTGTGCTAAATGGTGGCAATGCAGTCGAAGTTGTGGTAGTGGTCGAAGGCCTTGGAGCAGGAGACGATGAAGGAGTTCTGTTTTTGGGCACCACTACAACTGGACGAAGAATTCTTTTAGGTGGGAATTCTTCCCGAACCGTTCCGGGTACAACAAATGTGACGTCTTCATCGTCAGAGTCATCTATTGGAGAGCATTTACATTAGAATTTGTTCGCATTTTGCAGCTTTCAATCAAAAACTTACGTTCACCATTAATTTCGACAATTGGTGTTGAACTTATGGAAAGAGTGGTAGATATTGTTGGTCTCCGGGTAGCAGTGGTTTTCGGTCTGAAGGTAGTAGTGGAAGATGTCACAGGAATGTTACTTGACGTTTCGATTTTCATGCATCTAGGCAATGCACTACTCCATTGTCCGGTGCTTAAACAAGTAATGTGTCGAGGACCTTCCAAGCGATATCCAGGTGGACATGATATTTCAGCCTTAGACCCGAAGAATGTTCCATTTGGTGCCGTGATGATTGTGTTGTAATAATTACCAGGAAGTGTGTCACATTCGACAACTAAAAATATTGGGAGGTTTTTAATTCTCATTTCTTTAAAGAAATCATTTTGTCTTAACGTTGAAAAATTGAAATTAAGCTAGAATTTAAACTTACTTTCACATCGAGGTGGCGGTCCATTCCAACGTTCATCAAAGTCACAGGTCAATAACGCTCGTCCAAGCATTTCATATCCTTCTTGGCATTCGTACTTAACCAGACTGAGATAGCCAACTGTGCCATTTATCAGATCGTAGGAACCATGTGGTATGGATGCAGGAAGTCCACATTCAATATCTACACAAACATAAATAACTTATGTGAAACTATTAAAACGAAATAAATGCGCACTTACATTTACAAACAGGCGGAAACTCATTGTAGAAGCCAGTTTCCAGACAGGTTCTTGTGGCAGGGCCAACCAGCAAATGGTTACTGTCACATGTGTACTGCACCTGGGCGTCCACTTCAAATCCGTTTGGCGTGACCATTGTTGAATTCGGGGGCTGTTCTGGACGACCACAAGTTTTTGGTTGGTGCTGACATATAAAGTTGAGAAGAGTATTGCAGTTCGTATCGCTCCATAGCCACCCCTTCGAACCATCAAACCGAGCACAGTCTTCGTCACCTCCCGGATGGTTCCAGAAGGATACTGTCACTTCTTCCCCATCAGTCCATTTCCACATGTTACGGTCCTCTGAATCCCGAATAGCACCCATCCAATACTGTGAACTCACGTCACTGCGGTGTCTACGCCAGAGCTCCCAGCTGATGAAGCCCTGCAATGCTGGATTACTCTCACTTATCAGTGTGCCACCTCGAGATCTACAGAAGGATAATGCATCAAGGAAGTTAAGGGGCTGGCGATTGTAGAAAATGTAACATTTTCCATTGTATGATGCCAGCGCGCCTGGTGGTTGGTCACGAAATGTAGGACAACGTTCGATGGGCAGCGCTTGATCGGTGTAAACAAATGCTTCGCAGATGGATAGCTGATTTGGTGTACTATTTTCCAAGTGAACTGACACAAATGCACCGGGCATGGGCGGATTGCACGGTAAGAAAAGGGGTTGACCCTCCTCAAGTGGTCCGGTAAATCGATTACAAATCGGGTTGGTGCCCAAATCAGGCCGATTATTGCCAACGCGTACAACAATCGTTGCTGGTTTATTATCTGAAATTCAAAAAATAATGAATTACCAACAAATAAAATGAACCTAAATTTGTAAGTACATTTGCGAATATTCTCAATAGACTTCTTTGCGTCTTCTAACAATTTTAGCTTCATATTTACTAAGCAATTTGTTCACGTAAGTGTTTGTATTACGTTTTCGTAATACTGATACTGATACGTTTTAAGAAATTGTATTCTTAATAAAAGTTACAACCGTTGGATATTCCAAATCAATATGTACCAATTTCTTCATTAGGACTTGGCTTAAAAAACTCTTGCGTATTAGATTAGATTAGACTAGACTTTAAATGGCATATCGATTATATGTTATCTGTAAGGTCTTAAGGCTTTGTGTCTTTGCACAATGGACAGATGACGTCACAGGAAAATCTACGACACTGTTAATTTTCGTTCATCACTTACAGTTCACATACAGTCTTTACAGAAAATGTGACATGAGGACTTAATTGGATGAACGAAAAGCACCCCTTTGATCAAACACAAAGTTAGGTGACATAGTAAATTAGTTTTTTTGATCATTTGAAATCCAGTCGTAGAAAAGTGTGGGCAATTTGGTCATTTTAGCTTTTCTTGATTTCTCGGAGCTTCCCCCCGCTAGTGGTAAGGGGTTTTGTGGAAAAACAAGTTGGGAGGAGAGATTGTCCAGCTATTTCTTACTGAGGCTTTCCCCCACCATTGGTTAGTTGCCACCAGGGGCTTTGGTACTTATCTAACTTTGGTGACGATCTAACAGAGCATTTTAGCCTCCTGTTTATGTGCCACCATGGGCGTAGTACCTGCTGATACACCAGAGCCTTTTGGCTTGCTACTTTAGTGCCACCAGGTGGGTTGTACCTGGTGATGGTTTTAGCCTGTTATTTTGAATGCCACTAGGGGTGTAGTACCTGCTGATGTACCAGATCGTTTTGGGCTGCTGTTTTAGTGCCACTAGGGGGGTTGTACCTGCTGATGTCTCAGACCGTTTTAGCCCGCTGTCTTAGTGCCACAAGAAGCGTCGTACTTGCTGATGTACCAGAGCGTTTTAGCCTGCTGTCTTAGTGTCACCAGGGTCGTAGTACTTCCTGATGTATTAGAGCGTTTTGGCCCGCTGTTTGCAAAAGCGTTTTAGCTTGCTGTTTTGAGTGCCACCAGGGACGTAGGACTTGCTAATGTACGAGAGCGTTTTAGCCCGCTGTTTTAGTGCCACTATGGGGTTGTACCTGCTGATATACCAAACCGTTTTAGCTCGCTGTTTTAGTGCCACGCTGTACAAAAGCGTTTTAGCTTGCTATTTTGAGTGCTACCAGAGACGTAGTACCATCCGATCCTGCCATAAGCCTGACGTCAGAACAATAGGACCAGTTTTAGTCGAATTGACAGAAGCCAGATTACCCGAAACCAAGTACCAGAATATAAAACCAAAATCCGCATCATCAGCAAATAGTATAACCGATACGAGACAGCATTGGAAGAACTTTTCCTCTGAAGTTTTTCTTTAGGACGAAACCGGCGAGCATAACCTCGGCTGGAAAGCAAAACGCACATCACAATACGCCCATATTTACAGTTATTAACAATAAGTTTTACCAAAAAGTAAAAAAAAACATCACAAGGACACAATCTCCGAGCCAAAGGCTGCATGGATAATCAAGGGAACATTGTAGTGGAACAGCAGTCCATGCTGAGAATATGGAAAGAACATTTCTCCAATCTTTATAACGGCGACTTAGACGACGTAGACCAACAATACCGCCCACCCGACCTGGACGAAGTGAAGATAACTGTATCTAATCTCAAGTCCAACAAAGCCTTTGGAGCTAACGGCTTTACTGCCAAACTGTTCAAAGCGGCAGGCGATGACTTAGTTGGGAGTATGCACCAGCTCACCTGCAAAATATGGTCGGCAGAAAGCATACCCGATGAATGGAACCTCAGTATTGTCTGTCCGATCCTCAAGAAAAGAGACACCTCTGAACTGCGCTAACTATAGAGGCATAAGTCTCCTGAACATTGCGTACAAGATTCTTTCTGCCGTATTATGTGAACGTCTGAACTCTGAAGCCTTTCGTCAAAAACCTGATAGGTCCATATCAGTGCGGCTTTAGACCAGGAAAGTCCACCATCGATCAAATATTCACATTACGGCAGATCTTGGACAAAACCCAGGAGCTACAAATCGACACCTACCACCTTTTCATCGATTTCAAAGCCTCGTACGATAGCATCTATAGCAACGAACTATATAGAGCAATGTCTAGTTTTGGCATCCCTGACAGACTTGTCCGCTTGTGCAGGATGACGATGGAGAATTCACGCTGCTCCATCAAGGTCGGAAAATATCTCACCGCTGCATTTGATGTAAAAAAAGGTTTTAGACAAGGCAATGCTCTGTCGTGCGATTTCTTCAACACAATTCTTGAAAGAATTGTGCAAAATTCACGCGTCAACACAAGAGAAACAATCTTTCAAAAGTCCACCCAATTACTCGGATACGCTGACGACATTGACATTATTGGAAGAACAAAGCGTGATGTCAGTGGCGCATTTGTGAACATTGAGACGGAAGCGAAGAAGATGGGTTTAGCTGTAAATGAGGTCAAAACCAAGTATAAGCTGTTATCAAGAAAGGACACACAACACCGACGTCTTGTACAGAACGTCATTATAGACAGCTATAACTTTGAGGTAGTAAAGGACTTCATATACCTAGGCACCGCTATAAGCTCAGAAAACAACACCAAATCAAACGGAGAATAACTCTTGCCAATCGCTGTTTCTTTGGACTAAGAAGGCAATTGAGTAGCAAAGTCCTCTCTCGAGCAACTAAAGTGTTCCTTTATAAGACCCTCATCATCCCGGTCCTTGTCTATGGTGCAGAGGCATGGACTTTGTCGAAAGTGAATGAGAGCGCTTAAGGCTGTTTCGAGAGAAAAATTCTTCGTGTGGTTTTTGGTCCCGTCTGCATAGATGGGGAGTGGAGGAGAAGATTTAACCACGAACTGTATGGGCTGTACAGCGAAACTGACCTAGTCAAACGTATAAAAGTCCAGCGACTGAGATGGCTGGGTCATGTAGAGCGAATGGACCCGAATGCTTCGGCCCGGAAAGTCTTCGAATCAATCCCCGAGGGGCGGTGAAATAGAGGAAGACCGCGTCTCAAGTGGCGCACACAAGTGGGAGAGGACCTCAACCAACTTGGCGTGCGAAACTGGAGACAGCTAGCTAGGGACCGAGCTGGCTGGAGAAGCTTGTAGGTTGAGGACCTGGTCCTCCCCGGACTGTAGCGCCACCTTAAGTAAGTAAGTAAGTAACAATAACTGCGTGAAATCTGCCACTGAAGTACGAAGATATCAGGTTCATAGCAATTGAGAAGAAGTTCTACAAATTTGACAGCTTATAACAAAGTATTCTGTGATTAATGGTATCAAATCTGTTAAAATAATACAAAAGCAAAAGAAACGTTAAGTATTCTTCATTGGTAGACTGTCTAATATCTTTCACAACTTTAATTTACACTGTTGTGAAGCTATGCTGAAGATAAAACCCAGATTCATTTAAAGACAGGTTGTTCTTTACAACGAAAAACTTGCGTAATTGGCGGTTCATTACCTTATCAAGTGGTTTAAATAAGAAAGGCAGTATAGCTGTTAGTCTGAACTCATCACATTTTAAACTTTTGGAAATTGGAATAAGACAGAAGAAATCTTCTTATTTCGCTTTGATTTTAGAGATCGATTTTTTACTGTGAGGCATCCTTGAGCACACCCTTCGAAATTGAAGGCGAAGTTGGTTAAATTTCCTATAGATTTGCAATCGCACACAGAAAAGAACTCTTGTCGTCGGGGAAAAGAACTTAATCCTGATTGGTGGATTAGCTTGCGTTACGAACTAAGTTGCCAAAAAATATTTTAAATCTTTGGTATTGTGAAATCAGAAAAGTGCCACAAATTATTGAAAAGCAAGTATTCTTTTCGTTTTCTTCACTATAGCTCAACTTGAGGCAAACTCTCAAGTTGATCAACTTGAGAGTTGGCTTCAACTCGAGAGTTGAAACGCAAGTTGAAATTTCTTTTTCTTCACAATTAATTTTTTTTCTCAACTCCCGAATTGAAAATTTAAAGTTGATCAACTTCTGATTTGAAAAATATACCTGGGATATTTGTTAAAATATATATACAAGCTGTCACTTTGAAAATTAAATTTTAATTTATTCGGTCAATCTATAATTGAATTTTTGTGTGATATTTGTGAATTATTTTCTCCTCGATCCACATAGGTATAAAAATAAGTTGTTACCAATCGCGAACGGATATTTGTCACGGATGTTGCCGTTTCCCCAAAGATACATGGTAAATTTGTGGCAGCTAAATCAGCAAATCCGGGAATTTCTGGAGCAGGTTCGATAGTGTTTCATAAATTGCTTTGTTGTGAATTCGAATAAATTGTGGTGCTGGATTAGTAATTGCTTTCGATACTAGTTTCAGAAAGTGATACACGCTGGAAATGGATTGATCCGAAAGCATACAATCTTTAAAAAAATCTGTGATTGGCCGCAATTCACGAGATTAATTTAAAAGGGAACTTAGGTTTTAATTTAAAACTATTACCGTCTCGCGTTGCAAGGAAGTGAATCTTTTATTAAATCTATCAACATCACTGCTGTCGGTTTTGAAAAACGAAAGCGATAATTGAAGTCACGGTCGTCCCACTTTTCAACTCCAATGAGCGGCAACATTCACTGCTTGACGAAGTTGAAGTCCAATTTTCCCAAAAATAATTGCTGCAGAAAATTATGCCAATATTTATTTTTGTTGTGAAAACCCAAGCAAACAAACTTTTGAAGCAAAATGCATGTATTTTATAAAAAAAAAACAATGTTTCATGTCAACTCTCAAGTTTGCTCTCTCAACTTCTAGTATTTTCGGAAGATGAGAAAACCAGAAGTTGATCAACTCGAGTGTTGAGAATCGAAAGTTGAAACTGTCAACTTTGAGTGAAGAAAAACAAAATCACAAGTTGAGAATAAAAATCCTAAAGTTGAAGTCAACTTCTAGTGAAGAAAATGGCTCTAAATGGGTTAAAACTTCTAAAACTAAATAATTTGTCGTTTAAATTAACGACATTGCGATGGTCAAATTAACACATCGAATTCCTCATTTTAACTGAGTGCAGATTGTAAGAACTGCACACCAATTTGGTTAGAACTATTAATAGGATCTATTTAATTAATTAACCGAGTTTCATCGTGTAATTTTAACCTGGTAATCAACCATTAATTTAATAAGCAATCTTACTTACTTAGGGCGGTATTCACCGAAGACTCATAAACAGCTCTTAAGTTTAAGTGGCTCATAAATTGGAAAATGTTTGTGCTATTCACCAACCCCTCATAAGTATTTTTCGAAGTCCGAAAATGAGAGCCACTCTCTCTTAACCAGGCATGTTCAAACTGTGAATTCAAACAATTTTCAAACAAGATTGACAGCGGAGAAGTCAAATGTGAAATATTAGTCACAAAAACAATACGCATCAACTTTGAACTGTCATCTCATCTTTAAAGAACAAAAAAACGAAAGTCTTTTCTGCACACAAAACTTTTCATTTATTTTATTATCCAACCAAAACTTCAATTAAAATTAAAATAATGGCTATTGCTGCTATTCAAACGGATACCCGATAAGAAATTTACGAATTGCTGTCGAAAACATAGAGTTATGCCGAAAGAAGTAGGGAAAGCCGCAGTTCCGTGGACGGATTCGCATTGAAGTGAGAAACAACGGTGGAAAACAAATCATCGGATTCGTTTCGTTTCAGTCTTTATCTCATCCAGTCTCAGCTCCAGGCCTCTCACAGAATCTATCAAAATTGAAAAGGTCATCAGCGGCTGACTTATGGATCATCAACGTGCTCCTTTTCATTCGTCCAGACTCTCCTGCGTTGCAAGTTTGTTGATTGCTCTGCATCTCAAACAATGAAGAAAATCCAGTGAAGATCATGTAAAATTGATTAATAAAATTGCGTTGATACTTTTAATTGTTGATGTTTTTTTTTTTTAATTTATGATTGAAGTTTTTTTTTGATACAAATTAAAGTCACAAATCAAATTGCTACAGTGACAATTTGAAAAAAAAAAGTCAGTTTGTTTCGAATGTTTTTGAATAAGTTTTCGAAAAGAGCTCTCGTAACTTATGAGTGATCAGGGGCACTCATAACTTTTACAAGCGCTCATAAATATTCAATATTATTGCTTGGTGAATGGGTTTGTGAGCCTCTTAAGTTATGAGCGTTCGGTGAATACCGCCCTTAATTTTAAACGAGTTTTACGTTCATTATTCTGCTTGTATATATTACAAACATTACGTTTATCGGTTAGATTACCCACATTTTAAAGGACAAAAACAATTAAATGAACAAAGAAAAATGTGAAAAATTTTAGAATCACAATCATATCAGTTTGCTTAATCATTTGATTTAGAAAAAATTAGTCATCAAATAAAATTCGAGATCAAATATGATTTCATCATAAGACAATTTTACAAAACGTACACCATCAAGGACGTTCTGCCAACAAAGACGAAAAACACAAGAAGTCACAAATATCTATCACAACGCTTAAGTTTACTTCTGCTTTTGTAATGGTCAATGCATTTGTCAGAGGTCACTTCCAATAACCATTTATGAGCTCTTATTATTTTTGACATGTGCTTCTAAGTCAACAGACTAAGTTAATAAAAGATTTAACGGACTTTAATTACCACCTTGTTTTGTTTTCCGATTTTTTAGAACTAAGTAATTTTATCTCAACAAAAACAAATCATGTAACCCAAGAAAGTCAAAAGAAAATACATTTTCCCAAACAAAAAATAACCATCATTGAGCCATCCCATCATAAAAATTTAACGACACCTTAGCCAGATTGTCTCTCTGATTTACGGTTGTAATGATGGCGAATTGTGATTTCCGTGTTACTTAATCTGTTTTGGTTGAGCCACCATTAGCTTTGAAAACAAAAAAAAAATCCCTTTCTATTTGCCACATTATAGGTACACACATTGTATCATTCCCAATTTAGTTATAAGAACTCTGAATTTACTAAATGAGCATGGGGGGACTAATCAGAAATGAAATCGAACTCCCCAACCACATCAACAGAGCACTTCCTAGGAAATCGATTGAAAATAAAAGGAATATATTTGTACATAAATCCATGCATGTCTGGCAGTTAATGGGATTTGGGTAAATGGAAAAAAATTAAATAAATGTTTCATTCGAACGACATAGCCCCAAAGTGCGTAATCAAGTTGCACCTCCCCAGGTACCAACGTCAACATCAAGCGACCCAACTTTGAGACTTTTAAACAGGCATCTCGTATACCTATAGGCAGTGCCATTGCTATGGCGATGGTGATGGTGAATCAATTTTCCCCCGAGACCTTTGGGAGCGAATGGAAAATCTGCAAATAAGTTGTTGTCGTAGGACTGCTTTCACTTATGCCCAACACCACGAAAGTCATTGAATGATTATTCAATTCGTTGTTACTTTCACTTCGCAGACTGTGAAGCTCAGCTGGCAGCCATGGGAGCTACTCAGTGCTCATACGGTGTTTGTTTAGCAGCAAATAATTTTTGAATTTAGGAATATCAAAATTATTTACTATTCTGGTCTACTGATCAAAATCGCAGTGAAGTGATCTTCCATCTTAGATATAAACTTACCGCAACATGATTTTCCGAAATCTAGGCGAACAAGCTGCACCATGTACGGTTCAAGCAGGTTCACATACCACCATGGGGAGCGCTCTGATTTTGTAAGCGAACACGTTTCCGCACTGAAAAATGCGGATGTGGAACCGTCGATTGCTTTTTGCGGTATGCCTGATCCTTCTGTTGATATTTGCATTGGAGCTTTCCCGGCCGCCACGTTGAGAACTGCAAATAAAAGAAAGACGTAAACATTTAGATGAAGATAAATTGATTTGTCGAATGGGATTAAGGCGATATAATATGTTTGATGGATAAATACAAAAATAAGACATGTTTTTAGAAGTTCACCTAATTCTGAGCTACCTTTAAAACAGAACCAGCTTCAAAGATATCTTGTTATTGAGGGGAGACTGGGGTGATTTTGGCAATTTTTGCTGTTTATAAATTCAAAAAAATTATTCGATTTTATGATTATGTCCAAAAAGGGCTTGCACGTTTAAAAGGCTTTTGTTGGTGAAAGGTGAATGCATGCTAATTAGTGTGAGGCTGTCGTTCACTTTTTTGTAACTCAAGAACTCCTTTCCTAGTTTGCCAAAAATGCATACCCAAATAGACGTTCCTATTCTTCATGGTATTCGTGACATAAAGTAAAGTGATATAAGGCAAAAGTTACATGATTTGCTACTTTTTAAAAATTAAACCATATTTGCTCTTATATCTCAAACCAATTTGAACTTTTGAAACTTTGAAAAAGCGGCATAAACCTAACATTTTACAATTGGCCAAGGGTCACTTTTATAAATTTATTGTCATAAGGCCAAAATAGCTTGAGACATAAGAGCCAAAAAAGTGTTAACTTGCACCTTATAGGTCCTATAAGGCAAGTTATGCATTCGTAAAAAAATCGAACTCGAGATTTTCATCAAAGCTGACATTACGATGATTGCGAAGACGAAAAAAATGGATTTCGGAATTGTGTCTGTTTTATGCTTGTTCGACTGCAGCGATATGATTTGTTAATTTTTTTCCTATATTATGTTTTTTTCTTTTTTTTTGTAAGACCAGAAATAACGGTAATAATTTTTTTCTCCTAAAAATTAAAAAAAAACTAAAAATATTTCATTTAGTTAACGCTAGCTAATGGTTAAAAAAAATTCTTAAAAATGGTTATTAATAGTATAGGTACCCTTGGAACTACTTTTTTCTGTTTTTGATGTTCTCAAAAACGGTACAACCGATTTTGATCATTTTTGTATGCTTAAGTCAACGGCCTTGGCTCTGATGAAAGCATCGCTTCCCATCGATCAGCGAAATCAAGCATCGTTGCGCGCGGTTGGTAATTGGATAGGGGACCGTTCAAATACCAACCATGAGCTGTTGACATGTGTTTTCTGTTGTTCTTTCTTTCTGTCTGTCTCTCTCTGTTGTATTGTATAAGCCGATGGTCTGAGTTACCAGTGCTTTCAGTGTCTCTACTTCGTAGATTTATCTACGGAGTAGTGGAATATGTAATGTAATGTAATGTATGCTTAAGCTCCTTAAAAGTCTGAATAGTATTGTGTTTTCAAATTTTCCAAACAAAATTTTTGGATTTTTTTTTATAGGGAAGCTCCTAAAAATTTTGAAAAATATTGATCTCAAAACATAAAAATAAAGTATTTCTTGAATTTACGAGGGCGGTCCGATAAGTACTAAAAGCCTACAAAAGAAAAACAAAAATTTTGGAAAGGTGGCGATTTATTTCTCAATATAGTGTCTCCTTTTAGCTCGATAAACTTGATCCAGCGATGCTCCAACTTCTTGAACGCATCCGAAAAATAGGTTTTTTCGAGGTCTGTAAAGTAGGCCTCCGTGGCCGCGATGACCTTCTCACTCGACTCAAATTTCTACCGGACGAGTGATAATTTTAAGTTTGCAAGCAATAAGGTGCACGGGGCCAAATCTGGAGAATAGATACGGTGGATGATGCAGCAGTTCGTAGTGCGCTGAAAATGCTTCGAACACTTCTCTGAAATGGTCTCACGGTTGTGCTTGTTGTCTGGAGTGAGTAAACGCGGCACCCAACATGCTAACAGCTTTCTGATTCCCAAAATTTCATGGAGGATATGACCCACGGGGTCTTTTGATATGCCTACTGCTTCAGCTATCTCGCGCACTCGCTATACCAATTTTTGACGGTCGCCATCGAAAGAGAAGAGTCACTGTACACAGAAAAGCGCCCTTTGATTTCGCTGCGTGATTTCCCTTCTAAAAACAAAAATCGAATAACCGACCAATTTTGCTCTTTTTCCAATTTTCGAAAATTCGTGGACAAGCTGGCTTCCACACGTGGTCAAAACAAAACTACCAGTCCGATTCGGCTGAAATTTTGACAGCAGCCGTCTACAAAAATGTACTAGATGATAGTAAATCTTTCTAACGAAACTGCCACCATCGAGCGGTGAGGCTAAGTACTTATCGGACCGCCCTCGAAAAATAAAAAATAATCTGTTTTTTGAAATTGCGGTATCTCAAAAACGAGTCAATATTTTTAAAAATTCTTAGTCTTTTACATAAGAGCAACTTCATGTGATCCAGTCATGCATTTTATTATATTTTGAGAAGGCTTATTATCAGTCACTAAGTAGTCAATAGTTTTCTTAAACAACAATACCTTAGTAAGGCTGTCAAAAGAAATTTCGAGCCTGAGAAGGAAACATGATTTATAAATTGCCATTGAATTTTGGTTTTATTCATCGAAAGTTGTTACTATTACATATGAGACTTGTAAGCTTTCTGAACAGCAAAACTACTTATAGTAAAATGCATCAAGACCTTAGTCCTTGCCAAAGGTACCAAATACATAGTGTTACAAGCCCTGACACAAACACAAACTTGAACAAGCACGAGCGATATTTTTTTATTCTGGCCGACGCTGCAAATAAATGTAAAGCACTAGGTACAGTGACAGATGTGATGCAAAATACTCGCTGACTGACATAAGTATTTGAAAAAAATGTCTCCAAATTCTGAGAAAAAAAATGCATTCAGCAAACTCAATTAAGGAAGGTCTTCTTCGAAACTAGCTCCATATATAACTTTTAGATGTCACGAGTTTGTCTTCAAACTCTTAAGATGGGTTTGATATGTTATTACTGAACATTTCTACAAAGAAAGAAAAAGTTGCTTTAAATTTTTGATGGAATCGAATCGATGAGTTCAAATTCCAGCAATAATTGAATCGACTATCACGAAAAACGTGTTTCTTCTAAATTTTGTTCACTGCATTGGTTTTCTCCAAAACGTCTCTTCAATTGCCTTTTTCTTGTTGATAAAAACTATAGTTAAAAATCAACTATACTATTTAAGTGGCAATTGTCTTTTCAATCGAAAACAGATCGCATTGGTTGTGAATCAGTAGTAAATCAGCTATCAAACTATTAAGTCTTGGAATTTAAACGTCTATAGTGACGTCTCGGCCTTGGAGAATGACGCTTCTTTCATTTTAGTATTCAAAATAAAGTACTTAGTTAAAGTGACATGACTTATCATTATCCTTTAGGATGATTGGAAAAAGGTTTCACAACCTAAACTCTATCCGCTTATTATTATTTTTTGAAAACCAAATTAAATATGTTTTGAAACACTTATGAAAAACTAAGAAAAAGTGACTGCAGCTGTACAAAATTCTGAAAAATGGAAGCCACAAAACTTAAAACTGAACTGACATACTATGCAGCATTCAGATATTTTTTTGTAAGAATGTGACTTTGTGCACCATTGTACGGTCCATTCAAATTAGTGCCACTCTTTCATATCCTTGCGAAAAACAGTCAATGTCAATGTTTCGCAGCAGATCAAATGAGCCAGTTCTTTTGATGGAATCGAACCAAAATCAACAAAATCAAGAAATCTTTCTTTGAAGATGAATAAATTTCTGTGCTAACGTGAGCCTAGAGCGACGCGACAAATACATTGTTCTCGACAATCAAAAGATCCCTGTGGACCTAAAAACACCATCCCATATTTATTTCGAATTTCCGGACCGGAGATGTATTTAGGTAAAAAAATAAATGCAAAAAGGTTGAACAATTGATTTGAATGAAGATAGAAAATGGTTATGAATTCTTTCAAAATCCTGGGCTCCTAAAAATAGGTAGAAAAAGAACGGTAATGCAAAAATAAAAGAAAATTTTATTTTTTACATGTTCAAATTGATACATAGGTTGAAAACGACTTTTTTTTCGAATTTCCGGAACTCATCCCTCTCGAAGGCGCTATACGTTAGCAGTATTTCCGCTTAATTAAACATTTTTGTGAGGGATTTTAAATCACTTGGACCCGCGGGAGTGCTTGAAAGGTACTGTTGATAAAAAAGAAACTGTGGTTGACCTGGTGAATGAACATATAGAGTAACAGTTTAAAGTGACATAAGTTCAAATTGGCCTTAAGACACCTTGCAAAAGTTATATAAATGCAACTCAAAATAAAATGCACGACTGGGTCGCACGAACTTGCTCCAATGTAATAGACTAAGAATTTCAAAAATAAATGTTGTTAGAGAAAATCTGTTCATAAGAATAAAATTAATTGTTTAAATTCTTTTAGTAGCAAGAGATAAAAACAAAAAAATTATAAGTCTTCGTAGTGGTTTCTCAAAAAAAAGCTTTTATAGGCAAACTTTTTAAAAGGTTTTTAAGAAAAAATGTTGGTATGCTAACTTAAACTTTTTATTATTGTTCGAATAAAAATTAAATTTACAAAAAAAATATTGAGCCGTTTCTGAGATATCGAATTTTTAAAAAAAGGAAAAATAGATTTTTTTTTTTTCAAAAATTAAAAAAATATTTATTTTAAAGTTCTGAAATGCAATGTGTTTTAGGCTTTTTAGAGGCTTGTCTATAAAAAATTTCATTAAGATCCGTTATGTGGATAATGAGAAATTCAAAATTCGAAAAAATGGTCTATGGTACGTACAAGCTGTATTATCTTAATTTCAATTTTTACTTGCGACTTATAGGTACTATAAAGCAAGTTATGCATTCGTAAAAAAAATCGGAGTCGAGATTTTGATCAAAGTTGTCATTACGATGATAGCGAAGACGAAAAAAGTGGGTCTGGCAATTCTGTCTGTCTGTCTGTCTGTTCGATTACAGCTACACGGCTCGGCCGATTTTCTTCAAACTTGGTAGATATGGGTTTTAATTTTTTACCCCCGGATGTTTTCTGATTTAATTTTTTAAGACCAAAAATAACGGTACCTGCCATACGATTTTTTTTTTCGAAATTTTATAAATATTTTTTTTTCTCAAGAACTGTCCCAACGATTTTTTTAAAAGAAATTCAAAAAATTTAATTTAGTTAAACCTAGGTAATGGTTGAAAAACAATTTCCAAAAAGTGAGTAGTTTTGGTACCCCCCTTGGGACCATTTTTTTTGTTTTTGATCTTCTCAAAAACGGTACCACCGATTTTGATCATTTTTTTACGCTAAAGCTTCCCAGTAGTTTGAATATTATTGTGTAGGTATTAAAATTTAAAAAAGTTTTTTTTTGGATTTTTAAAAAAACTTTCAAATTTTTTTTATTTTAAAAACTCAATATTTCGAAAACCACATGCTCGATATTTTTAAAACTTGATAAATAAAAGTTGGAAAAAATAATCTACAAGATATGAGAAAAATAAATTCATTTTACCTAAAAATAACTGTACCCTCCATACAAATGTTAAAAAATGGTTTTCGAAAATCGTATTTTTCTCGAAAACGGTTCCGAGAATTCTGCTTAAATTTTTGTTCTTTCTATTATTTTTTAATATCTGTAATTAAATAAAAAAAAAAATTGAAAACAAGATATTACTGACTGTACCTACCATAGAACGATTTTTTAAAATTTTGAATTTCTCATTATCAGCACAACGGATTTTAATTAAATTTCGTAGAGAGAAGCTTCTAAAAAGTTTAAAAAACATTGCATTTCAAAACTTTAAGAAAAATATTTTTTTGAATTTTGAAAAAAAGCAATTTTTTTTTTGTTTTTTGAAAATTCAATACCTCGAAAACAGCTCAATACTTTTTTTGTAAATTTAATTTTTATTCATACAATAATAGAAACTTCAAATTGGCGTACCAACATTTTTTCTTAAAAATGTTTTAAAGTTTTCTTATATAAAACCTTATTTTTTAAGAAACCACTACAAAGACTTATAATTTTTGTTCTTGTATAAATCTGTATTTGCTTGAATCACATGGCATCCTATTCTTACCTTCAACTACTAAAGAAGTTTTTTTAGTCATTTAAAAAAAGAATTTTATGCTTATGAAAAGTTTCTCTAATAACATTCATTTTTGAAATTCTTAGTCTTTTACATAGGAGCAAGTACGTACGACCCAGTCGTGCATTTTATTTCTTATTAAATTAAAGATCGTAAAAATAAATTAAAAGAAAAAAATTTTTATCAAAATTCTAGGCGCCATTTTCGAGAAACATACGATTTTTGAAACCCATTTTTTTTTAATTTTTTAGCAGCTGTATGGTAGGCACCTTTATTTTTAGATAAAATACAATTATTTTTTTCCCACATCTTGTAGATTATATTAATAAACTTTTATTTATCAAGTTTAAAAAAAATCTAGCATGGGGTTTTAGAAATATTGGGTTTTGAAAAAAAAAAAAACAAAAAAAAACTTTTGAATTTTTTTTTAATATCCAAAAAAAATTTTTTTTTGAAAATTTGATGTTTTTGGGGAGCTTTAGCAAAAAAAAATTATCATAATCGGTTGAACCGTTTTTGAGAAAATCAAAAACAAAAAAATGGTTCCATGGGGGGTACCCTCAATAAACATTTATCGGAAATTTTTTTCCAACCATTACCTAGCTTTAACTAAATGAAGTCTTCGCTATCATCGTAATGTCAGCTTTGATCAAAATCTCGAGTTCGATTTTTTTCACGAATGCATAACTTGCCTTCTAGTACCTATAAGTCGCAAGTAAAAATATGTCTCTTTCGTAAAGTGACAAAATAAAATCCTTATTATCAGATGACACATTTAGTAACAGTTGCCGTTGCATAATCGCAGCTTTTTCTATGTCGTATTTTAGCAAATATAAGGTGATCGATCACTAAGCTAAATATCAGCAAATGTAGACCCCACTGCCATTCTATCTTCGGATATATTCTGCTGCCAGCTGCAGCGGAACTTCTTACCTGTTCTCCCGATTTGCCAACAACCTTCTAAAGCGATTGAAACACAATCTTAAGTTGAGGAATTAGCCCTCCGATGTTCACCGCCTGAAGGTAAGAGAAGGACTCAATACAGAGAGGTTCAACCATTAAATTCCTAAATAGCAGACAGGCGTATTTATGTATAGTCAACTTATGGGTATGTGATAGGTACATATCTCCACTAAACCAAAATCAATGTTTATTTTTATTTAATTTCATTAAATTTATGCTTTACGAGTACAGTTTGTCAGCGGGACCTATTGCAACAAACTCATCACGAAGTTCCTTTCGAAACTAAGAACCCGTAGCGTTAGTTGTAACAGGTAAATGAGTACTCGTACATATGCTCATAATTATGTTAAACCCGTTTCCACATTGCTATCATGTCACTATGGGCAAAAGCCAAAAGGTTAAAATATAGTGATGGTACCTATTTGGCCTTCGGTCAGGAAATGTTTTCATCAACAGAAACAAAATTCACCCTTTTATACAGCAAAATTATGCCTTAAAGGCTTTTTGATTTCACATCTATTCAATAGAGAATCTTTTTGAGTTTCGAGGCATAAATATATTTATATATGGTACCTACATTCTATAGATATGTGATGAGTGTATTATGTTCAACAATGAAAAGTCAAAATGGATAAGGATTCCCTTTGATCCTAAATGCATGTCATGGGGTTAAGAGTAAATGTTGCTTATTTATTTTGTAGAGACCTTTATGTACATACATAAACCTTTAACAAAATTTAAATGATTTTATTTATTCGGAATCAGGATTTACAAAATGAAACATGTTCTAGTTCACTGCTTTAAGGTTTCAAATGTTGAATATGTAGCTTGTAAATGGTAGTAGGTAAAGATAAGTTTGTAAAAGGTAACTAAGTTGTTGGGACCAGTAATATGAACAAATTGGCTTTGGCATTTCTTTCAAAATTCTTTCGAAAAACGAAAAAAACGACATTTGTTACACCAAAAATTGTCTTCTATTGAATATTAAATCGTTTAAATTAAACGACACAGAAAAAATCCTAAAAGACGTTAGAAGCTGCTTACGATTTTTGAAGATAAACTTTTAATATTTGTGTTACTCTTGAATAGATTGTTAGGAACTATTTTTTTACCAATTAAAGAGCAAGTCAGGAGCTTAAGCACGAAAAATTGATCAGTTGTACCGTTTTGAGAACATCGAAAAAAAATAGTTCTTTAGCACTTAGTATATTGATAACCATTTTTGGACTTATTTTCCAACCATAAGCTAGATAGTTTTTACTAAGGGAATTTTTTGTTTTTTTTTTTTTTTCTGTAGAACAGTTTTCAAGAATTTTATTATTCTCTTAAATTTTGAAAAAAGAATTCTGTGATGGTACATATCGTTATTTTTGGCCTTAAAATATTAAAAACGTGTTTACGAAAAATCAAGCAAGCCATTGGACTTTAGTCGTTTAGGCAGACGTACAGAATGACAGAATTAGGAAATCTGCTTTTTATGTCCTCCCTATCATTATTTTCTCAAGTTTGATAAAAATCTCAAGTTCAAATTGCTTATTCGCATTGACCTGAGACTTCAGAAAACCACACAAGAAAAATTTTAGCGGAGTCAAATAGTATGACCACTGTGTGGTACGTAGCGTCGTCTTGCTGGAACCACATGTCATCTAGGTCAATGATTCAATTCAGGCCCTAGGAAATTTGAGCGCCTTACCAAATTTGTTTTCGAAAAAGTAAAAATGTACGGCCCAAAATCCACACTAAACTGTAAATTCTTGAGGATGCATTGTCACCTATTGAACTTCGTGTGGGCTGACACCAATTCATCCAAAAATCATTTTTTGACTAAGATGGTTGTTCTCTTTCAAACGCTCCGAGGCCCAGTCAGCGAACAAACGGCAGCATTGTGTATGATCAATAACTTTGCTCTTAGCTCCTGGGATCAGTTGGATCTTGTACATACAAAATTACAACAAATGCTTACGAGTCCTCAAGAAGCAACCATAATATAGTGAATTCTTCTATGGTCTTATCGGCCAAAGTCAGCTGCACATCAGATTTGACGGTGCGACAAACTTCGTGTTAGAATAAAAATCGAAACGTCTTTAGTAATGAATCAGTAATAAGATCAAGAAATTCTTCAAATTTCACTAAAGTAACTTTTAGGACTTCGACTCAACATCAAATTCTAACTCCAAATAGAGACGAAAAGCTGACAAACTTGGAAGAGATGCCAAAAACAAATAAAGGTCTATAGAGTCGTCGCTAAGATGCTATTAATTATACGGGGGCTTTGAATCCATGAAAAAGTAGTGGATATCGATTTGAAGTTCCTGGGATTTCCAAGACATGTCGTTATGTGAATATTTTCTGTCCGAAGCCCACACCAGTATGGGCCTATCATGTCCTTGACAAATAGTTTTGTGCGTTCACATAGAAGAAAAGACCTTGTAGGTGATATTAAGGAAATTTATGACTCTGAATCTAGGGCAGTTCAGAGAGCTGCCTTTCTTGAGGATGGGACAGTCAATGCCGAGACCATCTGGCATGCCTTCCTCTGACCATATGCTTCAAATAAATGAACTGGTACATATGTATAGATACTTATACAACAATTGACAGCCTGACTGTTTCAGAGGATTAACTGAACTTGAGTTCAAATATAACTATCTTTACTTCGTCGAGAACGGGTGGATGGAATTATTGGTCTACGTCGGATAGGTTGAATGGTACATTTTTCTTAAAACAACAATTTGATTAATCCACATCGCACACTATCAGTATTTACAGTAATTCTACTATAATATTCCCTTGACTTTCCTTTCAACATTCACTCCGGGTCTTATAATCCCACTTCATTCTTGGTATGAAATCCCACTATTTCCTCAGTGACGCTCTTCTCTGGCTCCTTTTTTCCTATCAAAAAGATATCTATTAAAAAGGAAACTAGCCATAACAATAAATTCGGTCTATTCCACTTGAATTCTATTGTGACTCTAACAGAAGGCCTTCATACCAGTTGCCTTGATAATAAACTACCCAAAGAAAGTTCTCGAGATGTATTTTTTCATGCCTAATAAGCCACTATATACATAATACTTCTTCATCTGTTCTCGTCTTTTGAATGGAAAACTTCATTTTTAAAGGCGACGATGGCTTAGTTTCGTGTCTGAAAGTTAAAAAATTCATACGCCCTAATGTTCCGTTTTATCTCAGATTATTATCTTTCTCAATTTTTATATTGATCCTTTGTGTGAATCTCCTAATCCATATTAAATTGCTTCCAAACGAACGACATCGACAGCTCCTACCCTTAGCTTTTTATGTTCGTTATTCGTCATATCATTTTATTTTTTTCAGATGGGAAACTACCTTGTCATATGAGGATGATATGTTCATTAATTCCTGATGTCGACATCATTGTCCAGTGAGAAACTTAAAACTACGTAGATTTTAATGCGTTCAAAAATCTTTTATCTTTTACTCAACTGGCAAGATATGAGTGGCACTTGCATTGAGTAAACTTTAATTAAACCTTTCAATTTTCAATTATGTGTATTAAGATTTATCATCTTGTGTGGTATAGGAAATAATTATATAATCTGGGTAACCGGCTGAACGGGCTCGTTTATTTCACCCTACAATCTTAAGTGAAAGGATTATGTCCAGTCAACTCCGCATTGGTTAGCTGTCCAGTGCGTTTTAAATAGATGATTGAACAACCTCCACCACAGTGGTACCACTTTACTTCAATTGCAGTACATCTACTTCTTTTCTTCAAAATAATTTAAAATCTACTTCCTACTTCGCACCATCTGCAAAATACTGAAATCTACTTCATTTTAAAAATCTCTGTTTAAACCTACTTCAATTTTACAAAAAAAAAGCCCAAATATACTTCCATATCTCTATTTCACTCTATGTAACCCCAGAATTACCACCACAAAAAATTAACGTCGCGTCAATACAAATACACAAAAAAGTAATTTTAAAAACAAAGAAACTCACCACATGCATGTGTACATAAATCTTATAAAAATTTTGCTGGCATGGTGTGTTTTAAAATTAACTTATATTTAACTAACGTACATATAGTAATTTTAATGTTATTATTTATAAAAGAAAGTTTTATTAATAAACTAATTCCTTATATTCGAAATTTTCTTAAAATTAAAAGCAATCTATTGACAATTTTAAGGAAAAAAATGTTAATATTATTTCAAAATCAAAGAAGCTCCGATATCGAAATCGGTAGAGTCGGAAATGATAAAGTTGAAAATCAAAAAATATTTTCTATGACAGGTACCGTTAATAAAATTTTATATTGACCAAAATGTAGACCGCATTGTATGGTCTACACATATTTTTAACTTGCGACTTATAGGTACTATAAGGCAAGTTATGCATTCGTAAAAAAATCGAACTCGAGATTTTGATCAAAGTTGACATTACGATGATAGCGAAGACTAAAAAAGTGGGTCTCGCAATTCTGTCAGTCTGTCGGTTTGACTACAGCCTAAACGGCTCGGCCGATTTTCTTCAAATTTAGTAGATATTATTTTTAATTTTTCCCCCCACACGTTTTTTTCTTTTTTTTTAAGACTTAAAATAACGGTACCTGCCATACGAATTTTTTTCGAAATTTTATAAAATTTTTATTTCTCAAAAACTGTTCGACAGATTTAAAAATAAAGATACAAAAAAAATTCATTTAGTTAAAGCTAGATACTAGTTGAAAAATTTTTTCCGAAAAATGGTTATTGAGGGTACCCCCCAAAGAACCATTTTTTTTGTTTTTGATTTCTTCAAAAACGATACCACCGATTTTGACCATTTTTTTTTGCTATAGCTCTCCAAAAACTTAAATAGAATTGCGCATTCAAATTTTCAAAAAAAAAATTTTGGATTTAAAAAAAAAAAATTCAAATTCATTAGAACCGTTTTCGGAATAAATGTGATATTTCATAATGGAAAAAAACAAACCATTTCAATTTCTCCGCCAGGCTGCAGGTTGAGGTACAGACATACAGACAGACGGAATCAATAATTTTTCGTGTTGTAATGTCAACTAATAAAATTATAGTTCATCTTTTTCTAAAAGCAAGTAAAAAGTCTTTTAAAAATTTATTTCGATTTTTGTCAATTTACTTTTTCTTCGACTTTTTTTCCGGAAGTATTAACACTGCTTATACTGCTTTTACACGGAAGCGATTTTTAATCTTAGTTTCTCTTTTGGAGTCATTTTCCGCCTTATGTAACCCCGCCACCACACACGTCTCTCTCCTTCGGGCTTAAAAATCGCAAGGTAATATTGCTTCGTTTAAAAGCCGTCTTACTGCTGTCTCTTTTCGCCCATGCACTTAGAATAAAAATGGGTACATTTAAGAGAGTTTTTCTTTTACTTAGTTCAAATAAAATTTCCAGGTGATATTTACATACATACAGTGCGGTTCACATGATTAGACGCACCCATTGTTCTCTCAATAAATTGCAGTTTTCTTTTTTTTTTCTTCATGAACTACGAAACAATTGCATTCATTTAAAAGGTTATTAAATTCTCTGGAAAAAAAAAACTAAATTCAAGATTAGTGAGAGACACTTAACGGTTGTTTTGATCTCTTTCTTCGCAGTAGTGCAAAAAAAGCTCAAATAAATCGGTTCACTTGATTAGACGCACGAAATAATTCAGTTAGTTTCTTAATGCTGGGTAATACAAATTAAATTTGGTTAATGAGTGTACGTTATTAAAGATTTTCGGAGTGTTTAAAGTGAAAATGGGTAAAAAGAAAATGTTAACGGCGGCGGAAATAGCAAAAATTGAGGCCTACCACTCAGAAGGGTATTCTATGCCGAAAATTGCAAAGAAAATAGGACGAAATAATGAAGCTGTTCGAAATGTTTTATCAAATCCTACCACCTACGGAAAAAACAACAAAGGAAGGACAAAAACACCCTTTGAACTACACGAGAAGCGAAAAATTATAAGAATTGCCTCAAATTTAACTAACTCCACGATGAAAATCAAACAATTTGCGGGGGTAAGTGCAAGCAAATCAACTGTTCTTCGAGCTTTTTTAGGTATTCAACACTTGAAATTCAAAAAGCAAAAAAAAAAAAAACTTAACGCTGCAAGAAAAGAACAGCGGTTGGAGTTCGCGCGTCTTCACATGACATGGTATACGCAGGTTGGAAGTGTTTTAAATTGAAGAAATGTGGTGTTTTCTGATAAGAAAAGCTTCAACCTCGATGGTCCTGATGGGTATAAGTTTTATTTCTATGAAACCCAAATGCTTTTTGAACCGAAATCATTCCAAGAAAGGAGAAGTATGGGTTTGGGGTGCCATTTCGTACTAACGCGCCTTTGAGTTGGCTTTGTGTCTCACAAAATGACAGAAATTTCTTATAAAGCTCTTATGCAAACAGCTTTTCCAGCCATAAGAGAGCTTTTTGGACCTATCCAGTAGATCTGATAACTAGACAATGCTCCGATCCACAACGCGCACGTTGTAAAAGCATTTATCCCCAGTGAAAATGTGGAATTTTTGTAGTGGCCACCATACTCACTTGATCTAAACATCATTGAAAACCTTTCAGGATAGCTGACCCATCAAATTTATGAAAAAGGTAAGTAGTATGAAAGCTGTGAGATTTCATTAGATTATTTAGAAAATTGTATGAATCTCTTAAAAGTAGAATTTTTGATGTAATTTCAAATCGTAGAGGTTGTACAAAGTATTGAAACTGTGAAAAATAACTTCAATAACAATAAAAAAGTAAATAGAAAATGTTAAAAATTGATCAACCTCTTTTTTTTAACTTTTAACAGGTGCGTCTAATCAAGTGAACCGATTTATTTCAGCTTTTTTTGCACTACTGCAAAGAAAGAGATCAAAACAACCGTTAAGTGTCTCTCACTAATCTTGAATTTAGTTTTTTTTTCCAGAGAATTTAATAACCTTTTAAATGAATGCAATTGTTTCGTAGTTCATGAAGAAAAACAAAAAGAAAACTGCAATTTATTGAGAGAACAATGGGTGCGTCTAATCATGTGAACCGCACTGTACGTTCGAAAAAATTCTGGGTAAGCTGAAAATTTGTATTGATACTGGCCTGTCTTTCATTTTAACAAATCAACAACATGAAGTCGTGAGAATAAAACTAACAAAAAAAAAACGCAACCATCTTAAAAAAAAATATAAATACACCACCAAAATGAAGTCTTTGCTATATCGGGATGTGTTTGAAAACTAGACCCAATAGTGCAAACAGAATGTATAATGCTGATATAAGGGTGAAAATACAATGAATAATTATACAATATCATAAATAGTAAGTTTTAAGTCCTATTTGAGATTTCATTATATTTTAAGAGGGATGCAAATTTTAAGTTGTCAAATGTACATACATATATTGACCGAGCGGACGCGATACTATTTTTTTAGCTAGATTTAAACGGGATAGGACACAGGCTAGGAAGTTTTTATAAATCATTTACTTACGGTCTCTATTAGAAAAAGTAAAGTTTGGTTTCGGCACCAAAAACTGTCAGGGCTCTGAACTACAAAAGGAACAATTTATTTGTTGACAACTTAGGCTCTGCTTCTGAACTAAAAAAAAAGTTTCTTATACGTCCAAATCTCGAGTACAGCTCACTCATTTGGTAGATGTAGCCCAAAACTTCTCTCCATTTATTGGATAGAATTCAGAACAGAGCTTTAAATTGGCAGGAAACGGAACTATGATGGAATCATTTCCATCTTTTGAACACCATCCGAATGTTTCATTTCTTTCCCTGTTTTATCGCTTCTTTCACAAGCAATTCTCACTCGAAGTAGCCATCAATCAGTTCACTTCACCCGTGATACCCGTTTCGCTAGGAATACTCATCTGTTCGGGCTTGAGCTTAATTTTTGACGTACCGTTAGATAGGCAGATTCAATTTTGAGTAGCACAACACGATTATGGAATAATTTACCTGGGAGGGTTTTTCTCTGTCATTTCGATTTGCAAACGTTCAAGACCAATGTTCATCGACACCTGCATTCGCTTCCTCCCGTTTAACAGTTATACCTATGTGAAAAACCCATACATTCGACACATCACCTAGAAAGATCTTTACCAATTTTCAGCTCCGTCGGAATTTGTCTGAAATTTTCATATTAATTTTTGTCTATTTTAAATGGACTACCAGGCTTTCTCCAACGATTCCAGAAACATTTGACAAAAGATCCGAATATGCACGAATATAAGAAAGTTTGATTTGCTTGTATTGTAGTTTCAGCCGTTCAGTAAGTGATAACTAACTGGGCTTCCAATCACGATTTAATTAAACATTCAACAGGAATGACTTTTTCACACGTGTGACGGTGCTCAACATACATGCCACAAAAATATTGTGGATACATTTCGACAGTAGTTCGTTAATACGATTGAAATTATCACGATTCCGAAAGTACGTAGGTATACCCACCTAGAAGAATATCTCAGAGTCTTGCTTGCCTATGCCTAGCGCAGCTTCTACGTTGAAAATAGATAGCCTATTTTTTAGTGTTAATTTAAAATTAGACAACCGTGCTTTGGAAATTTGTCATAAAAGCTAATTAAGAAATTACTAATTTCACGCTCTACCTCTTCATTTCCTCAAGCTTGATTTTAAATCTTAAACTAAGATTAAACCGGTATTATCATAAATAGGATTGTTATACTCTAGATACGTGATGCAGGTGGCAATCATAGCTAACGCAATTGAACTCGAAGTAACCAAAATCAAGAGTTTCACTTTCGAATCAAAATCAAAAGCAGAGATGGTGGAGTTCAGTGTGGCGAAGACAGAAATATCTAAAAAGAGTTTATAAGAAAAACCTTGCAGCCGGCCCAAAAGAAAACTTAGAAAACTAAAAAGATGCGACGAAGAATAATAACAAAACAGGAGGGCAAAACAATGGAGTGATAAAATTCTCGCGTTTCACTTTCTCGCAAAATATCCCATTGCGGATTGTATTTTGTTGGTGGATCGTGGATGGCGTGCCGTTACCGTAAGGTAGTGGATGTATACGATCACAGAAGACTGAGGCTGCAGCATGATGGGAAAAGGCAAAACTTACAATTTTTTTTAATTTTTCGTCTTATTGTTTCGTTTGACCTGAATTTTCTGATTCTCTTTGACCGTTTTTTCCGGCGAGGTGCCCCCGTTTGAACCACTCTGCGGCACACCGCGACACAGTACACAATTGTTTACTTGTTGGTGATCCATGCTCACGGTTTAGCCATCATAGCCATTCAAGCTGGTTATAAGTTGTTTGGCGGATTGTGCACGCGGTACTTAGAGATTGTTAGTTGTTTGTTGGCTGGTAGCCAAAGTTGAACCTGGCGGACACAAGGTCTTTGGTATGCGCTATTGCACCGTTACGATAGAGACCAGACCATAGATTCAAGCTAACTAGGTACGTATTATATATTAAGAAAGATATCACGGTTCCCAGGTAAGCTTTGCTTGGATATAAAACTGACGACGCATTTGTGAATGGTTGAGAAATGTAATTTTTGTTTCGTTACTTTTAAGTTCTTGTATTTATGTCAGCTGGGTGAAGGAATTGGAGGGAGATTATATGGGGAAAATGTGGAGATATGCTCCAAGAATTTTGTGGTTAATTTGCTATATGTACTTAGATTTCGATTATGGATGATATACCTAATATGTAAGGTATAACTTCATGGAAATAACGTCCACGGAAATTCTTGAAACTGGCGATTGTAGCGACAGGAAGGTGAATTTCCATGACTTTTCGACACGTTTTTGACAATAATTTGGTCATCACTAAACCAATAATCGTTTTTGGGATTGTGTTCGTAAATATATTCATTTCCATAGCCCTGCAACAAACAATCCAATGGCAACAATTCGCACCATCTTGGTGACAAGTTTACATTATCAAAACGCGTAGAAACTTTTCCAAGAAATTTGTCGGATACGGATACGGATACTTGAAACGTCATGTCTTTTCACGTCCATTGCAGGTCAAGTAAATGGAGTAGACAGTTACACATTTAATGTGGTTTTCCATCGGTTTGATAAATCTTTTTATTTTTAATTTAGATCTGTCAAAATTTTGGAAATTTTTACATTCCCTTGTTGATTTGCTACTTGATTTAAAAACAATTTTTCAAATCTAAATTTTTTCAGCACTTTAACCCCTATCCGTAAATTAAAATTCCGCAGACTTCGTAGAATCGATGAAGAGTCATTCATTCCTTAATGAATTTGTTCATTTAGTAATTTGTTCTTTAAGTCAGTGAATTCATATTATTATTTATTAACTTTTCAAATTCATTCATTAGTTCAACGAAATATTTGTTGAAGAACCAGTATCATCATCACTCGAAGATTGTGTTATAATTTACTCCCACCAAGACGAAATACTTAATTTCGGCTGGAAAATGTTGATATTTCCAATTGATGGAACAAGTTTTCCTGCAGATTTTAACAAAATCTCAAACAAAATTTTGAATTTCAACGAAATCTGAATTAAATTCTACAACACTTATTTAGGTAAAATTTCAGATGTTAGATGTCAGAATGTGATGGAATTTATTTCTAAAAGGTCGCCCGGCACTTTGATGTCATTGATGGCCTCTGCCATCGTCTATCTTACGGTTTTTATAATAATTAATTTATATATATTCTATTTGAAATTTAATTTAACCAAATCGAATATCAATTTCACCCAAACACAAATTGATTTAACTCAAATGCAAAGCGATTTAAACTACGAGTATAAGCAAATAAACTTAAACTATTAGCAAATCAATTTAAATTGATTTACCATTTGGTTAAATGGATGTTTTTTTGTTAAAAGTAAATGGATAGCTGTAGGTATTCAAAACAAAAAACATTTTCATGATTTTTTTAAAATTCTTCTTAGAATTTTCTGCGGCCTGAGTTACAACTAACCCCATAGTTGGGGCTAAGTTCAAACAACACGATTTGTTTTTAATGCTATTTTCTCAGGGGTTAGTTTCTCTTTTTTAGGGGTTATTTTAGCTGAAACATGTTCTTAAAGTTTGCAAAAGCTTCAAAACAAATATTTTAAAAATCTAAGAAGGATCATTAGCTTTAGTTGTAAATGTTAACCCCACTCAAAACATTTATATATTTTATGATAATATAGGGGCTTATTTTATTAAAAAATGAGTTTCTGTAACCGAGGCTGATTTCGCACATAAATCGAAAAGATTAGGAATCCTCTTTTAAGGTATTCTTATCGCTACTTAAAAAAAAATTGTTTTATTGAAATAGCTCTGCTGTTTTCCTCCCTTTAATATAACCATACAACTCCCACTTCCAAGCATGACACATTTTTTGACGTAGATACTGTCAATTTCAGAGATTCTATTTTTAAGCGCAAATGTGGAATACTGCATCTCTATTGCCTACCTCTATGTTTCGCTGTCATATGGTGTGATGTTCAGAAATTCAAACCCAACGTGCAGCTATAATAACTCTTTTTAAACCTTATCCTATTTTCCCTTAGAGATTTTCCTAAGTTTTTATATATTTGTCTGGAAGAACTGATCGCTAATGGAGAGACTTTGAAAACCATCAAAAGTGATTGCGTTCAATTAGTTTCTTCCAAAGTTATATTTTTCCATGGGAGTGGGCTGGTCTCCCGCCCAGCTGCAATTAATAATTAAAAAAATTGCTTTATCTCAAACATAATGTAGGTTATTTTAACTTTTCGACTCTTTGAAAAGCTTTATTTTTTACTCCATAGATTGGAATTCCTTGAAACACCTGTTCCACTTCTAAGTCTTATTAAGAATTTATATTCTCTCCCTCACCGATTGTTTACTCTTTACTGTCCAATAATTCTTGAGTAAGTTAATAAGCCAATGCATTCGCCAACACATCGGAGGTGAAATTTTAAATGCAAAAAATGACACTCCTGATTGTGTATTGTGTACAAACTTGGATACTTGCATTTATTTTGCATTAACTAACGGATTGTGCGATTTCGCTAAACTCTTTTTCGTGAGTGTAGTGTAAGCTATATGGGCATAAGACACGCAGGTATGTCAATGAGTATGTTCATATAATCTTGAAGGCAGTCTTTGCCTGGTCTGACTGTGACTGGCTACAGTAAAGAAAACTGCACCTTTTGAATATTCACCTTCTATGAAAAGAAGAGATAGAAACATACCTACCTATCCCATCAAGTGCTTTTACGCGCAGGAAAAACTATTACATTAATGATGAACTTTTTTATGTGTTCTTCTTAACTATAGTATCTAGATACATTTGTATCTATTCTATGTATTGGATACTCTTCACTGCGTTTTTTTTAATAAAGGTTTAGCAAATAAACCGAATTATGGCTAAAAACTAATGTACCTAGGTATGTTTGGTATACTTGCTATTTTTTCCAGGCAAGTTGGATCGGCTTTTCAGTCAGGGCTGTATTGAGAACTTAAAAAGCCCCAAATAGACTTTAACAATAAAAATTTGATTTAATAAGTTTTAACATTTTACATTATTTTTATATTAAAGGTATAGATACTATTTAATATAAGGATGTCTTCCTTCAATTTCAATCCACAAATTTAAAGAGCTAAGTAAAAAAAATATTAGCACTATTTTAAAGAGACTTATTTATCACATTAGATCGAGTGGTATTAACTTGGAAACCGGATTCAGACGTCTAGGCCTTGATTTAAATGTTTAAAAATATCTACATCAAAATAGTAATGTGCAAATAGTTCTTAAGGGAAACTCTAATGTTGAACGTACAATTTGAATTTTAAAAGCTGATAGTTTTCTGGAAATCAACAATAAACTGGACTACTTCTTTTTTACGAAAAAAAATTGTACAAATCAAATTAAGGGTACTTTTTCGGATATGCTCAAGTCTTCAAAAAAATATTCCAACCAAAATTTTACGTTTCTTGGATTTTTTCAGGAAATCAACTGAAAAATTGAAGAATTTAATAAAATAATAAATCCTAGGAAATAAGGATTACATTCGATATTTAATTACAGAACTAATTAAAATTAGCTTCTAGTTCTTAGTTTTAGTTTTATTTAATTAATTTTGAGACCAGTAATAAGTAGGAACAAAGGTACATTGTAGGTGTGTATAACTAATATTTTATTTTAACAATTAGGTATTAAGAAATGAAATAAATAAAAAAAAAGAAAAAACAATAAATAAAATAATAAAAATTTGGTTAAGAACAATAGACTTAAAAGTACATATCTCTTGTACAATTCATTTTAAAATCAATTCTAGAGAATACTGTATTAGCTTGTCATATGCAACGCGAGATAGAGTCATTCGCCCATAATTTCTTTGATGAAACTGTTCATAAATTACAAATCTTTCACGTGTAAGTCTTGAATGTGCATTGCCTTCAAAAAATAATTTAATTAGTGGGGGACATTTAGGGCCCGATCCAGCTTTTCGCTGCTCTGGGCAAAAGTAAGATTTGCCACCCTTTACAATGACCCATGATTAGAGATGGTGCAATTTTCAATCGACTTTCAAAAAGAAGGTTATCTATCATTTTAAACCGTATGTACCCGTATGTATTTCTGTTGTAGCATAATATTCACATAATAAGTTAGTTAAGTCTACTACGGTTTTTAAAGAAGTATACCAAATTTCGTGAATGTACGTATGCAGAAATGTTTTCTCACAAAGGTCTAGAAATTTATACAAACTAATCGGATTAAAATCATTTTCTGTTTTGACAGCTTACTGAAAGTTTCATAAAAATCGGTTTAACAGTTTAAAATATATGCACAAAATTGTTATTATGAAGTATGTTATATCAAGTATATTAATTGAATTCAAATAAATAAACACAATCATTATGTACCTACATAGATCACAAAATAAGAAGTTATGTCGATTTCCCTTACACAAAAATACAATTTTATTCGCTCTATATCGTGTAATGCCACTAATAAATGATTGGAACATCCTCTTATTTCTCGTACTAGGACAAATACTCGTAAAAGGGAATTTCTCAAAAAATATGGATGGGAAAAGTTAGAACGCGATATTTGGTGTCAATGTCAACCCATAGAAAAAAGAGAGTAATCTACTTCTGTAATTCTTTAACTGTCAGAAACCAGGGTTTTTAAAGATTCCAATCAGTTGTGAATGGACACAAAATTATTGCAAATGAATGGTCATTGCATTCCTTTAAAAAGCTGTGAGAAACTGTGTTGAAAAAAAAACACCAACACATAGATCTTTGAATAACACAGCCCACACAGCCACAACTTCTAAAAAGTCAACCAGATCTTAAGCTTTTTTGACGTGTCTGATTGGATTCAAAATTGTAGGAATTGGATTGGATTCAGAGTTGTAGGAATACGCACTATAAGTGACTTTGTTTTATAGGATTCCTTTAGTAAATTTTTAAATGTTCGGTCTCTTATTTTTCATCATGAGAAATTTGTTAAATTACATTCTCTAGGGGTATGCTTATTGATTAGAATAACCGAATAATTATGTACATAGGTCGCCAACCGCGGTCAATTTTGAATTGCCCAATCTACCCCCCCCCCCTCCCTTGGTCGGGCCCTAGGGACGTTGCAAAAGCCCGATTGAAATATTTCAGAGAAAAATTACTGAAAAGTATTTTCACCGAGTTTCCACTGATTTAATTCCAAATAGTAAACATCGGGTTTCTTAAGAAGGTTTAAAAAGTCTCCATTTTAATTAAAAAATAAAAAAAATAAATCGTAAAATTATTTTAAACTTTCTCTATTCTTTTAACTGAAGTGGAATAGAACGGAATTAATATCAACTACAATAATGTAGTTTCATGTACAACATGTAAATGATAATTATATTGATTTATATCAATACATAGAAAGATTAATTTCACAAAACAAACGAGAAAATTCAAAGCCAATAGTTCAATAACCCACCCCAAATAAACTTTACCTTAACTTTGATTTTACTGAAATGTTCAGTTCCAAGGATAAACAAAATTAATTTGAAAGTTATTTTGTGTAAATAATTGAAGGTTTACCAAGACCTTTTTGGCAGTCCGAAACTTAGGATATGTATATAACTTATGGTAAAAGAAGCAATGGTTCGGGGTAACATCTTTTCTTAATCAAAGAGGGTTGATTTTTCCTTGTAACCAAGGGATTTTAAACAAAATAAGAAAATTTTCGGTGTAAAAAATATACATGAACTTGCTTTTATGGTTCAAGACTTTTATGTGGCCAGTTATTGAATTTATAAAGTATCTAATAGTAATAATCCAAAAAATATGATAATTTTATCAAATGACGTTAAAAACCTATTTTCCCCAAAACCAAAAACTCTGCCTTATTACAATCACCTTTGGACATTTCAGCTATAAAAATTAATCAACTAGATAAGCTGGGTTCACAATATGACGAACAATGTTGTTTATTTATAGTCTTGGTTAGTGTGTACGTGTCAATTTCGACGTATAGTGTCATTTATGTTGAAAATAATTTCAGAATATCTTTAATGCTTTTTCATCTTGGGTGACGAAAATTCTATTTTTCTCATCTGAGAAATTCAACAAACAAAACAAAATATTAAAAACAAGTTAAACTATTACACTAACCACTGAAAAACAAATCTGACAGCTCACTATTATATTGATGAACACGTCCAGTCTAAAAATGGTTTTTTAATCGACAAGACTTTGTTGATTTATAACCATTTCAATGGGGTTGGTTTCGGGTAAGTAAAATTTAATTGCAGCAATTGATCAACAGATTTTCTATTATCTGTAGTATTAGATTTGATTAAAGAAGAACTCCTTGGTATAATTTTCAGTGCATTGGACTGTCATGCAGAGGCTCTTGGGTTCGATTCTCAGCCGGTGCAAAAAAGTTTTTTCAGGATTGTACTACCTCTAGCGAGGAATTGACAAATCCTCCAAGAGTATCTCTTGTCATGAAAAGTGCTGCTCAATGGCCGTTCGGAATCGGCAGAAAATTTAAGGTCTCCTTCATTTCTGGTAACGCGCACAAAGAAATGATTAAGAGTTTCTAAGTCACTAGCTTAAGGCTCTTGGTGAGCAGTCATAGCCTCTAATTTATTTATTTTAAGTTTGATTAATTCCTCGAACTAAAAAATTATCTTTTCAATTGAGATAGTAAATAAATTTTAATTTTCTCTTTCTGCCTTTCTCATTACTTTTATCTTTTATCTTTCTATTACTTTAATGAAATTTTAAACTTATTATTAAGATGGGTAAAGCAGTACGTACCTAATAGAGCCTAAGATTCTGTATCAATTCTTGTGAAACACGGAATCCGTGCTATTATTATTCGCCAATTACCACAAGAAATCTGTGTTCTTAAACAAGTGTCATAATTACTTATTACACGGATATCCGGATAATAAATATAAATATATTTTGCGGGTGTTTTTTTTTATAATTTGCACATACTCAAGGGATTATGACTACCCATATAATGTTATGATGTAACACAGTGTGAGCTTTTATGTAAAGTGGAGAAGATTTAGAAGGCCATGTCGACATTCTACATTTTAGTATAGTGCGGCTAAAGAAAGAACCTCTATATTTGACAGTACGTCCGGAGTTAGGCTCAAGGGTAAACTGATGAGCATTTCCATCTAGACGAATAATATTACGGCGGAATCGTTTGAGGGGAGGAATGCAACTCGTTTTTTAAAATAAACATTGTTTAAGAAAAAAGCGATATAGCGACGGTATTCAAGAGAAACAAATGTTTCCTTAATGAATGTGTCACCTATTAGTGCTCTAGTCTGATTTCTATCCAATAAATTCAAATGAGTTATGGGGGCACACTCTCAGATATGAGAGTTATACCAAAGTTTTGGTCGAATGTATGCCTTAAAGGTCGTATCCAGATTAGAAGGGGAAACAAATTTCTTGTATCTTTTAATTCTTACTTTCATACATTCAATTCTGTACACAACTTAGAAAGTTGTTAGTTGCAAGAAATCAGTTTGCAACTCCCTCATGTTTCTGCTCTGAACCGAATGATAAACTAACTAACTAAATACAAAAAGGATGTAATTCACTGACATTAAGTTAACAAATTTAATTTCGCAGTCAAAATCAATCGCAGCTATACCATATTTCCATCCTTCCTATCTGGTGCTTATAACATTGTTTTAAATTGATTAGAAACTAGGAATACTGATGTTGAAAACGCACTGATATACATGTGTTGAATACCAGTAGTATAGAAATATTGAAAATATACGATGATCTTTCGTAAAAACTTTTGAAAGCCGATTAAGAAAATATCGATTTATTCACAAGAACTCTTAAAAAGTATCTATATGTATCTCAAAACATCTCTCATCGTTTCAATAAAATTCTGGTATATATAGGGTAAGCCATCTTGTGGTTTCTTTTTAAATCATAATTTATTTTGACATTGACAGAAAATCAGTAACATACCTCCGCGGAACAAAATGAGTCACTTTACGCTTGAAAACTTATTTCCAAAGTGAGTGCTGTGTGGAGTGTAGTCTAAGCAGTGCGTTTTTTGAAAAGAAGTTTTGTACACTCGCCATCGATCTCAACAGCTCAACATTTCAAGCACTAGCACTAGGAAAATTCTGCACAAAGATATAGGATTATTCGCTTACAAGCAGTGTTGGAACTTCTACCACTTAAGTGGTATTTCTACCACTTTTTGCTAAAAATCTAATTCTACCACTTTTTGGAACTCACATTTCACCTATCTTTCTACTTTACCATACATATATGTACCATACGGCCACAATCACACCTAAAATTTATCCCAAATATTAATCCTAATATTTTAACGATTGCATGTCATAATTTAAGTTTGTGCTCCGCTTATGCTGCTAAATGTATACCGTGGCAAAGAGAAAAATCATTAAAGGAATATTATGTATTTCTATTTTTGCCACAGCTCGAAAAAAAAATAAACAAAAAGATTTCATTACTTTCCTAAAAGCACTTTGCTCTAATGAGCATCAAATTTTAAAGGTTTGCCAAATCGTTCGCTTAAAAAAAATCATAGAGTATCGGAATCCCTTTTTTGATTTTTAAATATATACTGCACTCGTTTGAAGAACCTACTTCTAAGGCTTCACAAATTTCTCATTCTTTTTAAAATAAAGACAATTTAGTTTCTTGGAAATTTTTGTCAATAAATCTTAAAATTATAAATTATTTGAGTTAAACAGAATATTTCAATCTGAGAACACAAAAATACACTTTTTAATCGAAAGTATGAATACTTAAAAAACTAAATATATCTAATGAAAAATTTGGTAAAGTCAGAAAATCTTGATATAAAGACAAATGTAAGAAACCCTGAAAACTACAGTCTTGGCCAAAATTATTGAGCACCCTATCAATTTTGTGCGTACATACTTTTTACAAATTAAATTAAATACAGTTGGTGGTGAAATAATTGTTTAGTCTCAGATAAACTAAAAAAAACCGTTATCTACGTTGTTATTGAAAATGAATCATCCGTTATCTCAATATTAGTCATTTCCACATGTTCTTAGGTATTGATCAGTTTGCTTATTTGCCTCTTCTAATGAAATCTCAAGTGTTTTTTGTAGGTTTCATTTTAAGTATTAGTTAGTATTATTGGAAAATGCCCAAAAAAACGAACTAAGTTTAGTTAAACGTGCGCAGGTACATCAGATACAATCAAGTCAAATCTCAGGTAGAAATTTCAAAAACTGGAATATTCGCGTCGATCTTAAGCGGTTCACAGAGACCGGATAGCATGAGAATAGGACAAGAACTGGGCGCATGCGATTCACAACAAACTACGAGGACCGAAAATTGGTACGAAGCTCCAATTAAAAATCGCAAAAAAACTGTCGAATTTTCAGCAGAATTTAAGAAGCCAATTTTTGCTGGAACTACTCGTAGAAGACTCCAAGAAGCTGGTATGAAAGGCTATAAAGCCAGGAAAAACCATTGTTATTTGAAAAGAAAAAAAAGGTGCGACTTGCATGGGCTCGAAAATGCCAAACTTTTACTGAAGAATATTGGTCAAATATTGTGTGGTCAGACTAATCGAATTTCGAGGCAAGTTTGATCATACGATGTTGCAACGATATGTAGTAAAAAATTTAGAATATTATAACTCGTAATGAAAATACCTAAACGCCGAAGAATTTAGTCTGATGGAATGTTTGGTACCGACAGTAAAACATGGCGGGGAGAGCGTTATGGTCTGGGGGTGTATGAGTTCTTCAGGGGCAGGCGAAATGTTTGTGTGTCACGATCGCATGGACTCTACGATCGCATGGACTCTACGATCGCATGGACTCTACATAAACGTATTGGAAACTGCACTCCTGCCCTCATTTTTCTTACTGTTTGGCGTTACAAACATGAATGGAGCAAAATTCCAGAAAGATAATGTACTTTGCCACAAAGCTGCATGCACAAAGACCTGGTTAGGGGAACATTGCGTCGAGGTTCTTAATTGGCCTACTCAGTCCCCAGATGACATTTGTGGGCTTATTAAAGCACAAAATCAGGCAGAACACAATCAGCAACAAAGACGACCTAAAATGCCACCTGCGTGATGAATGAAGGGCATTAAGTGCAGGACAATGCAATTAGCTTGTATGCTCTTTGCCAAAAAGAATTGCTCCCGTGATAAAGGCAAAGAGATGTCCAACTAAATATTGATATTTGTTTAATAAAAATCAATGTTATACTATACAAAGTGTTTGCATTTATTTAAATTAAACAGTTGGACCTGAAGTGAAAAATATAATGAGTGCTCAATAATTTTGGCCAAGGCTGTATTTACCATTTTCTCAAATGTATTTTGGCGTTCACTTTGAAAGGTACTCATTAAAAAATTACATTGATGAATAAAAACTAAGGAAATTAAGAAAAGTGATCTGCAACTATTATATCGAATTATTTTTTCAAATTATTAAAATTTTTAAATCCAAAAAACGTCATTGATGGAACAATACCATCAGTTTCAAGTCTGACGAGACATTTTAACCAAATATAACGAACCTAGAATTGATTACTAATGAATGGAGAAAACTAATTGGAGAAAATCACTTACTCCAAATTTTTAAAACTGATGACATTGTTTCAAAATAGCGTTTGATAAAAAATTTAAAAGATGGTATGGACAATTTATTGTTTAAAAACATTTCTTCATATACATATGTTGGAGCTTTGTTGCTTACCGCATAGCAGTGCTGCTGCGGAAGCATTAGTAAAATATGCTTCAAGTTTTAGATTTTCTGACGGTTTATATAAAAAAAAATATTTGTAATTTTTTGAAGTTTTAACTAATTTTATTATTAATTCAAACGGCTGTTATAAATTTAAGTTTTTGGTTTGGAGCGAGTTCAAAATGAAATTGTATAATATGTACTACATGAATATATGACTTTCTTCCAAATATACAGTGATCTTTGAAACATAAAGAAACGAAATATTATTTCTTTTATTTTTGTATTTGAATTATTTTCAATAAATTTATTTTCAATATACGATTTGCTACATAAAAATGGCTTTTAATTGCTCCCACTTTTCTACCACTTTTTTGACAACCTTTCTACCGCTCTTTGGCTTCTGCGAAGTCCCAACACTGCTGACAAGGTCCAATTGATTCAGCAATTGAAAACAAATTTAATTTAGTTTATTTTATTTCATTAAAAAAAAAATGTGTTTGGCCCACCCGTTATACACATGAAATTAGTTTCCTAAAACTGTATCTACCTATATCTGAAGAATTTGTTGGCAAACACGGCCCTAATCAAAACCAACGTAAGACAGTAACGCACGTTTACACGCCACACCACACGAGTTGTATCTGTATCCAGTTCCGTTCCGCTCGCTGTAATGTCGATTCTGTTTAACGGTATATTTAATCTATCCATATACACATTTCTCTATCTCCATAGACTGCAGAAGTGAGAACAGGGAAAATCTAAATATAAAATACAAGAAGTGCGCACAGGTGTGTAAACTACGTTCGTGTAATATTTTGTTAAGAAGAGTTGGCCTGCAAAGTCGCACACGAATCCCACAAATGCCCATAAATCACACAAACTTTTTTCCTGTTTCCTAATTATTCGCAAACACGATAGATAAAATCTGGCGATGACAAACCGATTAATTTACAACAGGTGTATAGGTATATAAACAGTTAAATCTCTCTTAAGTGGACTGCCAAGGGACCAGAGTTTTTTGTCCACATAATAGAGTGGGCGCTTAAGAGGACAATTCAAAATAAAAAGAACACATAATCATCACATTTAGTTGAGTTGTTTCTTTTGTAAGTATAAAAATATAAACATTTGCATAAATATACCCATGTACATAAATTTACATAATACATTTCAATGCCTAAAATAATCTTCAATCAATTACAACTACAATTCCTTACTATCATGTACTCATAGTGAAATCGGAGAATAGATGGCAGTTGCATCGCCTAATTCGTCTCCAGCATTTTCATCCTTTGTTTGGATGGTTTGATTGCGTAGAAAACCAGATTTCTTTAAACAGTTTGTTATTATTTCTAGAGAAATTTTGTTTCAGCCCTAAGTAGCCCAATTAATGGCATCTAGCACATTTACAGCAGAAGAAAGCCCTCGTACATTAGGAACATTATCAATTTTAGCAATAATTGTATTTGAAACTTAGTCGCGCTAAGGAACTTTAAAATTTTTGATGATGCCCTAGTCCAATGGCTGACAAACAGATGTGGTGTTTGCTAAAAAAAATATCAGAGTGATCTTAAAGTAAGATGTGAAGTTCCATTGTCTATAAAAAGTAAAATCTTCCGGCATACATTTTTTCATTTTGGCGTTGAAGCTGTTTAACCATTCCGTCATTTAAAAAGTTGTCATCTAAGCTCGCTCGCTTATTACAAAACCACTTAACTTGCAGATTTGCTTTCGGTATGCTTATTACGTAGTTGATGTTCTAGCTTATGTTTTCAATCGGTGCGTTTATGATGGTAAATTTCTTGAAGAGCTCAAGTGTGCTGATGTCTTGCCATTATTTAAAAAGGGATCTGCTACTGAAATTAGTAATTAGAGGCCTATTTCACTTCTTTCTGTATTTAGAAAAATGTTTGAAAAACTTATGAAAATTAGGATTATGTGTTTTTTAGATAAAACTAAGTTTTTTAATACAGCCCAATTTGGTTTTTTAAAAGGCAAATCGACGAAAGATGCACTGTTACAATTTTGTTCCTTAACAATGTCTCATCTCGATGAGAAAAAATGTGTAGCTGGCCTTTTTGTTGACATCACCAAAGCCTTTGATATGGTCAACCACAATATTTTGTTAAGAAAGTTGGAGAAAGCAGGTTTTAGAGGATTTATTCTTAACTGGTTTAGGTCTTACCTTAAAAATCGGTCGCAGAGAGTGAAGATTGATGATACAAGGAGTAACGCAAGGTTTCTTAAATTGTGTATTCCACAAGGTTCTGTCTTGGGTCCAATTTTATTTTTGGTATACATCAATTCGCTTTGGTTTTTTGAACATAATTTGGTAAAAAGCTCCAAAACCAAGATAATGTTTTATAGTTTTTCTTCATCTAGATTGTTGGATGCAAATGTTTGTTTCCACGCGCCTGATTGTCGTAGATATAAATTGTCCACTTGTAATTGTTCGTTTGGCTTCTCCTCACCTTCTTTTCTTTGTGATTTGACCTGTAGTAATAAATGTTTTGTAGTTGCGAAAGTCAATGAGTTCAAATATTTGGAACTGACTTTAGACTCTCGGATGTCTTTTGCAAATCATGGTGAATCCTTGAAAAAGTTTTTCCGCTGTACCCTGCGTCATTTTTATTATTTACGAAACGTGTGCTGAACTAAGCTATTAAAGATAATCTACTATGGTATTTTCCATTCCAAGCTACAATATGGAATTGCTTGCTGGGGTGGTATTTATCTTAATAAAATAGGTACAACCAATTTTGATCTTACAAAAATATGTCGTTAGATTAATTTGTCGTAAGTCTCGTAGGCATTCTAGTTTTTCTCTGTTCTGTGCTATCAAAATTCTTCCAATGCGTCATTTATATTGTTTTAAGACGTCAAAAATATTCTTTATGAAGTCTGGTAACCTGAATTTTCGATTAATTTCGAGATACAATCTTCGTGGAAACCTTTCAAACTTATTATATTTACCTGTTTTTCATACCACTGCGTATCATAATTTTATTTCTATTATGTCTTATCGGCTATATAATACCCTTCCTCAATCAATTAGGATAATCACTATACCTGGAGTGTTTCTCAAAAATGCTAAAACTTGGCTTTTTTCTCTAGACTATATTGCTCTGGAATCACATATTTCTGATGTTTTGGTTTAATTTTTCGTTTACATAGTAAATAAATTTTTATCAACTTTATTTTTTTTTGTGTTTTGTTTATTGCATTTTATAAAATGAATGTATTGCATAATTCTTTTTAACTACATATTATGAATTTTCAAGGGTCACCCCACCCATTAACTACTTATTTAAATATTTTAATTATTTGAAGTGACATTCAACTCTATTTCTTAAATGTCTTGGAAATATTGAATGTCACAACCTTTCTTATACTTTTTTAAAATGTTATTAATTCTTTTTTTGAAATATCCGAAGAATGTAATAAACTTATAAGAAATCAACATTCTAAATCACTAAATCACTAAAAATCACTAATGTTTTTCAAGCAGCGTAGGTTTGCGGATTAACCACTCACAAACTCGCAACCAATGGTTCTCTTCTCCAAGCATGTTATGTAACACTTGCTAATGTCATTCAAATAATTTATGTATGCAATGATCTGTCGCACAGAAGCAAAAACGAGGATTAATGAAAAGAAAAAATCTTATTAGTCCATTTAGGGGAATATTTTTACCAATATAACTGTGAAAATACTGTCCAAGTCCGCTTAATAGAATTCTCCACTTAAAAGAAAAGCAAACTCAACCAAAATCATACTAGCCGCCTAACAGAATTGTCCACACAAGAAGGGTGTCCGTTAAGAGGGAGTTCACTGTATTATCAGAAAAAAAAAATCAAAACATTATTCACACTAGTAGATAGTAGGTAGGTGTGTATATACACATACATACATACAAGATAAATAAAATGTTGGAATCTCTCAGATGAATTTTTATACTAAATAAAAAAAAATCTAGGGTTGAATATACAAAATAAAGAATAAATAAATCCGACAAGGCATGAAATTGGTATCAATCTCTCTGTCCGCGGAACAACAAAACTCTTTGCCAGTATGATATGACAATAAAGTCGTTCTTGCGTTGCTCCTTAATGTCAAAGGAAATCAATTCAACAAGTCACACATAACTATAACTGCCCACTTTTGAGTTTTATTTATGTATTGTCAACATCAATCAAAAGTTTGACAAAATCAACTTCCTTCTCCTCAAACATACCTACCCTCTAGAATCCTAGAATCAACAGAAGTCTAGAAATATCTTTTTCAAATTCAGAATGATTTACCATCCATATCGAACAATTTGAGAAAGGAAGAGCATTAGAGGAAATGATGAAGTCCTAGAAGGAATTGACAATAACAATTGCAGGGATGAGAAGCATTTTCCAAATAAAAATTCTATAATTTATTGCCTTGGGTAGGTATTATGTTCATAATGTTGGAAGTTGGAAAAATAAATATCAATCTTGGAAATGTTTGACTTACTTATAAAAAGGGGTTAGCAACAATGAGTGGGTGTACCTTTTCAACTTTAGAAACGTGTACATTATGTTTCATTGTACATTTTATGATATACAATATGTTATACGTCTTGTAATGATTCGAAATGATTTGTCAAAGACATACATACAGGTAAGCACCTATTACCTATCAATCTGTCATAAAAAGTGACTTAGATTTGTATTCATAGAATAAATCATTTATGTTATGTGAATGTATCGAAGTTAATATTTTCAAACGACTTTTTAAAATCAATTAGTACAAAATTAATTTAATATAATACTTCCTCTTTAAAACCCTTTAAGTCTTTTAGGACAAATTATTCGATTAATCTTTAAGTAGGTATAATCATCATTTTGGATTTTCAATTGTATTTCAGAGTCGTCGGAGAAATTTCGGGCCTGATGCTGAGTATGCTTAAAACGTTGGTTCTGAAGAAAAATTAATTTTTTTAACTTTACAGAATATTGTGTAGAGACAAAAATATACGTAGGTAAAATAGCAGGCCCTACTACAATATTCCGAACTTACAGAGTTGTAATTTGTTTCAATTTGCACATATTACCCAATAGAAAATCAAATTGTCATCAAAAAGGAAACGACTATAGCGTGTTTGCTGGAGATCGAAAAAGGTCTCAACAGCGTTTGCATAAAAGGACTACTATTCAAACTCTCGGAACTTGGACTTCCTAAGCACTTGGTAAGAATAATCAAACATTTCCTAACCCATAGACTTTTTTATGTATAGGTAGCAAAACACTGATCATCAACCAAGATCAATACTTGGACTAATGCTGTTCAACATCTATACAGTTAATCAACCAACTAACATACCAGTTACAGCGTTACCACTTCCCGAAAGAAAGTGGAAGTTGATTTGAAGAAAAAATTAAGTAGATTAAGAAAAATCGAAGTAGATTTCAAAATGATTTTTTTTTAGATAGATACAAAAATTTATTTACAGAAAGTTTTTACAAAGGCTTGGTTTTTATTATTTTAAAATTAAATTAAATGACAAACACTTTTAAAGTTGCCTGTCAGGTTAAAGGGTTTATAAAAAATTCATTAAAACTTAGCGAATGATTAATATTTTTAAGAAAATTCATTAATAATTAGGTTTCGATATCTTACAGCGTTTTTTAAGAAATTGTATAGTTGACTATAGTTTTGTCCGTTGAGAATTTTGAGGAACTGGTCACGGTTAAGGCTTTCACTTCCTAAGAATTTTCTTCTATATGTCCGAAAACAAGGGCACACTCCAACAAAGTGGTATGTATTTTCAATACCATCAAGGTTACAGATTGTACAAATGCCTACTGAATCTCTTCTAAATGCTCTTGAATTGAGATTGAGTAATCCGCACCTGGACTTTAGAACCATGCTTATCATCTCGCGTGAGTTACAGTCTCCGAAGTAGTTTGTCGTCTCGGCATAGTTCAAGTTACAGTATTCGCCGTGGAACCGTGATCGATGTGCTCTGTTTTTGTTTTCCGTCGAATGTCTTTCTACAAGTTTTGTGCAAGTTTCTATATGCAACGCTTTCCACTCAGACTTTGTTGACCAGTTAAACTCAATATTGACTTCATTAAAAAGTTCTGACCACTTATTGCCCATTAAATCTGCTTTTTTACGATGACATCAGAAAGTTTTCTCGGTAGTCTGTTTTCGGGCAGAGTACTTACTCTTTGGATGTATTTGAAATGTAGTTCGAGTTTTGAAAGGAATGCTTTTGGATGTACTGTTTCTAGATTAAGCACGTAATTTGGTGTATAACTAGGTAAGGAAAAACATTTCTTGATAAAAAACCTTTGCAAATTTTCGACTTCATTATGTTCCGAATAACCCCAAACTTGCGCACACAGAAAAGTCAATGAAAAAAGCCCGATGATGGATGCAAATCCGAAACGCGTCGCTCAAAAAGTATAAAGAAAAAATATATGTTGTTATAAAAAAGTTTAAATCGAAATAAATAAAATAAAAAAAATTTCCTTTTTAAATTTTGTTTATTTTAATTCTTTAAAATCAAAGTTATACACTCAACATGGAGACTGAACCACAAAGAAAAAAAAATTTCGCACAGTAGTTCATCACTGATTTTGAAGCAGCCTCATATATTTTGTACTTAGCTGAGTGTTGTATGTTTTTGTTTTTGATGAAGTTTGATCAGGTAGCATTTATTGAGTTTTTAGACATTGCAAGTCTAACAGTTCCTAGTTTTATTTAACAAGAACAAGTTACTTTAGCTATTAATTTTGCATATAAAATAACATTTGAATTACTATAATGAGACAAAAAATTTAATATTAAAATTAGATTAATATATTTGGCATTCATATACATATGCATATTATTGGATATTGTTTAATAAAAAGTTTTTAATTTATTTAACTAAGAAACCAAAAACAAACAATTTAAATATATTTAAATTTTTCTTATAATAAATTCTGATATTATAAAAAAACCAAATATTATAAAAAAAACCCTTAAATTTTTTGCTATTAGTATTTCTGTTACAAAAATAAGAACACGTCCTTAAAAATAAATAAAAAAGATTTCAGTCTTTAAAAGGTCTTAGGAAACAAAGGGAAAATTTTTGTTGGCGTTTATATTGGGTTTTCATTAAATATATTTTTAAAAATAAGCCATCAAATATTATGTTTTTTTTTTTGAAAAACTTATTTGATGATTTTTTTTGCAAAACATAATTCTTTCCATAGTTTCTCAGCGGATTTTGTTGGTGGTTTCGTATTTGATGAAATTTATTTCGGAGAACTTGATTTCTGTGGGGAATTGTGGGACATAACCCGTAAGGCTAAGCATAAAGTTAGAAAGCTCATGAACTTTGGGTTTTCTACTGTATTTTTGATTTGTTTCAATTCACTTTAAGATCTCTCAACACCTGTTTCAGGTGTAAGATTTTTTAAACGAATCAATTTGTTAACTCCTATAGGTAAACGATACTGCGAATTAAATTCTTCCAAATCTGAATCTCCATGAAATGGAAATGCTATTAAGCAGGGTGAACACAATGAATATGGAACTGCAACTGAAATAGATTTCAAAATATTGGATACACACAAATCCAATATTACGAACACAATGCAGCTGCAGAAGGACGCGCAGTTGTCACTACCAGAGTTTGCCAATGTTTTAACTATTACGTGCATTATTTTTAACTTTTTAAAATCCAACTAGTCAAACCACTCGATGCAGAGTTACATAAGATTGAAGTGAGCTTCCAGCTCTCTAATGGCTTTGCTTGATTAATTCTCAAAAGATTTAAATCAGCAGAATTTAAAATCTGTTAAAAATCTGTACGGCAGCATTGTGTTCACGAACAAAATATCACGTACGACAATTTTTAATATCTATTCCAACTGCAGCTGCAGTTCCGGTTGCAGCACACCATTGTGCACAGAAAACGGGCAGAATTGTCCGCATACTTCCAATTACTATATTTTTCGTGTTAAGATATTTGAGTAAGCCCATGTCCCCATTATCAAACGAAAATCTTTAAAGGATCTGTTTACACATTATTAAATGCAATTGAAAGCAATTTTTTTACTTCTTTAAGTTCAGAAATTTCGTTTTCAGTTTTATATTGCTCAAATTTTGCATCAAAAATTAATCTGTTCAAAAAAATCAGAAAAAAGTTCAATATTCTGGTGATGGTCTGAAGTAGAAAGATTTACAAAAAAAAATTAAAAGAAGTAGATCTACTTCAATCGAAATAAAGTTGTACCACTGACCACTGACCAAGAACAATGATGAAGTTTTATGCAGATGACTCCATCACATACGCTATTGCTTTTTCACTAGATATTTCTGCCAGGAGGACATTAAAAAAACTTATGAGAATACTTTCTTAAATGGGGACTGTAGATAAACAGCTTTCGAACACAAGTGACTGTCATTCGAAGACGAGCATTTGCAACACGCTGTGAAGCATTCAATCTCAAATTTCCATACAACACTAAAGTAACAGTTTAATCATCAATGAAGTATTTGGTAATCAATTTTTGCGACAAACTGAAATCCAAGAAGTATGTGGACTTGATCTTGAAGAAAGGCAACTATTACCTGCACTTGGTACATACATCCGCTACTCAGGAGGTGAAATGCAATAAATGGAAGACCAAGCTGTGTACAAACAACTTATCCGACCTTCTAATCTACGCTTTTCCAATCTGGTTTTCTATATCACTTACAGCAATGAGGAAGATGGAGCATTTTTTAAAAAAATATTTGCTCTGGACTACACCGTAACCCAGTGACGAAGAAATATAACAACTACGAAGCTGCAAGCTAAATTAATACCACTGAACCAATATTTCCTGTAACTCTCCCGAAAAATCATTAGGAACCTGGGAGATCCTCCCAACCCAGCTCCATCGGCATCAAATGGAGCCTTGTATCATCCATAGAGCCATCCATAACAACGCAGTACCCTTTTACGAGAAGAAAAACAATCAGCACTTCAGGAGACATTCAAATTTAGAAAAATTGACTCCAAATTTTAGGAATAAATTGCATTCAACAAAGTCAGCTCTTGAGACATGCCTGGTATGAACATATATATTTTTAAAAAAAATCTTGTTTCGTTATTGAGAATTTCAGTTTTTCCCATTGCTGAAAATTCCCCCAAAAAAGAAAAAGTTGATTTAAATTTTTCATGCAATCGAATTCAATTGAATATTACGAAAAACGTGTTGCTTCTCTGTCTTGGTTTTCTCCGAAATATCTTTTCAATAGCCTTTTTGGTGTTGAAATAAACGATCGATAAATAACAACTTATTTGCATTCGAAAAAAAAAATGTGATTCCATTGGTTGCGAATCAGTTGTAAATCGGCTATCAAACTATTTGGTGTTTTTATATTTCCGCTGATAGATTTTAGCAGCGTGTGGCGACATCTCTCAAATTTATTTGTTATTATTCAATTGCTGATCCCAAATCAGCAAATAACAAAAACTTTATTATATTATCAATATGAGTGTTCTTTAGTGCAAACGTTGCACCCATTTTATAGTCGACGTTGTGGCCCTTCAGATTCAACTCTTTTGGTTGACAAATTTGAGATGACCAGTTCGGTAATCAATAAGCTAAAATCCGCACATCAAAGGAACGCAAAATCGCCCAAGAACATCAACCCGAGGCAGCAGAATTCGGCCTTTCGCAGTCTTCAACCTGTACCTACACCCTTACAAGATCCAACTAACAGAAGAGCTCAAATTTTGTAACCAAAGAAAACGCCGTTTGCTGGCTGACATCTTTATCGACGAGAGGCATTTTTGGACCAATGGCTGTGCTAATAAGAAAAATTGACGTATATGAGACGACAACAACACCCATGAGGTATACCAGGTGACAATGCATCCATAAAATGTTATCAAGTTCTCCATTCAAAATATCGTAGCAAATCACATAAATGAGTAATCAAATTAAATTCCCATTGCCTCAGATGCCTTTACGGCTCTTACAAGTCATTGATTCACTTTGCATAGGATTAAAGGAGAATTTGTTGGTATCTAAATACTAGCTGTGCTTATCCCACTTCTGATCTATTATTATTAAGCTCACGTTAGTAATTAGAAAAATTCCCTTACTCCGTTCAAGAAATGTTCATATTTGACATTGAATTAATCTGTATTGAAAAGTAATGCACACGTCTATGACTGGGTCGCAAATATTTAATATGCAAGACTTCTCATGTTTCACACCGAATGCTATAAAACAAGAATGAAATACTTGTTTCACTAACAAGTTTCCATAACTTTGTTGGTAGCTATCATATGACATGTAATCTTATCGCGGCGAGATAATAATATCAGGAAGTCGTTTTAAATTTCAATTAAATACAACTTAATATGACCATAAACTTGAAATGTTACACTCGTATTAATGAGCCCAAGAGTGGTTGTAATGGTTGAGAATAAAAGTTCATGTTATTTGAATGTTAACAACATTTGATGTAATTTCACTTTTGAAAAAGAAATAAAGACAATTTGATGATTGTTATAAACAAAAAACTTAGCTCGTTTGGCTGTTGGAATTACATAACGGGAGTTGTTTCACATGGACAAAGTCCCGATTTTGGTGGGAGACAGGTCGTTGGGAGTTAACTCTTTAAGGAGTTAGTTCGTAGGATCCGAAATTAGAAACAAAGTATTTAATTCATCTGGTTACTTTTTCCCGCCTAAGTTACAGTAGCTTAGAAACGCTGGAATGCCTGATAACCAAGAATAATTATATATTATATACGTTTATGACCTGGGTAATGCAAGTTGCAATAGAGCCCGGTGATGTCTTCCTAGTTAATACTTTGAAGGCTTCAAAAAACGGTATCAGTTCCAAGTACATGGCCTAACGGGGGCATTCAAAAATAATAAGAGTTTCACTTGATGAAAGAATACTGGTCTTGAAGCTGTTTAAACCGAATTTTTAATTAGAATTTCTTGGACGACAGAAACGCAATTTTCAAGGGATGCTATTACAAATGATCCAAATCTTTATATTTGAGTTGAGTTGACAGTCCTCACAGAAGGAGACTGTCTTGATTTCAACACAAATTCACCGTCAATATTTGGAGAGGTTTAATTGGAAGCAATTTAATCGGCCTCTCCAAACTACCGCCCTTGATTTAATTCTATAAACTTTCTGGAGATGTTCCAAAGCAATTCAATAGAATTATTGAAGGTGGAATTATATATATACCATCTTCTTCCTATTATCAACACTATGGTTAAGAATTAGCTAGATGAAGAGTACAAAGATCCAGATAGAAAGAAATGGTGTAGTTCACTGGCCTGCAAGAACTCCCGACCTTACTGTATTGAAGTCCTTTTTTTTGGATTGGAAAAAATTGAAATTACTTAGAAATGATTAAGAAGGATCTATTCTCGAATAGTCATCAAAAATGAACTAGAAATACAAAAACATATCGTACTGCTAATGTCAGAAGCATGAATGAGCTAAATGGGAAATTCATATTTGAATGTTCTTCTAAATGGGAACAAAATATTCAATTAAATAAATTAACTAACTGATATTTAATATATATCCACCGATATCCTCAAATAAACAGTATTATGGAATGACATCAATTGCCAAAATGCTTCAGGCATAACGATATACAAGAAGAACATTTTGAGCACTTTATATAACTCCCTTAGTATACACAACTAAAATGAAACCATTCTTAAATCCAGTTTGGTACTAAAAAAGCTATGTGTTTTTTCAAAAAATTGAATTCAATGAATTTTTTCGTAGTATGTAACATTCGTAATATCGAAGCCTCCAGAAGATTAGTCACCAGCTATTTTATATATTCTCGTGTAACCTCAAAGTTTTGGTAAATTTCCAAGCTCATAATGGAATGGAAGAAAGTATTTACATATAACCACAACTTTTGAAAAAATTAATAAATCAGGAATAGTGTACTAAAGGCCAATTTCTAGTCTCTCTTCAATTCCCTAGTTTTTAAAAAAGTTGTGTCCGCTAGTAAAATATTTAACTGTACAAAAATCATCTGCAACCAACAACATGGTTCCATGCATCAGAAGCAAAAACGGTAACGAATATGCTTAATGCTTATGGCTTTGAAAAAGTATTTAATTGTGTATGAACGTGGACATGAGTTTGTCTGCCTCTATACGCCCTGTTCTTTTGATTAACTCTCTAATGAAATCTTATTGTTTAAATACGAGTACTAGAAAAGTTTGCGTTTCCTTCAGAACCCATCATTCGGACTTTTTATTTTATTAAAAAAAGATCTTATTAGGAGAATGCCAGAGACTCTTTTTGAAATCCTTTCATTTCCAAATCAGGAGTTCCTCAAAGAAGTCACTTAGGGCCACTTCACTTCATATTAGTTTTTAATGAAGTATAAAGTACGATTTGAACATTTTTAAAATCATTGGCGCAAAGTTTAAGTTGAATTAGTACGATGTTAAAGCTGTTTTAGAATGAAACTAGGTTAAAACAACGATTTTGCAAATTTTAATCGAATAAAGCATCCTACTTTCTTTTATTAAAGTTAAAATCATCGAATACCTGTTTCATTTTTTAGTATCGTGCTATTTACAAACGCCAAAAAAGGTCTGTTTTCTTAGTTTATTGCATGAACTGTCATTCTTTTAGGTGTATTCAGAAGCAATTTATTAAGAAAATTACTTTAGTACGATACTAGTTAGAAAATGTTTAAAATTAAGAAGAAGTTAGTAGACTACTTTAAAGTTAGGAAACTGTTAAGTAGCATCATACTTATACCTCAATATAAGGCTGTTTAAAATTTTGCGCCATTGAAACTGAATTTTATTCTATCGTGTTGTAAGAACGGCTTAAGTCTCAACACAACCTAATGCCAGGCCATGACTTTTTATAAAAACAAAAATTCCTAGTTTGTAAAAAATGATGATGTTATTCCACCTTCAGAATTAGTTTACACGTAGCGATAGAGAATGCTGAGAAACACACAAATATTTTTGTAGAAAAAAACGTCGTGCCACTTTCAATACTGATGGTAAGGTCTCCTCGAGACAAAAAGATTTATATCTGAAAACCCACTAAAACTTAAATTAAAACCAGTTTTTATTGTACTCAAAATATGGGCAATTTATATTTTATATATAAATTTATAATTTATAAAGTCTACATCTTACTTCACACCCATTTACTGGTCTTCTCATCTCTCGTTGTGTTAGTTTATTTTTAATTACAAGTTTTTGTACGCGCATATACAATTTTTAAAACGTTTTTAAGAATAACATTTGATTGAATTTCGTTTGAAAAAATCATTGACCTATTTTTGAGATTTTGAACTTTTGAAAAAAATTGATTTTTTTTAAACATACAAGAAATATTTATTTTTATTAAACTTTTATTTCAATTTGCTGTTTTAGTTCAATACTATTGAAAATTCTGAAATAATGCTTTTTTAAATTGAATTGTTCCTATTACATATTTGTCTTACAATTACATGTAGAGAGTTCCAAAGTCTATTGCCATATACAAAAAAAAGTCTCGAAGAATTTAAATAATTTGATGAATGTGTTGTGAGATTCAAAGTTCTGTTAGATTGCGCGAAGCAGAGCTTATCAAAAAGATAGGACGGTCCTTTTCTTTGAATTATTCTATGCATAAACATGCAACATCTAGAATAAAGAAATTGAATAAGCGAGCATCCTTGGATATGTTGCTGATATCTATGGAGAAACATGGTTAAACCTTCGCAAACCATAAATGAACCTAACCATATCATTAAAATCAACTACTAGTTTTTGCATTGAGTGCGAATCTGGCTTACAGTTTATTACTGCATTATAATCAAGGATAGGCAGTAGTAAAGTTTAAATAAGTCACAGCTTAGTATCTATAGTAGATAGGTTAGAAAAGAGGTTTAATTTTCGGAGAGCACCATATATTCGGCCCACAGAGAGATTAATATGGTCATTAGCAAAAAGGGTCCGATTAATGACAGTATATACAAAAACAAGTTGGAAGCACGATATAAAGGCAGGTGGAATGGTAGTTACATCGAATTTTATTTTAGATATTGCAATTATTTGCGATTTGAAAGGATTAAGAGATAAACCATTGAATAAGATCCGATTGTAGATTCTTAAAAGACCTTCTTAAATCTACAAATTAAATGGTTGAGAGAGATAAATTTGGACATTGTCTGCATAAAGATGCAACATGACATTGGGGCACACTTGGGGGAGGTCGTTGATGAACCTGCAGAACAACAAAGGTCCCAAAATTGAGCCCTGTGGCACACTTGCAAACAAATTCTTTGATTCCGGAAAAATATCATCGACTTTAACTCTTTGACTACGTTGCTGTAGGAAGTTTTAAATCAAATGGACCCATATTCCACTTTAACCAAAACACAAGCTCATCTTTTTACACAAGATTTCGTGATTAACCCTGTCAAACGCCTTTGAGAAGTCCAGCAAATACAATATAGACAATTTATCTCGCTACTGAAAAAAATGTATTTAATCATTGACATCATACAAAATGTAACATAAATCCCAAGGAAATGTACAGGTGTCGGATAATAAGGCATTATGTTTAATGGATTTAAAATCATGAAATTGAAATGTAGACGTACAAGCGTTCCGTGAGAAGTCTATGTTATACGTACTCGTACAAAATATAAAATTATGATCAGATATACCTTCAAGGGAGATTTGATCCACTAGAAAATCACTGGATAAGTCAGATACAATCATCAAGTCAAGTAGACTTGGAGTGGAGTTGCGACATCGAGCCCATCAGTAGCTGCAATTTCATCCATCAGTTGGTTGGTTCTAGTATCATTGAGAAATAGGTCGGAATAAAAATCACCACAAAGAATGATATCCTCATAACTTCCAGAAATTTCCCGGAGGACTGAAAAAAGATGTTCCGGAGAAAAGCTCCTGTTAGAGTTGCAAGCAATTCCCAGTAGGGTATACCATCAATTACGAGTATTTCTAATATCAGAAAGTCAATGCCGACATCTTTGGATTTGGCAATGATTTTGCAACTATAGACCAGTATTATTATAAATTGCAACTCCTTCTCCAATAGTAACAGTAATTCTATCATTGCGAAAAAGCTTGTAGTTATTGAGTTCGTATATATTTTTCGGAGTGTCAGGCCTAATCCATGTCTCAGTTAAACATACAATATAAGCCCCTGAGGAATCAAAGATATACCTTACAAAATCTATCTTATTTAACTTTAAGCTACGTGCATTCAAACAGCAAACCTTGAAACTCCCACGCACATTTAAAAGAATTTTAAAAACTGACTTAGCAGATATGCCCCCGAATGAACTGACATGACAAAGACAGTGCATCAGCTGCCTATAAAGCAAGATACAACACCATACTAGATCTCCAATTAAAAATTTTACGCCACCTGAAGAAAGATTTGATCCTGTTCATCTAGATCTGGTTGGACCATTGAAATATTCAGGTGGATTCACATACGCTCTCACCTGCATTGATCGATTTACAAGATCGCCAGAAGTTATTCCTCTCCCAGATATCACCGCCGAAACAGTTGCAATAGCTTTTCTTTCCGGTTGGATCTTCAGGTTTGGAATCCCTCAAGAAATCGTAACAGACCAAGGAAGGAAGGTTCATCAAACCATGATTTTATCAATTAATTTCGAGATACGATGCAAAATCTTCAACCTATCCAACCTTAAAGTCATGGTTCTAACAAAATTTTCGTCAACAAAAACCTCAAAAATTCGAGTCATGCTTTCCTTCGCAACGATGCAGTCAAAAAGTCACTCCAACAACCCTATGATGGCCCATACCCTGTGAAGTCGAAGACGAGCATCACACACTCTAGATCAAAGGACACTAGAAAAATATTTCAATAGACCGCCTCAAACCAGCATTTCTTTTGAACCATCAAGATCAAGACCAAACGGAAGAAACATCGCCTCCGATGACAACCACTCAAACGACAAAATCTGGCAGAAGAGTTCATATTCCAGACAGATATTGCTGTCACTAGAGGGCGAGTAATGTGGCGATCCATTAAGCCATTAACTTACTTTATGTATTTCCACTAAGTTTTAAAAATAATAATATTTTATTTTATTTAAGAACAATTCATCAATCATTCATCGTAGTAATTTATTAAGTTTGTTTATCGAATGTAAACAAACTTTTAGTATAAATAGTGCTTTGTAAATAAGTATAAATTAGTTCTAATTAAGAATTCAAAGAGTTAACTTCTTACCCTTAAGAATTAACTACACTTTTATAAAAAATATCTTTAAACTATTCCTCGTCAAGAATTGTTTCGTCTCTCTACGCAACATAATGAATTTCAGGAATTTTCTATTTTTCTGTTTTGCTAAAGTGCCGACCATAGTTCACAGTTTCTGACATTTTGTGGATTTACCTACTCCGGTATGGTTACCAACATACATACATGCTCACATGTTAACATCAATTCATACAGTAAGCTGAGCACCCGCTGACCATTATATTCGGTCTAACCGCAGTATCCTGCTCTCAATTTCCGTTTTTCAGAGCTCATTTCCTGTGCATAGAAAAAAATAAAAGACTAATAGACTAAGTAACCCAACGGCAGATGAATTAATGGAATCATACTCGTATATTTGGTTTCCGGTTACTCTTCAAAAAGGCTCATTAAATGAGTTTTATATGTTTTAGTAGTTAAAGGCAAGTCAACATCTTTTTGACAATGATTTATTGACTTTTTGTATGTGAGCTGAACTCTCTTGAGATTGTTAATCTTTATTAAAAATAGTTGGTTCGTTAAATGTTGTTCTCAGATTGCGTAAAACTTATATTAAGGTAATTGCACTATAATTCTTGTTATTTCAAAGTGACTTTTGAAATGTGTTATTCTTATCCACACTTTCGAATGGATTCTACCATCATTTGTGTTGTCATTTTCCATCAGACGGTTTTTGTTTTGTTTTGCTTGGAATGCACTCAACTTCTTTACGTGATTTTCATAACAAATTTTTGGTCGTAAAATTCAGTTCATTGAACGAAAGTTAGTGAAATGTATAAAAGTATGAAAGTGTAAGCTTTCGCTAAGGTGACCTACTTTTTGACCGAAACTGTCCTGAATTTAAAATCCTAAGGTCGAATGCAAATTTAGCGAGCGCACTTAGTTTTACTTGCGATAAATATGTACTATACAATGCTTTCGTAAAAATATCTAACTCTAGATTTTGATTAAACCTTACATTACGTTGCGTTCATATAGAAGACTAAAAAAGTGAGTCTCACAATTCTGTCCGTCTTTCTGACTACTGGCAAAACGACGCGGCCGATTTTCTTTTAACTTGGTAAATAACTTTTGAAATTCTTTCTCCTGCCCTTTTTACTTCCGACTTATATAGGTACTATAAGGCACGTTATGCATTCGGAAAAAAAATCGAACTCGAGATTTTGATCAAAGTTGACATTACGATGATAGCGAAGACTGTCTGTCTGTCGGTTCGACTACAGCCTAAACGACTCGGCCGATTTTCTTCAAACTTGGTAGATATGGGTTTTGATTTTTTTCCCCCCACACGTTTTTTTATTTTTTTCTTAAGACCAAAAATAACGGAACCTACCATACAGCTTTTTCCAAATTTTATAAATATTATTTTTTTCTCAATAACTGTCCCACAGAATTAGGTAAAAAAAGAAAATGAAAAATTTCATTTAGTTAAAACTAGGTAATAGTTGAAAAAATATTTCCAAATACATAATTGTTATTTGGTAGCCCCTTTGGGTCTATTTTTTTGTTTTTGATTTTCTCGAAAACGGTACAACCGATTTCAATCATTTTTTTATGCTAAGGCTCCTACAAAGTTTAAATATTATTACATATTCAAATTTTCAATTTTTTATTTTTTGGATTTTTAAGAAAATTCAAATTTTTTTTTTTTGAAACTCAATATTTCGAAAACCCAAAGATCGATTTTTTTAAAACTTGACAAATAAAAGTTTCTTAATATTGTCTAGATTTGAAAAAAAAAAAAAATTGTTTTATCCAAAACTAACGGTACCTTCCATACAAATGTTAAAAAATGGTTTTCGAAAATTGTATTTTTCTCGAAAACGGTTCCGAGAATTGTACTAAAATTTTGTGTCTTTCGATTAATTTTTACGATCTATAATTTAATAAAAATAAAATGCACGACTGGCTCGCACGAACTTGCTCCTATGTAATAGACTAGGAATTTTAAATACGAATGTTATTTGAAAAAACTGTTCATAAGGATAAAATTAATTTTTTAAATTCTTTTAGTAGTAAGAGATAAACACAGAATGCTATGCAAATATGAATTTATGCAGGAACAAAAATTATAAGTCGTTGTAGTGGTTTCTTAAAAAAAAAAGCTTTTATATACAAACTTAAGAAAAAAATTTGGTACGCCAATTTAAAGTTTTTATTATTGTTCGAATAAAAATTAAATTTGCAAAAAAAATATTGAGCCATTTCTGAGATATTGAATTTTCAAAAAAATAAAAAATAGATTTTTTTTTTTCAAAAATTCAAAAAATATTTAATTTAAGGTTTTGAAATGCAATGTGTTCTAGACTTTTTAGAAGCTTCTCTATAAAATTTTTTATTAAGGTCCGTTATGTGGATAATGCGAAATTCAAAATTCGAAAAAATGGTTCTATGGTAGGTACAAGCTGTAATATCTTAATTTCAAAATTTTTTTTATTAAAATAAAGATCGTAAAAATTAATTGAAAGAAAAAAAATTTTAGCAAAATTCTCGGAACCGTTTTCGAGAAAAATACGATTTTTGAAAACCATTTTTTTTAAATTTTTGGCATTTGTATGGTAGGTACCTTAATTTTTAGGTAAAATAAAATTTTTTTTATCACATCTTGTAGATATTATTGAGAAACTTTTATTTATCGAGTTAAAAAAAAAATCTAGCAAGGGGTGTTCAAAATATTGAGTTTTGAAAAAAAAAATTTGAAGTTTTTTTTTTAAATCCAAAAAATTTTTTTTTTGAAAATTTGAGTATACAATTCAATTTATGTTTTCGGGGAGCTTTAGCAAAAAAAAACTATCAAAATCGGTTGTACCGTTTTTGAGAAAATCAAAAACAAAAAAAGAGTTCCTTGGGGGGTACCCTCAATAACCATTTTTCGGAAAATTTTTTTCATCCAATACCTAGCTTTTATTAAATGAAATTTTTTTGTGTTTTTATTTTTAAAATTTGTCGAACAGTTTTTGAGAAAAAAAATGTTTATAAAATTTCGAAAAAAATCGTATGGCAGGTACCGTCATTTTTGGTCTTAAAAAATCAAATCAAAAAACTTCCGGGGGTAAAAAATTGAAAACCATTTCTACCAAGTTTGACGAAAATCGGCCGAGCCGTTTAGCTGCAATCGAACGGACAGACAGACAGACAGACAGAATTGCGAGACCCACTTTTTTAGTCTTCGCTATCATCGTAATGTCAACTTTGATCAAAATCTCGAGTTCGATTTTTTTTACGAATGCATAACTTGCCTTATAGTACCTATAAGTCGCAAGTAAAAATTGAAATCTAGATATTACTGACTGTACCTACCATAGAACGATTTTTTCAAATTTTGAATTTCTCATTATCGGCATAACGGATTTTAATGAATTTTTTTATAAAGAAGCTTCTAAAAAGTTTAAAAAACAAAAAATATTTTTTTTCAATTTTGAGAAAAATAAAGCCATTTTTTTTGGAAAATTCGATATCTCAAGAACGGCTTAGTATTTTTCTTGGAAGTTTAACTCTTATTCATACAATAATAAAAACTTAAAGTTGGCGTACCAAAATTTTTTTTTAAGAATGTTTTAAAAATTTTGTACATAAAAGCTTATTTTTTTAAGGAACCACTACAACGACTTATAATTTTTGTTCTAGCATAAATTCATAATTGCATAGCATTCTGTTTTTATCTCTTGTTACTAAAAGAATTTAAAAAATTAATTTCATCCTCATGAACAGTTTTCTCTAATAATATTCGTTTTGTAAATTCCTAGTCTATTACATAGGAGCAAGTTCGTGCTCCTATGTAGTGAGCACTCTCAATGGAACGCTTTCTAAACAGATGAATCAAAAAGTTTGTCAGAAACATCATTTACCGAAGTTAACGATAAGAGAGAAGTTATTCGAGCCAAAGGCTTGTTACCAAGGCTTACATCTGTAGCTGAAGCTCTAGCAATCTTACAAGCTTCAAATCAATCTGAAGAAAAACAAAGCCTCATTGGCCAGGACAGTCTTTCCACAATCGATGCAATTCAAAACAAAAGCAATGAAAACCTAATTACAACAACTATATGAGATACAAAAATATCAAATAAAAGAACCCCTAAGCAAGTTTGGATCATGCAGGAATTCTCGGGAACTAATAAAGCCAGAATTTCTTCAAAGGAACCTTTATTTACCTTTTTAGTCAACAACAAGGAAGACACTAAAAGAAGAATGATAAAAGTTTGCCTGAATAAACAGGAAGTAGAATGGCAAGGATATTCCCATTATTCCATTATAAATCCTGAAGGTGAAAGAATCATATACCGAAAACTATATCAAACCGATTGGTGAAATACTTGGTTCGATTCAGGCTTGGACATACCCTTATCACTACCGAAGAAAGACCGCCAAATTGCCATTTATGCCATAACAACGTACAGTTAACAACTAAGCACTTAATACATGATTGCCCAGAAATATAAAGAATTTCTAAAAATATATTCCATAACACTAACTTATGCCAAATACCTACTTTCATATCCTTCAGAAATAAATATTATCAAAAATTACATACTTTGATAACTTAGCTTATTTGAAAGCCCGTACCGTACATTTGTAGCCCCATACTCCATTAAGAGAGAAACATTTCATTTCGTAGAAACCTTGCATTCTTGCATATTTATGGCTCATAAATAAAGTGGGAAAGGAAGAAGTGTCCCTTTCATGTTTTCTTGTTGGAACGAACGTTCTTTATTCTGCAATCCATGTTTTTTTTAATAGAGTGACCGTTAGGCATTTATATTTATTTTCAAATGTTGAAAATTATGTCAAATAAGTTTATTTTAAGCACAGTTTGAAGGCCAGATAGTGAGAAACCGGAACCATGGCTTAGTTTGAATGATAATGAAGGGTTTTGATGAACTATTAACGCTACTTATAACGAAATGAGTACAGGTTGGGCCATCTAGTGATTTTTTAAATCTAGATTATCCTGACACTGACAGATGTTTTCCGCTCGAAATCTTGACAGAAAGTCAGTATCATATCTTTGCGGAACGTAATGAGTCGCTTATTTACAAAGTGAGTAGCTCAAACAGTGCGTTTTTTAAAGAATTTTTGGCCGAAATGAAGCACTCACCGCGCCTGCTGTAGGCAAGTTTGTATAAAAAGTTCGTGAGACTGGAATGCTAGTGGGCAACACTCTTGGTCTCCATCGTCGGTCGGTGCGCACAGTTGAGAATGTGGCTGCTGTATCCGAGAGTGGGAGACTCAATTCATGAACATGAACTCGCCATCGAGCTCAACAGCTCAACATTTCACGCACTAGCCTGAGGAGAATTCTACACATAAGATCTTGGATTATTCGTTTATAAGGACCAACGATGTTATGTTCCATAATTAATGGGAATGTGTGCTTTTACAAGCAAAGCCGTGATACATAAACACAATTTAATTTTCATTTTTTAAAAGCCCACCCTTTATAAACGTCAAAGTACTGTCAAAAATAACATCATAATTTGAAAGTTGTCTACAGTTGAAATCTATCTGTTCGTTTCATATAATTCCAATGAAATTTTACCCATAAGTCTTTAAACTTGTGTCCAGAGTTATGAGAAAAAAGAGACCTCGAAATATGAAACATAAAAATTGAAGTTCAAATAAAATTTTCATTCTTTAGGAATCAACTAATTTTGAACCAAAGAATTACTGCAGAAAAGGTCAAGTTTTTTCATACCATCCACGTTTAAAGTTCATAAAACCAAATTCAAAATTATTTTGTCATAAATGTTTAAATAAAATTCTTATACAACAGTCACACCAACCGGAAACCTTACATCTTGCTTTCTGTACGAATTGCGAAAAGGTCCAGTCACAGAAATTCCCACAAGCAACGATGTTGTAAGAGTATGTTGATTTTTGCAAGGAAGACTTAACAAAAAGACTGCCCATGTGAATGGGTATTAAAACCATTATTTCCTTTTTGTAGGGAAGTGGAACAATTGGGTCAAGGCTATCGTCCATATACACATGTGTATGTATATGTATTTGAAAAGAGACACAGGAAATCCAGTGAAACGAAGAGATGCGTTCACAACTAATTCCTCCTAACGAGGTTAATCCGTTGGTTCATCAATTTGCATTAAAATGTCAGACAGAGTCTTTGTCGGTTTGGTCCTCGTTGGTTTTACAAGAACTAAAGGTAAGTTATTGGTTTCATTTGCAGAAGAAGGAATTTTTAACCAAAACCGAGGGAAAGAAAAAAAGAAGACTTGAAAAATCTAATGTACGACTGGATTGAACGAATTTGATCTTATGACTCAGAGGTAATATTTGAGAAAGTTTCTTATACATACAAAAATATGTAGGCCGTTTTTGTTTGATAGACGAAACAGGCCGAAACAACAAAACTAAAAGTGAATACAATTTAAGTCAGCAATCAGAGTGAACTTAAAGTTTTTGATATGTTGAGAGTTAAGATGGCGCCTAATTCAAATGTGAGTAAAAAAGTGTGAAATGCGACACTGATTTTGAAATAAAAAAAGTGAATATGAAAGTGATCATAAGTGTTTTATTCACATTTAATAACTGCACTGGTTATAAGTTTCACCAAATTACGACAATAATTAAAGATTAAGTGTAAAATACGTCAGAAATACAGTAGTCGCTCGATAAAGTGAATCACGTTTGAGTGAACTATTCAGTATAGTGAACACAACAAAATTTTTATGTACTACTCTGAATAATAAACAATTCAAATCTCCATATAGTGAACATAATATTTATCTCAGTATTAAACAAGTACCTTGGAACTGCAATGTTTTTAGAGCATTTCAGTTGGTTTCTAGACATTTTACCATTCATTCTACACTCAATCACAAATGTAAGTATATATGCCCAGTAAAACACACGTTTATGGGTAGTTTTAACTTTTGTAAAACACTGTTATTGTGAGTTGAAATTCATCCAGAAAGGGACTTTTTACAAAGAATAACGTATGTTTATTGAATTATAGTGTTTTGCAAAGAATAAAGTGCGTGTTTAGGGAGAGCATTTAACGTTTGTAGAAAAAACTGAGGTATTAAAGAAGCAATCAGCAGGTAAGATAAATTTGTAATCAATGAATTTAAATTACAAGTATTAAGATTACATTTTTAGATGTTCGGCAACGTTTTTTTGGCCAAGCAGTATGGAATAGCCAGATCAACGATCAGTTCCATATACAAGATAAGGCATACTATAACAGCTACTGCTACTGAGACTAGATAATATAATCTTCCTTTCAGTGCACCGATTTTGAAGCAGAAAGCTTTTTCCATACTCGATAGTTGACTACAAAAATTCAAAAAAGATGTGGAGTTCTACAGAAAAACCATCTTCTCAACCAGAACTGGTCTGTCGATAGTTTTTCTTGATGGCATTCTCCAAGAAAAAATAATGTTTTCGGGCTTCAAACCGGATGAAATATATAATACTGATGAGTCAGTGTTATACTGAAAGCTTCTGCCTGCAAAAACATACGTTTCATCCACTGAGAAATCTGGTCCAGGAAGAAATACCTACACCAAAAAATTGACGATTACTTTCTTGTAAAAGCCCAAAATTCTCCTTTGTTTTGAAATGTATCTTTGCCAGTATACATTACTAGAACTCCAATGAAATGCAATGATCTTGGTACTTAGAATGATGATAGAATCTTGTCGGATTTTGAAGAAGCCAGAAATGAAAATGAGGAAGTAGAAGTTCAATTACTAAGAAACAGTACGAAATCTTTTTAAACTTCTCTCTCGAAATAGTAGACAGACTTGGTTTTTATTACTTTACTATATCGAGGGTCTACTATATTGGACCGACCGTTTACATGAGCTTAAAGCAAAAATTTTAAGTTCATCTCCAGGGAATCATAGAGGGCCATCATACACTAGAGCCAATTTAAGCCCAGAATAACTTCAGAGTAACTTATATGCTTCAATCACACAATTGATCAATAAGCTGGTTAGAGACTGTGTACCAATATTTAAACAATCTTAGGTTTAAGTGGTTACGATCGTTGCTACAGCGTACAGTACAGTTAAACACGAAGCTAATAGGGCAAATTTTGGAGCTTTCCTTGTTTCTGGTCAAATAGGCCCAAAAAGATAGAGCTCAGCTAAACTTCCAATAGTTATTTTTGTTTACAATTAAACTTGAAAAATCCACTGAAATTAAGAATTTTGACGTCCTCTATATTTAAGACACAAACTATACAGATTGTTTGACTTAAGACAAAAACATATTTAGAATTAAAAGTGGAACTTTTTCGTCTAAACGTTATTCTCCACGTCTTAAAGGAATCGATGTAATTCAAGCAATGCTATGGAAGCCACGTTTACTTTTTTAAACTTAGAAATAAAAAATATGGGAAGTACTGTAGGAGGTAACTTACAACTGTCTATCCAGACTTTTAGGGATTTTAATAAAAACAAAATAGTTTTTGGAATTTTAAATTATCTCAAAATTGAAATACATATGTACATATACATATATCCGGTTCAAGAAATGTATAATCAGACCAAAAAACATAAATGTTAAAAAAAGAGCCAAGTTCTTCTATACAAAAATCTTTGTGTAACAAGTCAGCCGTGAAAAGTACTGAGATCTAAAAGTACGCCAAGTTCTTATTACTTCATGAAGGTTTAACACCGAATATTTAAAGTAGAATAATATTGAAACAGCTACAATGTAATAGAGAAATTTTATTATTTAATGACTACTGACTAAAATTTGATGGACTTACTGGTCAAGTTTTCAAAACCTTTTGAATTGGGCATAAGAAAAAACTTGCCAAGTAAGCCCATCAAATTTTAGTCAGTAGTCATTAAATAATAAAATTTCTCTATTACATTGTAGCTGTTTCAATATTATTCTACTTTAAATATTCGGTGTTAAACCTTCATGAAGTAATAATAACTTGGCGTACTTTTAGATCTCAGTACTTTTCACGGCTGACTTGTTACACAAAGATTTTTGTATAGAAGAACTTGGCTCTTTTTTTAACATTTATGTTTTTTGGTCTGATCTCACTCCTTTCTGCAAAGATTTTAATATTTTGCCATATCAAAATCTCGAAAGATACGGAAGGATAGAAGGGTGGACCCTACCTACTAAAATCAACTTAGTTTATAGCTTCCTATTTCTTTTGGTATATTTTCTTTTTGTTAATGGTTGTTTTGATTTGCGCTTCAATTATTTCTTCTTATCCTGGCAAGATACCTAACACTAACAAACCTACCTTAATTACAGCAATCGGAAGTGTTCCATATAAATTAAACATTTTCTTAGTAAGTGGGCCTTTATATGCGATTTGAGCCCTACCGTTACACCAAATTTCATTGGTCTACTCCAATCGGAAGTGCGCCATATATAATTTACATCAGCTCTGAGGAACTGGGCGGATACCACGCCCCTGAATGGAATACCTCGATTTTTATTTTTGGTCCTTTATTTGCGATTTGAGCCCTACCTTTCCACCAAATTTCATTGTTCTACTCCAATCGGAAAAACGCCATATATAATTTACATCAGTTCTGAGGAAGTGGGCGGATACCACGCCCCTGAACGGAAAACCGCTAATTTTATATTTTTTTCTTTGTATGCAACTTAAGCCCTACCACTTTACCAAATTTCATCGTTTTACAGCAGTCGAAAGTGCTCCGTTCAACCAACACCAATTCGGAGAAAGTGGGCGGATACCACGCCCCCTGAAAGGAAAACCTTGGTGTTTATTTTTGGTTCTTTATATGCAATATAAGCCCTACCGGTTCACCAAATTTCATCGTTTTACAGCAGTCGGAAGTGCCCCATTCAACCAACACCAATTCGGAGAAAGTGGGCGGATACCACGCCCCTGAACGGAAAACCTCGATTTTTATTTTTGGTTCTTTATATGCGATTTGAGCCCTACCTTTCCACCAAATTTCATTATTTTACTGCAATCGGAAATGTGCCATATATAATTTACATCAGTTCTGAGGAAGTGGGCGGATACCACGCCCCTGAATGGAAAACCTCAAATTTTATATTTTTTTCTTTATATGCAATTTAAGCCCTACCACTTTACTAAATTTCATCGTTTTACAGCAGTCGGATGTGCTCCATTCAACCAACACCAATTTGGAGAACGTGGGCGGATACCACGCCCCCCGAAAGGAAAACCTTGGTGTTTATTTTTGATTCTTTATATGCAATATAAGCCCTACCGGTTCACCAAATTTTATCGTTTTTCAGCAGTCGGAAGTGCTCCATTCAACCAACACCAATTCGGAGAAAGTGGGCGGATCCCACGCCCCCTGAATGGAAAATTTCAAATTTTCGATTTTTTCCTCTGGTTGCATGGCAAGACCTACCGTTGTGCAAAATTACAAGGTTCTACGATGTCGGGAAGTGCTCCATAATTTTGATGATCTGTCAGTCAGTCAGTCAGTCAGTCAGTCAGTTACGGTTTTTGTGATTTTTGAGGCCTTATATCTCAGGAATTGCTTATGCTAGAAAATTGAAATTTGGTGAGGCGCCCGTGCATGACTATCTTAGCAAATATTCGGAATTTGAAGTTTCTGACTTTAGTGGTACTGAAGATAGGGAGGGGTCAAAAATCGCCTGAGTTTGTTCCTGTAAAAAAGGGTGTAGTGCCAGAACTTGGCTGGGCACTACCGTGCCCTTTGATATGATCATGTAAGTGCTACCCATGTTTTAAGTATGTTTTTCTGGAAATTTGCCATGCTTTAAAGGAACTTAATAAACCCTCACCTTTTTTCCTTGCCTCAACTCAACGTAGATCCTCCAACATTTTGTTGTATCCTATGCAAACCACGCTATATTGGTAATAAAGGGTGGTTAAATTTTAAGGGCCGATGTTGAATGTGAATGTGTTGAATTTCAGACTAACTCAATTTGAAACATGGAAAGATACACAATTGAGCAACGTGTTAAAGTTATTCAGGCTTATTATGAAAATGGGCTTTCAAATCAAAATGCATATCGTGCACTTCGTGATTTTTTCGATCAATTTAATCGTCCAAATGTTCGTAAAATCGGAAAAATCGTTCAAAAATTTGAGCACACCGGGTCTGTAGGAGATGTGAAAACACCAGTGCATGTTCGTACAGCTCGTACTGCAGAAAATATTGCTGCTGTTCGCGATAGTGTGGCTGAAGAGCCGTCCACCTTAACTCGTCGCCGTCGTCGTGCCCAACAATTGCACCTTTCACGCTCGTCGTTAATGAACATTACGCATAAAGACTTGCATTTACACGCTTACAAGGTGCAATTGACTCAAGAACTAAAGCCTCTTGACCATTTCAAGCGTCGTCAAGTGTCAGAATGGTGGCAAGAAATGGCAACAGTGGATGATCAATTTTCGAAGAAAATCATCTTCAGTGATGAGGCACATTTTCACCTCAGTGGATTCGTCAATAAGCAGAATTGACGCATTTGGGCGAATGATAATCATAGAGTAATTGTCGAAAAACAAATGCACCCACAAAGAGTGACTGTTTGGTGCGGTTTATGGGCTGGCGGCTTCATCGGGCCGTATTTTTTCCAAAATGAGGTCGGTCAGGCAGTTACTGTGAAAGGTGTTCGATATGGATGTGGACGATATGTGGTTTCAACAGGACGGTGCCACTGGCCACACAGCTAACGAAACAATGGCTCTTTTTCGCGACAAATGCAATGGCCGCGTTATCTCTCGTGGTGGCGATGTCAATTGGCCGCCAAGATCATGTGATTCGACACCGTTGGACTTCTTTCTTTTGGGTTATTTGAAAGAAATGGTGTACGTGGATAAGCCACCAACAATTCAAGAGCTAAAGGATGAGATAAGTCGGCACATTAACGGCATAGAACCTCAATTATGCCTCAGCGTCATCGAAAATTTGGACCATCGGATGGAGGTGTGCCGCCGAGGTCGCGGCGGCCATTTGGCCCATATATTGTTCCATACATAATTGAACCATACCATATTATCATAATAAAAAGAAATGACAGTAATTTCCTAAATAATTTGTGTTTTATTCAAAATCAACATCGGCCCTATATGAAAATGTATGGATTTGTAAAAAAAAATAACTCGATTTTTTTATCAAACTTAATGTTACGTTTGACAATTAATAAAATGAATTATATGCTTTGGAAAAAGAGGTAGTTTGTGTGACCCAGTCCTCTTCTTGCTATAAACCTAACACCGATATTTTGATCAAAGTTTATATACCAATGATAGAGAAGACGAAAAACGTGGGTCTGTACCTTGACCCACACCTTAAAAAGCTGAAACGATTTTCTTCAAACTTGGTATCTTAGGTTCTTCGGTGATTCCATAGAGGAGAAATTTAATTTTTTCTTTAGCTCTAAAACTAACGGCATATGCCATACCATGCAAAATTTTATATATTTCGAAAACAGCTCTAAGAATGTTGATAACAAAATTTAAATCTGCTATCATAGGCGTCGACTACATTTTAATCAAAAAAAAATTTTAAGAAAAATTTTTACTAACTGTACTTGTCATAAAACGTTTTTTTTTTTATTTTTGGCTTTTTTATTAACGGCTCTAAAGATGTTGACCAGTTTTTTTTTCAACAGAAGGCCCTTCAAAATTTTAAAGAATATTGCATATACAAATTTTCAAAAAAAAATTTTTTTTTGATTAAATTTTTTTTTTGAAAAATCAATATCTTGAAAATGAATGAACGAATAGTTTATTTTAAAATTATTTCCTAAAATGTAAATATTTATATACTTTAAATTGACTTCCCAAATTTTTTTTTTTTGAAAAAATTTAAAGATTTATGATAAAAATTAATTTAATAAAAAATCGATTTTTTAAACTTTGTTTGCATAAATTCTTAATTTTGTCAATTTATCCAACAAAATCGTATAGGAGGTATTGTGTTTTTTTTCCACAAAGCAAATACGTCCGACCTAGGGGGGTATTTAATTTAAATTTCATTCAAGTTGGTTACTTTAGTGCGCGTTCTAGTTAACTGTTGTGAGCTAAAAACAAAATAAGAACGACGACGACGCAGAGTAATGTTGCTTAGATGTTAATTGCAGATATTATTTATTTACCTACATAAGTAATTTGCTTAGCGAAGTAATGTTATGATTTCATACTTGACTAGCACGGTTGAGGCTCCATGACGATTTTAATCGTCTCTTTGGGATAGTACCTAAGTAAAGCGGATGCGTGAAGACATAACACTTTCAAAATTAATATAAATTTCCTGTAAGGTATTTTGTGCTCTTTAAACAGCATAATTTGGGATAAATGCCTGAATAAGTAGCTTGGAAAAATGTTATTATACATAAAGACTTGATTATATTAAATTTGTACATATATGACTTAAATGGGGCGTGACGAATGAACAACATAGCATTATTCTATATTCTTTGAAAAAAAACACTTACCACAGAATGGTATTCCTTCGGGCATCCATGTTCCCTTATCACATACTCTACGTGCTGGTCCAAGAAGTTCAAAACCTCTTTCACAAGAGTACGATGCAACAGTGCCGTGGGTCAAATTAGTATTTGAAAACACGACCGTACTGTGAGCTGGTGAGCCTGGAAAACTGCAAATTGCCGATATATCTAGAATAGACAAAAAAAATTGGTTTTATTATCCAAAAAGCCAAATATACCTAAAATGTTATTTTAAAAAAGCAAAAAAGTTATACGGTGGTACGTTTAAGTTAACCTTAAATAAATACAATTCATTAGCTACTTATAAGTTAATAATAGTTTTCTGTAAGGATAAAACTAGGCCTTTATCTAAGCAGGAAGACGGAGTTGCTTCAATTTTGGTAAGTTACATTTTCTTATGATACTAAGTTAGGGGCCAGTTATAGCTTTCATTAAAATGCATCATTTGAACAAATCAGTGGAATGCTGACTTTTTTTTTGACAAGCCAGTGATAGCAATCATTGAAAAATTGGTTTCCGTAAAAGATCCTGTCAGTGGATGATTACAACCAATTCTATGCATTTGAGGTTAGAGTTGATCATTGAAAGGAAAACTGACATTTGAGAATAGAAAGAGAATCGAACACATTTGAGCCGGTATTCACCGAGCGCTCATAACTTAAGAAGCTCATAAACCTATTCACCAAGCAATATTAGTGAAGATCTACGAGCGCTCTTAAAAGTTAGGAGTGGTCCCGACCACTCCTAACTTACGAGCGCTCTCTTCGAAAGTTTGTTCGCAAGTGCGTGTGCCACGCACGCATTTGACTCGAATCCATATGAGCAATGCCAAGTAGAAGAGTATCCATTTGCTGTCAAGACCAACATTCCACAACATTTCACAGTTTGGGTATGCCTGAACAAGAGAGAGTGGCTCTCATTTTCGAACTTCGAAAAACACTTGCGAGTGGTTGGTGAATACCCCACAGAAATTTCAAGTTAAGGCTCGTATTCACCGAGCGCTCCTAAACGGCTCTTAACTTTACGAGGCTCTTAACTTGAAATTTCTGTGGGGTATTCACCAACCACTCGCAAGTGTTTTTCGAAGTTCGAAAATGAGAGCCACTCTCTCTTGTTCAGGCATACCCAAACTGTGAAATGTTGTGGAATGTTGGTCTTGACAGCAAATGGATACTCTTCTACTTGGCATTGCTCATATGGATTCGAGTCAAATGCGTGCGTGGCACACGCACAAGCGAACAAACTTTCGAAGAGAGCGCTCGTAAATCTTCACTAATATTGCTTGGTGAATAGGTTTATGAGCTTCTTAAGTTATGAGCGCTCGGTGAATACCGGCCTAAGAGCCTCGTAAAGTTAAGAGCCGTTTAGGAGCGCTCGGTGAATACGAGCCTTAGTGGAACTATTAAAGAAACGAAAATCAGCTGTTCATTAAAATTGATTTCTATCAGTGAAATAATAAAAGTGGATTTAAAAGAATGTTTAAATCAGAATTTTGTATTTTATAGAGTACAAAAATTCTACTACTCATTACCTTCATTTCGGTACCAATTAAAGCCATTGCAGTTTGTTTATTCGTCTTAAAAATGGGAATACAAAATTTCAATGATTCATTTCAATGATAGCTATAACTGGCCCCTTAAACAGACGATTTTGAAAATTTCAATCGAATTTACCATCTTTATAACTCTTACAGTTAAAATCGTGGAATACCTTTCTAGTTTAGTATCGTGCTAAATTTATATAAATCTTTGACACTTTCTTATGCCAAAAAAGGTGTGTTGACTTCGTTTTTTAAATGAACTGTCTTTGTTTTAGGTGTTCATAAGCAGTTTCATTAAAAAATAGCCTTTAAAAGAATGAATAAAACGATCTTCAGTGTCTTAAGATTCAGAGAACGAAAGGGAACGGAGACGTACTTCTGACAGAAGGTGTAGATCTGGTGAACGGCGGGCAGCCGCCGCCGCAGCCTTGGACGACAAAGTCTTTATTGTCGAAGGTGCAAAGCAGAGTTCGGAGATATTTAGGGCTGCTTTTCAGCAAGTGTACAAGTTGAATGCTAGCATTCCAGGGTCCTGCTTCACCATCTCTACCTTCGACATATTAGCGATCGGAGAACAACTGTTTCACCCGGTTCGCTGAGTTAGACGGCCCAAATTCCTTGTTCGAATGTGGATTACCAAATTATCTTAGACTCATTAGAGAAAAAGAAGTTATCTGGCAGTCGATACCATCGATCCAAAAGTGGGCTACAACTGCTATTTTCGTAGGTAGTGGACAGTTATACCACACTGTTAAACAACGAACTGATTAATGCACATTATCCAGAACGATGGAAAACTGATGTGGTACATCCCAAAAAATGGCAAGGATAACTCCCATCCGGCGAACCTGCGGTCAGTTAGACTTCGGCCAAGTATCAGTAAGGTATTCAAAAAATTATTAATATAGCTCTGTTCAAATAGGAGGGCGACAATATCATACCGGATACTCAGTTCGGTTTTAATCCCGGGCATGATTCACTTCATACCGCGTCTAGACTGGTCTTTGATATCCAATGGAACAAAACTAAAATATTGTACTGGTGCTTGTATGGTTGATTTTGATAAGGCTTCGGCACCGTATGGTAAGAGGGTCTCTTCCTCAAGCTGACCGCAGACTTAGCTTAAGTAAACCACTAATATATATATGCTTTATGACATACTCAATGGTAGAAAGTTTGTTGGCAAAAGTGGCGATGTAACTTCTACAGCAATCTTCAATATTAAGAATGGTCTTCAGCAGGAAGCAGTAAACTCACCGACTGTATTCAGCATTTGCAACAGCGGCGATCTTATACGTAGTCTAACTCAAGCAATCAAGCAGACGACGTTCTAATAGCATACAGAACAGCTCCAACGGTCGCGGTCGTCAGAATTATTTTTTCAAGAGTGACTTCAACAAGGTTTACTGACTCACGCGATCTGGAGATTAGGACACTTAAGCCGTCAATTAAGAACATCAACCAATTGATCAAGGAAAATTATAGATTGTCTGTTAATTTGTACTGGAACAACAAAATTCGTGCCGTTAACTCTAGCGACCCGAGTAAATGATCAAAACGAACTTCCGTGTCTTAAGCTCCAGAGAACGACAGCAAGCATCCACCCCAACCACGACCTGGAAAACAGAGCTCTACTCCATCACTTCTATCTTCGTAATGAAATGACGCAATGGCGATCAGAGAATCTAGGTTTCATCCGGTTCAATGAAGAAAACGTGGCGAATGCCATCGTCGCCGTGCAAGATGGGAGTAGTTCCCTGTTAGTTACGAGGATGGAGCTCCAGCTCATCTTCGATTCATTAAAGAAGAAAAAGTCAACAGGAGTCGATGGTATATCCAATATTGAACTTCGACATCTACCTAAGGAAGCAATTGACATTTATGCCACACTGTTTAACAACGCACTGAAGAATGCATATTATCTAGGGCGGTGGAAGACAGCTGTGGTTCATCCTCTCCCGAAAAAGGGAAAGGACAACTCCAATCCGGCGAATCTCCGGTCGATAAGTCTTCTACCGAGTATCAGCAAGGTATTCGAGAAAGTCATAAATAGAGCTCTGTCCAAGTGGGCGGAGGACAATAATATCATACCGGATAATCAGTTCGGGTTTAAGGCGGGACATGACACTATTCATGCCGCGTCTAAACTCGTTTCTCATATCCAATGGAACAAAACTAAAAATCAGTGTACAGGTGCTTGTCTGGTTGATTTGGAGAAGGCTTTCGACACCGTATGGTTAGATGGTTTCTATCTAAAATTGACTAGGCTCGGCATAAGTAAAGCACTATTGTATATACTTTATGACATGCTCAATGGTAGAAAGTTTGTTGTCAAAAGTGGCAATGTAACTTCTACCGCAATCTTCGATATCAAGAATGTTCTTCAGCAGGGAGCGGTGAACTCGCCGATTCTATTCACCAGCGATCTGATAAGTAGTCTAACTCAGGCAATTGCGTATGCCGATGACCTAATAGCGTACAGAACAGCTACAAAAGTTGAGGTTATCAAAATTCTCTTACAGCGTGACTTCGACAAGATTCAGCGATATTGTGATGACTGGAAGTTGAAAATCAACTTTCAGAAATGTGAAACGATTCTGTTTAGGACTCCGTTGGCTAGAGCCCCTAGGGATTCCAACAGGACTCTATACAACGGAGCCAACATTAACAGAATAGATAATTTTTTGATAAAGCTGATTCGGAGTCACATTGCGAGAGCGATGACCTCAGCAAATAGTTTTATCTTTGGGGCTTACTACCCCAACACAGAATACCTCGAGAGTGTGCGTTTAAGTGGCCTATCTAATGCATTCCTCTATTTAGATAGTATAGGGTTGATCCAGGATAGAGATGCGGTTCCGCTAATCTACCACGTCGGCCGTAGGGCTGTGGATAGGCGGCTCCTTTATAGTCGAGACGTCTTCGCACAAGACAGAGCTGAGCGACTTCGGTTCAGTAGGACTGTGTCCGATCGGGACCGGAAAGACAGGGTAAGACAGGAGAACCAGTTTTGGTGGTTGTCTAATGTTGATAGCGATAATTGACAAGTTGTCTTGGCCGACTTACATAGTTTTCAGGGTATTCTTAGGTAGGGACAGTCAGGGTGGCACAAAAAAAAAAAAAAAAAAAAAAAAAAAAAAAAAAAGTACATTCTTCCAATGTATTTTCAAAAAAAAAATCTCTGCTGCTTACGCTGTTCTAGTTTTTAAGTAGTTTTAGTTTAGTTTTAGTTTATTTTAAGTAGTTTAAGTTGGTTTAGGTAGTTTTTAATTAGTTTTACTTTAGTTTGTAAGTTTTATATAAAAAACTAGATGACCCGGTAAACTTCGTATCACCTTCATATATTTTTGGGAAATGTGGTCAAAACTTAATACAAAATTTTTATCTACATACATTAAATACAACACAGTTATTCAATTAATCAATTTAAGACTTTCTGATGTACTATATTTTTTGTCTTATTTTGCGGTGCGTAAATATATAAGAAGATAGTTTTCCGACTCGCAAACTCGCAACTTATAATTGCCCATGCGCGAAACAGGGAAACTTCAAGTTGATTCCGTAAACTTTAAAAGACTGTCCTTGTCATCGCAAAGGCCAAACGGACGAAAAAATGGCAAATCCGTTGGAATTATCGGTATACGCGGGATGGAGACACCCTCTCGTTTGTATTTTCCCTTGATGACGTTATTCATTAGGTTTTTTCCAGCCAGTCTCGTACCATTGCACAGTCGAGGTTGATTAATGTTAGGCAGAATAATCAAAACTGATCCTACTTTTAATTGTAAATTCTGAGGTGGTAGTCCAGGCAAATTCAGAGAATTTAAAAACTCTGTGAAAAAGTTGCCTACATCATCCTGGTTTGTAACTGTGTCAACTGATTTATAAGATAACAACTCTCCGGGAAGAAAATTTTGAATTGTTACGTTGAAAACTTCGACATCTTTGCTTATGGGTCGCCAATATTGCTCGTTCACTCAGTCAATTATGGTTTCTGAGCCGTTTTTCTATGTCCGTAAAAACACGCCGAATAAGCTACTTTTTTGAATCGACGAAGTGACAAAAATCCTTGAGTAGTATAATTAATCCGGTTGAGGTATCAACTGTGACTTTACCATTTTCAATATCTAAAAATTGCTTCGAAAACATAATAGCAGTTTGATCTTGTTGCAAAAATACTCGCTTGTGAGTTGTTAATAGGAGTGTACTTACATATTGCCACAAATTAGAGAATTTTAAGCATGCGTTTAGTTCGTCAGCAACAGTTGATCGGGGAATAATTGGAAGAGTCTGACGAAAATCACTTGACAACCGAATCATGGCTCCACCAAAAATGTTTTGGCTGTCACGAAGATCTTTTAACGTTCTGTCCAGTGCCTCGAATGATTTCTTGTATACATCGTACATTCATTTCAAACGATCAATTTGCGTATCTGTAGAATCATCGCCATTGCGCTATTTTTGGCGATGTTGCAAACTGGAGCTTCATTGATTTGGATGTTTAGTGGAAATTTCAAGGTAGAATGTGCACCTTCCACCTTTTAACAATGTTGCAGCTATTCCAGATGAAGCCAATGCTAGGGCTACTTCATTTTGCGATCTGATCTTTGCCAACAGCAATGAAATTAGAAACGTTTTTCCAGTTTCCCGGGAGCATCAAAGAAGTAAATTCCACCAGATCTACTGTTCACAGCTTCAATCGAAGTATCATATGCAATTCTTTGCTGTTCATTCAATTGCGGAACGTTTCAACGAACTGTTTCGGCCAATACTTCAGTACCGTATTCTTGTTCTCTTCGCAAGTCATGGTTAAATGTATCGCGCATAGGACGATTGGGTGGTGTTATTCCCAAACACGACAATACTTTATTTACAATCAATAAAAACAAATCTTCTATCATGATCAAGGTCTCATTGTAAATTTCTGCAGTAATTTGTAGTGCAAAGACGTCAAATGTTTCACAGCTAGGAACATTTTGTATTGGAAAATTAAATTTTCGTTTTTAGTATTTTTCCGTTACTTATTATGTATGTTTCTCACCGCTTAAACCTTCCCTGAACTTCCACAAATATTTTAAGATTAAAATTATCAAAATCGGTGTAGCCATTCTCAAGTTTTAGCGAGACAAACGAACAGCAATTGATTTTTATATAATATTGTGAATCTAAACCATTCTCAGATCCCCTTGAACACACACAAAAAATTTCATCAAAATCGGTCCAGTCGTTTAAGAGAAGTTCAGTGACATACACACTCACAGAAGAATTATATATATAAAGCTATAAAAAGTTAAAGAATCCGAGTTTTTTTAAATTTTCTCGAGAAAAAAAAAATAGAGATAGTTTTTGAATAAAAAATAGTTTTTTAGGCCGAAAGGCATTAGATTTAAGATATAGTCTAGCTTAGAGCGCCCGCATAGGGTCAGTAAGTTAGTTTTAAGTTATTGGATAATTAGGCTAGTTTTTATGAATTTTTGTCTAGCTTTAAGATAGTTTTAAGATTGATGAAAATAAAAATGAATTAAAAAAAAAAAAAAAAAAGTGACTTCGACAAGATTCAGTGATATGGCGACGACTGGAAGTTAAAAATGAAATTTCAGAAATCTTAAACTATTTTGTTAAGGACTCCGTTGAATGGAGGAATACGATAAAGAACTAGCGAAAGCTAGCAATCATAGGGCTACATGGACAACCACTGGAAAGTAAAAATGTAGTGTAGACATATACATAGATGCTGCTCTAATCAGGGCTAAGGGATCCTTTGCACTGACGATTCGATTGTTTTACAGCAGCCGGTTTGCAGAGTTGTAAAAAATGCAGTCTTTTCGGTACTGCAGTTAATTGACTAAAAAGACTAATTTCTTTAAGTCTTTTAACTTACAAAAAGACTTTAACTGTAATCCAGCAGTCGCAGTCAGTACTAATATTAGTACTGTGCAGTTAATAAAAGCAGTTAATTGACTAAAAGTTAATTAACTGCAGTAATTTTCAACTGGTTTTAGTCTTTTTTAGTCACTCAAAAGTCTTCAGTACTGGCCTTATTTTGGTTTTAGTCAGTAAGTCTTTTAACTGCAGTTAATTAACTGTAAGTTAATTAACTTATTTTTAGTCTTTTAACTAAAATACTTGAGACTTGTACTTATAAAACCACAGATGAGATATTTCACATGCAGCATGCGGTGGGAATAGCATTTGGCATATAACATATTGCACGTGGTATGTGAGCCTTTTATAATTTTGTTTAGCCTTTTCATTAAAACTTAAGAGTTGTATTTCTAAAAAAAACGGTACACATACATATACATATGTTATAAAAAAAATCATTAAATTCTTACATTTATTTTATACTGAATGTCTTTATTATATTATACGCATATCAAATATATACAAAATCACATGTAATTGAAGTTATTTCAATTAAAAAAAATTGTCAAAATGAAAAATACATACATAACATATATAATATACAAAGCAATTTCTTTGTATAGACTACATAAATAAAACATAAAAAAAAAAAAAAAAAACAAAAAAAATTTTAATAGATGATTGCACTTTGGTACTTTTTATAATCACACTCATCAGCACTTCAGTATTCAATATTAGCCGTGTTTTATGGAAAATTGATAGCCACTCAGTAAAGAAATTTGGAAAAAAACGATTATAGTCACTTTTATATTAACTTTCTTTTAATCTCAAGGTTTGACACGAATTTTAGAGTAATTTCAAATTTATTTTGACGATTTAGAATACTTCTTTCCATATTCTTGCCAGCCCCTTAATTACAATTTTAATGAGCAAAAACATCATTAAAAAATATCAGATTTTGTAGATGTTTTTTAATCCATCGAGATTTCAGCCATCCTCCATTGGAATTTGACAGTTTATGACTTGGTTGATGGGTAATATACTATATTTTGACCTGCTTAGAGTATTTCTTTCTAGATGCTTTCCAAAAGCCCTAAAATCGATTTTTCGGTGAAAACATTAAGATTTTTCAGAAGTTTTTCAATCGCTTGACATTTGAGATTTTGTATACGTCTTTTACAAAAAAAAAAGAGAAAAAAAGATGCATTCCAAAACACATCCCAGTGCCAACCTTTCCGAAGCAAATTTTTTGCTGCACTCAATTTAAGCGCCATCTACATCTCAATATAACAACAATTTTTATCCATTCTGTATTCACTCTGATTGCTGACCAAATTATATTCACTCTTGATGTTTTTATTGTTTTGCATGTAAAATTTTGCTAACTTGGTTATTCACTCTTTCAAAAAACACGGCTATTATCAAAGGGCACGGTAGTGCCCAGCCAAGTTCTGGCAATACACCCTTTTTACAGCAACAAATTCTGGCCATTTTTGAGCCCTCTTCAGTATTAATGAAGTCAGAAACTTAAAATTTCGAATATTTGCTAAGCTAGTCAGGCACAGGTGCCCCACCAAATTTCAATTTTCTAGCATAAGCTGTTCCTGAGATATAAGACCTCAAAAATCACAAAAACCGTAACTGACTGACTGACTGACAGATCATCAAAATTATAGAGCACTTCCTGACATCGTAGAATCTTGTAATTTTGCACAACGGTAGGTCTTGTCATGCAAGCTGAGGAAAAAGTTTGAAGTTTTCCATTCAGGGGGCGTGGTATCCGCCCACTTTCTCCGAATTGGTGTTGGATGAATGGAGCACTTCCGACTGCTGTAAAACGATGAAATTTAGCAAATTAACAGGGAGTAAATTGCATACTAAGAGAAGAATATAAAATTTGAGGTTTTCCACTCAGGGGCGTGGTATCCGCCCACTCCCTCAGAACTGATGTAAATTATACATGGCACACTTCCGATTGCAGTAGAACAATGAAATTTGGTGAAACGGTAAGACTCGAATTGCATATAAAGGACCAAAAATAAAAATTGAAGTTTTCCATTCAGGGGGCGTGGTATCCCCCCACTTTCTGAGAAATTGTTGAATTTATATGAAGCACTTCCTATTGCTGTAGAATGATGAAATTTGGTAGAGCGGTATAGCTTAATGTAAATTCAAAACGAAAAAAAGAAAATTTAAAATTTTTCATTCGAATCGTCTTTTTATTGTCGTTTTGAAACTATACATGCATTTTGAAAATTCATGACTTTTCTTAGAACTAGAGTGCTCGATTTGGTACTCTATGTTATTTTAACATGAATGAAAAAAGAAAACATTTGCATACATGAAAAAATTATTAGCTTACATAAAAAAAACTCTTAACTGTGATGTGAACTATAATCAAACCACGGCTGACCTGTTACACAAAGGTTTTTGTATAGAAGAACTCGGCTCTTTTTTTTTAACATTTATGTTTTTGGTCTGATCTCACTTCTTTTTGCAAAGATTTGATTATTTTGCCATGTCAGAATCTCGAAAGATATGGACGGTGGAAAGGTGGACTCTACTTACTCAAATCAACTTAGCTTATAGCTTCTTATTTCTTTTGGTATATTTTCTTTTTGTTATTGGTTGTTTTGATTTGCACTTCAATTGTTTCTTCTTCTCCTGGCAAGATACCTAACACTAACATACGAGTACCTACCTTAATTATACATACTAGTACCTACATCCGCTCAAAGTCATAAAAAGCAATATAATTGTTGAGGATGCGATGATGTTTTTGTTGAAGTCTTAACTCCTTTTTTTAAATGAATGTAGCCCACCAATTAATAGCCTAATTAGTGGTTTGATTATAGTTCACATCACAGTTAAGAGTTTTTTTTATGTAAGCTAATAATTTTTTCATGTATGCAAATGTTTTCTTTTTTCATTCATGTTAAAATAACATAGAGTACCAAATCGAGCACTCTAGTTCTAAGAAAAGTCATGAATTTTCAAAATGCATGTATAGTTTAAAAAACGACAATAAAAAGACGATTCGAATGAAAAATTTTAAATTTGATGGGCTTACTTGGCTTTTTTTTTTAATGCCAATTCGAAAGGTTTTAAAAACTTGACCAGTGAACCCATCAAATTTTAGTCAGTATCTAATCATTAAATAATAAAATTTCTCTTTTACATTGTAGCTATTTCAATATTATTCTTTTTTAAATATTCGGTATTAAACCTTCATAAAGTAAGAACTTGGCGTACTTTTAGATCTCAGTACTTTTCACGGCTGACTTGTTAGACAAAGGTTTTTGTATAGAAGAACTTGGCTCTTCTTTTAAAAATTTATGTTTTTGGCCTGATATTTGTTTACATGCATATTCTACGGACTTTCTGTAACGGTAAGTTCTCTTCTTTTTATTTTAATTAGGGATGGTCACGAGCCGAGACAAGAGACATTTCTCGGTCTCGGTCTCGTTGCAATCGAAAAAAATTACATATCTGGGCATCGGTGTCGTATAACATTTATGTAGGTACCAAATGGCACATACCGCATGTAACATATAACATGCAATGTTATATCGTCGCTGTAGATCGAATACCTCGTAACCCAGAAAAGTCGATTTTTCAGGAGAGACAAAAAACTTATTATCAAATCAATGAGAGGCAATGAGAGACGTGTTGTTAATTATGCGCGTGGCTCTGCAATTATAGTTTTTAGGTTCACAGGATATTTTTCATTAGATCCGGAATTTATTTCACAATATTATTGCATCATTACCTAAAAATCTGTTATTCTGGGTTTTTCTGGTATTCGATCTAGAGCGACGATATGCCACATGCCACATGCCAATCGCAACATTCTACATGCAAAATATCATATCCTGTTTGTAAGTACAAGTCTCAAGTATTTTAGTTAAAAGACTAAAATTAAGTTAATTAACTTACAGTTAATTAACTGCAGTTAAAAGACTTACTGACTAAAACCAAAACAAGGCCAGTACTCAAGACTTTTGAGTGACTAAAAAGACTAAAACCAGTTGAAAAGTACTGCAGTTAATTAACTTTTAGTCAATTAACTGCTTTTATTAACTGCACAGTACTAGTACTAGTACTAACTGCTGACTGTTTATTTTGCAGTTAAATTACCCGTGCACAGTATTAACTTGCATTCAATTGTTAAGTTAATTAACTGCGACTTTACTAACTGCATTACCAAAGTACTGCAGTCTTTTACAACTCTGCCGGTTTGATAGCAGAGTGAAGGTGATTTTTTACCTAACCCTTATCCGACCGATGCGATGATTGCCTATAGGTGTCCGGTGTGGTTCAACGTTGTCCCATCTTAAATGGAAATGATTTGTGTGTTTGAGAGGTATCTAAGATGTTGCCTTGGATTACACAGAACACCATAGTCGGAGTTTGAAAATTATTATTCTATTATTATACAACGGAGACAGAATAGAATTGATAATTTTTTATTAAAGCTGATTCGGGGTCACATTGCAAGAGCGATTTCCTCGACCAACAGCCTAATTTTTGGGAATTATTAGAGTGTGAGTCTAAGCGGTTTTATTCCGCAATGCATCGGCATCCAATACTTAGACAGTCGCTGGCTGGTTCAGGATAGAACGGGCGGCGATTACACTAATGGTCTTATGGTAGTTATTGTCAATAATGCCTTAATTTCAGAATTGTTTTTACTGGATAGCTTTATCAAAATTCTATGTGCCATTTTCGAGAAAAATATGATTTTCGAAAGCAATTTTTTTTAATTTGTATGGTGTTTGATAAAATTCAAATATTTGTCGTACATTTTGTAAGTAGGATTAAAGAGTTAAAAAAATAATATATGTTTTTTTTAAATCAAGACGACCCTTTGTTTGCAAATTTGAGGACACAACACTACTTAAACTTCTAAAGAGCTTAACCATAGGAAAATATATGAAAATCAGTCGTACCGCTTTTTGAGAAAATCGAAAAAAACAATAAATTCCATTGATACTATGACTATCAATAACAATTTTTCAAAACTTTTTTTTTTGTATAGCAGTAAATGAAATGTTTTGAATTTTCTTAAAAGCTTGAGTTAAGCTTATTTTTAATGGTAAACGGTTTTTATCGCAAATGACAGTTAGTTTAATCCATTTTGAACTAATCCCTGTGCCCTCTGCTTAATACAGATTGGAATATTTTATAGGCGAAATGAGAACTTGATGAAAAAAAGACCATATGTGTATAAGTTTTGATTGGAACCTACCTTGATGAACAACGGCTTTGACTTTATATCAAAATCGAACTAGTCATTCTGTGCCACCATCATCGATGGCTTCTTCTTATCTCGCCCGAAATTCGCCTTTATTTAAAAAAAAATCTACTTTTTTTTTAGTTTTCGTCGTATCACACTTTAAAACACATAACACAAGCTACTTTATAAGCCAAAAAAAATATTTGTTTTCCACCACAATCTTCATAAATAATTCTGGACAAACCCATCTATTTACAGGATTGGATTAAAGGTAATAAATCCATCCTATCCTCAAGTTATTATTCTTCCAGATCTAATTACGATAAGACCTTCAGAAGCGTACAACCATATGACGAGGTCTCATCACATTGACAGGAAGGTATTTTTAAGAGGATTGCCTACTAGAACATTATTAAGTCGATGATTAGTCAAATAACAAGACATCCAACGGGCATTCGATTCTTTATGCAATCAAAGCCTGCCGGTCCCCGCACTTCATTTTGTCAAAAAGCCTGCACTTCAGGTTCGATAGAATCACTTGCATGAGCTATAAAAGATGGACGTGCATTCTTACATGTATGTATTATAATGGACGCTGATTTACAATGCAAGATTTGAAATCGCTAGAAGCACTTGCGGTGCCTGCACCGATCCGTTGAGCACACACAGTAGATTGCTAGTTGGAGTGAATTGTTGGACATAAAAACAGATCACACTGTGTGTATAGGTAAGGTGGGTATAGACTGAACTGGATGTACATATATCCATCGAGTGGCTAGCTTTCGAGGCTTGCTGATGTTGGTGCTATAGTGATCCTCTCTGGCAGACAAGGCGATAGACCGTTTGAATAAACTTGCTTGAACCGCATGCCAAGTGGTCGTTCGTTTGTGTCGATACAACAAAAAGATAGTTATTGTTATACAACCGACAATTTCATAACGGTCAAATGAAAATAGAAATTATATAGCCACTTTGTTGTTGGTTGCTGTGGCGTTGTTGTTGCTTCTTCAGGTTTGATATCCCATTAAAGGAGACCACACTGTTTCCTGGTATGACAGCTTTAAAAGTTGCCAGACCGGGTGGGGATGGAACCTTCTGCTCAAAGTTAGCCTTAGGAGATGGTTATTCTTTTTATAATAAAAATTAATTAAATCTACTTTCCATAGCTAACCAGAACAAGTCAATGTTTTTAGGTAATTAAAGTACTACTTTTATTATTGCATAAGGGACCAAAACGCGGACTGTTACGTTACATTCATACGCATATTTCAATACAATTTTACCATAAAATATATGAAACTGAATACTTTTTCAATATCTACTATTTTTTTCTCAAAATAGACTTCCTAACTAACATTTTCTATTAATTTAAAAATCAGTGAGGCCTGTCATTTAAACGCTAAAAATGTTTAAGCAGGACTGTTACGTTACATAAATTTGGAAGTAGATTTTGAGGTTGCATTACATTATGCAATAAGTCTGCTCTTTTAGTGTACTATTTCAAACGTGAGGTACGAGGTTTCTGCGATTAAGAAAGGAAGTAGCAAATGAAATATTAATTACACTAAATACTGTATTTTTAGATTCTGTGGAAAGAAAAATGTTGGGACTGTTACGTTACATGAAAAGACTGTTACGTTACACGTGCGATCTTGGCTCTTTTAAGAGTTAAAGTCAGCATCGAAAATGGCTAAAATTGTATTTTTTTAGTTATTTGGTTTTCTCATCGTTAGACATTAAAAAAGGGTAACTTATGTAACATACAAATTAAATTAAAAAAAAAACTTTATTTTTCATTATAGGTAAGTATCTACATATCGAAATTGTGGCGATCCATTAATCCACTAACTTACTTTAAATATTTTCACTTAGTTTTAAAAATGATAATATTTTACTTTATTTAATATAAATTCATCAATCATTCATTGAAATAATTTATTAAGTTTGTTTATCGAATTTAAACAAACTTTTAGTATAAATAGTGCTTTGTAAATAAATATAAATCAATTCTAATTTGGAATTCAACAACTTCTCAAACTTTTCCGTCCTTTTTAAACTATTTACATACTATACAGCCTTATCATCGTATCGTTACGATCGTAACGTTTATTTCCTTCATGGTATCTGTTTCGTAACGGAAAAAGCCGACGTTTACTAACGCGTGTATTTGACGTAAACGCCAATAAATTAATAAAGTGTTGATTCGTGTCAAATAAGCAAAGAAGAATCATGGATAGTGCAGCAGTGTTATTGAAAGCGTAAAGATATGAATAAAGAAAATTAAATACAGAAAAAACAATATTCTTAAGAAATATATCAAATATTTTCTAACTCAGATACAGAGTAATTATAAATTATAAAAGTTTATTCGTTTTTAATTTTTCTTTGGAAAATTTTCCAATTTTCGGAAATCAAATATCTTCATAAATCGCATGAATTCGCCATGCGATGCTGCAATTTTGACATTTCATCGGCATGCAACGCAAGGATTTGACATTTTCAACGCACACAAACTTTATTTTCGTAGATTTTTCCGATTGCCCTATCGGAACGGCTACAATCATACAAAATTCGTACATTTCGTAGAAATCGGAGAAAATTACGTTCCGGTCGGATAAGGCTCATAGTTTTTGTTCTTTTGGGTCTTACTAAGCTTTCCCTAAACATTAGAAGTATGATTGAGGTTATGAAATCAATATAGTTACAATTTTTTAATTTACAACGAAAAAAGACTGTTACGTTACAAACTGTTTTCTGTTCTAAACAACGGCATTATTTAGTACACAACAAAATTATTATTTTATTTTTAAAATAGACTAAAACTACTCGGAGAAAATATGGTTTTATTAATATGTTATTAATAGAAGCATGGAAAAATAAACTTTAAAGGTTCTTGGACTGTTACGTTACATCAAATATTGCGGTGGGTTTCTTTGTTATTTTAAATGCTGATTTCAATTTGTTTTTCCAAATATTTAAGCCCTATACTTTCAACAAAACTTACTTAATGTTGTTGCGGTAAATTTTACCACAACAAGTTTCACCAGTCTATTCGTTATCCTTTTTCCCTTTTTAACCTTTCCTTTCCGATTACGGCTCCAAAATGCTGGCAGAGTACAATGTGAACCTGGGCCATCAGCCAGAAGCATGCTCCAAAAGCATCGTGGAAAAGTAATAAAAGCAGGTGTTAAATTCGCATAAAAACAATGCCAGATGTGTGACAGATGGGCCACGCAATGCAAACACACGACTCGTGACAGATGGTCACGATCAGTCAAACTTACCAGCTGTTATAAAGTCATCGTCCAAAAACGGCTAAGAGCCCAACAATGGCCGAGAGCCCGACATTAAATCAGTGTCTTGTAAACGAAAAGAAGATGATTTTTGGAAGAAGAATCCCTTAGCCCCTAAAATCTGCACGAAGGTCTACGGTATTAGTTGATTTCAATGTTCGCGAGAAATTGAATTATTCCTAACCATTTAATAGTTAAAATGGCGAAGTGCATCCTTCCAAGATTTTTCTCTCCATCTTAGTTTGGGTCGGTTCGGGACGGGGACTTAATCGCGTTAAATTGATTTTTCGTTTGTCTTTTAACTTAGGAGTATTGAATGGAGGTGTGCTGAATACGTTCATTATGCGAACTCCATTGTGAATGATCCCTTTCAGTAGGGATATTTGAAAATGAGAGAGTGGATTGGTGATCAACTACGGAGCGAGCTCCTAACCGAAAAAGGTGAAGAGCTGCGCATGATTACCGTGACCGAATACCGCCACTACATGTAATGTGAAAGAAAGAGAAGATCACAATGGAGCGAGCTAAGTTGAATGGAGGAGGCGACTAAGAAATCACTTTTTGAGAGATTCTGATATTAGACGGATCATAGTTAAAAAGTTAGAAAAACGAAAAATCATTTTTCGAAAAAAAAAAATTCCAAAAATCGTTAATTTGTGGTAGTAACAGATTCAGATAATAATTTTGAGGTAGTTTCCAGAAAAGGGAAACTAAGCGTTATTTTTGTCGAGGAGAGGAAATCGGCCAAGGGATTGACTTCAAAAGCTAGGGCCAGGTGGGCCAGAAAAGCTTCAGAGGAGTAATTCAATTTTGTGGAAAAAAAAAAACTTCATAAGTATCTTTGTGATAATTTTTGTGAGTACCGTTCTGTTCGCCAGTTTGGGCAAAAATTTGTGTTCCGCTAGGCCTTCGTTTTTTTTCAAAAAAAAACCGCTTCCCGAAAATACGGGACTTCATAACCCTATCTTGTTAATTCTTTGTCTTTCGGGAATCTTTCCCAAAATCACCTTTGTTTCGTTTCGCTTGTGACATAAATTCAATTAGAAAAATAATTAATATTAAAATTCGTTACAATTAATATTTCATTTTAACATAAAATTCTTCTTATAAATTGTTCTGGCTTTAATGTTTTTTTTTTAACTTTCCTTTTACCAAAGTTACACATATTGTCACATTTTAATTATTGAAAAAATTTAGGGTTTTTCCCCTATACTTGAAAGGTTTCCCTAATAAAAACATTAACTTCCCTTTTGGAATTAATTCTGTGTGTTGTTATTTCAGTTTGGAAGAAGTATTTGGTTACATTTAGGTTTTGGTAAGTTTTCACCACGGATAAGAAAAAAACTTCCTGGCGCCCATAGTAAGTAAAAGCACGCCCCTGTACTTTCAATCGTTTGATAATTTGTATCGATACCTCTTTTAATTTTTTTATTAATCGAACGCAGATTGGGCGTTCAATCAATAAAATTCACCAATACACGAACCCACCCATCGCTGAACTAACCGAGGGGGCAGCACATCAAATTGCTACCGAGTTGCAATTTCATTGAACGCGACCTCGATCTGACAGATCAACATCATTCTTCTCCCATTTCCATATTTCACTTTTCATCGTAACCCTGTCGCGGCACACCGGTCTTGTGCAATCTTCCAAAAATTCGTTTTCCTCAATTGTTTTGTTTGTTTGTTGGATCCGAATATCCGAAGTCGCGATTTATATATTATAAATTCAACAATCGTTCATCATAAAGTTAAATTTATTACGCGAAATAAAATTGCAACAATGTGACCAAAACGGATAACACTTAAAAAACTAATTTTGAATTAATAAAACTTACCATTTTGTTTCGTTTTGTATTTAATTTTTTTTTTTTAATTTCAAGGAATCAAAGAAAAACGTGTTTATCGCGAAGTAAGTAACGAATATCTCTTTGAAATTTATGTTACTCGTTACTTTGGGATGTATTAAAAATAAAAATGGCGAAAAGCTCGCGAAATTTGAAATATTTTTTTTTCTTTGTGGTTTCGTTTTTCGCGTTTTGGTCCAAGACTTCTACTCCTTCAATTTGGATATGAAATTTCCTTATTTTTTGTAATAAACTGTAAAGTTGGAGATAAAAATAATAAAAAGTAATCCACGGATTCGTATAAGCATTCGAAGTGGCATAAAGACATATGTACATATAGAGAATCTCAATAAGAAGTGTATTTCATAAGTCTTTGATTTGTATGACCAACTGTTTCAAAGTAAAATTTAAAATCGGTACTTTTTATATTTCATAAAAGATATAAAATGTTCTTCAATCCCTTAAAATAATGGGTCAAATAATTAAAAGTACATTTTTTTTTATTTTTCAAATTTACTAATTAATAATGCCAAGGATCAGCTTATAAATATAATGCACGACTTGATAGCAGAACTTGATCACACTCACTATGTGGTACTTATCTTGGTATTAACGCTTCTCACGTAAGTTCAAAATGTTTAAGTTTAAATAAGTAGCACAATATAAGGCGTCAACTAGGTCTCATCTTCTCATCGAACTTTTAAAATTCATTGTAACCTCTCGCCACTCTCAACCTATGATATTTCATCTGTTGATTCTGAGTTCTCTTTCTAATTCAACTTAATCAAAGCTAACTTAATAGGCTTTTAAACTATGTATATTCAAACCCTTGTATGAATCTTATTACTCCCTTACTGACGACCCTTCTTAAGTTAAGAAATAAGTTACGGACAACTTACTAAAACTCCAAACACCCTCAAATTTATTTTTTCCTTAGAAAATCGCTATATACGATGATTATCCTGACAAAATGCAGACTAGCCTTATCTCTGCATTGATGTTGTTAAGAGAAAATCCGATGATCTTCCTTAAACCTTCTATTTTCTCTACACATCATTTCCAGATTCCAACAATATATTTGATAATTTCTTCAATTAATCCTACAGAGATGATGGTGTAAATGAACCTGATCTTGAAATGTCGGCTTTCTTTCAAACAACCCCCACACATCACTCGTAACTCGTGAAATATTCTCTTGTTCGGTATGTAAATTTATATACTTAACGATGATTTCACTTCTGGCAGTTTATGAATCTCGCATTGTTTTTTTTTCAACTCTTAATTTCGCAAACAGTCATGAAATCCAAAATTATAATCCAAAAGGTAAACTCTCTTTATTCCCCGCAACTTTTTCAAAGCATCTTCAGTGCAACTCTCTTTACTTCCACTGCGTAGCGTATCAATAACTTCGCGACTACCTCACAGCTTCTTAAAGGATTAGTCGATATGAGTTTCCGGAAAAGGCGCAGATGTCGAAATTATCACTACCGACTTCGATAAAATAACTCATCAAATTACTTACCTAAAAGTAATACGCAGCCCAAATCCAACTGTCCAACTTCGTTTTTAATTGGTAATATCTTACTTAGATCACCACTTATACAGTGTAATGTTTAGATCTTCTGAGTTCGATCGATCCTATGCCTCCTCACGCAATTCTCATTTTCCCGTACATATGTATTTGTATTTGGCATTGGTAACCAGTTAAAATATCTCATATTTAGATATCAACAATCTCAGATAACTGAACAAAATTCTTTAGCGAATTAGACTTCGCATAATAAATCATTTTGAGGGGTTGAAATTGCTTTTGAATTCTTGCGGGAAATTCTTGTTCAAGTTTCTCATTCTGCTCCGTCAAACTGACAGATCAAAAATATGATCTAAGCAAAATAAAAACAGTTCGAACAAAAACTTCAAAATAAATCAACACCAAAACATTAAAATACAAGGCAAGAAATCGTATGATTATTGCGAAATACAAGTTCCGGATCCCTGCCTAAAGTGTAGTTATAATGTGATAGCTGTGATCTTTAAGGCTTTTATTCTTCCAAGACTTGAGTATAACACTCAGATTTAGACAGATGCTCCTATAATTAATTTGAGTTTCGTGGAAAGACTTCAAAGGTAATAGAAATATAAACTAAACTTTAACATCGCTGGAATCCCGCCCACTGTCTGTTTTATGTCGCTCATTATTTGTTCGCAATTTTTATAAGAAAAATTCAAAGAAATTTATAGAAAATCCCAGAATTTCAAAGTAAAGTAACAAACCTATTTACCGGACTCCGCTACGTAGCATAAAGTTTGTTAGACTTATGTTTAAGCAGTGATGTTATCTGATACAACAGTAAATTTTCCCACCTACATATATTTAAACAGAGACGTTATCTGATATGAAATACAACAACTATTTGCTCGGAGCATTAAAAGGGGTGTTCACATTCTCAAATTTGTTTGACAAAAGCACAGCATGATGAATATTAGCATTCACATTCGTCAAACATGCTGTCAAACATCACTTCGTATAAGAATTTTGACTAGAGCGGACTAACTCAGAGCATAGATGAGATCTTAGATGAGGAAATTTACTTGATTTGTATATTCCAATTCTGCAATGAAATTATATTCATCATCATCATCGGCTCGACAACCGGGTTCCGGTCCTGGCCTCTTTCAACAAGTCTCTCCACCTATCCCGGTCTCTAGCCGACGCCATCCAGTTGCGCACCCCAAGGCTTCGGGCGTCCTGGTCTACGCCATCTCTCCAGCGCAAGCATGGTCTACCACGCTGTCGTCTACCATAGAATGTACCACAAAGAACTTTCCGAGCAGGTTCCTCTTCGCTCATGCGAGCTAGGTGCCCTGCCCACCGGAGTCTACCGAGCTTAATTTTTGTCACGATATCTGCTTCTAGGTAGATTGCGTACAATTCATGATTGTACCGTCTCCGGAATCGTCCTTCCTCACATATGGGGCCAACAATTCTCCTTAAGACTTTTCTCTCGAACGCAGCTAAGAGGTCGGAGTGCCTTTTGCTAAGCACCCAAGTCTCGGATCCATATGTGAGTACTGGCAGGACCATGGTCCTGTACAGCAGCAGTTTTGAAGTTATGGTGAGATTTCTGGATTTGAAGAGCTTTGACAGACTATAGTAGGCTCTGTTGGATTTGAGAAGCCGCCCGCGTATTTCTTCTTCTATGTTGTTATCGGCTGCTACTATTGACCCAAGGTATTTAAAGGATTGCACCACTTCAAATTCGTGCTCCGCTACCTTGATTGTTTGACCAACTGTTCCTCTCGCATTCGACGCCACCATGTACTTTGTTTTACCTTCACTAATGTGCAGCCCCAGATTTTGTGCCGCCTGCTCGATCTGGATGAAGGAATCGTGTACAGCTTGTTCGGTTCTTCCGATGATGTCAATGTCGTCTGCGTAAGCCAGTAACTGGCTGGACCTGTTGACGATAGTCCCTCTTGTTGCCGTGCCAGAGTCACGGATTGCTTTCTCCAACGCCAGGTTGAAGAGGAGGCAGGCCAAACCGTCCCCTTGTCGGAGTCCATTAAAGATGTTGATTGGTCTGGATAGCAATCCGGCTATTTTTACTTGGCTTGTTACGTTGGTCATGGTCAACCTACATAGTCGTGTCAATTTATTTGGGATGCCGAATTCTCTCATGGCTTTGTAAAGTTCTACCCTGGCTATGCTATCATAGGCGGCCTTAAAGTCTATAAACAGATGGTATGTTGGGATGTTAAATTCTAGACATTTTTCCATCGCCTGCCTAAGGGTAAAGATCTGATCAGTTGTTGATTTGCCTGGAATGAAACCACACTGATATTGCCCGATGACGGTTTTAGCGTATGGGGTTATCCGGTCTTGTAGGATAGAGGAGAGTATCTTATAGGCGGTACTCAACAACGTGATACCTCTATAATTGCTGCACGTTGTGACATCTCCCTTCTTATGTATGGGGCATATTAAACCTTTTCGCCAGTCTTCTGGCATTTCTTCCTGCTCCCATACCTGTACTATAATATCATGAATTGCTTGACGTAAGGCTGGCCCGCCGTGATGGAATAATTCGGCTGGTATGCCATCGACTCCCGGGGCTTTGTTCTGTTTAAGCCGGCCTATAGCCTTCTCAACCTCTTCTATGCTTGGTGGCGGCAACATAGGGTATTCTTCTTGAAGTAGTGGAGCCTCCACTTCTGCAGTGAGCTGACCATTTAGCAATTCATTAAAGTACACTTCCCATCGCTCCAGTATGCTTTCAGGATCGGTGATCAGATTTCCCTCTCCGTCCTTGCAGTATGTGCAGCGTGGTGTGTACTGCGTCATGTTTCGGACGGATTGGTAGAACTTCCGCGCCTGGTGCGGACCTCGCTCTCGGCTGTTTTCTATTTCACAGATTAGGTTCTTCTCCCAGGCTGATTTCTTTTGTCTGTGAAGCCGTTTTTCTGTTCTTCTGAGCTCTTTATATTCCTCTTCGCGTGCCCGCGTTCTATGAGATTGTTGCATTGCTCGGTACGCAACATTCTTACGTTCAGTCGCTAGCTTGCATTCATCATCAAACCAGTCGTTCCGATTTTTACGACTGCTGCCTAAGATGGAGTTGGCAGTACTAATGACAGTATTTTTAAGACGTGTCCACTTCTCATTTACGCCCAGCATACTGGCTCCAGGACTTACTCTCCCTAAATTAGGTGTTTCTAGGGCGAGTCCTAACGCATTACCAAAGGTGGTACTGGTGTTTTCATTGCGCAGGGCAGCCGTGTTGATTTGAACCTGATCGGCGGATGCAATGCGTCTTCGCAAGGCAATCCGCCCTCGGAAAACCATACCAACAAGATAGTGATCCGAGTCGATATTGGCACCTCGGTACGTTCGTACCGTCATCAAGTTCGAGTAGTGGCGACGGTCTATCAACACGTGGTCTATTTGGTTACGAGTGACTCCATCAGGTGATACCCAGGTGGCTTTGTAGATATCTTTACGCGGGAACCTGGTACTCGCAACGACCATGTTTTTCGATGCTGCCAATTCTAAGACTCGAAGTCCATTGTCATTAGTGTTCTCATGCAAACTATGGGTGCCTGCGTAATGCCTGAATACCGGCTCCCGACCTATTTTTGCGTTCAAATCCCCAAGGATGATTTTAACATCATACCTTGGACAGGCATTGAGGGCCCTCTCGACTTGTTCGTAGTAAGTCTCTTTTTCTTCGTCTGAGGACTCCTCCGTAGGTCCGTGAACGTTAATGAGGCTGATGTTCGTAAATTTGCCTCGCACGCGAAGGGTGCATAGCCTTTCGCTTATAGCGTTAAAGCCGATGATAGTAGACTTCATTTTTTCGCTGACTAGGAAGCCTACCCCGAGCACATGGTGTTTTGTATGACAGCTGTAGTATATGTCATATTCTTTCTTCTGTAAAACACCATTCCCTGTCCATCTGATTTCTTGAAGAGCTGTTATGTCAGCTTTATACTTTGACAGGGCATCGGCTAGCTGCTGAGCAGCTCGAGCTCTATAGAGCGATCGTACGTTCCATAAGAAAATTCGTAAATCGTTTTTCCTTTTTCTTTGCGTAGGTTGTCGTCGTGAAATCAGTCCGTTTCCGAGGCTTGTTGTCGTTCTCGAAATTCATTAAGTTTTACGGGACAGGGAATTAACCTGTCGCCAACCTGAGGAACCAGCCTGATCATATTAGCCAAACCTTTTTTAAAAGGCTTGTTTCTAGCGGCCGCCGCGAAGAGGCAATGATCACACTTCCACCAGTCCCGAATAGTTACGGCACGTGCATGTTTTCGTATGCTACATGTTGTTCCCCCTATTCGTCTGATGGCTGACCGCCAATGAAATTATATTGATCTGATAAAATCCACCTGAATTACCGCTATTGGCTATAAAACTCATTTTGATATACATATTTTCTTACAATAAGTACAGCTCGAAAACTTTATAGAAACTGAAATTGGCTTCAGGCTGGACAAGCATGCGTTTTCACATTCTCAAATATGCTTGTCATGCAGCCAACATATCAAAACAAATTGACATCAATTCAGTATGCTTGACAAGCCGCGTTCAAATTATCACAATCATGCCGTGCTTGTCAAACATATTTGAGAATGTGAACGCCGCCGCTAATGGTGAACGAAAATATGATACTTCAATTTAACTCTTGGAGCCTGATTACACGATTAATGTTTTCGTTCGTTTCGTCTTTTTGACAGTTTGGATGAGTTGTAGCTTGATTCCAATACAATTCTTCACCTCATATCAATGTCATTTTTCTGTAATAGACGGTGTTCACACTAAACTAAATCCTCCAATTTTTTTGACGTTTCTGTACTCACTTCTCTATCAGAGATTTATAAACCGATTGACGTCATTACGATCTTGTACTGGAAATTGTCATCGTCCAGTTCATGGCTTGAAAGATGGAGAACGATCTATATTTTGATGTGTACATATATAGAATATTCAATTCAAAATTTGGAATCATGTGGCTTGACAGATAAAGGACAAATTAAATTTTGACGTATCGAGAATATAACGTTACAAATGTCAACCGATTGCCCTGAAAATGCATTTTCCGGTGTATAAAATAAAATGCAATCGTCCATCACTTACGTGAAGGGGATTTGTTTCAAACATTGAATGAATCTGCAATGAAATTTGACACCAGTTCTTTCGTCTTTTGAATCAATACATTTTTGACAAATTGTGTTAGAGGCGAATACAGGGGAATGAAGATATCTAGTCATTATTATCAATGGAAAGTACTGAAAATGAGATTTCAATCCATTGACAATACACGGGTACTATTTTCGAGACGCCTTAAACTTTCCAATGTAAGCACGATTTAGGTAGGAAGTACGCCATGTCCCCAATGTAAACAGGGTCTTAAATGCAATCTTCCATAAGGTAACGTCATCATTTTAATTTTATCCCCATGTTCATTTTAAAATAAATTGTTGCTAATAAGGAACGAATGCCTTAATCTGGATTATTATGTAGGATATTATTTAGGTCACACCTGTTTTATTCCTCGCCCATGCAGCTCATTTAGAAATTTTGATTTATAGCAAATACACAAACCTCCACAGTCAAAAAAAAAATTCATTGATTCAAGTAAAATAACTGGATTCTCCATCAACCAAAATTCCAACCATATAGACAGCAGGAGTTCAACTTCAAAATTCTTCTTTCCATCCGAGCGCAAACATAAATACTTATCCAAAACAACAGTTATTCTGTGTGTTCCACTTAAATTCCTGTTTCCTATTATCTAACCTGCTAGGAACAAAATGTATTTACGCTTGCGTTTTAATCCTAAGAACAGCATAAAATGTGGTGCCAAGGCCTCAGCGTTTGGTTAGGCTGTCAGGCTGTGGAAAACCAACCAACACGCAACCAAAAGTTTCACAAAATACATTTTATCTCAAAGCACTTGTTGCATTTACTTCTTAAGGAGATAATACTCGTATATAGATTTTTTTTTAATAGTCCCGGACGCAACGTTGCATTCGCTTTTACCCATTTTAAAATAGGTGTTTAGAAAATATTTTATAACATTTTCATTTTTAAATAAACAAAACTTTACGGACTTACCTCGATTATTTATTTTAATTTTAATCAAATTAAATTTATATTTGATATTGCCCGAAGAGGTAAGCCCTTAAAGTATTCGTTCATTTAAAACGTCTCAGTGCCACGATAAAAAAATCTTAGGCTAGGACCGCAGTTGCGATTTTTTGTCGAGGCGATTAAAAAGTCGTAGCCGCTACAAATTATTGTCATGCACGCACTTGTGATTTTTTTTAGCGCGATTATTTAATCGCAAAAAATAAAACACACTACTTCTTATGTGAGTGCACGCATTTGCTACAAAAAAGTAGCGACAGAAAAATCGCTTGAAAAAATGCAACTTGTTTCATTTTTATAATCGCTACGGTTTTTAAGTCGCATGTGCGTGCATTCACATTTAGGGCCATGTGTCTTACTTTTTGCGACTAAAAAATCGTGGATTAAAAATCGCAAGTGCGTGCATGCCAATTTCTCTTTGCGACTACGATTTTAAGTCGTAGTAATTTAAATCGCAAGTGTGGGCAAATCCATTTGAGTACATGTGTTTCATTTAAGTTTACGACAGTCGCATCGCAAGAAAAATGAAACAAACTGCGACTTTTAAATCGTCATGATTTATTGGTAGCAAGTGCGTTCATTCTTATTTAAATTCATGTATTCTATTTTTGTGACTAAAAAATCGTGCGATTGAAATCGCAAGTGCGGTCCTAGCCTATATCTACAACTTTTTCGTTTGTTAGAAAAGGTAAACCATCATAAGAGATATTTTTACAAAAGATAGCTTAAGAATACCATAGAACTGTCAGCAGACAATGTCAACAACCGAAAGTGGCAGGTACGAGACTAATAAGTAATGAAGGTATTATGAGTGGTGGACCGAACAGGCTAGACTCAAAATATATATGACACTAAAGCAGCACTTTTTCAACGATATCTTACTAATTCTTTCTATGTGTCTCGATCAATCACAAAGCGCCCAACACGTTAGAATAATCTAAAACCTAGCTTAAACCACCTTTAGAGTTTTAGTTATTCCAAACATAGCTTTCAAACAGAGCATTCCATTCAAGGAATTCATTTTACATGTATACTCGTATTATTGTCAGGTTTTATCAGTTTAGGCGGCCACTCCGAAGTCAGTTTTGTTCCATCAAAATGTTTGCTGACCGGAGGAGGTTAAATATGATTTGAGACTAGCTGATGTTTATAATGTATCTCAAACACCGATTAGATTTGTTCCGCCATGAAATGCTATACAACCCCTTAGATACTTAATACTGAATAACTTGCTATATGGCCTTAAAAATCTGCTGTTGTTTATTATGTCTTATTAGCGTTAACTCCTCAGACAACCATCTCTCTTTCAACTTTCAGTGATTGATTGATATGATACAAGCAAAAATTGGAACACCTACTTGTATCACACCTTAGCTCACCTTGAAGGAAAGTCTATTGTTCAATAGATTCATCAACTATTCTCTCAGGGATACCCTTAATCAGATACATTCGTCATTCAGCCCGTTAAAAGCTTTTCAAAAATAATTCTCGAAACCATAACGTCCTGGATCCAGCTATGTATATAACAAAGGTAGGTTGGTGATTGGAGCTCCAACAACGATGGAAGTATGGTCCGCAAGGTACATTACATCATGAGTAAGAAATACTAAGTTTATCAAGAATGATACTTGCCATCATTAACTTCGGTAATATGGACGAAACGGTAATATTATGCAAGATATTAAGGTAACTTTTTTTTAATAACTTGACAGCTAAACTATCATTGCAGGAATCCCTGAGGTCTGAAATGGGCTTTCTTCTGCCAACCAAAAAATAAATAAATTGTAAGGCCCAAAGCAGATGGAGGACCAGGGCCTACTGGAATACGCTTAATATTTTTTGTTGGAATAAAGAGGGCCTTCAATTTTCTGCCGATTCTAAATCGAACCTAAGCTTGCCTTGCAAGTGGGTGGATTTTGAAAAAAAAATTCAACATTTTTTGCATCAAAGAAAGCAAGCGAATATAAAATTGAAACACACGTCTTCAAGTCTTTAATTCAAGTACAGTATTTATTCATACTAAGGAGTTCTTATAGGTTAGGAATAGTTGCTTATTTTTATTTTAGTATATACCATTTTGGCTGCAATTAAACTTGACGAAGCGTCAGTACTAAAATTAGTTCATAATTCATTTGAATTTAGTTACATAATTCATTTTAATAATTAAGGATATGTTTACAATTGGTTTTTTAATTTAAACTTAATTTTTTTTAATGAAATATGAGAAAGAACTAAACAGCGAAATTATGAGAAAGGATTAAACAGATTTGAACGAAGACTCAGCCGTAATAGTCCAACGTAAATAGGTCGCACTACAACAATGAAATACCATACTTACAGAGCTGGTTCAATAATCACTAGCTTTACTTGATTTAAGATTAATCCGTCCTTATGTCTCTTTATTGGTTTAAGGACTGGTGTTTGCTACTCTAATAGGGAATTCAAGTTCACATCCTGGATATCTATGAGGAGATCAATAGAATTTTGTATGTGTTTGAAATAATTTCCGAAGCCTTTCTTCCACTCTGTTTGAAGTAGCTCAAAAACAAGCATTTTAAATGCATTCAGACGTCGAAAAACTTTGAGCTAACTTTATGTTTCATCTGCGAGAATTAGAAGAAATATTTGGGTGCCAAATAAGGACTGCACGGCGGATGACCCATCAACTCGATTTTTGAATACACTTGCTCAAGCCGATTTGTAAGAGATTACATTATTAAGATGGACAATAATTCTTTTTTTGCCAATGGCTTCCATTATTTTTGTATACGCTTCTCCAAAGCAAATGGTGGTGTGCCATTAAGAAACTGCCATTCATATATTACTCTAATGGCACGATGGCGTCATGACACAATTATTCCCCAAAAACAGGCATCCATTTACCATTTCCTTCGAAGTGTTTTGCGCGCCAACAACATTTGTTGTTTTGTTTATATGCATAGCTCCATGATTCCCTGCCCTTTTAAAGGGGTCTTTCGAAGCACAGCGATTGAATTTTTTCATCATTTCTTTACATACACTTATCGACACCAGCCTTTTTTATAGATTGTCAAATTATAAGGTATACAACACGAATCTTTTTGACAGTCAAATATTTATGCATTATTGTGCATATGTGAGTGGAACTTATGTCATATCTTTCCATATATGTCACATGACGATCTTGCATTCTCTGGAAAATCAGATCAAACTGTCTTGGACGACCTTCAAGAAATTCATTTTGTAGCGAAGTACGAACGCAATTATTGAATTCGGAAAACCAGCTTCTCTTCAAAATATAAGCGAACTGCGCTCCACAATGTTGTTTGTTTAATCAAAGTCGAACATCATAGAAAGACATAGCATGAAAACATTCACAATTCAATTCAACTTAGATGAATGTTTCCAATGACTGTAAGGGGGCAGTTATAGCTCATCAGAAAAGTCCATCAGAAAAAATTTTGTCTTCCAAATTTGACCATATTACGACTTGATTTTGAGTAAAATTTTAATGCAATTAGACGAATACTTGCTTGGACTAATTTTTACAAAAAGAATTACAACATTTTGTTGCTAAATTTACTCAGAAAATAGATTTAAATATTTTTTCTGATGGAATTTAATTTTTCTGAACAGCTGATTGCCAAAACTCAAAATATATTCCATTTCGTTTTTCTTTTGTGTTCCGATTTTTTTCTGTTCCGAATGCATCAGAAAAATTTTTTCTGATGAGACAAATTTTTTCTGATGATATGACAAGAAAAAATTGTTTGTTTTCTGACGTAAAATTATTGGTAGCTATAACCGGCCATCAGAAAAATGCTTCAGATTTCGATTGTTCTAATTTTTCTGATGGACTTTTCTGATGAGCTATAACTGGCCCCTAAATATTGAATAGGAAAAACATTAGTTGTATTCAGTGACGCTGTTCCGAACAGTTTAGAGCAGTTTGGAACAGAAAAGTACACCTTTTTGCTGTTCAATGAGAAATTTTCTGTTCTAAACTGTTCTGATTTGCTGTTCAATGAGTCTGTCTGGAACAGTTTGGAACAGCTTAGAACAAGATTTCTTGCCCTCGCTTTTTAGTTAGAGAAAGGTAGAACAGATAACTGACTGTTCTTACTTGTCTGACATTTCTCATGGAAACTGTTCTACTCTGCTCTGTTCTGCTCTATTCTGCTCTGTTCTACTCTGAACTTTTATTCACTGAACAAAACTATTATGTTTATCTCATATTTATATTGTTTTTATCTTCATATTAATTAAATGAAAATAATGATACTAATCGAATCTATAAAACTATTTCTGAGACCTTTGATCCTCTGCACAGAATGCAATAATACAAAAAAAATATAAGAAAAAATATAAAAATGTACTTCTGTATAGTGTCATTTACATTAAGAAAAGTAAGAGAAAAAAAACTAGATTTAGCACTATTTAATTGCACATTGTAAATATAATTAAAATAATTTATAATGGTTCTATTGTTTATTCTATTCTGATGATCCGAAAAAGAGAATGATTTGTTTAAGATATTTGAAAAAAAAAAAAATCAAACTATGTGGTCTTCTATTGGAAACATAAATCAATTTATTTTTTATTTGGATCTGTTAAAATCCCAATTTTTGCAAGTCAATTTTGCAAATCAATATTGTTCGGCCAAAACAATTTTGAGCTGTCAGTTTTCAAATGTGTTTTTCGGTTTGTTTAATCGCATTCCATTCACCGCGACAAAAAGAAATCAATTTTTGATTGGAATTTGAATTTGGAAATGAAAAACCCCATAAATTTCAACAACAAAAAATGCACAAACTTGTTTTAGTGTGATTTTGTTCACTAATATTCAACTTGCCAGAAAATCGAGAGTTGATGAACTTCGGAGTTGGCCCCTCGAGATTTGACCTGACAGTTGAAAATTGATTACGTTTACAATTTCAACTCTCAGTTCGCCAACTTCAAGTTTTTTTATTTCCCTTGTGGTATTTTTAACAAATAATACATGCAATGTCAGTTTTAACTTTCATAGGCCAGTTATAGCTCATCAGAAAAGTCCATCAGAAAAAATTTTGTCTTCCAAATTTGACCATATTACAACTCGATTTTGAGTAAAATTTGAATGCAATTAGAGACTTGCTTGGACTAATTTTTACAAAAAGAATTACAACATTTAGTTGCTAAATTTACTCAGAAAATGGATTTAAATATTTTTTCTGATGGAATTTAATTTTTCTGAACAGCTGATTGCCAAAACTCAAAATATATTCCATTTCTTTTTACTTGCGATATAGGTACTATAGGGCAAGTTCTGCATTTGGAAAAAAAATCGAACTCGAGATTTTGATCAAAGTTGACATTACGATGATAGCGAAGACGAAAAAAGTGGGACCGACAATTCCGTCTGTCTGTCTGTATGTCTGTATGTCTGTATGTCTGTATGTCTGTATGTCTGTATGTCTGTATGTCTGTACCTCGAACTACAGCCTAAACTACCGGAGGTATTTTCTTCAAACTTGGTAGTTAAGAGTCTTCTGTGATTCCCTAGAGGAAACATTGAAATTTTTTTTTTAGCTCCAAAACTAAAGGTACCCCCCATACACCCGTAATGCAAAATCTTATTTATCTCTAAAACGGCTCTAACGATTTTGATAAAAAAAATTAAGTGTGATATTATGGACATGGACTATATTTTAGTGAAAAAAAAATTTGGGGGGAAATGTTATTAGGGGTACCTGTCATATAACGGTTTTTTTGATTTTCGAATTTCTCACCAACGGCTCTAACGATTTTAACCAAAGTTTTTATGCAGGAGCTGTTTTGCATTTGAAAAAATATAAACTAAAAATTTTTTCGAAAAAATAGTTTTTGGATTTTTAAAAAAATAATACAATTTTTTTTTTGAAAATTCAATATCTTGAAAACCGATACACGATTAAATTTTTAAATTACGTTTTAAAATTTATTTTATTAAATACTAACAATTTGCATATCAATTTTTTTTATAAAAATTTTAAGGAAAATTTAGTACACAAAAAACATGTTTCAGTGTGTCTGTATGTCTGTACCTCTCACTACAGCCTAAACCCCTGAACCTATTTCTTTCAATCTCGGTAGTTAAGGGTCTTCGGTGATTCCCTAGAGGAGAAATTGAATTTTTTTTTTTAGCTCCAAAACTAAGGGTACCCCCCATACACCCGTAATGCAAAATCTTATTTATCTCGAAAATGGCTCTAACGATTTTGATAAAAAAAATTAAGTGTGATATTATGGACATGGACTACATTTTGGTAAGAAAAAATTTTGGGGCAAAATGTTATTAGGGGTACCTGCCATAGACCGGTTTTTTTGATTTTCGACTTTCTCATTAACGGCTCTAAGGATTTTAACCCAAAATTTTTAGCAGGAGTCCCCTTAAGTGTAAAATAATATTGTATATAAAAATATTCGAAAAAATATTTATTGAGTTTTAAAAAAAAAAAAAAAAAAAAATTTAAATCAATATCTTCAAAACCTATGAACGATTATTTTTTGAAATTATTTCGTAAAACCAATATTATTAAATACTTAAAATTCGCATCCCACACTTTTTTCTTGAAAAATTTTAGAGAAATTTCTTATATAAAAAATTTATTTAATAATAAAACGATTTTTTAAGGTTTATTTGCATAAATTCATACTTTTCCGGAAACCAGACGACAATTTTATGCATTTGAACATTATTATCTCATTAAATCCATGTTTTATATTTATAAAATGTATCCTAAATTCCAAAGTACTTTTACATAAAGCAAGTTCGTGCGATCCAGTCGTGCATTTTATTTCTTTTGTGTTCCGATTTTTTTCTGTTCCGAATGCATCAGAAATTTTTTTTCTGATTAGAAAATTTTTTTCTGATGATATGACAGCAAAAAATTGTTTTTTTTTCTGACGTAAAATTATTGGTAGCTATAACCGGCCATCAGAAAAATGTTTTAGATTTCGGTTGTTTAAATTTTTCTGATGGACTTTTCTGATGAGCTATAACTGGCCCCTAAGCAAGAAATATAGCACGCGTGTGACAAAACTTTCTCCGTACGATAAGAATATAAAATATCGAACTATGCGATGACAGGTCAAATTTGACATATTCACACTGATGTTGTCATACATATTTCAAAACTTACGTAGCAATCTTCGTATTCTTGGTCGGGCAATGCTGATCACAAACGACAATGTGGTGTATAATTTTTATCCACGGGATTATTGGCCCATATTTTTTCAAACAGTGGGAGACATCCACTGATAATGCGTATTGTCGAATGATTGAAGAGTTTGTTAATTTAATTTTAGTCAATTTACTTTCTTTTTTAAAAACAATATTTTTCGAAATCAAAGAAAAATATTTTTTTTTTTCAAAAACTGCTCCACAAATGTTTAAAAAATCCAAAAATGGTTCTGAATCGTAGATCCATTAAAACAATTTTGTGTATGCTAAGAAAATTTAAAAAGTTTTATTGTATTCACATTTTTGAAAACAAAAATTGAATTTAAAAAAAATAAATGCACGACGGGGTCGCACAAACTTGCTCTTATGTAAAAGACTAAGAATTTCAAAAATGTATGTTATCAAAAAAAAAACTGTTCATAAACATAGAATTCATTTTTTAAATGACTAAAACAATTTCTTTAGTAGTTAGAGGTAAAAATAGGATGCCATGTGATTCAAGCAAGCAAATATTGGTTCATGCAAGAACAAAAATTATAAGCCTTTGTAGTGGTTTCTTAAAAAATAAGATTTTATATACAAAATTTTATTAGTAGTACCCCTTGGTAAGTGTGTTTGACTGTCATGCGGAAGGTCTCGAATTCGATTCTCAGCCACAGCAAGAAATTTTTTTCGGGGGTGTACTGCCTGTTGCGAGGAATTGACAAATCCTCCAAGAGTATCTCTTGTCACGGAAAGTGCTGCTCATTAGCCGTTCGGAATCGGCAGAAAATTGTAGGTCCCATCCGTTCCTGGTAACATGCACACAGGAATGGTTGAGAGTTGTAAGTCACTAGGTACTGGTTCACTTCGACCTGTTGCACCACCAAATTTAATTTTAATTTTTTAATACAAAATTTTTAAAAAATTGTTCCGCCAACTCAAAGTTTTTATTATTAAACGTATACCAAATAAATTTCCAAAAAAAATATTTAACCGTTCTTGAGATATTGAATATTCTAAAAAAATGATTTTTTTTTTCAAAAATTCCAAAAATATTTTTTTTGTTTAGTTTTGAAATATGTTTTCTAAACTTTTTAGAAGCCTCTATGAGAAATTTCATTGAAATCCGTTATGTTGATAATGAGAAATTCTAAAAAATGGTTCAATGGTAGGTACAGTCACTAATATATTGATTTCAAAATAATTTGTATTTAATTATAGATCGTAAAAATTAAACGAAAGAAAAAAAATTGTATCAAAATTCTCTTAGCCGTTTTCGAGAAAAATACGATTTTCAAAACCCATTTTTCAACATTTGTATGGTGGGTACCGTTATTTTTAGGTAGAACAATTTTTTCTTTAACCTTTGTGATTATATTAAGAAGCTTTTATTTATCAAGTTTGAAAAATATCGAGCATGGGGTTTTCGAAATATTGAGTTTTTAAAAAAAAAAACTTGAAATTTCTTTTAAAAATCCTAAAAATAAATAATTGAAAATTTGAATATGTAATAATATTCAAGCTTTGGAGAGGCTTTAATATGAAAAAACATTACTAAAGTCGGTTGTACCGCTTTCGAGAAAATAAAAAACAAAAAAAATGGTTTCAGGAAGGCTACCAAAAATAACCATTTTTTGGAAAATTTTTTTCAACCATCACCTAGCTTTAACTTAATGAAATTTTAAGATTTTTCTTAAATTCTGAGGGACAGTTTTTAAGAAAAAAAATGTTTATAAAATTTCGAAAAAAAAATCTGACAGAATTGCGAGACCCATTTTTTTATTCTTCGCTATCATCGTAATGTCAACTTTGATCAAAATCTCGAGTTCAATTTTTCTTACGAATGCATAACTTGCCTTATATGTAGTACCTATAAGTCGCAAGTAAAAATCTGTTGAATGTTTCGAAAACCACATGCTCGATGAACTTTGTTAGTAATAATTTTTTGATACTATCAGAAAGATTTCGAAAAAAACAAAATTCTTTTAGTTACAAAAATAGTAAAAAAAAACCGTTTTCTAAAATATTTTAGTGTCTCGAAAACGGCTCTAATAATTTCGAAGCAAAAGTCTTGTATTAATGATGATATAGAAACAAAGTTCATTTATTTTCAAAAACATTCTGCTTTCTTATAAATCTTATGACATCTATTTAAATAAAGGACTGGTATGTTGTTACTTGGCCTCTCGGCTTAATATTTTTCTTTATTATTCAAAATCGATTATTTCTTTAGAACAAAGTTTTTAGCGGTTTTGATCTTCAAACAAAGTGTACCGGCTGATTTTGGAAAATCGTTTCGAAAATCCTTAGAGCGTTTCTTTTTTTGTTAAAATTCTTAAGATGTCAATGTTAAGATCTTATTGGCATTAAAATGTTATACTAAAACTACTTGAAACATAATTTCACCCTCAAGTACCGAAGGGAAAACGTGCTTATAATAATAATTCATACAAAAAGAAAACGAAAACGGGGAATATGTTTTTAATGTTATTTTACAACCAATAAAAGATGAAGTAAGTTCGTCTAAGCAATTTAATCCTAGATGAGTGCCTTCATCTCTATGTAGAATGACAATAATTATCGTCAATACAAATTGCTGCCGTTTACCTCGTTACCTGAAAACGCTACTCGTTGGGCTATTAAGTTTAAATAAAGATCTTAGGAATTTATGGCAATTTACTTGTAACCACTATACATTAAGTTTTGTCGACGTTCGTCGGTCTGCCGGTTAGTCGATTAAAATCGGAATGCGACTCGACTGTATATTATGATCAAACATCTAAGACCGGTTGATTATTATAAGCCAAACGACGACGACAATAACAACAACATGTGCGGATACAAGAACGTTAGTCCATAGAAATACAACCACAAGATACTAACAAACAAAAAGGTAAATAACTATAGCCTCAGGTGGGGTAGAAGAACGGGCACCAAGCTCTCTAAAATATAGACAGATAAACCAAGACCAACCAACCAACTAACACGTTTCAATCTTAACTAAAGCTAAAACTAGTTGGATTTACCCCGTTTCACTATTAGCTTGTGGCCAAAACGAATGAAAACCCGAAGATAAGTTTTATGGCATCGGCCCGAGAATATGGCGACGACAGTAAAATTATTGAATACTTCTTTTCTGGGAGATTATTTAATAAAAAGAAAAATCACAAACCTGACCAAAAGTAGGTCAGATTTCAACGCACAGCCAGGTGAAGTTATTTATACCTTTATGCAAATTAAAAAGATTCCTTGAATCGTGTATAAGATTAAGATGGGTATAGGCATAATATGCAGGGTACTCACACTTTTGCTGTTGCTGGTTGAGAATTAATAGAAGAAATAATTGTAGGGTTCCTTTATGTGCTCATACATATTTTCTATTTTCTAAAGTGCTTGAGTAAGTTAACGGCTTGAAATCTATTGGCTGACAGACTCATAAGCTTTATTCATTTTGTTTTGAATGGAAAAAAAGAAATCGGCAACCTTGACGAAAGATGGTAATCCACAGGGCATATTTATTTTTTATGTGGCACTGTCTTCGTGGTCGAGTCGTGTAAGTGAAATTTCCAAATGCAGCACTGCAAAATCTTTTGAATGAACAGTTTCCCTTTTGCTTGACTTGTTTGTTCGTACGAAGCACAATGGGACAAATTGTCTGGCAAAGTTTGAATAATTTCAATAAATCATAACATAGTAAAATTAATTTTTGTTTTTGTAAAAAATTTCAAAAACGAAATAAATCATAGTTTTTTTTTATAATTAGCGCGCACACAAGGGGTTATTACTACCCTTAAAATGATTTACACAGTACGAGCATTAGGAAAACAAGGAAGGGTTTAAAAGGAGATACCGATGCACATTAGTTTTAAATTTTTGAACATTACAATGGGAAGGAAAAATAGAGCTGGGTAAAGCATTCCACATTCGTGTAGTCCTGCTAAAGAAAGAATCTCTGTATTTCACAGTACGTCCGAAGGTGGACTCAAGGGTAAACTGATGAGCATTCCTAAAAGCGTGAGTATTGCGGTTAAATTGTTTAAGGGGAGGAATCAGCGTTGCCGATGTGGCACGATCGTGCCATTTTGACACGGAAATTTTCTCGTGGCACGGTGGCACGAAAAGTTTCAATATGGCACGTTTTTTTTTTCATTATTTTACCTAAATGCATTTAAGATAATTGACCCAACTTTTTTAAAAAATAATCCAAACATACAAAGTATTTTGCCACACTTCAATATTTTGGTATCAGAATTTTCTCATCTATTAGGGTGCGAGAAAGATGTTCTTTTTGACGACATAAGAAAAATTTTTGAGATTGAACTAGCCGAAAGTATTTTTCTTGAAGATTCAATTTTTTACAAATGACCAGAAATTTTTACTACCCTTGGGACATTTTGATATCGGTCTTGGTGCAAGTACTGTTTCAATTTTGATTTTGATTTCGAGAGTAAAATTTGTCAAAGTTGAATAGTTGAATTCAACTTGAATTGATCAATGAAGAAAATCTAAACTTATTTTTTTGGAAAAATTTAATAATGCTGGAGTCATAGGATGCATCCATATGAGACGCAAATCAAGTTCGATCGAATTGAAATCTACTGAAAATTGAGAAAATCAAAATATGGAACAATTCAATTCAATTTCACTTCGAAAAAATTAAATCGATATCGGTAAAAGTAAATTATAGAACACCAAATTTAATTTATATCGATTTCAATTCCATTTCGAGTGCAAGTCAAATGAAGAACCTGCCAGTAAGTTTTCAATAAATCGTTGATTTTTTTTTATAAAAATCGCCAAAGCTGTTTTGAGATATTCAAAACATTCCAAAATTATTGTTTGGCATATGTAGTATTATTTTAAGTTTAAAATAATTCAATTTCCATTTATTAATTCTCTTAAGAACGTATGGTCCCAAATTTGAAAAAAAATCCCTTCAGTATTTAAGACTGTGAGTGGAGGAATAAACAAAATTAAATGCACGACTAGGTCACATGCACTTGGTCTTACGTTTTATAGACTTAGAATTTCAAAAATTAATGGCGCAAAATTTTAAACAGCCTTTTATTAAGGTATTATTATGATACTAGTTAATAATTAGCTTACTTTAAAATACATATAGTTAACAAATTCATTCTTAATTTTAAACCTTCCCCGACGGGTTTTACCTTGTAGTGGTGAGGACGCTTAGGTCTATTTCTCCGGCTATATAGCCCAGCTGAGGATTTAGACAACTAAGAAAACCCAAAATTGGTGATCACAAGATTGCTTAGGATTATCGTTCCTAGTTCGTTGTAAGGTGAACAAAGATTAGGACTATCGTTCCTAGTTCTTGCAAGGCGGGCGAACGGAGACAAATAAAGTGATAAGGGGAAGTCACTACCAAAAAATAAAGAAAAGTAACTGAGATAGTTATTCTCTTTTGCTCGATGTTTTGGTTTCAGCAATCCGGATAATCGATGGTCCTACCCAGTGCCAAAAGATTAAGAAATATTGCTTAGAACTATCGTTCCTAGTTCGTTGTAGGGCGAAAAAGTTAATCATGAATATTGGTGCGGATTGTGGTTGGCTTCGGTCAGCTATGGTCTGCACCACGGAGTTTGTACTCTATAACTTAATAATATTCTTTGTTTTTCCATTTTGGGCACGAATAAAAACAAACGGCTGGGGGTACCGACTCTGGAACAGGCAACATAAAGTTGACCATGTGAAAAACATGATTCCTCCAAATTCACATCACAAACGTGAAGTGTCGCAAATGATAAACGCACAGGATATTGTAATCGTTTGAACTCAAATGGCATATCAGTTGGAATCATAGGGATACGTGGTATCAAACAAACTTCTCCTCTTGATTTAGCAGTTAAGATCGTAGCTTTAATCAAATTTGGCAATAACTTTTTCACTGCCAATCTGGTGCCATTACACAGTTTTGGTGGATTAATATTTCGCAATAATATAATCAAAGAACCAACTTTCAGATTCAAGCAATGCGGTGGCATACCAGTTAGTTCCAATGAATTTTAAAATTCATATGGATAATTCATTGCCTCATCTTGATTCATAACAGTGTTGATTACCACGTAAATCTTGCAATGTTCGATTAAATGCTTCTAGTGATTTTTTATTCGCTGTTGTACACTCATCCCATAAAATAATTGGCGTTAATCGCAGAACTTTTGCCATAGCAGAATTTCTCGAAATATTGCAAGTTGGAGTTTCAATCACCTGTACATTCAATGGCAATTTTAGTGCAGAGTGTGCAGTCCGACCACCTTCTAATAATGTAGCAGCAATTCCCAAAGATGCAAGTGCCAATACAATTTTCTGTTCCGATCGAATAGTTAGAATAGCTAAAATCAATGACATAACGAACGTTTTGCCTGTACCACCAGGCGCATCCAAGAAATATAATCCACCTGCATTATTGGAAACGGCTTGCATGATTGTGTCATATACGATGAAGTTCCGAAACATGTTGCAATTGCTCATTTCTGCGATGAAGTACAATATCACGGGATTGAAACTGATCACCAAGAATTACAATTGCAACCTCATCAATTGTGGGTGCATTTAATCGCCTTGCATGCTCTCCAAAAGGTGTTCTATCAGCCTTTATTACGATTTTGTGATTATTAGATGGCATACGATCGAGAGTAATTTTGAACAATTGAACTAATGCGTTATGCTGATGGAAAAACCTTTGTAGCTCACGAATAACATTCGAAACAATTGCACAACGTTGATCAAATTCACGATTTTCATCACCAATAAAATAAATTTGCAAAAATTGATGATCAGCGTCGAAGTATGGCAATAACGAACCAGCTTGATGATAAATCTGGCCCTGAATCTGTAACATGTATGCAATTTTAGGTAGATGTTGGATCAGAATTTTTAAAACTATCGATTACTTTATGATTCAGATTGATATAAACATGGGACAATCATGTTGAAGTAATTTCTTTAAACGTCGGCATAATTATCTCTAATAATTTTAGTAGCACTAAAAGAGGTCATTTGAAATGCCGAATTGTGTTGTTGAATATGGATCAAAAAGTGATTCGACGTTTAAGATGTCCCAAAAATAAATGAATACAATGGTTCGGGTGGAGTTTCTATTGCTGGAAATCTCACTTTGTCATTAGCACAAGACATGCCGGGCATTTCACCTGGAAAGTTAGCGGCATCACAATGTGGACATATGTATTGCGTCCATCATTCCAATGTATCCGTACATACTATAATCAATTTGACTGTTGTAATTAAAAGCAGCACGCATCATTTTAGCCAAAAGAGCAGCACGACATATTCGTGATCGGCGTGCAAGGTTCAGTACAGGTACAGAGGGTCAACAGATCTATTTCGTGCATTACGTTTACTGCGATGCATTAGCTTGTGCGCGTTCATCTGCAGTCTGTGATCGACTTAGTAATGCCACATCATTTGCATTACGCGTTCGCCGACCTATATTTGTTCGCCCGGCTTGTGACATTATTCCTTCATATAAAAAAGAATAAATCAAATTAAAAATATAAGTTTCAATTTGACAGCAAAATCCCCACTAACAAAATAATCCGACATTTATTGAATTCATTTGTTACAAAAAATGTGATAAATGAAGAACCACTCGACCGATTTTGTGCAAACTTCACATAAACCATCTACTAAATAGTCCAAACAAAGCCATAACATTTGGTTTGGATAGGTAAGCCTGTTCTTGAGTTATAGAATTACAACGAAAAGTGGCATTAATTTTTTGTATATAGATATAGATATAGATAAAGAACAAAAATAACCCAAATTAGGTACCTCGGGAATAATGAGATTTAATGAATTTATCCCCGCTAATTAGAGCCCCCAGGGTGTAAACACCTTGGACTCATTATTAATTGGGTAGGCCCTCTGTAAAGAGAGCACGAGGTGGCTGTGGTTATACCAACCAAGTCACGCGGTTGGCTATTGTCACCAACAATAGTTAGATGGAAAAACACGGACCAAGGGTGGTACTGCCTACACAGTGCAAACTTGGAACAGTATGGAGGCTGGCTTGTGCTCTGAGGCAAAACTGTACGAGACATTGATTGGTGGTAATGTCGAGTTGGTTTGTCAAGGAATCAAGATCTCGCACCTGTCGGAAGGGATTGGCAACCTTTCTTCCGAAGATTAAATTCAACTGGGACTATGTCCTGGGATCTTTGTTTAATAGCTGGTAATTGAACCCGCAGTACTTGGTAGGGCAAGTACTGAGATTGAGTCTTAATTGACAGGTGCTCACCATAAAACCTATCTTTAGTTCTTAATTTTAAACATTTTCTAAATGGTATCATACTAAAGCAATTTTCTTAATAAATTGCTTCTGAACACACCTAAACAATGACAGTTCGTTCCAGAATCAACTTTGAGGTACTGTCAGTTATGTCTGAAATTCAATTTTTTCTATAAAAATATTGATCGTAAAAATTAAGCGAAACAGAAAGAAAATTGTTTTCGAGAAATAGCTATACGTTTTTCGAAAACTATTTTTAATATTTGTATAGATCATATTGAAGATAATATTACAAAAATTATTAATTGCCAGGTTTCAAAAAATATCCAGCATGTTGTTTTAAAATTTTTGAGTATTCAATTTTTATTGTATAACTTGCCATGTTCTTCAACGCAGGCAAAACCATTGCGTAAGGTTTTCCATCTATCCTACTCTTCTGGTATCTTCCCTAATGCATGGAAAACAGCATTTATCCCGCCTGTCTTCTAAATATCATTCAATTGCACTCATTTTGAAGAGAGTAAGATTATTGCACTTGATATTTCAGAAGCATTTGATACATTTTGGCATTAAGCTCTCTTATCGAAAATGCTGGTGTGCCACAGTGCTCCGTTTTGTCTCCGAATCTGTTTTTATTTATAAGTTTATTTATAAGGAACGAAAATCAGCATAGAATTAAATTCTTCATAAGCTAATTGCTATCACCTGTCGTTAAAGCGGAAACATTGTGTGCTATCCATCGATTTCTTGTAATATTCCAAATCTCGCCCTTTCGTAACTATACTTGTCCCACTGTGAAAATACTATGACTGCGACGCAATGCCACGACGACGACGCTGTGCATTGCGGGTACCTTATGTTGCAGGTGCAAGCAAGTAAAGATACACTTGTGTTCAGCTATTGCCAGTCAAATTGAAATAAATCTAAAGAAAACAAGTAAAGAAAAAAAGATACGTTAGCTGAATATTGTTCGTCATACCCTGATAGGTTTGAGCGCGCTAGCTAGCGAATGCAGCGTGCATTTAATCTTGGTATAGGTTAAGATATAAAATATCTTTGTTTGTATAGGCCATATTCCGATACCTAAAAGTTATTTGAGTTGCGTTTGAAGTTTCTTTCAAAATTATATTAAATCTATCTACGATTGTCTTTCTTATACTTTTTCTTTGAACTGAAAGAAAATAATGGTAAGTTAGTCCATTGATTATTTTTCTTTTTTTAAATCTAAAAAAAACAATAGGGAGTATCATTAACATATCCCAGTAATTTAGTCAAAGTTCCGATGTATAAGCATTTGCGGTGGTAATTCGACTAAATTACTATAATTCTCACCCACGGATGCGTATCGTAACGGAACATGTGGCTATACCTATCGAGTTTTTTTTTCCCCTATGGGCTTAAGACTTTATATTGCCTAAGGTATTTTTTTATGTAAGTTATTAAAAACTTTTTCATTTTAATTTTTACCTAGCCCTCTAGCTTCGAGGAGTGGTATACCTTTCTTTTAAAAGTTGTTACCTAGTCGTAAAAATATTTTACTTAAGAGTATTTTTCAGTAGCTGCCAATAAGTGATTGTTTAACTGTTATGAGCAAGTTAACCAATTTCCATTGACTAGATACTATTGATGTTTTAGAAATTGCAACATGGCTGATCAACGATTAAGCAGGTAGCACCTTCCTAAATTAAAATTTTTAAAAGGTGATTTCTGTAACTCTTACAAGATTTACGCAGCAAGTTAAACTTGAATATGATTTCACTTAAGTGATAGAGTACTGTGGGTTATACGAACTTGCTAGTATTACCCAAGTATGTTTTATTTGAAAGGCATGTTGGAATGACGTGGGTCTTGTTTTAAAGTTATTTATGGCAAATTATTCAATCATAAAAAATCGAACCCGAGGTAGATTTACATCAAACTTGACATAGATATGATAGGCTTCATCGATTTTTTTTAAGGTTTTCACTTTTTGGACACTCCCCAACACATTTAACATTAAAGGACCAGTTAAGGTACATATCTTACTATTCTTAAAAATGGTTCCATAGATTTGAATTTTAAAATAATCTACGCGCATTTAATATATTTGACATGCTGATAACTAGATACAACGGTATCAAGTGGATAAAGACGGCTTGTTTAACTATTTCCTATCGTTTAAGGCAGTTTTCAACACATAAGACGCAAAGAAAAGAAACAAATGACTTAACTCCAATTTGATACCCCCGTTATGAAGGTCCCTTGTGGGAAAGGTATTGGTTAGAAATGCAAATGAAAGTGGCCATTTTCTGACCATGGCAACCTAAAAAAATGAGTCCAACCTGCGGTTTCGTTTACATGTTTGATGATAAGCTATGAGGTAAGAGTCTTTCTGTCTTCAAATGTAGGTGGTAAGCCGTGACGTAATGCTTATTGCGTAAGATTCCCAGTCGCTGTCACCAAAAGGCAAACATTTCTTTTCAAATATACCTCTTTCGTCTTTCGAGGAAATGAAAAACCCTTCAAGAGCTTATAATTTTAGCGGTTGGGACTTGGTAGAAAAAAAAAATAAAGTCTCCTTGCATAATGCATTTACCTTTTTGTAATCAAGTTTTTGACATTTAGTGAGTTTTTAACACTATCTGAAACAATACTTAATAGCTCCAAGAAATATGGTACCTACAATAGAACCAAAGTTACCAATGACATCCAGCTGTCAAAATATTAAGTTAAATTTGGCATTTCATACAGACGAAAATAAACAACGCCCTTACTAATTGGGTTCAGGAAATTTTGGGCGGAGTTCCTGATTATGGCCAAAAAATCATCTTCTTGAACGAAGCTCACTTTTGGGGCAGTGGCTATATCAATAAGCAAAATTATCCGTAATGTAGCGAACATAATCCACAAGTGTTCGACCAAGCTTCAATATATCCACAAAGATTGACTGATTGATACGGTTTATGGCATGGCGGCATCATCGAACCTTATTTGTTTCGTAATGAGAAATGAATTATAGAACGACGTTGATCGAGTTTCTGCGGCCAGAATTTGACAACATCGACATATCTGAGATGTGGTTTTAATAACAACAAGCTTAATGTCACACAAGCGACGAAACGCTCGAATTAGAAAGGAGATTATTTTCTCGTCAAGACGCTTCTGCCGGGATAACAAGCCGAGTTATTAAAAATTGAACCAAACGACCGTTTGAAACACTGCAAGGTATACTAATAAATCTTCATTTAAGATTCAACACCTATGCGTCAACTCAGAGTCAGGTGGCAGTAAAAAAAAAGTGGTTCATTTGGAGGAACTGTTAATTACGATTCTTAGAAGAAGAAAACTGTTTATCAAACTGAATTTGAGATCAGATGTCATTGAATTTAACATAATCACCAAATTTAAAAGAGTAAATGTAAAATTGAACAGAAGTGTTTTTAACGTTGATTAATAGTTTAACAAAATGAAGCCAATAGTTTCAAGTGCCACGAAAAATTCTTAAATTTCTTTCCAAACCTATTGGCTCTTATTTGTGTCTTTGAACATTTGATGTAATTTTAATTAAAAAGTTGGACGTGTTAAAATTTGTTTAGAAAACTATCTGGTCAGTAATCTTTTGTGAAAATACAACTATTGTAGTTGACAGTTAATCTAAGACAAACTCAAGTTATGTTTATCTGTTGATAATCCACTTGTAACAAAAGTCATAAATATGAAGTTTGAATTCGGTAAGAACTTAAGCATATGAATGAAAAAAAGTAAAAAATAAATTTAAAAAATATCAGCAAGCTCGAGACGTATTCGCCTTTCATCGTTTTTTTTTTATCGTTCTCTTTTTTCACTGAGTCACTTCTTTTTGGAATACTTGACAGTCAAAGTATGAGAGTAAGTTAAGCGTTGCCATCTACTTCAAATTCAAATCTTATATTAATCAATTCACAAATGAAATTCAGTATACGAGGGTTGGTGAACAAATCTCCCTGAAAAAGTAAGGTAAGGACCACTCTCTTCGACATGGAAGTATTTTATATCTTAAAAAAATCTCCTTTTAGCTCGATACACTTGATTCAACGAATCTCCAATTTTTCGATTCCCTCAAAATAATACGATTTCTCCAACCCTTCAAAATAAGAGTTTATTTCTACGGTGACCTTTTCATTTGACCCAAATTTCATACCTCCGAGTCATTTCTTCATGGTTGAAAACCATAGCTGGGCACCGTTAATCAAACAGTTAACTTCGTTAATCGTTAATCCGCTACTAAAAAAGTTAGCTTCGTTAAACGTTAAAGCGTTAAATTTCGGAAGAATTAACGCAAGTTAACGTTAATCGTTAATCCGTTAACATGTGATAAAAATTGCATATTTTATTTTTTTTTACTCTGAGCACCGGCGCTAAGTATTGCGCAACAAGTGTACGGGTAGTGTACGAGTACGAGCTCGTGTTGTTCCTTGAAAATGTTCGATCAACACGTTGAGCAACATTTTCAAGATAAGGTGTTGCATATTATTTGTTCAACGCGTTGATCAACTTTTTAAATTTCTTTGGGATTTCTTGACGTAATATTGTGTTGCGTTGCGTTGTGTCTACGTGGTTGAACTATTGCGTTGCCATGAACTTGCAGTTGTTGCAACTTGCAAACTGTAGTTTATTTTGGTTTTTCGTCATGGAAGGTGATAAAAAATCAGAGTGGACTACGGAATTAATTTTGCAAATGATTTCAGCAATTGAGGAATAGCCCAATATATGGGACACTAAGAGCCCCTCTTATAAAAATCGAGATGCCAAGGAATTGGCTTGGTCTCAAATTTCCTCGAAAATGCAATTGCCTAAACTTTGAATTCAAATTCAACGCGGTCGGATCAATCGATTTTAATTTCTCATATATTTCATTGAAAAACAATTTTCTTCGCGACTCAAGAAAAAATCATCTACCCAGAATCGTCTTGATTATTTTTTCTTCCTTTGTCGTTCATTTTCTAGCGGCAGCCACTTTTTTTTTCTTAGAGGAAATCATACTCATACGGAACAAATTTAGGAATATTTTAAAGCAAAGGCGTGCGTCGACAATAGTATGTACCGAACTGAAGTCAAAATTATTTCAGGTTTGACGTTTGAGTTTTTTGTTTATCGTGGTGCGTTCAACGCGTTCCCCAACGAGTGATCCTTGGTTAAGTGTACTAAGGTATTAAATCGTTCATCAACTGGTTGAGCAACAATATCGAAAACGCAGTTGATCAACTCGAAAAAAAATTTTTTCTGTCAAAATCGAACAAGTTTATCAACTAGTGTACGAGGTTATTCAACATTTGAGTAAGTTGGTAAACTAAGTGTACGGAGCTATTCAACATTGGAATAAGTTTTAAGAGTTGATCAACTAGGTGTGCGGGGTTAAGCAACATATGGGAAAGTTGGTCAATTATGTGTACGGGGTTCCAAACGCATTTTGTTCAACTTTAGCTGCTCAACGTGAATTACGTAAGTTGCTGCACTAGTGTAAGAGGTTTTAAATTCGTTTATCCAACGAAAGAGTTGAATAAAAAGTTGAACGAAGTTGGTTGAACTTATCGCGCACATAGTGGACGACCGGCATAATGAAATGATCAAACGAAACGAATCTCTTCGCAATTTTCTCACTCGCACGCGCCGTCAAAATATAATACGTACCTAGCTGTTTTTGTTTCACCCGCGGCACGCGTCGCACGGCTCTTGTCTCATACTTGCCTGAACCTGTTTTTCGCGCCGCGCGGTAAATAGTAGGCATTGGATTAACGATTAACGGACTTAACGTGGATTAACGGATTAAACGTGTCCGTTAACATTTTTAAAAGTTAACTTAAAAGTTAATCCGTTAATCAAAATCTTAACTTCGTTAATTAACGATTAACGGATTAACGAGTTAATGCCCAGCTATGTTGAAAACAAGAAAATGTAGCAGGAAGCTACGAATAATCCGGAGAATATGCTGAATGAGGGAAAAGTTCGTAGTCTTACTCATGCAATTTTACTGTGGACTTGTGCGCCGCCGCGGTGCATCTTTCTGTTGGAAAACTATTTTTTTCTTCGCCAAATACCGCCGTTTTCGTTTCAAATCAGCTTGGCATCGATCTAACAGCACTGCGTAATATGTGCTGGTGATCGTTTTACTCTTTTCAAGGAAGCAACACCGAGCGCACCCCAAAACAATGTGACCATGACCTTGTTTGCCGACAAACCTTCCTTGGATATTTTCGGCTTCTGATTTAGCGCAGTCCATTCTTTTCACTGCTCCTTGTTCTCTGGTGAATCTATGTTTCATTACGAAACGGCGCAAAAAATCGTTTGAATTTTTCTTGAACGTGGCTTAACATTCCGTTAACGTTGTCAAAAGTTTTAATATTTATGTAAAATCGAAAACACTGATCTATCTGTGGTATCTCACGCAAGCTCTTGCACCCTTACTCGCCGATCGTCCAGTATCAAACGGTGGATTTTATAGATCATTATTTGTGGTTAACGATCATTTGGACGAGCAGAACGTTCGGCATCCCTTATTCTATAACGAGCGCACCGAAATTGATTAGACCAGTGTGGAATGGTTCCACTCGATGGTGGAGAGTTTTCATGATAATTGTAAAGCTTTTGTTATGTTTGCTTGATAGTGTTCTATGAGCTCTCGAAATTCACTTTTTTTCATTTTTACGAAAACGATCGTAAGCGTCCTTATAAAATGGCTACCACAACAAAATTATTTGACAGATTTTTCTAAAAATTTGGCTGCGTTCTTTTGGGAGATGCTTCTTGAAGAACAACATGATGGATTTTAGGTAGCCACCACACTATATTTTTTTTTTTTTTTAAGACTTATTGACCTCCTCATGGGAGGTCTTTTCGATGTTGATGTTTTCGAGTTAGTTGTCCTTTAAAGCACTTCAACATATTATGGCTTGACAGATTGTTACAAATTCTGTTTTAAACTATCATTTTCTATGATTTTCAGTTGGGTATGATGAAGAATTCTGAAAACTCTCTTGCGATTTTTTTGATTGAAAAATATCAAAAGAAACGCATTGAAGTATACCTATATTCTGAGTTTTCGTTTAAATTTGCGCATGTTTCAAAAGATACAATATCGGTGAACTGTAATTATTTGTATGAACATACAAGTACATATGTTGTTACTGGTAATTCTGATAGTTGGTTTCTGATATTCATGAACTCTTTTTTGTAACTAGGAAATACTTGTATTTTGTTTTTGTAAATTCTGACATCGACATTCTAAGGTGAGCTGTATATTAAATATTTTTTTTTACTTCATTGCAGAATAAAATCTGATGTTATTTTTGCTTACTATGGAAAGCATTTTTATTTGCATTGCATTTTCACTTTTTAAGACAGTTTCGATTAATGTTTTGAAGAGTTTTTTTCGATTTCAGAAATGTGTAGGTATGAAATACATATGATAAAAAATCACACCTATCAACATGCATAAATGTTTAAAAACATTAAATGTTTAAGAAAGAATGTTTCCATATTTTATTGAAATCTTAAAGTAGTGAAAGCGTCAGAAAATCCAATTGAAAGCAACACAAGCTACTACATTCAATGTAAAAGCAATGTATATTTTTAACAACCGAATAAAATATATCAGTTAAGCCATATTTGGTGTAATACAATTTTATAAAACTTTTTTTAAATAAATCCTTATAAACGAAATCAATTCGGTTTTAATTAAATCGATCAATAGCCAGATAATCGGACCATTTTTAGCAAAAAGTTTCTGTTAGTGAGAATAATATTAAGAATCTAAGACATTAAATACATACAAAGTTTATTTTTTTATTAATTATTTTCCTTAAAAAGGTTTATTGATGTTTATATAAAAAAAAATACACGAATGGATCGCACGTTTTGGCTTTATGTACGATAATTTTGGAATTTAAAAATTGTATATATGTATAGAAACATTTATGTTATAGGAACAAAATACATAAAATTCGTTACTTAAATTGCAAAGTCTTTTCCTAAAATAGTTTGAGTTAAAAAAAATTAATGTTGTTTGATTTCTGAAACAAATTTGAATTTATGCAAACAAAATTTATGAAATTGATATTTACTAGTCGATAATATTTACTAGTCGATAACACCTGGTATTGCCCGTATGTTTTTTAGTTAAACTTTATATGTAATTGCAATCTACAACCCTCAAACTGAATACTAAAATCAAGCAAAAAAATGATTTAAAATCATGAATCGAAAAATTTAAGTTACGCATGACACTTTTTTGTTCAAACTACTTTTTATGTTTTTATTATTATTTAGTTATATTTTTTCACTAATTTTTTAAAAGGGTTGCTTAAAACTAATCTTCTTTCTCTTCGTCATGTGTTTCCTCCTCGTTTCTCTAATATCGTACTTATAAGCAAAAAATATCATCAATGACCTTTATGTGTAAGTAGGTAAGAGAGAATCTTGAATCTTATTAATATAATGATAGATTGAGCTGAAGGGAATAAAAAGCCAATGTAGCAACGAATTTAGGGAATAAACAAAGATATGTAATACTCTTACTGATAACAGACAATTGCGTTAAATGCTTTGTAAGAAAACAACGAAAAAACATTTTTTGAATATTTACTTCGGTATAAATTGCAAAATTAATTACGAATTATAAATTTCTAATGAAAAAAACACATCAACTGGAACTTCACACGTACCCTTCAAGTCAAATGTAAAGTTAATACATGAACACACCTATTTTCAAAAGTTAGGGAGAAAATGTTCGTTCATATAATATAATCCACATATAATTAAAGAGTAGAATCGTTTTGAAGTTTCTTTTATTCGTGTAGAGCGCCATTATCGATTTGGATTAGATTTTCGATCCATGAGTTGTACCATCGGTTTAGAGTTGAATTGAAATTAAATGAAGAAAAAATCTGTTTATAACAACAAAATAATAAAAAACGAAAGAAAATATATTAAAACGTGACTACTGTGTCTATCCATCAAAGCTAAGGGTGATTCAAGTTGGCCTCAACACTTTATAGGCAATTTATACATTGCAATGTTTTGGTTGTTTTTTTTTGTTTTTTTTTACAACTGCACAAAAATATTTATTTTGATTTAAGTGTTAATAGCAATAGTGTTATGTAACTTTAAATTTTTGAAAATTCTAAACTGTAAAGCTGCTTTTGAGTTTACTTGAATTGAATTTATTTAGAATATCTACTAACTCTGGGATACGAGTGAGTCCAGGACTGAAAATTTTACCCTTTTTTATGACAAAAAATATTAGCAGGTATTAGAATATTTGTGCCCAGATTTCAGTGCTGGTGGTAACTTTGAACTAAACCTGCAATTAAATTGAACCCAAGTTATTTCAACTTAGAATTAATATAAATTTTCAATTGCCAAATATCTATCAAAATCAAAGTGAGACAATGTGAGGAAATGTGTTTTTACTATCGAAATAGAGATGTACATGCGGTAATAAGAAAAGGGTGATTTCCATATCAATCGGTTAAAATCAATGTATCTCTCACAAAATACATAATTCTTTTTAATGAATTGGAAAATATTTATGGAAACTGGCACATCGGTAGATTTTGGGAGGCTGAAATCTCTTTACGGATATAAAACCTAATGTCGCAGTTTATGGCTTTTCAGTAGAATGAATTTGAATTTGAAAACAGACACCTACTGCCATATTATTCTCTCGATACATCCAGATTAAAATTTAATTCCGGTTGTATTCACATTATATTTCTATAATTTATATCCGCATTAAAGAATCCAATCCAAATAATATGCCCGTTAGACTCTGGTTTTAATAGAGTACAGAGCTCATCACGGGTTTCATTGACAAAAACATCGTCATGAAAAGTCACAATCTAAGCAGACGCTTGTAAGTGCACATTAAGTGGATGGCAAATATTAACATTGGCGCTGTTATCGTTAAGATGACCATAAATAAGAAGAATATTAGAGAAACGTTAAAACACTCAAAAATGGAGTTCCTCAATATGTTTCCATATTATTTTTTTTAAAGTATGTTTTTAATTTTATGAGTATAATTAATTTAGCAAATATAATATAACAGATAAGTAAAACTTTCAATTTTATATTATTTTGAGTGTTGTTTTTTGTTTGTTTATTCGTTTTAATGTCATATACAGCCAAACTAACAAACAAACAAAAGACCACTTTTATATAATAGTATAGATTAATAATTTACAAAAAATAGGCCTAAAGAAGGGTGTAAGCTCACCCGAAGCATTGCAGCTCTATTGATTGTTGAAAGTCAATATTGAATATTGATCTAAAGCCAACTTAAGGAAATAAATTAACAAAAGCAAAATGGTCACGAAAATACGTCACATTTAAGAGTCTTATTAGTCAATTAATTTTATATACATACTAGATGACCCGGTAAACTTTGTATCACCTTCATATATTTTTGGGAAATGTGGTCAAAACTTAATACAAAATTTTTATCTACATACATTAAATACAACACAGTTATTCAATTAATCAATTTAAGACTTTCTGATGTACTATATTTTTTGTCTTATTTTGCGGTGCGTAAATATATAAGAAGATAGTTTTCCGACTCGCAAACTCGCAACTTATAATTGCCCATGCGCGAAACAGGGAAACTTCAAGTTGATTCCGTAAACTTTAAAAGACTGGCCTTGTCATCGCAAAGGCCAAACGGACGAAAAAATGGCAAATCCGTTGGAATTATCGGTATACGCGGGATGGAGACACCCTCTCGTTTGTATTTTCCCTTGATGATATTGGCCTCGATGACGTTATTCATTAGGTCGAGGTTGATTAATGTTAGGCAGAATAATCAAAACTGATCCTACTTTTAATTGTAAATTCTGAGGTGGTAGTCCAGGCAAATTCAGGGAATTTAAAAGCTCTGTGAAAAAGTTGCCTACATCATCCTGGTTTTTAATAGGAGTGTACTTACATATTGCCACAAATTAGAGAATTTTAAGCATGCGTTTAGTTCGTCAGCAACAGTTGATCGGGGAATAATTGGAAGAGTCTGACGAAAATCACTTGACAACCGAATCATGGCTCCACCAAAAATGTTTTGGCTGTCACGAAGATCTTTTAACGTTCTGTCCAGTGCCTCGAATGATTTCTTGTATACATCGTACATTCATTTCAAACGATCAATTTGCGTATCTTTTGAATCATCGCCATTGCGCTATTTTTGGCGATGTTGCAAACTGGAGCTTCGTTGATTTGGATGTTTAGTGGAAATTTCTTGGTAGAATGTGCACCTTCCACCTTCTAACAATGTTGCAGCTATTCCAGATGAAGCCAATGCTAGGGCTACTTCATTTTGCGATCTGATCTTTGCCAACAGCAATGAAATTAGAAACGTTTTTCCAGTTTCCCGGGAGCATCAAAGAAGTAAATTCCACCAGATCTACTGTTCACAGCTTCAATCGAAGTATCATATGCAATTCTTTGCTGTTCATTCAATTGCGGAACGTTTTAACGAACTGTTTCGGCCAATACTTCAGTACCGTACACTCAGAGAAAAATACCATAATATTAATGGGAATTCCCATTGTATCAATGGTTTTTTACGATTAAAATTAGTCAATGGGACGTACACCATTACCGTAATAGTTTTGAAACTATTATTTTAATGGTACGTGTGTACCATTGTTTTAATAGTTTTGTACTTTTAAAATAATAGTCTGTCTTATTAAAAAACAATGGTTTGTACCATTAAAGAATTAAATTAATAAGGCATGTCCCATTGAAAATCTATGTGATAATCACATTGTTTCAATGGTCGAATACCATTGTTTAATTTCGAAGTTCGAACTCGAAAGTATGTATTTGTATATGAATTTATAGTGGGTACTATTGATTCAATAGTATTATCTTATTATTTTTATAGTATGCATTTTTGAGAGTTAATAGTACGCATTATTGTCTTAATGTGATAACTATTAATTTGATGGTGTATATCCCATTAAAAACTAAAGGGATACCGCATTAAAATAATCGGGTAATACTATTAAAACAATAGTATAGCACTATTGTATTAATAGTGTAGTACTATTATTTTAATAGTTAAGTACTATTGTTTTAAAAGTATAGTACTATTGTCTTAATAGTGTTGTACTATTGTTCTAATAGTATTGTACTATTGCTTTAACAGTATTATCTAATTATTCCTACAATATGTGTTCTTCAGAATTAATGGTACACACTATTGATTTAATGATATATCTATGTATGTATCAATAAGTAAAAATTCCCTTTTGCTTTTAAAAGGTTATATACTATTGATATTTAATTGAAAGATATTTCATTAAAAAAATAATACGTACCATTATATGTATTTCCAAAAATACAAAACTGAAAGTAAAAAGAATATTTTAATACGTTAGATCCAAATCCTTTTAAAAATATACTTACTTTTCCATTATAAAGAGTCAATGTAGTACATAACCTGTTAAGTAAAAAATCTCCAGAAAAAGAGAGAAATTACAAAAAAATTAAGTAATGTATTTTATTTCAAACATTTATTATATTATTTAAAACATAACAATTTTAATACTACTTAAAAACAAAATATTTTCCTTAAAATTAAGTATTAATACCGGTTTTGTTTTTTTCCTTGTTCGTTGTTCTCATTTAAGTGCTACAATGAATAGCATTGGTGGCTTCTGGAATGTCCTTCATTTGTTTATTTGATTCATCGAGGACATTTTTTTTTTAAATGTTCCAATGCGCCCTGCCTCTTTTCTGCTTCCAGCCTCAGTTGCCAAACCCGACTATTGTAAAGAAATAATCTATTAATAAAAAATATACTATTAGAATCTAAAAGAACTGATATTAATTGATGCCTATATGTACTGGACTAATCCAAAAAATTGTAGAAAACACTAATTTATTAATTATTCTCTATAGTTTTCAAAGCAAATTCTATAATACATACCTGAGTTGCACTCGTTTTAGATTTATACAATTTCCATTAATTTAGACTTCACCTACTTTTAACTTTGATTTAAATTAAATAAATTGCGTATTTTTGCACTAAGAACTGCTCTTGATTACGAACAACAAAAGAATGACAACATTTTTAACAGCATCAGTACTCAGTAGGTATATAGACTATTGTAATGCGATAAACTATTACTTTTAATGAAGTAATGTGGTACATCCTATTAAAATCTTGAGATGTTTATAATTTTAATGGGATATACTATTATTGCTTCAGAATAATAGTTTATATATTATTAGATTCTAACGGAATTTTATGAAATGATGCCTAAATGTAATGAGATATACTATTAATGTTAAAAAATTATTGGGACTCACACTATTATTAGATATGTTGAAAAACTGTTGATTTTAATCGGAAAAACTATTATCGCTTTGAAGTAATGTGATATGCACTATAAAAACTTAACGGAACTTTTATGCAATGATGGAATTTAACTCGATTTTAGCCAATTCTAAACATTTTTAGAAAACATTCAATAATTCAATAATTATTATCAAAGCAAATTCTTCAAAATATATGAGTTTCGTTTTATATGCCTATATAAATTTCTTTTAATTAGACTGCCCTTCCTTTGCCTATAATTTTATTTCACTACAAATTGCACTTAATATACTGAAAGTGACTCTTATTTTTATATTCCATTTCATTGAAATCCATAATTGAAATTTTTTTCTTTCGATTTTGAGACATTGGCGCAACCTTTTACCAATTGATTTTTAAAATTTTACTGATCTTTTGTAAGTTAGTCCAATCATGGAAATAAATAATTAAAGCCATTTTATTTGCAAGAAATTATTATTTAAGTCAAAAACTTATACAAAACAATACAATTTATATTATTTTGTTGTTTTAAACTAACCTGGGGCCTATTGCACCATCTTACAAAATTGTGATTACAAGCATTTTTTTAACAAATTTGTAAAAAATCGAGATTTTTTCATTTGTAATATACTTGTTAAACACAAATTTGTACTTGTGAATTACAAGTCACAAATTTGTTGACAAATAGAATTTTTCGTTGCACAAAAAAAAAGTTGTAATTGTTAATTACAAGCTAAAATTTGTGAAAATCGTTCTTTTTTTTGTGGGTTTCTGTTACACCATAATAAAGCGATCACAAAATTGTTTCAGTTTGTGAAAAAATTCTACAGGTGAAAGACCGTGTGTAAATATTTCTACAAGTTTGTTAACACACTCATTTGAACATGGTGCAACAAAAAATCGTATACAGGATTTGTATTTGTAGATTACAATAACAAATTTGTGGTTATAAATTGTAAACTGGTGCAATAGGCCCCTGGTGTTTTTTTTTACTATTTTATAGTAGATTTGGGGACATTTTGTGTTATTTCAATATTAAATTGTTGATTTGTTAAAACCCTCATCAAAATCTTGTAATTTTAAAAGAAAGTGTTTAGTGGCACCCTATTTTATTAAACTGTAACAAATTTACAAGAATAATAGGACGTACTATTAATGTTGAAAGTAAACATTTCTAAATCAATAGTATATCTAATTAAAAGCAAAATGAGTACTATAAATATTTTAAATAATACTATAAAATCAATGGTATTTTGATATTATTATTATGGGACGCAAAACAATGTTGACAGATCTTCCTGTGACAGGGTGCACTGCTTGCTATAAAAATAATAACAATAAATTATTACCTAAATAATAATAATAGTAATAATAATAATGATACAAAATACTTGATTCTATATTTGTTTGTGTTCCATCACTTACAATTCATAGCATTATATCACTTTTAACTTTTCACTTTCACGAAACTGATTTTTTTTTTCAGAGAAATTAAAAATCTTAAAAATCAATAAAGCCATACAAACAATCCAATTAGGAAATTATCACCGAAAATCTTTATTTTGGAACAATACCCCCTAATGGTGTTCCAAAGAAATTGTAGAAAGTTCCCATCGATATCAATTTTACAGGAGGTGGAACCAAAATGGTTTTTCAGGAATAACTTCCAAATAGTAAGTTGTAAAAAAAATGTAAAGAACATATTTGTAGCCTGGAAAATTCCCTACAAAAACATTAACATATTTTTTTTATAAAAATAAATATTTTCGAAAAAAATCAATCGCGTGGGTTAAGGGTTTCACTTTTCTATTAGTGGGGTGGTTTAGTTAAAAAATTGTTTGTGATAAATTGTTAGAACATTATATGAATATGTTTTTAAGACATTGAACCAACCTGCTTGTGCACCCTCTTGGACATCTTAAAGTGGGAGGGGGAAATAAAAAAAAATATAGAAAAGTAAAATCCTTAACTCTTCCGATTGGTTTATTTCGAAAATGGTTATTTTTATGAAAAAAAGTATGTCAATATTTCTTGTAGAAAATTTTCTAAGCTTAAAATTAGTTCTTTCCATTTGTTTTCTAAAACTTACCGTTTGCGAGTTATTCTTAAAAAAACATTTTGGAGGGCCTACAACCCCCTAAAATTGTTAACGATGCTCACGTCGATTAGAACTCTTGATAGTTTCTTAAGCACGCCATGAGCAGGCTTTATACCATAATCCAGATTTTCCGTGTCTTTTCCGACTCAAATGCTGGACAGGTTTCATCTAAATCGAAATTAATTTGTTATAAATAATGAAACATAAGTTTGATTCAATGGGATGAAAATGAACAATGTACTTAATAAGTAATTCTGATAACGTTTCTTTTATTTTTTAACCACAATTACTATTTAAACTTAGTCCGTGTTCTAGAAAAAAATGTTAAAATTAATAGAATTTCTTATTTAAAAGGAAATTGTGTACTTTACATTTATAAATCCGACGTTTTTCGATTTAAAAACATCGAGATGTAATAATTAATTTTTTTTTTGTTTCGCAGTTATTCAATTATGTTACTATTAAAACAATAGTCCGTATTATTAAACTTATCTGTTAAATTAATGGTATTTCTTATTAAATTTACGCTGTATTTTATATTTTCAGCAAAAGTTTCGAATATTCGAAAATATATAAATTTAACACATTGGTTTAATGGGATGTACTATTAATTAGTTTGTTTTTCTGCTTTCGTAAACATTTCATTACATGTAACTATTAAAACAATAGTCCATATTATTAATATTAATAAGACAAATCTTATTAAATCAATGGTATTTTCTTATTTAATTAATGATGTGTACTTTATTTCGAAAAATAGTATTAATGGTATTTAGTTAATAGTAAAATACTATTCTATTAATGATTCACACCATTGAACTAAAGAGACACACTATTAATATGATGTGTTTTCAATGGTATCGAAACTATTGAAAATTAATAGTAATATACCATTACAGTAATATTACGTGTTATTAATTGTTAATGGTGGAATATTATTGAATTAATAGTCTTTCCCATTGAATTAATAATACGTGTCCTATTAAGATTAATAGTTTCAAAACCATTGTATTAATAACCCAAGTACCATTGAATTTACTAGAAAACCATTGTTTTTATAGTAAAATATTATTAAAAAGCGTCTTTTGAAATCAATGGTCGTACCATTGAAAAATCAATGGTATATTTTTCTCTGAGTGTATTCTTGTTCTCTTCGCAAGTCATGGTTAAATGTATCGCGCATAGGACGATTGGGTGGTGTTATGCCCAAACACGACAATACTTTATTTACAATCAATAAAAACAAATCTTCTTTCATGATCAATGTCTCATTGTAAATTTCTGCAGTAATTTGTAGTGCAAAGACGTCAAATGTTTCACAGCTAGGAACATTTTGTATTGGAAAATTGAATTTTCGTTTTTAGTATTTTTCCGATACTTATTATGTATGTTTCTCACCGCTTAAACCTTCGCTGAACTTCCACAAATATTTTAAGATTAAAATTATCAAAATCGGTGTAGCCATTCTCAAGTTTTAGCGAGACAAACGAACAGCAATTGATTTTTATATAATATTGTGAATCTAAACCATTCTCAGATCCCCTTGAACACACACAAAAAATTTCATCAAAATCGGTCAAGTCGTTTAAGAGAAGTTCAGTGACATACACACTCACAGAAGAATTATATATATAAAGACATGGTATTCCTTTAATTTTTTCTTAAATTATGGAATGCCACTTTTAAGTATTTAAATATGTTAATTTAAGGAAATAATTTCAAAAATAATTGTGCACCCGTTTTCTGGTAGCTAATCATCTTGGAAATCCTCGAAGACCCACAAGTACGAATTCAGTGGCTTAGGAACATACATACTCGTACAGACGGAATTTCGGCACCCACTTTTTTCGTGTTCTCTATCATCGTTATGTCAGGTTTCATCAAAACTTCGGGTTTGTGTTTTTTTAAGCAAAACTTGCCCTGTAGTTACCTTCATATTATAACAAGTAAAATAAACTAGCATAAAATATTGCTAAAGTAACTGCATACATGTGTCAGTTATAATGTTATCATGAAAAGAGTATTGAGTTAAAACAGTATAACCTAAAACGACAATCAAACTATTCAAACTCATTTGAATAATAATTCTTCATCACCCTACAAGAACAAGAAGTCACACATTCCGTTAATCATGAAGCTTTGAATTCATAATTAAAAGTTAAGCAGCGTTAAACAACATCTCTTGGCCATAATTCTTCTGGGAAAGAATATCTTTGACATTAAAAACTAATTTCGACCTAATGAAAAATATATCAAAATTTACATAAAAAAATAAGTTCATCGACTCGGATGGACAGAACTTCACTTTTCGACTCTATTGGAATGAAAACGGATTGAAATATGCAAATCAAGTTCGAAGATCAGCTCTTTTGTTTGGTAAATCTCCTATCAATGGAGATCCATACAATCGGCTGTTTAGTAATAATAGAAAGAAATTATTACCGTTATTGGGTTAGATAAATACTTTTACTCGATTCTATTTGTCTTCCAGAGAACCATTTAGGTGACATACGAGCAATTTATGCAAATGATTTAACTCGCAAGTTTTTCAACGTACAGTAAAGCTCATTCCATTGCTTATCTTTATTCATCTTTATTTTCTTCCTCTTTTATGTTTCTTTACCTTTCTTTTTGTATTCTAATATAAGGAAACATAAGTGAAGCACAAACACAATCTGATGTAAGAACGGTAGGCAAGGCATTCATGCAAGAAGTATAGTGTTACCAATTAGTGCGCGCATTTAGAGTTCAATGTGAGTATTGCAGATGAGAAAAGAGAAAAATAAAAGCAGAAAAGAAACGAATTAGTGAGAAAGAGAGAGGGAGAGATACCTAAATAAAATATATTTATACAAAACTTATATGTTGCTGCACCTCAAATTACGTTTTGTATTTTTTGCTGCTCTGATTGAAATATGATACTGTTATAAAGATACAGATGATGTATTTATGTGCACTCGTATAGTCTATGGGAGAATATGTATCGGGGAGCACCTTTTGATGGTAATGCCTAATGTGTGATGATGTACATTGCAGATTATTGCACAAACACTAGCGTTCATAAATGTGCACAAGACTTTATAATATTGTCGACGGCAATCGAAAGAAAATTCAGTTACTCATGATGAAGCTTAGAAGTTTTTATATTATTTAACAGCGACAGATGCAAAATGAAAAGAAAAAAAAATGAAATTTTATCTAGGCCAAGTTGTGCTCAATTCTACTCCAACTAGAATTTCAACGTTGGCGTCTATGCTAAATTCTTCGTGGAATACTCGTTTAATCAATTTGATTTATGAAATTTGTCAAATTTGGGCCAAAATTATTAAGTTATGAATGTACTTATTAAATTTTGCAAGAAAAAAAATTGTGACAGAAATCGACTTAAGCTTCGTGGGTGTTGAAACCTCAGCCTTATGATGGATCAGCAGTAGCAGTTATTTTGATCCTTAGTTATTTTGTATTGCAAAACTTTGAAAAGCAACTGAACTAATGTTTACTGCAGATACGTAAAATCAAATTAAGTTTTCTTGGGAAAACATGGCCTACCCTTGCAGCGGAGGTTACTTTCGGGGGTTTTTTTTTTTGACACTTTAAATACACAATCTTTTTATATCTGACCTTCAGAGCTCGTTTCTTATTTTCATCACGAATCTGCTCCATATTAAGGTATAGTTTAATGAACTCGATTTAAACTTGTAACAAAATTTGTGCAACATTTTTTTTAAGACTTGCATTGCGCATACATTTTAGTTTAGCTAGTGGGACGAATAAATTGCATGTGCTGTAATGCGTGCAAGCAATTTTTAATGTGATATTCAATTTCAAACACGTAGGTATATTTAACAGTGCAAGCTCGAATTGAATTGAAATTGACTGAGGAGTATACCTGCCCGTATTTCTTAAGATAGATAGGCATTTATGTGTTTCTGTTTTGTTTTTTTTTCTGTTAAAGCGTGACATGAGAGCATTTGCGCAATTCAAGGAATAAACGATTTGGATGAACAATATGCAAAACAACAAAAGTACATACTCGTACTTGTATTCACTTTTAACTGTTTATCGCATTCCACAGACTTGCACGTTTGACTGGATGAAACTTATTTATACAAAAATGGTTTTGAGGAATCCTTTAAAAAAAAATGTTGTTTTGCATTTGATGAAGTCATCACCTGGGTCTTAAGATATTGAGGCTTAAGCAAATTTAAATTAGGATGAGTGGCTTACTTCTTTTTGACGAAAAATAGACAATTGAGTTTTTAAATTTTTTTCTACAGATAATTTCGAAAAAAGAACCTTTTTATAAACATTTGCTACCAAATATGATGATTGGAAAAGGAACTACATTTGAACGATCATTCAATCCATTATTTTCTTAACTTTTGATACATACTAAATGAATTTTTATGGATTCGTTAACAAAATTCAATTGGGGATTTTGATTAAACATTACAAACATTACTATCTTTAATTCTGTCTTTCTATTCGGTTATAAAATAAGTAGATGAGTAATTTTTCCTTAATCTTGGCACAATAGAGATTTTTTTTTTGTTTTTATAATCTACTCACGCTCAAGGGAATATGATTACCCTTCAAATGTTTTCAACACAGCGTGGGCGTGAAGTTACGGAAGAGAAAGAAGGATAGGAAAGATGTGTGGCACGATGTTCTGAGACTGATGGTGGTTGTCTCAGATTTTTTATCTCTAGGGATGGCGGCTGAACTAAAGCGGAGAATTGCCGTGTCTTATTTCTATGTCCTTTATAATTCGCATTATTTTATTCGTTTTTCATCCTTGTTGGGCATACTAGTTTAACTCAATCACATGTTGTTAGTGTTATGCCTAAACAACATGTAATGAGCAAACCAGCATTCCATTGATGACAATTTATAGAAGGTTTTAATTGAATTAAAGACGACATAGACGGCAGGGATCGAACCTGTGATATTGAGGTTGACAGGCGAGAATACAACGATCGCGCCACGGCTACCCCTTTAAAAAGATTGTTATCTGATCCAAAAATAATCTCACCCGCCGTTTACCTACAGATACTTTTAAGAAACTGTTATGGATAATTTTATTTCTTGATAAAATGATTTCTAAATGCTAAAATAAGTACGGTCAAACTTTAGAACCTTACATAGAACTATTTGTTTTATGGATTTCTCTTTCTCATTATCGGCTAAATGGATTAAAATTACCTTTTTTTTTAATAATTTTTTTAAAAATTTTGAAACATATTACTTATCAAAATTTAAATAAAACTTGTTTTTGTAAATTGTTATATTTTAATTCAAAGAATTTTGAATGATGTTTTTTTTTCCAAATATGATTTTTGAGCTTGTAGGAAAACCAGAGGACGAGTGAGGTTTTTGTCTTATAATTCAATAATATTTGCTTTCGACTTTGATGAATAACAAATTGCAAAGTCCGACCCGTTTTAAAACTATGGTGAAGTACCTAACATTTTTATTGTTTTTAGCGTTGCTTCTCAATAAATTTAGAATGTTTTTTTTTATTTTTTTAAAATAAAGATTTTATTTCCTTGTACAACTTACCTTACTTCCTTTTGAGTAGGGTACGATTGGCCATAACTAGTTTCAAAAACCTCCAATATATAAATCGCACATTATTTAAATCTATTATTATCCCTTGAAATAATGGTTAAGGCGTTAGACTGTAATGCTGAAGTTTTTTGGGAAAATTTCTTATCTTAAAAAATGTTGTTCGGAATGAGCAGAAAATTGTAAATTCCCTCTATTCCTGGTTAACTCGTACACAAGAATGGTTGTAAGTCACTAGGTCCTTGTTCTCTTTGACCTTTTTCACCACCAAATTTAAGAATTTAATTATCCAAATCTCTGAATGAGAAAATCAGGTAATTTGAAATTTCGAAATATGTACTAAAACCTTTCACACTTCAAAAATTTAAGTCTCGCATTGAAATAAAATATTTATTGAAGGGGGTATGTATATGATAATATATGTACGTGCAGTAAGGCTGCAAAGCTTTCGCATCATTATCTGAATATTAAAAATTTCAATATTACAGCAATATTTCAGAACTCAGCCAAAACCAAAAAATTTTTTGATTTAACTTGAAAGTATAAAAGCTAAGCACCACTAAAAAGGAGTCTGATGATTGGCTTGGCTCACGTGAAATAGCTAAAACTCCAGCCAATACTATACACCTGGTTTTAGTTCATTCAGGTTATTGTTGTAATATTCAAACCGTCAATAAAATATTTATTACTTCGCTAAGGAACAAATTCAACAGACATTATTAATTGATAAATTATTTTGCTTTCGCGAAACTTGTAGGTTTGAGAGCGAGAATCTTGAAATGGGAAATTTCATAATATGATTTTTTACAATACGTTCTTCTTGGTTTTATAGGTCAAGTTATTCAGAATTTTTAAGTAAGTATATATTATGTACACAGTATATATATGTATAAATTCGTCACATAAATCGATTACATACATATATAAATTAATGTATTATGTTGAGTCTAAATTGATGTCCTCCATTTATTGGATTTTTATTAAATTAGCAAACAGAATTTTGTTTATAAAAATGATAGCAACACTTGAAAAATTATTTTGGGAATTTCCAAAAATCTCAAGTGTAAAATTCAAAGTAAAGCACTTCAGTCGTTTAATTTATAACTAAGATTATCAAGAAGCATCTTTCAAAAGAACTTACTCACATTCAGATCTGTCAAGTGGTTTTGTTGTGGGAGCCGTTTTATATAGACGCTTACGAGCACTTTCGTTTAAATAAAATAGTGAGTTTTAAGTGCTCATTAAACACGTGAACAAACAAACCATCACGCAAATCAAGCAAAAGTTTTTTAAATACTATGCGGACCTTCCACCATAGTTTGTAAAATTCACCACTGACTTACTCAATTTCGGTACGGTCGTTTCCACGCTTCGTTAATGGACTATCGACAAATGAAGGTGCGTGATCTTGAAGAGGCCACAGGCTTATCACAAAAAAATTAAGCGATTTCAATATTTGGACATGAAGATTTATTTGAAGATGAAGATTTCACTTCTCCTTTTTTCGGCAGTGATCCTACTGCGGATGTTGTACTCGTATTTGTTATTCATATAAAATCCTACTGTACTACGGATAAATTTTCCAAAAAAACACGGCTAATGTTAAAGGAATGCTTGGCGATATTCAAGACAAATTTGAACGAGTTTTTTGATCACAAAAGGAGACCAAGAACCAGTCGAAACAATGGTGGGTTTGTTACCAAACAAGGTAATGGCGACAGATATTTGGGATGAGCGTGATGTTATTCAGATCGATTACCTTGAACAAGGTAAGAACAATCACAGGAGCATATTACGCAGATCTGCTGGATTGGTTCTAAGTAGATTTTGAAGCAGAAACGGCCACATTTGAAGATGAAAAAAGTTATTTTCCACCAGAACAACTAACCGTCGCACACGTCCCCCACAGTCACACAATTGCAAGAGTTAGGTAATGAATCCTCGATGATCCTATATTTTTCCCAGTTTTAGCACCCTCTGACTAGTTCATGTTCACCGCAAACATAAGGATATGGCTCTTAGGTAAGCGTTTTGGATCGTAAGAAGAGGCCGTAGTTGAAACAAATGCTTATTTTGAGCGGATCGAGAAATCGTATTATTTAGAGGATATCAAAAAATTGGAGAAACTTTGGACGAAGTACCTACATATATCGAGCTTAAAAGAGACTATGTTGAGAAATAAAATGTTTTTGTTCCTCATTCCAATTTTTGAGGGACTTATTGACCTTCCTCTAAACAGACAAACTCATAGTGACTTTAAGTTCAATTTTTTTCTAAATTCATAACTTTCCATAAACATATGTATGTACATATATATGAGGACTTTTCATATTTATGCATGAACTCAAATAAATTTAAAGGCTATAATGTCTCTGACTTTGGCAGAGTTCCTATTTGTAAAACTTCCCCAGTCCTGCAAAAATTACGTTCATAATATTGCAAACAACATGCATGAGCACGGCAACATTTGAATTCATAAAAGTAAACTTACAGTCAAAATACGGTCAATTTGACATGTGTTTTTTTTTATGTTGCTGAATTTGCAGGAAAATGGCAGAGGAACAGATTTGAGTAATTTTTTTTTTTAATTAATTTATAATCGTAAAAACATACATTTTTTTAATAACTATCCATCCACAGGATCGAATACGAGGCCAAAATCTGGTCCGATGCTGATATCAAACTATTGGTTTCCATGCGTTTGGGAATGGAATCTGAATTTTTAGCCAGGCGCAGGAAGAAAAACGTTCTATGGAAAAGGTTTTCCAAGAAATTAAAACTATTTTGCCCACGTTTCCTTATGATAGGGAGGATACGAGTATTATAAGAAAATTCCAAAAATTTAAAGTTTGTGGATCTCAACACAATGTTGAACTTCCTCCAGAGCTAATGGCTGAGGTATTTGATCGTTTTGAGAAAATTCTTATTTTTTGGAATATGCCCAAACATCATTCTTCAGGTTCTCTTATTCAAAAATATTTTCCTTCGCCTTCGGTTTTTTAATTTTCTATTTTTTACCAATTTTTGTCCCATGATTTCAAAATTGGTTCCTTCCCAAAGACTAAGGACAATGAGCTTTAAAATTATGTTTTTACAAGCCAATTTTAAAATACTAGACTTTCGCCTTGTGTCGAAATTCGACACAAAAATCTGAATTATTTGAAATTTAAATTAATTTTTTTTTATATTTATTTTTTGAAATGTGCACAGTCTTCAACAGTGCAAAAACAAAAATGACCCACAGTTTGTAAATGCGTATCTCAAGTATATTTTGCACATCTCCGCAATTGCGGCTTTCCAACCATATAAAATTTATGGAAATCGGGTAAATACTTTTGGAGAAAATGGTATCACAAAATTTATTTAAGGCTATTTATATATACATAGATAATTAGAAAACCAAATAAAAGTTCCTGAAAAATAATTAGTATTTATTGTACATATCTGACTTTTTCTATGTTTGCTGTTTTAGCAATTATGAACTCATTTTAAACAAAGTAAGATGGCTGCACACATGCTGTTGTAATTGTGTTCACACATTTATTTGATGCCTGTTTTAGGCAGGACAAACATTGCAATTACGAATTCAGCCTTTTTCTTATGAGGAAGTTACAAATACTTTAAGAGTATTCAATGCCGTGCTTCTCTAAGACTGGACAAACAATTGTTGGTCCCATTTATTTCTGCCGACAATAGGAGTTGTAATTCAAAGAGTCCTTCGGATTATCGGGTTCTGATAAAACTGGTGCTCCTCAGGTTAAAATGAATTTTACAATTTAATAATTTGACTTTCTCGTTAGGTGTAAGATCAACCAATTGTGTTGTTGATGACAATTTAGAAGACTTTTTTACCCATTTTTACTTGCGACTTATAGGTACTATAAGGCAAGTTATGCATTCGTAAAAAAAATCGAACTCGAGATTTTGATCAAAGTTGACATTACGATGATAGCGAAAACCAAAAAAGTGGCTCTCGCAATTCTATCTGTCTGTCTGTCGGTTCGACTACAGCCTAAACGGCTCGGCCGATTTTCTTCAAACTTGGTAGATATGGGTTTTAATTTCCCCCCGGACGTTTTTTTCTGTTTTTTTTAAGACCAAAAATAACGGTACCTGCCATACGGTTTTTTTTCGAAATTTTATAAATATTTTTTTCTCTCAAAAACTGTCCCACAGAATTTTTTAAAAAAAATTTGAGAAACTTCATTTAGTTAAAACTAGGTATCTAATGGTTGAAAAAAAATTTCCAAAAAATTGTTATTTTTGGTAGCCCCCCTGGGTGCATTTTTTTTTGTTTTTGATTTTCTCGAAAACGGTACAGCCGATTTTGATCATTATTACATATTCAAATTTTCAATTTTTAATTTTTTGGATTTTTAAAAAAAAATCAAAAATTGTTTTTGGAAACCCAATATTTCGAAAACCCCAAGATCGATTTTTTTCAAACTTGATAAATAAAAGTTTTTTAACATAATCTACTAGATTTGAGAAAAAAAATTTGTTTTATCTAAAACCAACGGTACCTTCCATACAAATTTAAAAAAAATGGTTTTCGAAAATCGTATTTTTCTCGAAAACGGTTCCGAGAATTTTGCTAAACATTTTTGTTCTTTTGATTAATTAATTTAATAAAAAAAAATTTGAAATCTATATATTACTGACTGTCCCTACCATAGAACGATTTTTTCGAATTTTGAATTTCTCATTATCGGCATAACGGATTTTAATGAATTTTTTTATAAAGAAGTTCCTAAAAAGTTTAAAAAACATTGCATTTCAAAACTTAAAAAAAATATTTTTTCAGTTTTTAGAAAAAAAAGTCATTTTTTTTTTTGGAAAATTCGATATCTCAAGAACGGCTTAATATTTTTTTTGGAAATTAGACTCTTATTCGTACAATAATAAAAACTTTAAATTGGCGTACCAAAATTTTTTCTTAAAAATGTTTTAAAAATTTTGTACATAAAAGCTTATTTTTTAAGGAACCACTACAACGACTTATAATTTTTGTTCTTGCATAAGTTTATGTTTGTATATCATTATGTTTTTAAAATTCATTTTGCCCTTATGAATAGTTTTCTTTAATAACATCCGTTTTTAAAATTCCTAGTCTATTACATAGGAGCAAGTTCGTGCGACCCAGTCGTGCATTTTATTTTTTATTACAAGCTTGCGTTATTCAAATCCATCAACACGTGTGTTTGTGTGCTGTTTGATGATTTATTAGTTTCGTTAAGTTTGAACTGATACTATAAATTTTGAAACTACTTGGCCTAAAGATACGTCAGATGTTTTTAATATGGAGATCTCTTCGAAAACATCCGAAATAAGTTAGGTAAGATCAAAACATCAAGTTTTCCAAGAGCGAGACTTGTTTTTATGTAATTGGTTTAAGGGAACAAAAATAAAACCAGTCTCCAGAATGTACAAGTGGGTCTTGCAAAAAGTATAGAACCAGAAGGCATGAGAACCTCTCGTAAAATCCTTAGTATCAGTAGTATTTGGCTTATAAACTGGAAAAAGAACGTCGCTATTTTGATTGTTTTGCCAAACGACGAGAGGATTTTGTAGACCCAAGGAAACCTTTGCAGATGATTCGTTGAGTTGAGTTTTATGAGTTCTTCCAGTCTTAAAAATATTCCTGACTACGACTTTAACGACACAAAGAAAGCCGGAATACGCCTGCTGAGGGTTGCAGTTGGGTGAACTATCAATACTCATCTTTTGAAATTTGGCAATATTATAATGTGTTACTTGTTTAAGTCAAATTTTGAAAGCTAGACAGAAAAAGGTGCATTCGTTCTTTAAAGGTCAGAATTGTTTGCCTAGAGACGTTTTGTTTGCGTAAAGGTGAGAGGTCGGTCAAAGGTAAAGGATGCCTTTAAACCACCAACAGATGAACTAACCACAATTGAGTACCAGATAGTGGGCTTCTGAACAGATTCGTAAATCGTATCTTTTTGACAGACATATAGTTTGAATGCAGTACTTGGAACCGCAAAACAAAGCGTATTGTGCTATTGCGTTTATGAGTGATGTTTTTTCTTCGAGAGGTAATATATCTGACATGAACTTATTTGAAGACCTTTGTTATCTCATGAAGTGGGCTGGTCAAAGAAGTTAAAAGAAATAAGAAAAGTCTGACACCATACCTAAATAATTGTTTAAGAACAGAGTCTAGACAGACATCATCATCACTCTGTGTATGCAATAAAATTATTGTCCCTGGTTTTTGTTCGTTGACCCTTCCAACATGCCCTTACGCAACACAAGACATAGAATATAAAAACAACAAGACGGCTTACGATCCCATCACAACTTCTTGTTTACATAAATCCTCACCGATTCTGGGTTAATTGCTTAAAGGTTACTTCGCACTTACCACTACTGTTTACGCCAACAATTGTATAGTATCCCAATATAAGAGTTGCTATCAGTGTATTCGAGTACACTTTACTAGCCATGATGCAGCTGAAATGTACTACTGTCTTGAACAGCGTGTGATGCCAGCATATACGAGTATCCAACAACAACAAAATTATAGAATCCCACTTTTCACACCGCGAAGCTAACTGAATGAATGAATTTTAGGTCATCAACTGCAAAAAAAAACAAACACACTTGAACACACAATTCAAACACTTTTCATCTGTCACGTGAAATTACGAGCATTTTTTGACAAAACCGCCGCCGTCGTTAAACAATAAACTTTCTTTGAAAAATGTGTGCCAGGCCTAGTAGCACCACCACCACAGGAAAAAATGTGCTTAAGCCTCTCCTAAAGAGGTCCCACAAATAAAATATTTAAATTAAAAATTTTTGTTTGCTTCGTGTGTTAAACTTTCTAAGCACTTATTTTGCTTTCGGTTTTTTGTTTCTCTTGCGATCGGAGGGTTTTTGTTGGATGATAACTTAATATTAGTTTAGTTCCCAGTGATGTCCTTGTCAAGTATCTATTTTCCAAAGGACTCGAATCAAAGAGCGGACGGAAAATAAACGCGCGCGATCAACTGAAATAGACACGGTTTCTCTTAAGATTAAAAAGTATCTACAACAAACAGCTGTTGTCAGCAAAGATACACATTAACATCCGCACCGGGTTGATTTCTACGAGCAACTAACTCGATGGTATCTTACGGCTAAACTTTTGATGGCTCAGGAAGTCTTAGGCTTTCATGCAACCAGCCATGACTATACTGTGACTAAGTCTCGAAACTCGAAAGTTGGAAAATGAACGTCCACCGCAGCCGCAGACTCAGAGCTCGGCTCTGCCAGAAAAAGGTAACAACAATAATAACGAATGAGCGGCAAGACGTAAAGCAACACACTGTTATTCACTTTAGTCAAAGCCAAGTGGAGGGAAAAGTCTTTCAGTCTTTTGAGTCTTATACTGTCTTTCGTACCTGTTGTAATTTTTGGTCTTGTTGTTGTTGTTGTTGTTTCTGTGTTTTATTATTGTGTGTTGATTTCTTCTTGGCTTGTCAATGAATTTCCGTAGAGTTGGCACAGTGCCGAGTTCATTGGTTGCTTCTTCTCTTCATAACACCATACCATCCAGAGGCAATTTTTCGGCTCAATTGAAGAAATTTGATCGCAGCGAAGAAGCAACACACTGTGTGGTTGATGAGGAATTTTGTAGGTTTTTGGCTATCTTGTTGAGTGCAATTAGCGATTTAATTAGCACAGCTAAGTTATGGCGGAGAATAAATTAAATTTTAATGTGTTCATGATTGAGTGCTTAGTTTTTCAACTACAAAAAGAATGCCATTTCGAATTTTAAGAGCATAATTACGCTAGTATACCCATCAAAGTACATTCAAAATATTTTCTTAAGGGCAAGGAAAAGTTATAAATGAAAGTTTTTTTTCTATCTGTAAACATGTAGAATTTCTATTTTTTTTTTTCTTAAACTTAAAATAAATAATACCATCTTGCAATACAAAAAATTGTATATAACGGGAGGCCAAAATTAATCATCCCATTTTGTTTTTGAATAACTTTTTAACTAAATAAAAAAAAAAATTTGAGTGATGGAAATCTTTATTTGGGGATTTACAATTTTTTCCGTTGAGTGGTGAAGATGATATCCGTCGAGTGGCTGCCGCCAGTGTTGATACACATTTATACTTGTTTTATCATTTTTAGCTTTTTCTATCACTTTCCACAAGGCTTCCGGTGATGACTGTTCGCTTTCCTGTCGAATATTCTTCTTGAGGGCTGCATTTGTCTGAGGCTTGTTGGCAAAGCCCGTGAGTAGTTGCCCCTGGGTTGGGATGGTTAAATCGGTTGATCTTGCTGGCCATACTCTAAAACTGGAAATTATGTGACCAGGAAATGCTTCCTTCACAATATCTTTGTGGCGCGAGCTGTATATGCGGTTCCATCGTCTTTTTGAAACCACAAGTTCACCAAGTCGCGCTCATTCAACTCCAGTAGTGAGAATGAGAATTTGCTTATCTCCAGTAACAGTGACCGTGTTGCCGATGACGTCCTTAAAAAAAATACGGCACAATTACTCCTCCCGCGTGGACGCCGCGCCAAACAAGACAGTGGCTTTGAGCGTATTTAATGGCGCTTAGGTGAAAATGCGCCTCTTCGCTCATGGTGATTTTCGACACAAAATCGTCCTCTTCGTTGTTGAGATTCAGGAGGGCTTGACAATAAAGTTATTCACACGAGTTACATATTTGTATGGTGACCTTAAGCACCATTAGGTTAATCACCGCTCCTCAAAGCATTTTCCCATAAAGTAAGAAGATACTTTTTGGCTAAATGCTAAATTAGCACATAAGAATTAATTGTAAGACAATGTTATTAGTTGTTCAATCAGCATATTATAATAAAGCAAAGTAACCATATCTGATTGAACAACATAGTCATGTATTTTAGAATAAGTTAGTCTTAACCGAAACCTCGAGTAATAAAGACCTTTTAAAAAGAAAAACAAATATAATTTTTCTTAACTCACGCGACAGCCGGTCAGCAAGCATTATTACAATATTGTCAGATCTTCCAGTGAAAAACATGCTTACAATGTCTTACAACCGTGTAGTCTTATACAATTAACTGTCAGAAAATTTGTCTGACAATTAATTGTTAGATCACAATCTGACAATTATGTGTACGCTAGCTAACAATCGTGTAATCTCGTAATTAATTGTCAGAAAATGTATCTGACAATTAATTGTAAGACGGTAAATTTTAAGGTATCTATGTATTTGATAATCGTGTACAAACACAATTTATTGTCAGGACTGCCAATTTTTAACATTGTCTGACGTTTCTGTGAATGAAGAAATTGTAAGATGTACGTTTTTAACGACAAACAATTTTTTCATTGTCAGACAAGGTTCAAATGAAGCAGTTTCCATAACCAACAAAAAATGACAAATAGTTGTGTACACGGTTGGTAGAAAATCTACCAATTCCTAACAATTGATTGGTATGTATTTAGCCAGCTATCTGAAAATAAATTGTCAGCCAATAAATTGTAAGATAATGGTAGATTTTCTCCCAACCGTGTACACACACAACTTAATTGTCAGTTCATTGGTAGATAATTGTCAGACATTGTCTGGTCTGACAATATTGTAAGATCTACCAATCGTGTACACTTAACTTAAGTCTTTCACCAAAATTCGCTCTAGAATCCGTCTGATGATGCGAGGCCCGTCGCGTCGTCTGGTTAATGTTTATTGGTTCTCAGCAATATCGACAGCCACAGCCGCGATATTCTCGACCGAACGATCAGTCTGGTGGCGACCACGCCCTACATGATCTCCATGTAGTTCCAGTCTGTTCGAATTGAGTAGCTAAAGCGCGGAACACATTGAACCAGCAACAACACCGTCAACAGCAACAGCGGCCGCCATTAATTTATAGGCAATGTATTTCAATTGTTCAACACACATAAGAACAGCAACAGCAACGCCAACAGCGTCCTTAGGCCAAAGTTCAAAATTTGCTGTTGCTGGTGCAGTGTTGTCAACTTTCCCACTGCAATATTCAGTGGCACCACAATGAAAAACTTTTTTTTGATATGAAATGTCAAGCAGATGAAATGACGTTGCTGTTGGCAATGTGTTTGAGAAATGTTTGCTGGTCAGCGTGTTGTTTGCTGTTGACGATGCTGGTGCTGCTGCTGGTTTAATCTGTTTCGCGCATAAGTGTCGGAGTGTTTGACTAGTGGGCACGAAACAATTAAATCGACGTCGAAATTCACGATGCGCTAAGATCACCAACTATGGTTGCCAGATTTTTCTTACACATCAGCGGGACAAATGCCTCAAATAATGAAAAATCCCGGGATTTCAACATATTGCCCGGGACAAAATAAAAAAATTATAATATGCGTGTAGATCAAAATAAATAAATTCTTTTATTAATTAATAACTAAATGACTTTTTTTGTTACGAGTATTTGTCATTTGCAAATATTTTTCTTTTGTCAATTTTAATGACAGATGTCAGTTTGCAAAAATACAATGTTCGTTAAGTTAGGTTTGTTTGATTGAAATTTTAAAAGCAATTTCTTAAGGTTAAATCACAATGCAGCGATTGTTCCTACACAATAAAAGATATTTAGGTATCTACATTAGTAATTATTTTGTGAGTTTGAGACCCAACTTCGATTCGATAATCTTCACTGATGGATCTAAAATGGAGTGCGGTGTTGGTTCAGGAATTTTTTCCGAGTCCTTTAACATCTCCAAGTCCTTCAGACTACCAGACTTTGCGAGTGCATTTCAAGCTGAAATACCAGCAATCAAGGAGGCATGCAAGTTGCTCCAATCTAACCAAAACCAATTCAGAAATATAGCTATCTGCTCAGATAGCCAGGCGGCCATTAAGGTCATTAAATCATCTACATCTACCTCAGTACTTGTCCATCAACGTCGAGACGAACTGGCGAGTCTGAACATTGACCTCCAAGTCACTCTCATTTGGGTTCCAGGTCACAGTGACATAGAGGGTAATGAACAGGCTGACGCTTTAGCTCGGCGAGGCTCGGCCTTAGATAGTTCACTAGCGGAAAACGTAAATATTCCTCTTTGTGCTATGAAGAGAAAAATCGTCTCGATTTTTCTCAATGAATCCAACCTTAGGCGGAGCAGTCTCACAAACTGTGTCATATCAAGAAAGATATGGCCTACTTACAACAACTCACGTTCTAACGATCTTATATGCAGACCCAGGCGCGACATAGCCAGGATCACAGCAATATGCACCGGGCACTGGCCCATAGGTGAACATGCAAGAAAGCTAGGCATCCCCTACAACCCACACTGCCTTAGTTGTGGAGATCCACAAGAAAAAGAAACTGTGGTTCATTTTCTTTGCGATTGCCCCGCCTTAGCAAATTACAGGATGACTTCCTTTGGGAAAGCCTTTCTCGATGACCCCAGCGATCTTTCAGAGAAGAAAATCAAAGATCTGATTATCTTTCTGAATGCGACAAAATGGCTTTAGCAATGTTCCGCTAAAGTATATAAAAGCCATATTCTTCCGTACTAAATCCTTATTAGGTTGACACGAGTAAATGGTATCAAAACGGCGCACCCCAGCGCTAATTGAGTCGCGGGCCCAGGGCTGGCGACTACTATCTCTACCTACCTTGAGACCCAACCCAGGAAAAATCTGCCCCGACGGGACAGATGAATTCATGTCTTAAGCCAGGGAAGTCCCGGGTTTACCGGGACGTCTGGCAACGCTACCACCGACTGCTTAGTTCACAAATGTCAAAGTGCATCCCAAAATATCGAAGCCTAACTTGAAGAAAAAATGTCCTCAGGATTCTATCTAAATCGAACATGTTTTAGATTAGATAGTACTCCCAAGGGTTTTTCATTGTTTTTTGCTTGAAAAGCGGATTTTTTCCCAAATCTTAAAAATTGAATAACTTTTGCAGTTTTGAAGATTGAGACGTGAAAATTTCGGAAAATATTTGCCTAATCATCTTGTTAATGAATATTGAGTCAGAAAATGTATTTTTAGAATACATTTTGTACAATTTCTTATCATATCAACATCAAGGAAATTACGGCTTAGAAAAAGTAGGCGCAAAAAATCTTGAACATAATTTTGAGTTAAGATTGTCACTAATTACTCCAAAAACATATTTCGTTAGCCAAATTCTTAAATGCGGGCCATTTTTTTCCAAATACTTCAAAACAAAATGCAGCACTCTGCAACTTAGTTAATATTACGTTGTAATTTATACACAATTTCTTACCAAAATATTAAGTTGACATCCTTCAACATAGAATATTCGACGTTCTAATATAATTCTTAAATAATTCAACAAAATGATTAAAACGCTATAATAATTAGAATTTCAGTACTTTTCCGTTAAAATATTATACTTTCTAATACATAGTTTTTCTAATTTTTTAATGTTTTCGCCCATCTTCCATGTAGAAGAAGAGGCCCCTTAACAGTTTTAGTGGTAACTTATCCATTAGAATATTCAACTGGAATCTAACTAAATAAACAAAACAATGGTTCCAGGGGGGTACAATTTATAACCCCTCTTCTGAAAACTTTTTTCAACCATTACCCAAGCTAACTAAATTATTTTTTTTTTTAAATCTGTCGAACAGTTTTTGAGAAAAAAAAATATTAATAAGATTTCGAATAAAAATCGTATCGTATGGCAGGTACCGTTATTTTTGGTCTTTAAAAATAAGAAAAATTAAAAATGATATCTACCAAGTTTTAAAGAAAATCGGCCGAGCCGTTTAGGCTGTACTCAAACAGACAGACAGAATTGCGAGATACACTTTTTCGTGTTCTCCATCAACGTAATGTCAACTTTGATTTTTTTTTTCGAATGCATAACTTGCCAGTCATTTTAGGTTTTATCTGCGGAAAAATTCCTAGTGAGCTGAATTTTTGTATACACCTTTACTACGGCATTGTAATGAAGATGTGAAAAATCGACATTCATATCGTGCCGGCTAAAAAAGTTATAGGGGTCAAAAGGTCACAAAAATCAGTTTTTCGCAAATATCTCGCGATCTATTGCTCAGAGGTCAATAAAGGTCATTATAAAAATTGTTTGTCGTGAAATTGTCTACAAAAAATGTCTCCTGCATTTTTCTGTAAGATTAACCGTTTTCGGAGTAGAGCGCTGAGAAAGCGAACATATTATGACGATGCACTCGTTTCCTCACCACCTTCAAGGTAGAATGCAGTGCGCGTTTTTTTTACATGGTTTCCCCCGTAGGCATAATCCATTATTATGTAATCAGAGGTTGTTTTTTTATTTACGAGTGAATAATTGTGATAACAACTTTGCCAAAATGTAGAGTTAAGCCCCCTGATTGAAAGTATTGAGGTCAGCCTTCTGCCTGCAAGACGCGATAAGAATAGCCTATTTCTTGCACGAAGAAAACCACCTTCAAAACGTCTTGGACCTCGATATTTGCAATCAGAGCACTTAGCTCTTCATTTTGAAGTTATGGAAAATTTTGTATCACAATTTTTTAGACTTAAGAAAGAACTGCATATCTGATGCACTATTATGCACTATTGCTCCCACTAGAGTATGTAAGACTTTCAGATTTGTAAATAACTACTAAAGGCCTATCTAATTATGCTAATTATTTTTTGTTATCAATCACATCCAAAAATTGCTGTGGGCTCTTAGTCTACAAGTAAAAATTAATCTAAGTGATTAATTCTCCAGATTTTCGTCTCTCTTCCTGCTGCCGCAAAACTTTTTAACTGTTGTATTATTTTTTTAGAATTTGGCAATTGCTTGGTGCAATGGGAATAAAATGCATTTTTTCTTCCCATTGCCATTTCAATTAAGAGTTATTTTTGTGAATGGTTTACTATCGCAATAATTTTCCTCTTTATAACTTTTGAGTTAATACTTTTCATAGAGATCGTATTGAAAGTGGTATAGCCGACTTTTTGCACGCTATAACTTTAAGACGAATGAAGTTGAAGAATTTTTATATAATTTTATTCTTTTGAAGATTTCGCTGGATCATTTTGTTTAAAAATGACATAAAAACACATCTCCCCACCAAATTTCAGCTTGGTCGGAATTCTTTCGAAGTTTGGTTACTTTTTTTGTCTTATTTTCCTGCGCATCATAGCTTGTCTTTGTATCGTAAGCAAGTGTATGTTTACAGAATGATTTGGGAAGAATGGATGCAAACGTGCGAATAAACAAAAACGAAACTGCTAACTAAATTGAAAAGACCTCTAAAATATCTTTTCCAGGGTAATTTGTTTCTTGGTTAAACAAAGCAATCGTTAGCTTACGAAATGTGTGAATCTACTATCAAACGTTTAATATCCAAAGTTTTCCCATGGCAAAGTCTACCTATTGGTCATACCAATGTTATAAACGCCATTAAAATAAACATTAATTTAACATAATTTGCATCCGGTCAACGCATTAGTAAAACAGTATGTCTGTGTACCACTATATTCCCCATCAAAAGAAACCTAATGCCAGGAATTTGCACATCAATCATTACCACCTCCTCTGGTGAAATTCATTCAAGAAATTCCATTATGAAAGTGAAAACACTATGCCACCTGCCTGCGCACCTTGAAGCTCTCATAAATTCCAAACTATAGGTACCTGGTAATCGGAATCTTCCTGCTAATTAATCTTATAGGTAGGTACTGTGATTGTCAAAACCAAAAAAGAGAAGATAAATTAAAAAAAAATAAATATATATTCAGCTTCACAGGTGTAGTGCAATGCGTGAGTATGTCAGTACGTACTTTGCACAAAAACATCTTATGCTTAACATGCCTTTCTTTTATTTTACTTTTTTGTGTGTCAATTAGAAACCTAGACATCAATTTATTTCAGTTATTATCAAATGTGGCATCACACAATTTTGTCTAAGAAAAAAAAACAATATCATGCAATTTATTTTTCCTGATCTGAAAATTCCCCATTTCTCTTTTTCTTCTTCGGTTTTTTTTTTTTTTTGTTTATTTTATTATTTGTCGAGCGCTTTGTAAGTGAAAGTTATGTTGCTCATCTGAAGTTTGTGTTTGTTTTGTAGGGGAGACCGGGCCAGGTTGAGCTGTAGCGAAAATAAATTTATTCTATTGTTATTTTTGACGTTGTTAATATTTTGTGTAAACAATGGAAACACAGTATGTGCGGCAAGTTAAAAGATTTCCTTTTACTTTTTCACTTTTATTGACATTTTGAGTAAAAGACTCTAAAATGTACGTGTGTTTGATATGGGAAATTTCTAGTGATCGTTAACCGATTTCGATTAAATTGTGCATAAAATGTTTTTTAAGTACCTTGATAATTTTAATGGGAGAATAAAAAAGAATACAGTCCAACTTTTTTATCACGAACTTCCTTATAACGTAATTCTCTCTATAGCGAATTTCACTTAGTTCCCCTTCCCTTAAAAAATATCCCGTGTGAAATTTTTTAGAAATTCTCTTTATTAGGAACTTATTTTTTGACCCGAAATCAAAGTTGTTTATTTATAACGAAATGTCAATTTTCAAATTTGAAATCAAAGCCTACTACGATTTTCCAAAGGGCCGGGTAAAGCTTTCCACATTCGTGTAGTGCGGCTAAAAAAGAATCTCTGTACTTAAAAGTACGTCCAAAATTAGACTCCAGGATCAACTGATGAGCATTCCTAGAAGTACGGGTATTATGGTTGAATTGTTTGAGCGGAGGAATGCAACTGGCTATTTCACTCGAGCACAGTTTAACGAAATTAAAGATTCTCGCGGCCGAAACTGAGCATAGAAATTTTATAAACAGGTAAGGTACCCTACATTCAAATCAAATCACAGGGAGTAGTTATACATTTAGGCAGAATCTTTTTATCTAGAAAAAATGTCTCCTATATCTTGCAAAAAATATCGACTTATATATACGAGTATATGAAACGTTTTGTGTGAGCGTCTTCAGCAACACTATAATCGGACCAGTTAGGTTTCCGGCTCGTCAGAGCTACTAAGGAGTAGCTCTTGCGAACTTCTCATATTTCAAATATACACAGGTTTTCGGCAATGATAAGCCATATCATAATAGAAAGGTAGGCGTTAATACTGGATGCACTTTTTTCACAAATCTGACCAACTATTGGATTATGTGAACGACATCGACATTATCCGCCGTAACTGATGGTCTTGAAGTAAACCAGAACAAGATCAAATACAAGCTATTAACAAAGAAAACAAGCATCTTTCACAAATTAGCTCAGAAAATCACTAGGGATTCCATCTACCTCGGTGTAAATATTAACTCCACTGACGAAGTGCGCCCTCTACAAAATACTTAACTCTGTTTTGATATACTGAACGGTGTGTTGGAGGATAAGCAATTAGCTGATTGGAATCGATAATCAGCAGGGACAGGCTGCTATTGTGTTATTTTGGAGAAAATATTTTTTCTTTGTGCGAGAAGAGCGAGTCAAATTCTCTTTTCTTTTCTATCTTTCAGGAAATTTTTTGTTCAAGTAGATAACTGCAAGTCAAACATGAAGACCATCAGAGCTGGAGTCGCCCACGGCTCAAAACTATGCCCCTTCCTCTACAACTTGATGACTTCAGACCAACCTTCACCAATTGGATGCGAGAACCTTCTGTATGCTGATGACTTTTTCACCTATGCCACATCAATGTCACCTCTAATCGCTGTCCAAAAAGTAGAAACCCACATTAACAGACTCTTCCAATTCTACCAGAAATGGGGCATCCGAATCAATACTTCCAAATCGGAACTTGTCTGCTTTAGGAGACCTTCAACTGGTAGAGGCCTTCGAACCGCAACAATTTGCAGAAATCTAGCCCTAAAACTCCCTGACGGATCCGCAATAGTGGCAAAGCCAAATGTCAACTACCTGGGAGTGCACTTGAACGAGTTGCTAAGGTTTAACCTGCACTCAAGAAATGTTCTGAAAAAGGCCAGCTGGGCCTTCAGCAGTTTGCACCCATTGCTGAAAAGAAGATCAGATCTTAGCCAACCGACAAAGATATTAATTTACAAGCAGCTCCTGCGACCAGTGATCAGCTATTCCTTCCCAGTCTGGTTTTCCATCTCGAAGATAGTTATGAAGGAACTTCAACTATTCGAAAGGAATATACTGAGGATCTGCACTGGACTCTACTTCGACCGTCAACGACAGAAACACATACAGGAACGAGCATCTCTACACAGAATCGAATTTAATCCCACTGGATAAATATCTAATTTATTCAACGAAGAAAATTAATGAGGAACATGATCGACCACCCGAATCAGCTTATGAGAAGGATGACCACAGAACAACGACATCCCGAGCCGAGATACCTCAGTGTGATGGAAACTCTGGATGACAACGTAATCATGGACAACGAGGAAGTAGTCTCGTTGACTTTCTCTGAATGCATTTCAATTTGGTGGATCTCGTGTGGATTGTGATTGTGATTGTGACAAATATAGTTGTTGATGAACTCATTCATCCAGAAATGAGCCTCGTCGCTGGATATGATTTTTCGACCGAAATTGTGGTCAACTTCGGACTGCTTGAGAGCCCACTAAGCAAACACAAGTCCTTGTTTATGGTCGTTTTATCTGAACTCATAGATCAGTTGAATTAAAAATGTGTGTAAGCCAAGTCATGGCGCAAAATTCGCCAAGTTGCGGTCTACGAAAGGCCAAGTTTTTGTGCTTAGAGCGAAATTGAGTGTATCTGAATCTCCTGCACACTCTCACGAACAGAGGCAATATTTCGGCAGATCTTGCACTTCGTTGACGTAGGGGTATTTGCGAATTATTCACTGAATAATTCACATAATAAACATATTTTTCATGTTTTCAGGATATATATCTCGAAAGTGCTTCTTTGGACAAAAAAAAAATGGTTGCCATTTTCGTGTTCAACAATTTCAAATAAGTCTAGAAAAAAACAGAAAAACATTTCTTAAAAGGTTCTCGCCAAGAATTCAAAATTAGTAAGCTAGTGGTATTTATTTTAAATAGCAGTACGTACGTATATTATACTCGTACAACATTTTTAATCATCATTTTAAGCAAGACGCAGAATTTTGAGCACTGCTCACGTGTTCCTTTTTAAAAATAAGGGCCTATAAAGGCTAAAGCCTGTTAAGAAATAAAGTATTCTATTTGATTGATTTGGTGTTGAAATACTATATACTCTGGGCAATGAAATATAACAAACAATTGAAATACTTTCTATAAAGGTAATCGTTTCAGGAAAAGTTGAAAGAGTCTTAAATTCATCATATTTTTCTAAAAATATTAGCCTTTGACTATTAAATAGTGTTTTTGTATGTCTTCTTAAACATATCTCTCAACCAAATTTACCACGGGTATAACATCAATATATTCTTCAAGTGAATTCAAATCATCTCTTTGTCTATCAAACTTTTTGTGGAATTTTAAAATGCACTTAAAATTTGGTAGAGTCAAGAAATACTTATCAAAATCAAACAAAACAAAAAACGAGGAAAACAGTCGTTAGTCTACCCCTTTCTCCTCTACAAATTGTTAAAAGTGGAAACGTAAGGTCACAAAAGGAATTATAAGCACACAATGTTTTAATGAATGTATTCCATAGTAACGTAGAGGATTGACAATATTTCATACTCTATTCTGCGCTGGGAGATAGATTGTACCTTTATGGCTTGCAAAATAAGTGCGGGTCATCTGGGGGCTTCACGCAGCTTAAATGCTTATACTTGGCTTCCATGAAGTCAACTACTTGTCTCGTTGTTTTGATTTCGGGTTATGTAAATTTAAAGCCAATGATGGGTTAAGGTATAACTACATACTTCAAAGCGGAAACCTGTCGTCGCTTCGTCTTTACAACTTGACAGTTTTCTTCTTTTTATAATCTGTTTTTTTTTTTTTATTGTTATTAGTGAACAGAAAAAAGTGAAAAGAGTTCACAAGAATGTTGCGTAAGGTGCCTTACCTACACCAAAGTCAACAAAACATAATAAGTTTCTTTGTTGAATTCTCTTAGAGAAACTTCCCACCAAGTGATGGAAGTGAAAGAATATAAACAAAATGATGTTGAAACAAAAATGTCACTGGTGGAATCATACATACTCGTATATTAGTGTGGTAATTTATGAATAAAAGAGTAATTGTGTTAAAATTGATATTCGATTGTGAAATGTTTTTGGAAAAGGAAAAGGTGCATGCAAAAATCAAAACAATCATATTTTTATGTTAATATAGTTTTGGAGTTTGTGTGAACGGAGGAATTCCAAAGCTCTGACAACTATGTGGGGTGGTAAAAGGCTTATTGTTTATACAAAAAGGCGGTAGGCTGAATACTAATAGTTTGAGTAATTTCATAATGCATTGCATGCAATGACAGCGTGTCGACATAGTTAATGGAATATAGAAGGTCTTTAAAAGTGACCCTGTACCTTTACTGAATATTTGAAAATTTACTTTAATATTCAGACCTATGTATAAATTTGGTAATAAAGTATTTGGAAGTATGACGGCAAAGGCCACAAAAATATTAAGGTTATACGAAAATCCCTTGGTGGATCATTAATCGTTGGCATATTTCATTTACGCAAATAGCTTATGTAATAAACAGTGCATCAGCTTATAGTTTTCGAAATTTTAAGAATATTGATAGGTTTGCTCTTGGACACCATATCCTTTGCGTTCCTTGAAACCTCATTTATTTAAAGTCCTCGCCGGATGACCAAGTGGATTTCCTGCAAGGTAATATAAATCATCTCTTTGAATCTCACGTTTCTATATCAATCGATAGGGTAAGGTAAAATTCAAGGGTTTGGCTTACGACCGATATTCGTTTGTTAAAAGTGCAACATGTCCAGGCATATCACCGATGGAAACATTTTCGGTTTGAGGAATTCCATTAATTCTACAAAAATATTCAAGAAATAAAGGCACTCGTGAGATAAGAATCGCTAAGACACAGGATTTTTTCAATCAACTTAACACCAATATAGATGGCTGTAAGCTATGGAGTAAACTTCGTAATTTAGGGATAGGCAAACAAAAGTTAAGCCGCACTAGTGATGTTGATTGTAATGATCTATCTAATGAAACATCGATTCCACCAACAATTAAAGCTACGAATAATACTTACAGTTATCCTGTATTCTTTTTTGCAGGAATTGAGACCACAGAAGTAGTCTAAAGCTTTCTGCCTGTAAAATCAAATGCTTTTGGCTTAGATGGAGTGCATCAGCTTGACATTTAAGCGATATTACATGTGTATATTACTCACGTTATCAATACCATTCTTACAACCGGAATGGAAAGCCAGTAGAAACTTTCAAAAATAATACCAATCCCTAAAAATTCGACAGGTGATTAATTTAGGCCTATATCAATTTTATCTTATTTATCCAAAATTTCTGATTGTCTTCTGGTTTCAGTTCAATCTGGATTTCGTACCAAACACAGTTGTACTACTGCTCTGATGAGTGCTGTTGAAGATGTAAGAGAGAAGTTGAATAAATACCACCTTACCTTCTGGACTTCTCCAAAGCATTTGATGTGCTGAACCACTCTATTCTTTTTGATAAACTACGCCACTGCTTTAATATGTCCCTCTTTTGCTGTTAAGTGACTTGCATCATATCCAAGTGAAAGAAAACAGACTGTTGGTCTAGAAGATAGTGCTTTATCTGAACTACTTCCATCAATGAGAGGTGTCCCGCAAGGATCGATCTTGGGCCTCCTCTACATCAACCAAATATAAAATATAGTTTTAAACATTTTGACGCATATTAGCGATGATTATATCAAAATTTATCGAAGTTATCATCTAGGTCTAATAGAGAATAAATATACATAAATATAATTGTGGGCAGAGCATATTGTGTTCTTCGAACCTTATTGACTGCTCAAAAATTTACATCACTATAAACAAAGCTAGTTCTTGCTAAGACTTCGGTTATCCCAGTCATCATCATCGGCTCGACAACCGGGTTCCGGTCCTGGCCTCTTTCAACAAGTCTCTCCACCTATCCCGGTCTCTAGCCGACGCCATCCAGTTGCGCACCCCAAGGCTTCGGGCGTCCTGGTCTACGCCATCTCTCCAGCGCAAGCATGGTCTACCACGCTGTCGTCTACCATAGAATGTACCACAAAGAACTTTCCGAGCAGGTTCCTCTTCGCTCATGCGAGCTAGGTGCCCTGCCCACCGGAGTCTACCGAGCTTAATTTTTGTCACGATATCTGCTTCAAGGTAGATTGCGTACAGTTCATGATTGTACCGTCTCCGGAATCGTCCTTCCTCACATACGGGGCCAACAATTCTCCTTAAGACTTTTCTCTCGAACGCAGCTAAGAGGTCGGAGTGCCTTTTGCTAAGCACCCAAGTCTCGGATCCATATGTGAGTACTGGCAGGACCATGGTCCTGTACAGCAGCAGTTTTGAAGTTATGGTGAGATTTCTGGATTTGAAGAGCTTTGACAGACTATAGTAGGCTCTGTTGGATTTGAGAAGCCGCCCGCGTATTTCTTCTTCTATATTGTTATCGGATGCTACTATTGACCCAAGGTATTTAAAGGATTGCACCACTTCAAATTCGTGCTCCGCAACCTTGATTGTTTGACCAACTGTTTCTCTCGCATTCGACGCCACCATGTACTTTGTTTTACCTTCACTAATGTGCAGCCCCAGATTTTGTGCTGCCTGCTCGATCTGGATGAAGGAATCGTGTACAGCTTGTTCGGTTCTTCCGATGATGTCGATGTCGTCTGCGTAAGCCAGTAACTGGCTGGACCTGTTGACGATGGTCCCTCTTGTTGCCGTGCCAGAGTCACGGATTGCTTTCTCCAACGCCAGGTTGAAGAGGAGGCAGGCCAAACCGTCCCCTTGTCGGAGTCCATTAAAGATGTTGATTGGTCTGGATAGCAATCCGGCTATTTTTACTTGGCTTGTTACGTTGGTCATGGTCAACCTACATAGTCGTGTCAATTTATTTGGGATGCCGAATTCTCTCATGGCTTTGTAAAGTTCTACCCTGGCGGTCTTAAAGTCTATAAACAGATGGTATGTTGGGATGTTAAATTCTAGACATTTTTCCATCGCCTGCCTAAGGGTAAATATCTGATCAGTTGTTGATTTGCCTGGAATGAAACCACACTGATATTGTCCGATAACGGTTTTAGCGTATGGGGTTATCCGGTCTTGTAGGATAGAGGAGAGTATCTTATAGGCGGTACTCAACAACGTGATACCTCTATAATTGCTGCACGTTGTGACATCTCCCTTCTTATGTATGGGGCATATTAAACCTTTTCGCCAGTCTTCTGGCATTTCTTCCTGCTCCCATACGTGTACTATAATATCATGAATTGCTTGACGTAAGGCTGGCCCGCCGTGATGGAATAATTCGGCTGGTATGCCATCGGCTCCCGGGGCTTTGTTCTGTTTAAGCCGACCTATAGCCTTCTCAACCTCTTCTATGCTTGGTGGCGGCAACATAGAGTATTCTTCTTGAAGTAGTGGAGCCTCCACTTCTGCAGTGAGCTGACCATTTAGCAATTCATTAAAGTACACTTCCCATCGCTCCAATATGCTTTCAGGATCGGTGATCAGATTTCCCTCTCCGTCCTTGCAGTATGTGCAGCGTGGTGTGTACTGCGTCATGTTTCGGACGGATTGGTAGAACTTCCGCGCCTGGTGCGGACCTCGCTCTCGGCTATTTTCTATTTCACAGATTAGGTTCTTCTCCCAGGCTGATTTTTTTTGTCTGTGTAGCCGTTTTTCTATTCTTCTGAGCTCTTTATATTCCTCTTCGCGTGCCTGCGTTCTATGAGATTGTTGCATTGCTCGGTACGCAACATTCTTACGTTCAGTCGCTAGCTTGCATTCATCATCAAACCAGTCGTTCCGATTTTTACGACTGCTGCCTAAGATGGAGTTGGCAGTACTAATGACAATATTCTTAAGGCGTGTCCACTTCTCATTTACGCCCAGCATACTGGCTCCAGGACTTACTCTCCCTAAATCAAGTGATTCTAGGGCGAGTCCTAACGCATTACCAAAGGTGTTACTGGTGTTTTCATTGCGCAGGGCAGCCGTGTTGATTCGAACCTGATCGGCGGATGCAATGCGTCTTCGCAAGGCAATCCGCCCTCGGAAAACCATACCAACAAGATAGTGATCCGAGTCGATATTGGCACCTCGGTACGTTCGTACCGTCAACAAGTTCGAGTAGTGGCGACGGTCATCAACACGTGGTCTTTTTGGTTACGAGTGACTCCATCAGGTGATACCCAGGTGGCTTTGTAGATATCTTTACGCGGGAACCTGGTACTCGCAACGACCATGTTTTTCGATGCTGCCAATTCTAAGACTCGAAGTCCATTGTCATTAGTGTTGTCATGCAAATATCATGCATGGGTGCCTGCGTAATGCCTGAATACCGGCTCCCGACCTATTTTTGCGTTCAAATCCCCAAGGATGATTTTAACATCATACCTTGGACAGGCATTGCGGGCCCTCTCGACTTGTTCGTAGTAAGTCTCTTTTTCTTCGTCTGAGGACTCCTCCGTAGGTCCGTGAACGTTAATGATTCTGACGTTCGTAAATTTGCCTCGCACGCGAAGGGTGCATAGCCTTTCGCTTATAGCGTTAAAGCCGATGATGGTAGACTTCATTTTTTCGCTGACTAGGAAGCCTACCCCGAGCACATGGTGTTTTGTATGACAGCTATAGTATATGTCATATTCTTTCTTCTGTAGAACACTATTCCCTGTCCATCTGATTTCTTGAAGAGCTGTTATGTCAGCTTTATATTTTGACAGGGCATCGGCTAGCTGCTGAGCAGCTCGAGCTTTATAGAGCGATCGTACGTTCCATAAGAAAATTCGTAAATCGTTTTTCAGTTTTCGTTGCGTTGGTTGTCGTCGTGTGATCAGTCCGTTTCCGAGGCTTGTTGTCGGTCTCGTAATTCAAAAGTTTTACGGGACAGGGAATTAACCTGTCGCCAACCTGAGGAACCAGCCTGATCATATTAGCCAAACCTTTTTAAAGGCTTGTTTCTAGCGGCCGCCACGGAGAGGCTATGATCAGACTTCCACCAGTCCCGAATAGTTACGGCACGTGCATGTTTTCGTATGCTACATGTTATTCCCCCTATTCGTCTGATGGCTGACCGCCAGTGCTTTTACATAATTCTGAAATTTGTTATAATTATTGTTTTTCTGAGAGTAAAAGTAATCTTCAAGTAGCGTTAAACTATACGCTATAGTGTCTATAGTCTCAGAAAGATTTGACCATATCTCAAACTTGGTTAAAAAAACTATTAAATATGTCTTTGATGAATTATTTCAGGTTTCGTTCTTTCGTTTTATTGTTTAGCATTGTGAAAAGTATGCAACCAATTTATCTGTACAACAAAATTCAATTTTCGATATCTAACAGTTCCATTTTCTAAATTCTTCCACAGTTTTCATGCCTAACTTTCGAAAGACAATTTCTTACTTCCGACTTATGGGTACTGTAAGGCAAGTTATGCATTCGTAAAAAAAATGAACTCGAGATTTTGATCAAAGTTAGCGAGGATGAAAAAATTGGGTCTCGCAATTCTGTCTGTCTGTCTGCTCGACTACAGCCTAAACGGCTCCGTCGATTTTATTTAAGCTTGGTGGATATCATGTTTAATTTTTCCTCCCACACATTTTTTTTAAGATCAAAAATAACGGTACCTACCACAAGAATTTTTTTTGAAATTTTATAAATATTTTTTTTTCTCAAAAAATTTTCAACAAATTTTTTTTTTCCAAAAAAATCAAAAAATATCTTGTAGTTAAAGCTAGGTAATGGTTGAAAAGAAATTTTCGAAAATGGTTATTAATGGTACCACCATGTAACCATTTTTTTTTTGTTTTTGACTGTCTCAAAAATGGTACAACCGATTTTGTTAATTTTTTGTATGCTAAGGCTCCCCAAATTTGAATAGTATTGTGTATTCAAATTAAAATTTATTTTTTTTTGATTCTTAAAAAAATTTCAATTTTTTTTCCGGATTCTTAAAAAAAATTTCAATTTTTTTTTCAAAACTCAATATTTCGAAAAAACCATCCTGGATTTTTTTTTAAATTAGCAAATAAAAGTTTCTCAATATAGTCTACAAAATGTGAGAAGAAAAATTTTATTTTACCTAAAAATGACGGTACCCACGATACAAATATTAAAAAATGATTTTCAAAAATCGTATTTTTCTCGAAAACACCGCCTAGAATTTTGATAATTTTTTTTCTTTCGATCAATTTTTACGATCTGTACTGTACCTACCATAGAAACATTTTTACTTGCGACTTATAGGTACTATAAGGCATGTTATGCATTCGAAAAAAAAATCGAACTCGAGATTTTGATCAAAGTTGACATTAGGATGATAGCGAAGACTAAAAAAGTGGGTCTCGCAATTCTGTCTGTCTGTCCGTTCGATTGCAGCTAAACGGCTCGGCTGATTTTCTTCAAACTTGGTAGATATGGGTTATAATTTTTCCCCCCGGATGTTTTTTTATTTGATTTTTTAAGACCAAAAATAACGGTACCTGCCATACGAGTTTTTTTCGAAATTTTATAAACATTTTTTTTCTCAAAAACTGATCAACATAGCTAGGTATTTGTTGACAAAAATTTCAGAAAAATGGTTATTGAGGGTACCCCCCATGGAACCATTTTTTTGTTTTTGATTTTCTCGAAAACGGTACAGCCGATTTTAATCATTTTTTTTTGCTAAGGCTCCCCAAAAACCTGAATAGAATTGTGTACTCAAAACTTTTTTGGATTTAAAAAAAAAACTTCAAATTTTTTTTTTCGAAACTCAATATTTCGAAATCCCTTTGCTAGATTTTTTTAAACTTGATAAATAAAAGTTTCTCAATACAGTCTACAAGATGGGAGAAAAATATTTTTATTTTACCTAAAAATAAAGGTACCTACCATACAAATGCTAAAAAATTAAAAAACATGGTTTTCAAAAATCGTATTTTTCTCAAAAACGGCGCCTAGAATTTTGATAAAATTTTTTTTCTTTCAATTAATTTTTACGATCTTTAATTTAATAAAAAAAAATTGAAATTAAGATATTACAGCTTGTACCTACCATAGAACCATTTTTTCGAATTTTGAACTTCTCATTATCCACATAACGGATCTTAATGAAAATTTTTATAGAGAAGCTTCTAAAAAGTCTAAAACACAATGCATTTCAAAACTTTAAAATAAATATTTTTTGAATTTTTGAAAAAAAAAAATCAATTTTTTCTTTGTTTTTGAAAATTCGATATCTTAGAAACGGCTCAATATTTTTTTTTGTAAATTTTATTTTTATTCGAACAATAATAAAAACCTAAAATTGGCGTACCAAAATTTTTTCTTAAAAAGCTTTTAAAAAGTTTGTACATAAAAGCTTTTTTTTTTAAGAAACCACTACAACGACTTATAATTTTTGTTCTTGGATAAATTCATATTTGGATAGCATTCTGTTTTTGTCTCTTACTACTAAAAGAATTTAAAAAATAATTTGATCCTTATGAACAGTTTTCTCTAATAACATTCGATTTTAAAATTCCTAGTCTGTTACGTAAGAGCAAGTTCGTGCGACCCAGTCGTGCATTTTATTTATTTTTTTTTTTTTTCATATTTTGAATTTCTCTTTATCGACACAAAAAAAAATATTTTTTGAATTAAAAAAAAAAATTTTTTTTTTGGAAAATTTGGTATCTCAAAACGGCTCAGTATTTTTGTTTTGGAAATTTTGTCTATAAAAGCAAGTTTTTTTAGAAACCACTATAATGACTTATAATTTTTTTTCTTTCATAAATTCATATTTGCATTATGTTTTTATCTCTTACTAAAAGAGTTTAAAAAATGAATATTATGCTTATGAACGGTTTTCTCTAATAAAATTGGTTTTTAAAATTCCTTGTCTTTTACATAGGAGCAAGTTCGTGCAACCCAATCGTGCATTTTATTATCTCTGCAATAAGCCTTTGGAACTCACTTCCGCACAAACTTAGATAACTTAATTATATACAACAGTTTAGGTATGAACTAAGCCTGTTCTTTGCAAATCAGAGCAACTTATTTTGACGTTACCCCTCTTCCCTTCCCACACCATTTTTATCAAGCACACTCAATTAATTTGGAAATGTATTCATAATTGTAAGAATTTAAAAGGTGTTATTTGAACTTTGTTTCTTATTCTATCTTTTTCTTTGAATTAAAATTAATTAATACGATTTGTTTATTTCTCACACATCTTAACACATCTTAAAAGTGTACTCTTACTATGTTAGCAATGCATACTTCATATCAATATGTACAAATAAAAAAAATACTAAATACAAAAAATATGATTTTTTTTCAAACTAAATGATCGATTGAAAGAAATACAAAGTTGCCAGAGGGGTGCCCGCTCCTTCTTAGTAGTTGCATGATAGTCCAACACCTAACACCAAATTCCACAATTTCCGGATTCCAAGCAAGATCTATAAAGTTGATGTTGACAATACAAACCTCTCAGCTTTTGCCTCAACCGAAAAATGTTTGCAATTTTATATTTTATACATATGTACATATGCTGTTCTTTTGAGATCCAAAGCTATTAGAATTTTTAATTACCCTTCTTTTAAACTATGTATGTTTTTTTAAAATCATTTTATTGCTCTATGAATAACTTTAAACGAAAAGAAACAGTTAAGTCGTAACATAAACCGAAATGACACCTTTGCGTAATGTAATTAACTTATAATCATTATTTATCATTATCTATTGTACCTACATTATACAAATATGCAAAACTTTAAAAGACTTTCCTTCCTGTCATCAAAAAGTCATTTGACAGTTTGCACTCTTATAGTTATATTTACTATACTGCTACTGTTACCTGTTACTATCACCCTAACCGCATTATGGAAAAAAGAACTAAAAGAGTTTTGTTTTTATCTGACAAAATATGTTTTTCATAACTAAGTATCCTTTCAAGTTTGTGGTTGGATGATTACGCATTACTTTTGAATGAAATATAAACTTATTGCCTGTTTGTTATAAAATGTAAATAATTTTTATTTTATCTCTTTAAAGATTTGTCACTCTGTGTGATGTGATTAGAGGAAAAATATATCGAGTAGGTGAGAAGCAAAACTCGTTATATCCACTTTATTTAAAAAAAAAAATTGAGATTCAAATGTAAATTTGAAGGGTTGGTACAATTGAACATATTTGAACACACATTTTGTAGCAAAGCTGCTCAAATTAATTTGAATATTCAACTTGAATATCATTTTTGGGTTCAAAATTATCCATATCCACTTTGACGCTTGCAGCAAAACTTGGCAGATAAAATAAAAATAAAAACTAAGTATATATGATAAAAATGTAGGTTGAGCTGATAAAAATTCTGTCAATATACGTCCAACCGTTTTATCAAATTGATTAAAATTACAGAAATTTGTTGAAGTAACAAACAATAGCTGTGTTTTATTTTCCCCGAGATCTGATCCGGATTGGATTTTGTTTTCAAAATAACATGTAAAACAACAAATACAAACAAAACAGGGCCTTGCGTTGTTTTTGTTATACATGTAATTTTGAATGAAGATCCAATCTGGATCAGATCAATTAAGATTAATTTGCTAGATTAAGAAAATTCTTTTGCTTTATCAAAAACTGTTTTTGTTAATGTTACAAATTTGTTTTTTTTTTAAATTATCGGATTAACGAAATTCTTTTGTTGAATCAATAAAATATTTTGTCTATTTAACAAATTTATTTTGATGAATCCACAAAATTTATTTGTCACCTTAATAAAAATGGTTTCTTTCAATTAGACGCGTTTGGGGAACTTTGAAAATTTGGTGATCTTTGTAGACAAGCGGTTATTTTTCATTTCATTTTTCACCCAAAAACATTGTTAGGTAGTTTTGGGTCGAAAATCAGTATAATCACTTACTTATCACTTTGGAAGCAAATATTTCGAGAACCAGACTTCGCAGATAATTTTGGCTTAGATGCATTTTTAGGAATTGAATAGACCTTTTTATTGAAGTATAACTCAAGGCAAGGTTGAAAAAAATGATAAATTTTATAGACAAGAGGTTAGTCCATTTTTTTTTTTAATCTGTAAAATCGCTTTTGATACTAATATTTCGAGAACCAGACCTCGCAGAAGCTGCTGGTTTTCAAATAAAGATAGATCTTTCAATGTGCACTAGGTGCCTTGAAAACGGTAACCTCTTACAAGGCTTGGTTTCGGAGTCAGATGCAATAATTCTAAGAAAAAAATGAAGATCAAGCAGTCAAAGAAGGCTCTTGACAAGATCCATTTGGAGAGGAAACACACTCTGTTGCTGTTGGAAGCCATAAGTCAATACTAATACTAAATCGCAGTGACATTTTTGTTGACTTATACATTCACCAATTTAAAATATGCCGAGGTATAGGAAATATTTTGATACTGTTATAAAGATACTTGTACAACTTGCATTACTCAAATTATAGTGTTGATAAAAATTGGGAGTTTTAAATATAAATCAGTAAATTTTAGTATTCCAGGCTGTACTATACTTAAAGGGTTTTTCAAAAGGCGTGGGTAGATTTTGGCCGCCATGTTGTGTTGGTGATATCTGTCAAGTCCAATATTATTTATTTAATTACTGATGCCAAATCGCCAAGACAAGTAACAAACAGCACGTCCAAATGATAAAACTTCAACATCAAAATGAATGTTCGTTAGTGTAAAAGTTGCGTGCGTTACGCATATTTGACGGTATGGTAGATTTAGCCAAATTTTAGATGAACGGTTCGGAAATCCTAAGCATTTTCGTTTTGAAAACATGAAGATCCTTCATGGATGTGTAATTGTGTATGAGATACGAGTAGTTTACCAAACTGAAACGCTTTAGTGACTGAAGACCTGTAAATGGAAAATAAATTGGTATCCCATTTATGCTTACGTTACGTGTAGTTTAATAAAGCCCAAGAAAGAAAAACCTCTTGGTCTTAAATCCCAAGAATTCAAATTGTTATTGTTAATTCCCTTTGAAATTCTAATGCACGGCAACATATACAATCTGTTAATGTATTGCTCATGTTCTATTGTGTAATTTTTTTGACAAATTAAATTTAGTGGATGTTATTTCCTTATTTTTGTGGAAAAACAAGGCAATTGATACCTTTATACATATTTTACTCATATTTGTTCCATCTGTCCAACTTTATAACCTCTTGAGTTAAAATAAGTTTGTAATCTTCAACATAGCAAAATAAAATTTCCCAACCTAAAAAAAAAATAAACTAGGTATAATTTGATATCTACGCAAATATATCTAAAACACTGCGGAACTTGCAATGGTTGGGAATACATAACAAAAGGAAGTCATGCAAAATTGCAGCACATATTTCCTACTACCTGTTGTAAATTTAAGCATTAACTACCTTTATTTCTTTACAATATTAAATAAAAAGACGCACATCTGCAACTTCAATACCAATCAGCTAAGACAGCTTCAATGCTATTAAAGCATACTTAAGACGATCACTCACCCATTTTCTGAGACTGCAAGAAATGATTACGTACAGTAATTTTCATGTGCATCAAATGATATGCAACTGCTATACTCGTAAACAGCCGTGTCGCGTCGTCGCGGTAGGGTCGTACTCATTTTGTTGGCTTAAAATAGAGCTTATTCTTGTTATACCTTTAATAATGTAATCAAGGTAATAGCGGAAAATATTTGTTCCTAATCGTTATAACCATGAAATTGTTTTATGTGACTTGAAATGGATATTAAGATAGTTTGATAGGTATAGGTAATTTACTTATAATTTTGTATGAATTTTTTATTTCCGCTGAAATTGAACTTAAATTATTGAACAGTTTTTGGATCACAATACTGTGAATTGTACGAAATTCTAGAACTCTGTTTCTTTAATCAACCTTTGGTCGCTTTCTACGCTTTCTATCTACATAGTAGCATGCAAATTACCTGCTACGATATCGGTGAACTAAAAATATTACAATCGGTTTTCAGAGAGTAGCAAGCCCCGGTCCTTGAAATTCGACTTCTGTTTTATTATACTATAATATCGTCGTCGTTCTATGAAAACTCCCTAAGTCCATTTTTTGTGTTTTTAGATATTTGCATTTGAACTTGGAAATTAATATAAAAAATCTAAAAATTATCAGAATAGCATGATCTCAGGCTTCAATTGTAGAATTTGTTTGGCGTAGGCATTGTGCAATAAAATTGTTTGCAAATGGTTTATCCGAAATGAATTAAATAAGAATTGCATCACATTTTTTTTTTAAATGGACTTAGGGAGTTTTCATAGAACGACGACGATATATTGAAAACTCTAGAAATATTTTGATTGTATCAATTCTACAATTACAAGAAAAGTAGTAGATTTCTTCAATTTGGCATATTTGATAATTTTATGAAGTTTATTCATGAAGATTCGCCTTTCTCTAGTCCTTGATAAAAGATAAAACTTAAGTATAGGAAAAGTAGGGGTGCAAAGAGTTGAAAAGTTAGAAATTCAAATGTGTAAGTAAAATAACCATTTAATATTCCTGGATCTAGAGAACTTATTTACAAAAGGCAAGCTTTCGAAGGTCGTTTATAAATTATTAAAATCTCTCGCTCCGAAAGTCGTTATTGGCAGGGTTGGCAGGGTAGAAATAACTACATTTGCTACATCCGCTAATGTAACAAATTGTAGCAGACGTAATTTTAAATGTCAAATGATCTGTCAGTCATCTGTCAGCTGTGCATTTGAAGTTTGAATTTTGAAATCAAACGTTGACTTATTCATTTTTAAAAAGTGAATTGAAAATGGCTGGAGGAAAGCTACATAATCATTGGGCTGAAGGCGGAATTACTCCAATTAAAATGGAAAATAAGCGTAGGTATAGGAGCTCTCTGCGATACGTGTGCTGTACTTCTTAAAAAATACAACAGTTTCAATTTAAAATATTACTACACCGAGGAAGCCTTCATGTTAAGAATCAGAGATGAGTATTTACTTCATATGTAGCAGATCTACTTCATTAATTTATTTTTATGCATCTGCTACGTAGCAACTTATTTCTACTTCGTTTTACTTAGTTTTACATAACGTACAAATTTGATCGCTCCATTTGTTCTACAAGAAACATGTTCCATACTGTGACAAAAGAAAATTTTCAATTATTTGCTATGAAACAACAGATGTCTCTATGCAAAAATGTTTAGTGTTATTAGTTCGTTATTATGAGCAAAGTACATCTAAGATAGTTAATAAACTTTTAACTTACATACATATATAAGACTGAAGCAGTCTAATGCTGAAAATAACTTAATGAAATTATAAATTTTCTGAAGGAAAACCAAATTCCTTTAGAAAATCTCATCCGCCTGGCCACAGGCAACGCTTTTGTGATGAGGGGAGAGCTCACGGGGGTAAAAACTCGACTTCAGGCAACAAAAAAAGATATATTTTATTTAGGATGTGTAGTGTATGTCATTCACTGCATTTATGTGCATCAGCCGCAATAAAAAAAATTGAATATCAAATTAAAATTAAAAAAATATCAAAATAATTTACATATGTATATCAATTAAGCTACTTAATTTATGAATTTGTTAGACTTATTCTAGTCAATGTTTTTTTTCTTTATATAAATATTAAATAAAATGAAATTAAAGTGGCTTTTTTCTTATTTACATTTTTTTGTGATTATCTGCTACATATTTTACAAATCTACTTCGTTTTTTTGGCCAATTTGTTTCACTTTCTGGGTTTATCATTCTCATCCCTGTTAAGAATACCATTTCCCAAAAAATTGAACACGACCGACTCAGTTGGTATTGCCATGTTCAAAGGAGAGATCCTGAGAACCCCGTCAAAAAGGCAATATCATACAACGTTCCAATTCGAAATAAAAAGAAAGGTAGGCCTAAACACTCCTGGTACAAACAAATGCAAAAACACCAGCATTCAGTTGGCCTCAGAAATGGAACAATACAAAACCGGGAGGCTTGCCGCCGATTTCTGAGGTCAACCGGGCGAACCCCACAGGCGGATCACTAGTGTGAAGCAGATACGTGGGAGAGTTATGATCCCCTCGACATCGAGATCATAACAGCGCCGAAGAAAAGGAAGAAGAAGAAGACTACACCAGTTATTGGTTTCCATTATTTGAAAAATTTTTTTTCAGTAATATTTATATGTATGTACCTTGTACAGTAAATTCAGCATTAAATATATATTGAAATCATGTGTTCATAATCCATATGCCAAAGTAAACTGTTTGGCGCAAAATTTTAAAGAGTTCTCGTTTAAGCAATTAAACCGGCTCTACTTAACGCAGTCGTTTAGCTTAGAGCCTTTGTCTAACTTTTTCATAATTTTAATCACGTTAGACAACTCTTCTAACTAATGTGGGTTTTACAACAGAACCTAAGCAAATTTGCGTTGAACAACCCCTAATTTGACAGATGCATAACTCACACAACTACAAAAACACAAAAAAAAAAGTAAAAAGAACAGACAACTTCAAACCAAATAATTTTTCGCCCAAAAAAGTTCATTTAATATACTACATCGGTACAGATTTTGATTGTTTATAAGTTATTTACATTATTTTAGATGAAAATAAAGTATAAATCGCAAATTCACAGCATAAAAAACTCAATTTGGTGTTGTAAGGTGCAGATTTATTTAGCTATATACCTACTCGTCTCGGCGGCGCGTGTGCATACATAAGATATGTACATTTGTATCTACAGATTTTTTAATTGTAGAGCACTTTCGTACTCCCTGTGCAGGGACGGGTTAGAATATTCCTGCAGCGCCTCCCCGCTTGTCGTAAAAGGCGACTAAAGGAGTAAATACATCTAGGCCACAAACAGCAAGGTGAACCTAGCGACACGTAACACCTATAAACTTTCCCAAAAGTGTGCATGCCAGTCCCTGGGTTGGCACGACTGGAGATCACCGGTGCCGTAAAAGAGAGATCAAATACAAAACTGGAGCATGCACACGTCGATACTTACAACGGATTTTGTGAATTCAAGCATTATGGAAGTACTCGTCCAAAATGACACTACCCCGCCAGGCACTACCTTTGTTACACATGGTACTGATCCTGGACCGAGCAGCAATGCTCGGGTCAGAGCTAGACGGATTCCGGGGGCTAGCAAAGTAATGCCGCAGATTATACAAAATCTGAGAGTTGCGAGTTGGAACGTTGGCAGTATGACAGGTCGAAGCTTCGAGTTGGAAGAGATGATGAAAAGAAGGCGAGTGGACATCTTATGTGTTCAAGAAACAAAATGGCGAAACACGGGAAACAGGGCCCGTTTCTTGGATACGAGGACAAAAAACTATAAGATGTTCTACTATGGAACGGAAAAGGGTAAAAACGGAATCGGAATCATCCTTGCAAAACATCTATTAGGCAGCGTATTGACCATTTCGGAATCCAGCGACCGTTTGATGTCCCTTAAATTGGTGATTAAAGGAAAGTTGTGGAATATTGTCACTGCATATGCTCCCCAAATTGGATGTGAGCAGGTACAAAAAGATGCATTTTGGCTAGACTTTCACAATCTACTTAAGGACATCCCAAAGGAAGAGTTTTTGTTCGTGGGCGGAGATTTGAACGGACATGTCGGGAAGACAAACGAAGACTATGAAGATTGCCATGGAGGCCTCGGATACGGCACCAGGAACCCTCCTGGTGAAGACATCCTGAGCATGTGCAAAACATACGGTCTTATCGTGCTAAATACCATGTTCGTCAAACAAAGCCGACACCTGGTCACTTACAGCAGTGGTGGAAATGAAACCCAGATTGATTACCATTTGGTATCTAGTTTCATGAAACCCCGGGTAAAAGATTGCAAAGTGATACTAGGAGAAGCGATCGCCCACCAACACCGTCTCCTACTGACAGAATTTTTTATGGAGACAGTGAACGACAACAAACATACAAAAACTTTTGGGAAGATCAAATGGTATAATCTGGATAAGGAAAAAGGCGAAGCTTTTATTTCGAATATGCAAAACTTTCTGTATAACAACACCGATATAGTTCGAAATGAAGAGAGTACAGCACAAAGTATGTGGGATCTCCTACAGAGAACTTGCAAAGAAAAAGCCAAAACACTGTTAGGGGTTTCAAAAGGACACAACCAACAAGGCAAAGAAACATGGTGGTGGAATGATGAAGCTAAATCAGTTATAAGTAAAAAGAAAATGGCTTTCAAGGCTTGGTCGAAGTGCCCCTCTAATGATACAGAGCAAAAGTCACGCCTCGAAGTGGAATATAGAAACTGCAAGAAAGAAGCGAAGAAGAAGTGCGCCCAAATTCAAGCAAAGAATACAGAAAACCTGTATCGGGAGCTGGATGAAATTCCTACCCCGACAGCTGGTGCTATTCAAGAGGTACGGCAAAACACGAATAAGGGCGCAACTATCTTTAAAATAGCCGCTCAAAGAAGAAGAAATGCCCAGGAGATTTGTTCGCCAAAGTTCATTAACAATGCTCAAGGCCAACTACTTGTGGAAGACAACGAAATTCTTCACAGGTGGCGACAGTATTGTGACGGACTTCTAAACGAACAATTTCCAAGGCTATACTTTCCAATAGCTTCACCTAACTTAAGCGAAGTATCCGACGTCACAGTCGAAGAAGTTAGTGAGGCGGTAAAATACTCCAAAAAGGGAAAAGCTGTTGGCCCAGACGAAATACCCTCAGAGTTTTGGAAAAAGATGGGAGATATCGGGTTTAGATGGCTCATGATTCTTGTCTCCAAACTTATACGAGGTGATCGCATGCCTAATCAATGGAGGGAAAGTTACCTTCTTCCAATTTATAAAGGAAAGGGTGATACTCGAAGCTGTGATAATTACCGTTCGATTAAGCTGATGTCACACACCATGAAGATCTTTGAGCGAGTCTTGGGTAGCCGACTGCGAAAAATAATTAGGCTATCTGATGACCAGTGCGGGTTTGTCGGGGGTAAGTCAACCACGGATGCAATCCAGAGTATAAGAATAATTATGGAAAAACATCGGGATTCTTTGGAGGATTTGCATGTCGTATTGGTTGATTTTGAAAAAGCATTCGATCGGCAACCACGAGATCTAATATGGGTGGCCCTCAGGCAACGAGGAGTTCCAGAAACCTATGTGCGGATAATTATGGACATGTATGATGGAGCAGTTACTAAAGTAAGATGCGCAGCTGGAGTCACCGAAGAATTCGAAATAACAGTAGGTGTACACCAGGGAAGTGTCTTGAGTCCCCTGCTCTTTATTACAGTTCTCGATTACCTGCATGAAGGCAAAGTGACGGATCCAAAAGTACATCAGTTATTCTTTGCTGACGATGGAGCCATCATAAGTGAAGACCCGATATCCCTACAACGAGCACTTGACGTATGGGTGGATGTTCTAGAAGGAAGTGGGTACCGCATAAGCGCGAAAAAGACAGAATACCTATGCTGCCCATTTTCTGATCCACACAGGCCTACTCCAGACATTTATTTGAATGGAGTAGTGCTTCCCAAGTGTGAAAAGTTTAAATATCTGGGGTCTATGATAAATAACGAAGCTACTTGTGATGACGATATCAATCATCGCGTAAGCGTAGGGTGGATGAAGTGGCGGGAAAATTCTGCTATCTTCTGTGACCGAAAAATGCCCCCTAAGCTGAAAGGAAAGCTCTACACTTCAGTTGTGCGTCCAGCACTCACATACGGTTCACAATGTTGGACAATGTACAAAAAGTATGAGAGTAAGCTTACGGCAGCTGAGATGAAGATGCTTCGTATGACAGCAGGAGTTACAAAGCTTGATCGAATTAGAAGTACGAAGATCCGAGGAAGCCTTCATGTTAAGAATACCATTTCCCAAAAAATTGAACACGACCGACTCAGTTGGTATTGCCATGTTCAAAGGAGAGATCCTGAGAACCCCGTCAAAAAGGCAATATCATACAACGTTCCGATTCGGAATAAAAAGAAAGGTAGGCCTAAACACTCCTGGTACAAACAAATGCAAAAACACCAGCATTCAGTTGGCCTCAGAAATGGAACAATACAAAACCGGGAGGCTTGCCGCCGATTTCTGAGGTCAACCCGGCGAACCCCACAGGCGGATCACTAGTGTGAAGCAGATACGTGGGAGAGTTATGATCCCCTCGACATCGAGATCATAACAGCGCCGAAGAAAAGGAAGAAGAAGAAGAGCACTTTCGTACGATTGTTTTGAATTTATAATATTCAGTGATTCAGTCTATTTAGAAAGAACACCTTTAAAAAATTTAATAAAACATCAGTAAACATTTTTCCTTCCATTTGCTTTGGTATGAAATGTACATTGTCAATATGGATAAAGTATACTTTTAAAAGATAAACTAGCTATTTGTAGCTGTTAAAGTAAGACGAGCTCTTAAACGTTAAAGTATAGTTTATGTCCTTTAAAGTTAACAAAAAGTCAGTTCTCGTTTTATACTTAATATTTAGAGTCGACTCCCATTCTAAAATTGATTTAGAGTGGGTTTTAAATGTTTAAAATTTTGCGCCTTTGTCTCTAAAAATAAAGTTCCCATCTATCATGTATAATTCCTATATTTCTTCATCCTTATGGTAAATGACAGATTTTGACATTTACAAACCTTCACAAGATCATGATGCAAGATTATGTTCCCTTATTCAATTCTGAATTAAGTTCGTATGTAGCAGACGTAACAAATTGTAGTAAATTAGGCATGTAATTTATTCAAATAACTACGCGTAGTTAATGATGTAAATAATTTAGTGTAATTAATTTGGCCAACCCTGGTTATCTGTCATCGGAGGTTGTGCTCACTAACAAATCTATCGAAGATGTTCTCTTTTCCATCTTTAATATTGAAGTCCCTCCGCACAACTTTTATTCGAAAGCAAAAAATATACAAAAACAGGTCAAACTTTTTTTGATGAGCTCAATAAAGAAGAATTTTTTTTTAAGACACAGATCTATCAAGATCACTGTTAACTTTTTAATCGAAAATCTTTATATCCAAGATTCTTTGGCAAAACTCTGGCTATACCTGCTTTATTTAGTTTATTCCCATTTTCATTTTAAATTTTAAAGTTGGTGTGCGTTTAATTTATACAATTGTCCAAATCAGTTGACTCCGAAAAAAATTATTAAATTTGTCAGGCCTACAAAAAATGATATACTTACAAATTAATAAACCACTTTTGAAAAAGCTTAAGGATGTGTTGGAAAAGTATACGTTATGTTATTTCAAGTTAAAATAGAGTTGAAATTAATAATTATATGGAGGTGGAAAATAAAATTCTTAAAAACTTCGCCTCAGTTATAAATTTGTTTTAGATTAAATATTATAAAATATTTATAAAGACAAAATAAAATTTCAAAATTGTTTATTCACTCTTAACGAAAAGATAAGACCACTGAAAACATTTTTGTCATACAACTGGCATAAAAATTAACACAATCAGTTCTTAATGGCATGCATGTACACGAAGTCAAGTGACGGTGTGGTGTCAGAAGAAATAAGCGATAGCATTCCTCGTAACATTATAATTTGCAATATGGGGGAGACACAATAGCCGTGTTTTATTGGTAATCTTTAGCTAGTTCAGCAATACCATCACCAAAAAAAACGCTTTATTCACAATTTAACTCACCATTTATATAAATAACCTTACTACTTGTTGAATTAACTTACGCGGATGTGTTCGAAAGATTTGTATCTCATTTTTAATCGGAATTTGAAATATTCATGAAAATACAGAACGAGTTGATTTGGAGTTTTTCTGACTATTAAATTTACATTAACACTTTGGAATTTGACTACATTATACTTACAAGAGTACGAAAATAAATCTTTTTCTCGTATCCCTAATTTTACTATTGTATTTCTTAAAATTTTACAGTTGTAAAATAAAACATTTTTATTCGCTTTACACTGAATTTTCTTGAGTGTTGGAGACAGAAAAAACACAATATTCAATATAAAGACATTTTGTCAGATATCATATAAATGCCGCAGTTAGACGACATTTCTGAAAGAATGCTAGTATACTGTCAAATCATACTAATCGAAACTATTCGCCTTCGTGTAAATTGATTCAGTATTTTGTGTCAAAGTTAATGGCAGTTTCAGTATTGTAAAAACGAAATAATGGAATGGATTAAAATTTTGCATTAAAAAAAAATATTTGTTCTGTAAATTGTGGAGCGATCACACTTTGGACAAGTGAAGGCAAAGTATAAGAAAATAAATACCAACGGACACACCCTCAAACATGCCAACATATATTTTTTAGGACACCATCTAATCACCTTCTACGTTCTACGTTTCAACATGCGAAACTCCATCTTCGCTAAAATATTCTTTTCCATTACTAACTTATTTTTCTTCACTAATCGTTTGTTGTTTTTTTCTATATTAAATTTTGTAATGCAGCGTATTCACTTACCAATAAAACTAACTAACTAATATTAGGTGTATTTCATGACATACATTTTTTTGTACTTTAAACTTATTGTTGCTTGCACACATTATTTGATTGTTTTTAATGTTTTATCGAGTAAAACAAAACCACGCACACCTTCTACAAAGACCAAGGCCTAAGCCCAGAAGTAAACCCAAGCTTCGGGATCCACATGCTATGTTTGAGGTTGCATCCGATACTTGTTAAATTCGAGAAAGATAGCTTCAGTCACTCTATCCTTCTATATTTAGTTGTTTTTAAATCCGTCAGCATACACCTTAAGTTAAGACCTAGGCCATTGGAGAGCAATGTTCTTCAAACTTTAAGGTAAAATGTCTTAATTGATCCTCCAACAAGACTTATCACATACAAATATCTTCAATTGAGTTTTCAACTTTTCAGTTTGACAAACAACACTATCTATCTGCCAATAAAAAAAAAATAATACTACATTTATAACACGTGAACGTAGAAAAAAATATTAATTTTAATGTTAATGTTAATGTTAAAAAAAAACGAACAAAATATAGTAAATTAAATGTATACACTTCAATTAATGAAATAAAATGTAAGATAATACTGATAAAAAGGAAAAATAATAATAAGAAAAAAAATTAAAAAAAAAATTGTAATGTAAAACATTTATATTATTCCATACAAAATATTTAGCAAAAATAATTAAATATATATATATACATAGAAAATAAAAAAAAATGTTTCAAATAATAATTGAATTTATTAAAAAAAAAATATGTTAAATTTACAACTGAACATATATGTAGATTTATGTATTACCAAATGAAGAATTTATTAATAAAAAAAAACTGTTAAGACACTACGCAGTTTTAAAAAATACTATTAATAACTATTAAATAATAAAATAAAATACAAACAAATAAATTGTATATTAAATATTACAAAATAATAAATTATAAGGTTTAAATGTATTTAAAAATGTGTAAATAAATAAAAGAAATGTTGTATGTAACACAGAGTATAGTAAATAAGTATATTATCACTTATTGAATTAATATAGACAAAAGCAAAATGTATGAAAAGTAGTACATATTATTATTGTTAAAAATTTAAATTGTCAAGTATAAGTAATAAACTTAAAAATATACATACATATTTTATAAACCAAATATAAAACACAAAAATAATACTAAATTTATAATATACTGTAAAATAAATTGAATAAAATTAAGGGCTCCGGACAAGCTAACCAACAATGCAAAATTGCATAACTAAGTCGTGAGAACATTAATCTGTCGAGTTAACGTACATAAATTATTAAAATTTGATGTTCCCACGATGAGTTTGGTTCTTGATTGGTATTTGACACCTCATTCGCTTTTTACCTGATTTGAGTGGGCATTCTGTTGACAGCCACCATAGAGGCTTGTGTTATTTTAGTTACAAGTACGAACTGTCAACAGAAAGTAAAATATTAGAAAATGTTACTTTATTCGATTTCAGATTAGAAATCAGAAATGTTAATGCTTTTACAAATACTAGCCGACCCAGCTCTCGAAATTCGAGTGCCAATTTATTTATTATTTATTATTTATATATTTGGCAGTGTTTTCAAGCAAATTTATTAAATTAAATTTTATTTAATGTAATATGCAAAGTGTTCGACAGTGCAAAAACAAAAATGACCCACAGTGTGTAAATGCGTGTCTCAAGTATATTCTGCACATCTCCGTAACTGTGGCTTTCCAACCATATAAAATTTATCGAAATCGGTTAAATACTTTTGGAGAAAAGTGTACCACAAAAAACATGTTTGCCGTTTTATTATATGATGATGATTACACGCTAATATATTTAGATACAACATTGTGAGTTTTGACAATTTTGTATTGACTTTAAGAAGTCAATGTATTTCCTATTTACGTTGACCGTCCAATCGCAAATTTATATTTGAATCCACCTAATTTTGACTCTAGTGAAATCAAGCCATAAAATTATCGCTGAACACATCCTCATATAATAAACACCTGCCAAAAACTCGTAAAAAATATTTTTCTGCAGCCCATTTGAGTGTCATACGAGTCAAAACTTGATATGCACTATTTTTGCTGTGTAATTTATTTGCAGTGTTCCTTTATTTTTTATTATGTCAAATTGTACTGCGCTGCCTGTACATTTGCCAATCGAAACCACAGATGATAGAGAACACGAAAAAAGTGGGCCCACAATAATATCCGTCTGTCTATATGTCTGTTCTTCGACCTACAGCCTAAGCCTCTGAAACTATTTTATTCACATTCGGTAGGTAAGGATCTCGGGTGATTCTACAAGAACTGAAATTGAAAGTTTTTCAATAGCTCCAAAACTAATGGTACTTTCCATACAGCTATTATGGAAAGAAATCTAACGATTTTGATATACAGTCAACTCCGCTTAACTGCAACCCCAAAATGCAAAAGAATCGTTGCAATTAAGCGGATTTTTCACTTAAGCGAACTTCGGATAACTGCAACCTTGTTGCACTTAAGCGAACTTCGGATAAATGCAACTCTTTTTCATTTAAGCGGAGTTGTTGTCAAATTATATTTACTTTTATGCATATTTCGTCGGCTGGATGCTATCTTGTTCAATGTCCATTTTTCAAAATGTTGGGAAATCGATTTTTAAAGTTCATATTGAAAGTTTTTGTGTATGTAAGAAAATATTTGATTGGTATTATTTTTTTTCTGAAAGTCTTGACAATTTTGTTTATAAATCAAGCTACAGAAATTGTTTTTATTTTATTTTGAATTAGTTATAAATTAAAATCAACGAGGAAGTCAATTATATGTATGGATATTGTACAAGATAGAAATTATGCATTTTTTTTAATATACTAACAATTGTTCAATATAATACAAAAAAAGATGAAAAGCAGTTTATTGAACAAAAATGAATTGAAAAATCGTTAAAAAAGTGTCTTATTGAACAAAACAGTCCCTGTAAATTGAAAACTAAAAGAGATAGAACAAAATGGTTTGCTCCAAATAAAAGAGCGTCCCAAAATTACGAGGACTGCATACCTAACTCGATTTCGTAAAAAATGGCCTTTTGAACAAGATAGCATCCAGCCGACGATTGTGACTGTGACGATTGGAATGACCGATGGAAGGGTGATAATGTAACTTCATATTGTAACTTCAAATGTAAAATTTTATGTGTGTTCGTTTGAAAATTTTTGGACACGTTCTAAGTTGCACTTAAGCGGAGTTATTTTAATACAAACTGTTTATTTGGGGGAAAAAATTGTTTCAAATAAAAGGAGTGTTCACTTAAACGGAGTTCCAATTAAGCGAACCAATTTATTTGGAAAAGAGTACAAAATAAATCGGTGATAGATGTATTGTTTCAGATATCCGATATTTTCAGTTATGCGGAGTGCAGATAAGCGGAGTCGACTGTACGTACAAAAATTATGTCCATTAAAAGTTTTTTTTTCGAAAAATGTTACTTACGCTACTTGTCATAGAACCGGTTTTTTATTTTCTATTTTCTCATTAACGGCTCTACCGGTTTCGATCAAAATTTTTAAACAAGAGCGTCTTTGAATTATAGATAAAATTGTACCTAAAAATTTTTTAACGAAAAAAAAATATGTTTGGATTTAAAAAAAAAATTAAGTTTTGTTTGGAAAATTAAATACCTTGAAAACTGATGACGGATTGCTTTATATGCCGCAAATTGTTCTTTTCATCGTGGTTGATTCTGACCACCGAATATTCTTAATTACGGAAATATCTGCGAGAAGAGGTCAGACTCAATCATTGCGTTGCTGCATCTGGGATATAATGAGGTAACTATCCCTCGACGTTCCGGGTATTGATCACCAAGTAGTTCGGCCTTACTGGAACTGGAAGCTCATCGATATTATCCAAAAAATTCGTCAGCTACAGTCTTTAGATTTTCATATGTTGCTAATAATTGTCTCTCTTGGCGTAGTGGTCAGAACGTTCAACTGGATTTCTAAGTTCGATTCCTAGCTGCAGCGACTTAAAAACAATAATAGTTTTGAGGAAGTGACATTGAAGGAATGTTCACAATATATTTCAGATTTATTGAAAGAATTCACAGAGTAATGACAGAACCTGAATTGATCTTGAAGTTTTAACTGAGGTGTCCCGTTCTACCCTTCAAATTTGAGAATTTCTATAAGATGAGAAATGTAAAACTCTTAAAGTGGATGATATGGTTAGAATATTCAATTCGAAAAAGAATTGCCCTTTTCCTCTAATGTCAGACAGAATCAATTATATTTATTAGATAGATATCATTTATATTAAGTTAAAAACAAATCTTGCATTGAATATCGACAAACGCCAACCCGAGGTGTTATTTAAACTCAATAAATTATTATAATACTCGTAATGAGAGACAAATTCGTTTAATACTTCTGACAAACATCAAGCAACAAAATTTTAACAAAATTTTTTTTTTAGCAAAATTTTAACATTTTTCCAGAACTCTATCAAAATTGTATATAGCGTTTTTTTATACAAACATAACATATTTAGATACAAAATTGGACCATATTTTTTCTGCCATAAAACTATCAAATTTGTAAAATCTAAACTAGTTAAACCCATAAAGTATGACCAGACCATCCTAGAAAACTCTTGATTTCAATTCTTTACAACTTGATCATGTTTGAATTTCAATTTGGTCCAACATACAAGAAAAAAACAACGGTACGTGGTGTATTTAAATGAGGACATTATGTGCAAGGTCATAGGAATACAAATTACTTGTGCCCTACATTTCACCAAAACAAAAAACAAAAAAAATCTGTCTCGCAAAAACTATAGATATCTACCTTTTCCTAACCTACGTTCGATGAAAGTTCTTAACACACTGTTTCCGCTGCACTGAGTATTCATGACATCCCACTTAGTCTGACATTGTTACAAGACTTTGGCACAGACACCGTTCGTCACCATTAATTTCACTTATGTGGGTGTGCCAAATAACCGATTCTGTCCAAACAATAGAAACTATTCGGTTAAGTGTACGCATTCCCCGTATTTGGTTTTGACCAAAAATACATAATGTAGCTTCATTTGTGTTGAAGGAAAAGAAAGTAAAAATGTTCAGCTTGTGTTAAAGCCCACTTGCAAGGCAGTAGTTTTTTGACACTTCTGGTGAATTCGTATTGAAAAAGAAGGCACGTTAATATATACTTACATATATTATTTACTGAAGAAAACATACGACAAGACGCTGACTTATGTCCGTTAGAAGTCGACGTGTGTGTAAAACTCTTAAACTAAAATATGGTGACCATATTTTGTGTTGTTGTACTGAATACATGAAATGTAATGTACGAATGTACAACGTACCCTTTAAATGCTGTACATCTAAGATTTAGGAACGTATAGGAAATAAAATGCACGACTGGATCGTACGTACTTGCTCTTATGTAAAAGCTATTATGTAAAGATTTTGCATTATGGGTGTATGGGGGGTAGCGTTAGTCTTGGAGCAAAAAAAAATTTCAATTTCACCTCTAGAGAATCCCCAAAGACCCTTAAGTCCCGAGTTTGAAGAAAATAACTCAATACCAAACCAAAATACAGACATACAGACATACAGACGGAATTGCCGGCTCATCGTAATGTCAAGTTTGATCGAAATCTCGAGTTCGATTTTGTTTTCAAATGCAGAACTTGCCCTTTATAATCCTATATCCATATATGCAAGTAAAAATAGCCTTGATGAATTTAGATATGTGCATGTACATATAGGTGAAATAAGATTCTTGGTTTAGTCAGACTGCGCAAAGCATATTTTTTTGATATACATAAGTATGATGGTATCTTTCTTTGTATTATTTTGTACAAGAAAATACAACACTTGTTTTCAAAGAATTGTTGAAAAGTGCATTCAAGGACAAGTGGAATGGTATTGATAAACATGGTCAAATTTTTTGCAAACCAAAAATGTACCTGATTGCAATAAGCATTTTACGTATAGTGATTGAGAATCCAGTTTAGTCATTAAATGAAGCATCGTCAATAAGTGGTACAGGCAACAATTTGCTAATTCTCAGTTTAGTTTGAAATGGTGTTAGATTAAAGAACATATTAAATTTCCGAAGACATTCATAGATTTCTTAAACTGAAGGATTAATAAGGCTAAAAATGAACGATTTTAAAGCCTAGACTTAAAACCGTAGTCGAAAACTCAATTTAAAGTTGTGCTGGAAAAACAGGTGGTAAATTTTCGCCTAGAGATCGCAATAATTTGGAATTTCGCTGGATTTAGCGTAAGACAATTACACAGTGACAAATTGTGGATCTCATCCAGAACTTCATTTATTCTCCAAAATAGATCTTCCAAAAGTTAAAAGATCCCAAAAGATACAAAAGATAGATTTGAGCGTAGAGATGTAACATGACATGAATAAAATAAGACCTAAGACGGAACCCTGTGGGACACCAGCAAGCAAGCTGATTGAATCAAAATCATTATTGCCTACGCTAACCTTTTGAGTTCGATGACTTAAATTGTTCTTATTATTATAACTAGATTTCGTCCGTTTTTCTTTCGAAACGAAATTTGATAAAAATTAGCTGCTTTAACACCAATTATTCTGATAAATTTAGTCATCAATATTTCAAATTAAGCTTATGCCCTCTAAAAACATTGACTGTGATGATGGCAGGATAAAATCTTCGCCACCAAAAAATTTGATTCCTACACTGTCTTGTAATATTTACAGACGTGTCGTAAAGTCTTACTTTTAGGAGGCATACTCTCTAGATGATAAGTATGAAAGCAGCGTTGCCGATGTGGCACGATCGTGCCATTTTGACACGGAAATTTTCTCGTGGCACGGTGGCACGAAAAGTTTCAATATGGCACGTTTTTTTTTTATTATTTTACCTAAATGCGTTTAAGATAATTGACCCAACTTTTTTAAAAAATAATCCAAACATACAAAGTATTCTCCACACTTCAATATTTTGGTATCAGAATTTTCTCATCTATTAGAGTGCGAGAAAGATGTTCTTTTTGGCGAAATAAAAAAATTTTTTGAGATTGGACTAGCAGAAAGTATTTTTCTTAAAGATTCAAAAACGTTCTAGGTTAAGTTGTACAAATTAAAAAAACAATATTGACAAAGGAATGTTCATTAATATTTCAAAATTTATGTTGATTCTTCATAGTTTGCCTCACGAAAGTGTATCAGCAGAGTGAATGTTTTTAAGCCTATATTAAAACAAAAAACAAAAACAGACTGTCATACAAAACAATTAATGCTATGATGTCATATAATGAAATTATTAAGCCTAATAACTGTCAAAATTTCAAACCTCCAGCTAATTTCTGTGGCCGCAAACCATAACCGCCTAACTCGAGTTATGACGAAATTGAGTTTTTATCATAATCGTGCTGAGAATATACAAATCTATGCCCACTCAATTTTTTACGTCTGTATCTTTTTTTAAAGAAAAGTTATAAACAAAAAACCTAACCACCTAACTCGCTTTTCAAAAATTGTAATTTGCCATAACAACTTAACTCAATAAAAATACAACGGCGGTTTCATAACTTAAGTTAAGTTTTTATTATTCTGCATTGAAAAAAAAATAATGAGGAATAACAATATAAGTCAAGTTAATCAATTTAAAATCTGCCGAGAATTAAAAACGCTTATTTTTTATTTTTCTTATGTCAACATAGGCTCTTATTCCCTAAAGTAGAAAAAATATTTACTTTTCTTAACTTGAGTTAGGTTGTTATGGCAAATCACATTTCTATTTCTTTACAAACTTAACTGGACTTAAGTTCTTTTGGCTAACCAGACTATGATTGCATGAAAATCTTAAATCGAGTTAGGCCGTTATTCCGTGTTTCAATTTAAAAAATCACAAATCTAAGTTGACTTATGTTCTTTTGCCTTAATCAGTTTACTGTAAAAATAAGTCATAAGTGAAGATAGGTTATTACGAACAGTCGCATCTGTAGTGTAAGTGATGTTTTGTTGAAAAGTTTAATTAAAGAAGTGCGTAAGATACCGAAAATGAGCTCTGCAAATAATGGAATTAGCAAGGATGCTTACAAATTACAAGATAATAATTATCTATTACCATTCTGATTACACGATATAGTTATGTGATGTATTAAGGAGCTGATATCACATTGTGGCAGTGCCCTATACAAACAAAATTAGTATAGGTATTACTTAATAAGAGCAAGTACTCGTTACAACATATTTACTTTTCATTTGTTCTAAAATAAATGTTGGTTGTCAAATAAAAGTAAAATTCAAAAAGAAATATCAAAATAAGGAGTGTTAAGAATTGATCTTCCTTTGAGTAATATTTTTCCACTACGCTTATGCAAACTTTAGGAATTTTTAGAAATGCATTTATGCTTTAAATCAAAATATAATATTATGAGTTTTGTTACAATTAAACCAAACAAAAATGTTTCCATATTTTAAACCGAATATAACGTAGCACAGTGATCAATGAACGGCCAAACTTTTGATGTTGACTTGATCCAATTACTCTTCTTTTTAAGTCATCACTTTAGCAAGAAAACGTTTAATATTTAATACAATTGTAAAGTTTATGTTAAGATAAAGATATGCATATAATTTCTTGTTGTTCAGGTGAACTATTCAACTATGTACAATGTACATAAAACTGAGAACGTTGAAAATGATCTCGATTTGATGATTTGATGGTAATTTTTTTAATAAACCGGAAAAGATACACTCAGATGATTCAGTGAAATATCCAAATTTTAATTTATTTCAGCAGAAAGCCCAAGCCGTTCCAGCTGATATAAATTATTATTCTGTACATTTATTGTTGGATTAATAAATAATAATAATAATAATTTATTAAGAAAGTCTAGTAATTCAATTTCTGAGAGCTCAAATATGTAGAAGAAACGTTTGCAAGACCTAAATGCAAAACTAAGTAAAAGCTTCGTATTAAACTTCCAATCAGCAGAAAGACTGTTAAGGCTAGGGCCTTTTTATATTTTTAGAAGTAAATGCAGCGAGAGAATTAAATTTTAAAAACTTGAACTGTAGGTCAACAGCTACTGGTCATTGGGAATATTATAACCAAAGAATTTTATATATTGGTTCCCTCAAACACATTGAAGATACAAAATTTGACACCTTGGTGTACGCAGTTAACTGGAAGCCAAAACGCGACCGTAGTATGAAGAATACGAAAATATTTGTAATGTTTTTTGTAAAACATATTTTTATCAGTTCTTTGACGAAACTGAGAGCTTCTTTAAATCCGTCATCAAAACAAAAATCTTCACTGTCGTTAGTGTCGTTCGATTCCATTTAAGGATATCAGAAAAAAACGTGCTCCTAACAATAAAACGACATATTTCGAGGTTTACTGCACATGAAAGCCACTTCATTTGAAGGGACTCGTGTACAAAATATTTAAACGCTAGCTTTAATCTTACATCGATACACGGCCATTATAAATCATAATCTTTAAATCTGGCAAGCTTATCAAAATACTTAAAAATGTTTGGATTTATCGGCCAAGAGTTTAATGCCCCAAAAGTAGACAAGTGTTCTTTTGCTTCGAAGAGAAAGGTTACCGAATCCGAGAATGAAAAATTCGCATTGCAAGTGAAGCAAAACGCAACGAAAAAAAGAGGCAATAAAAACCAAACACTTTTAAATTAAAGCTTGGACCTTCATCGATCCTTGAACCAGGGCTTACAAATGTGATTGCGCCCATCACGAGCTCAATTAGCTTAGTGAGAAAAAAAACGAAGGTCCAAATTGATACCTCAAGATATTGGTTTTATTTCGTTAATAAGACTGATTTAATTGACACGAAGAACAACGACAATGATTTTTCTGATTTTGCCAAATTATATAGATCTAAAGTTTCTTGGAAACGAATAGATGAAGATGGTAACAAAATAACTTGGAACTCTATTCTGTAGCTGCGTTACTATAAAAACTGCATCAAATGTCCTACACAAATTTCTTGCACAAAGATGAGGTTTCTAAAATTATAAAAAGTAAAAAAAAGACGAAAGCTTCTTTAAATCTAAACAACTTCTTTCCCGAAAGAAAAGAAGATTTCATGGACTTAAAACATCAAGTCTTGATTTTCAGACTTTTTATGACAATCTTCCATCCAATATGGACGAGCTAAATACTAATCCTCATTTAACAGGCCCTGACAACTCAGAAGATACTTAAATATCAATTTTGCTCAGAATTTAATCAATAATGTACAATACATAATTTAAACTTATGCATATTAAAAACTTGAATAGATAAAATATTCTTATTAGTTATTACAAAATGTTCCTTTACTTGTATGATACTTTCACGACCAAAAGAAAACAAACATGGAAAATTAACTTAAGTTAATAAATACCCTGGTTTATTGGTAAGGAAAAAGAACTTAACTCAACATATGAAATTTTTTCCCACAATCTCACACATGGAATAACGACCTAAGTCGAGAAAAGAAATTTTAATCATTCTTTCTTAATATGCCATAACAACCTAACTCGACCTAAGCTTTTTATTTTTTTTAAGTTCAATAAGCCATAACAGCTTAAGTGTTTTTTTCCTTAATTACTCATTAAATATAAGACATACATTTTATTACTTCTAGTATATGATAAATGTGTATTCTTTCTTCATTTCTGCATTTAAGAAATTTAAAAATTCATAATTCCTGATTCATAGAGAGATTATGAAACTTAAAACTGCTCTCCTGAAAAATATGAAAAATCGACTTAAGCGGTTATGCCCTGTGACCACTGATTTATTTATTTAACTTATTATAACAAAGCTTTATTACTTATTATTATTATGAACTTGCCAAGAACTCGTGTTTTTCGAAAATACCTATACACGAATATAGGAAGTGATTTTTTTTGTTATTTGTTTGTAAGAGTATTTTATTAAAATTTATTTTTAAAGAATAACTTGAGTTTTTTTTCATATGGCATGAAAATGTCACAAATGGCACGTTTTTTCAAAGAGTGTGGCACGAAAATTTTTTTTTTGACGCCAACGCTGATTGAAAGTTCATTTCATAAAAATTAAAATAGCACAAAATACTGTTTTTCGATATAATTTTTTTGTAGTCCCATATTTATTGTTTTCTCACAATTTAGGTTAAATTAAAAGCACTTCAAGTAGCTTAAGGTACTAGCACATGCTCAAACTGAGAATAATTTTTTTATACAGACGAATTTGATCAATTCTATCAGTTAGTTACTTCTTACTTTTTGACACTCTTCTACATTTTTTGCTCGGAAACGGTTGTATCGATTTTAATTTTACTTCATGTATGTAGTGTTCAAAGCTTTTTTGTAATAAATTGATAAATTGATAAATTTGCTTAACAGTCATATTTTGCATTAATATACCGCAGATTTTTGCTTTAATCTTAGAGACCACATAAAATATTTCATATCACACAAATCGACATACGACATTTTGCTAAAAAACATTTTACGTGCCCATTTCAATAATATGCTGTGAATAATGAAGTTACAAACATTAACAGTATACTAAAGTATACAAATAAACCATTGAATTTTAAATATATTTTGTACATAAAACAGAAGTTATGGTCACCATAATAAGTACGATGTTACTGAGCCAAATGTTTGGTTTCGTCCAAAAACTATGTTAATGGAATTTTGTTCGTGTCCAAAATAACTTCAACTATTGTGATGTGAATAATTAAGTGAACAACATTTATGAAAAACGAGACATTGTCATAAAGAATTTGAATTCCTTTTTTAAATGGAATTAAATGAGTTTAATAAACGCAAGAATGATTAGAATACGAATTGAAATTCTATTTATCATTAGCATTTTGGTTTCGTTAGACAAATTTTCATAATTACTTAAGTATGTATCTTTATTTGTCTTGCTAATTTCTATGGAATATTATTTACTTAGAACTTAAGCTGTCTTCGTTAACTGACATACGAAATTTAATGAAATTATTTAAATATCGAAGTTGAGTTTGTAAAAACACAATCAAGGGCTTTTGTTTGATAAGTTTTTCAGACTTCAAATTTTCTACTGAATGGAAATGGCTTTCATTTCAGGAGTTAGCCAATCAACGTGGTTTGCGATAACCTTGGCAATTAGATTCTTGGAATATTAAACACAGCTCAACAAAATATTGGTATATATTTTGACACCAGAATAAAGGGTCTTCCAACAAGAGGTTTCATTTTAAATGTTATTACCATTTTTTTTTTATTATATAAGAAGGTTTTATAATATAAATTCTATAAAAATTAGCCAAGTAGAAGACTGAGCACTAAATTAATATTAATTAATAATATTTTTTTTTATTGTAAACATTTATGCATTTGAGGAAAACATAAAAGCTGTTAATGTCGAAATACTAACAAAATTATGTGAAAATTTGAACTTCATCAAAAGAATCACCTTTTGAAGGCAGAGCCGAAGTTGTCATTCGGCAGATATTAGAGCCCGAGCATGTTCTGAACATCCTCTGAACCAAGCGTGCTCTGAGTTGTTTTTGAAACACACTTTTTTAGTTTCCACTTGTCAAATGCTTGTATTAAACATTTGACTCTGTCTACTCAGTTGTCTTATTCCGAGCTCATAGATTGCATTCTGAACACGCTCACAACATGCTCAGAACGAAAAAAGAAACACATATTCGAAGCTCTGAACTAATAAAGGAATACAATTTTTTTTACAACACAGTCTCTGCTCTGAACTAAAAAAGAAAAGCGCCTACTGTATTCCATTAACCCCAGAGTTTGAACATTAAATATCTATAGATAAATTATCACCACTTTTCAAAAAAAAAAAATGAGGTTTTTCAATGGTTGAAAATGAAACCTTTTATTGTGTGACCCTTTAAATACTTTTAAATTACAATACTTTAAGGTGCATATCATAAGCCCGTTATCAGTTTTTTATCTTTAAGTAAGATTTTTGATATTTTTACGGTTTTATTCTAGTACTCACCTAGCGTGAAATGAAAAATAAATACGTTCCAAATTACACGCGGAGAAGAAAAATGAAATTAGAGTAAACTCTCGAGAGCAGTATCAAAAAATTCGTTACCCATTCTTTATTTCTGTTTATAAATTTTCATATTTTTATTTTGAAACAAAATATTTAAATTAACTGACAAATGTCACAGTTTTCCACGCTGCCTTCACCTTTTTCTTGATGGCTGTACATTGAGAAATGAAAATTTGACGTGGAAAAAGTTGTGGAACATAATTTATTGTTTTTCCAATCCACATTTTGGTACTCACCTCTCGTTGGGGAGTGAATCAGCCACCTCATTTATATGAAATTTTCATTTTCACTTGAACTGAGTACTAGGCTTTAATTTGAAAAGGTGAATTAACAAAATTCGAGGGGGTTTTTAGATGTACGAACATTCTTCTTAATATTTCAGTTTAAATTTTATACTGTCTGAGAAATTCTATATGGCTATTTTATGCCATATTAATGGTTTTTTCTTAAGACTAACAACTATTATTATATTTGAAAGATTAAAACTTAATTTCGAAGTAATTTTAAAGTACGAGTATTATCAGGACCGGCCCGAGCTAAATTAGAGCTCTGCGCAAGCTTTATCAGTGGCGCCTCTCATTTGGATTGGATTGGCGGAAAAAGTCATTTCCTCATTACCCAAGTTGTACCCTTTGCAATGCGTTTTTTTAACGAGGGATCCCCAAGAGGCCTTATTCTAGATAATACTTATATTTAATTAAAATAAATATGATTTTTATTAAAAACTAAGAAATCAAAAATATATCACAAAAATAATAGTCAAAAAATATATCACAAAAATTTAGGAACTGAAAAAAGTATTTTTTGAAGTAAAAAATATTTAAAAACTAATTCAAAAACATAACAACATACAAATAAATAATGAACTCATTAATTGTTGCTCATGTAGGAAATAATAATAAGATTATTATTTTAATAAAAATAAATAGAACCGAATTTATTGCAATAGATTAACTTTTCTGGCTTCTGTTTTAGCAAACTCAGCTACCAGATCATCATAATATAATGACTTGACAAGCTCTTTCTCTATAGCCATGATTGACGAGTCATTGGGGTCCTGAAGTAGCTTTTTATTAATTTTAGTTTCAAAAAACTGTTATTTGAGGAAACTGTGATGGTATTTATAGATTTAGAGCTAGGGCTTCAGCTGATTGTACGTTAGTGAATTGTTCTTCTGATCGCATTTCCACTAAAGAGTTTTTAGTAGCATATTTAGTAGATAAATTAGCAGACGGAGTTTGTAAATACTTACTAGTTATATTGGCGCAAAATTTTAAACAGCCTATATTATTAAGGTATTAGTATGATACTACTTAACAATTTGCTAACTTTATAGTAGTTTACTAACTCATTCTTAATTTTAAACATTTTCTCACTAGTATCGTACTAAAAGAATTTCCTTAATAAATTGCTCTGAACACACCTAAAACAACGACATTTCGTTTAAAAAAATAAGTACACGAACCTTTTTTGATGTCTGCAAATGTCAAAGTGTCATATGAAGCTAGCGCGATACTAAATAAAATGCACGACTGGGTCGCACGAACTTGCTCCTATGCAATAGACTAGGAATTTATAAAACGAATGTTATTAAAGAAAACTGTCCATAAGGATAAAATTAATTTTTTAAATTCTTTTAGTAGTAAGAGATAAAAACAGAATGCTATGCAAATATGAATTTATTCAAGAACAAAAATTATAAGTCGTTGTAGTGGTTCCTTAAAAAAATAAGCTTTTATGTACAAAATTTTTAAAACATTTTTAAGAAAAAAATTTGGTACGCCAACCTTAAGCTTTTATTATTGTACGAATAAAGGTCTAATTTCCAAAAAAAAATAATAAGCCGTTCTTGAGATATCGAATTTTTCAAAAAAAAACGACTTTTTTTTCTAAAAATTGAAAAATTATTTTTTCTTAAGTTTTTAAATGCAATGTTTTTTAAACTTTTTTGGAGTTTTTTTATAAAAAATTTCATTAAAATCCGTTATGTCGATAATGAGAAATTCAAAATTCGAAAAAATCGTTCTATGGTAGGTACAGTCAGTAATATCTAAATTTAAAATTTTTTTTTATTAAATTATAGATCGTAAAGATTAATCAAAAGAAAAAAAATTTTAGCAAAATTCTCGGAACCGTTTTCGAGAAAAATACGATTTTCGAAAACAATTTTTTAAAATTTGTATGGAAGGTACCGTTAGTTTTAGATGAAACAAAATTTTTTTTCCCAAATCTTGTAGATTATGTTAAAAAACTTTTTTTTGTCAAGTTTAAAAAAAATCGAGCATGGGGTTTTCGAAATATTGAGTTTCCAAAAAAAAATTTTGATTTTTTTTTTTAAAAATCCAAAAAAATAAAAATTGAAAATTTGAATATGCAATAATATTCAAACTTTGGAGGAGCTTTGGTATAAAAAAAATTATTTAAATCGGCCGAACCGTTTTCGAGAAAATCAAAAACAAAAAAAATTGACCCAGGGGGTCTACCAAAAATAACAATTTTTTGTACAATTTTTTTCAACCATTAGCTAGTTTTAACCAAACGAAATTTTTCAAATTTTTTTTAAAAAATTCTGTGAGACAGTTTTTGAGAAAAAAAAATATTTATAAAATTTCGAAAAAAAATCGTATGGCAGGTACCGTTATTTTTGGTCTTAAAAAAAAAAAAAAAAAAACGTCCGGGGGTAAAAAATTAAAACCCATATCTACCAAGTTTGAAGAAAATCGGCCGAGCCGTTTAGGCTGTAGTCGAACCGACAGACAGACAGACAGACAGACAGACAGACAGACAGACAGACAGACAGACAGACAGACAGACAGACAGACAGAATTGCGAGACCCACTTTTTTGGTCTTCGCTATCATCGTAATGTCAACTTTGATCAAAATCTCGAGTTCGATTTTTTTTACGAATGCATAACTTGCCTTATAGTACCTATAAGTCGCAAGTAAAAAATAAAGTAGGTATTCGATGATTTTAACTTTAATAAAAGGCTAGAGAATTATGATGCTATATTCGATTAAAATTATTGTTTTAACCTAGTATCATACTAAAACAGCTTTAGCATCGTACTAATTCAATTAAAATTTTGCGCCATTATTTCTTTCTTATATATCATACTAAACTAGATTAATATGCAACATATGTAGGCATAAACTTAAAACTAAAATTTTACTTCCCAATGACAGCATGTTTCTATTCTCAACGTTTCCAGCCTCAGATATTTCAATAAGAGCTTCATATTATAGCTTCTAAGATTTTTTTGAATGGTCTTAAAGCATTTAGTCTACTCCCATCTGGTTTCAGAAAGGGGTTTTAAGGTCAAACCAGCGAAATTTTTTGTATATATGTGTGTCCCAAAAAACTTAACAGCTTCCAATGAACAGCAAGCTGAATCATTAAAAACCAACAACAACCAAAGTAAATGCAAGCAGCCTGAACAAAATAAGCTCTTGGTTCAAGACACTTAATTTTGTTTTGAACACCAGTCTCTTTTCCTTTCATGTTTGAACCATTATCATAACCTTATACATACTCGTATACACTACTAAAATAGTAGCGTAGCAAGTTTTATTGTCAATAAAGATTCCCTATCCTTTCTTTTGTTTTGTGTTTTTTTTTTACCATAATACATAGACAAATAAAGTAATATAGTTCAGTCAAAAAATCCATTTTTTGAATGTAAACAATAACTGGCAAGAACAAAAAAATAGAGAAAAGGAGAAATTGAATAAAACAGTTTCACTCATTAACGACAAACCTCAACATTAATCATCGCATCATCATCACTCAAGTATTTCCATATTTCAACCCTTTGTCTCATTCTCGACACACGACAGACGACAGTGATAAAATTTCACTCATAAACAGAGGCCAGTGCCAAACTAAAACATAGTACAAGAAACACTCAACCGGAAGAGTTTAAATTCCTAGACGCAACTTTTAATTCTGCGCACTGACATGTCAATGAGTATGAATTTTGTACCTCGGAATTTCTGTTTGAGTAACATTGCTGACTTCGATTTCATATAGAAGAATTGGCATCGTGCTCATGTTATCAACTTGCAAACTGGTAACTGTCTGTATTTGCTGTTGAAATTCTGTTTTATGTTACACTGCATAGGGGAGGGATAACAAAATAAAATAAATGCCTTCACTCATACACGCGATGGTGAATGTGAAGAATAACGTAACAGTGGATTGATAAAGAGAAAAATAGCAAATATGTAGGTATCTGTTGTTAAGCGAACAAATATTGTGCACTTTGTAAAGATTTTGTGATGTAGTTTTTTTTACTGTGGGAATGGGGGTGTGAATAGGAAATTAAACATCGACTTATTTTTGGAAAACTTGGTATGTATCTATATATATATGTATATCTGTCTTTAAATTCAGAATCAGCTGTTAATTATATAATAAATACCAATATTGGAGTGAGCTTTAAAAAGAAATGAAACTTAAAAAAGATGGTAGGTAGTGGTTATGAAGTAGTGGCTTTTTTAACGCTTGCCCAAGGCGCCTTTTGAGTTCAGCGCGCTGCGCATTTGCACAGCTTGCACGTATAGCTTGTCCGGCCCTGAGTATTATGCCAATATCTAAATCTTAAAAATTTATCAGCTTTTTCCGCTGTCTCGAGATATGTTCATTCCAACGAAGATTGTCGTTTATACATTTACTGAATTCTGACAGCTTTTCCGGTTCTTCGATGCAAGTGCCATCCAACGGGTACATTTTGCTTTAATGACAATAGACAGCATTAAGTTTTCGAAGCATAAAACTCCACACGATTTTGTATAGACTCCATTTAACAATGATGTTAAGATTGGATTTTAATGAGCTTATTACACCTTACCGTTGCAATTCCACTTCCGAAAGAGATGAGATGAGTCGTCGGCAAAACAATAAAGTGTATTTTTGAAATTTCAGACAAAAGATCATTTAAAAATATGAGAAAGAGATTTGGAGACAAAATGGAGTCCTGGGTAACGCCAGAATTAATGTTGTGAAAATCAGACTTGAAACCGTCCAATACAACCTGTATATAATCTAGGATGTAATTTCTAATCCAAGGAATAAGCGTTTCGTTGAAACGAAGCGCACCTATTTTCGATAAGAGATTCTCTATTAAATTCCTTAGAAATATCAAGAGCAATAATCTTATTTTCTCCAAAAAAGTGTTAATGTCTGTTCCACTCTTCGGTGAGATATGCCATCAGATCACCAGTGGAACGATCAGGACCAGCGAATTTGTTTATATCAAGATCTCGAAGGGCTCTTGCAACTGTACGAGTGCGGAGATATATGTACATGTCCCACTGAATGATTTAGGTTCTCACGTTCAGGAGGGACACTGTTCCTTTCAAGCAACGTAGTGCTAGCAGAAAAATAAGCTTCGAGTAAATTTGTCTTATGGGGTTGTGGTTGTATGTAGATGGGCGTTGGAACCGAAGGTGAAGCTGAATTTTGTATGTTCTTGACAAATGACCAGACATTTCTACTGCCTTTGGGACATTTCACGAGTTTTACCTTAATTTCTGGTCATGTAAACATTTGTTTTTTTTTTATAATAGCGCTACAATATGGTTTCTCACTTCTTCACTTCTTTATGCTTTTTCAGATTTTCTTCAGTTTGGTTGGCTTTGTAAGAGCGGAAACTTACTTCTTTCAACCTGATGCTAACTTATTAAGAGCTTGTATCGAGGATCAGCTGAGAATCGAACCTTAGACCCTCTGCATGATAGTCCAAAGCACTTGGCAGATAATTTTAACTCCTCCGCATTCCTGCCGACAACATGCACGCATGGGTGTTTGCAAGTTATAAATAACTGGGTTCAGTTTTATTTTTTTCAAGACTAAATTTTAAAATAAGAATGAGACAGGAAATCCAAACAGAAATATGTGTAAGTTCGGTTAGAAGTAACAAACATAGGTATAGCTTTTTTTGAAACTTTCACTTGCAAGCAATATACACTAATATACCTGTCAGCTTAGAATTTTCCACATAAAACTAAACCTTCCATTATACGCCGCACCGGTCTCCATCAATGTCAACGAACCAATCAAACAATTATGATTCAATTAAAATGTTATCCGATAAACCATAGACACAAATAAGATACTGAGTCAAGCATTGTACCATGTGCCAAACATTATTATTTTAATAAAATTACCTAGTAAACTTTCTTCAACAAAAAGTTAAATAAAAAAAACTTGACATCTTTCAGGCGTATTTGGACAATAACAAGTGAATCATCTTCACATTAATGCGTGTACAGGGTCGACTCAATCATATGTGTGAATGTTTTAAACATGATGGCGCTAGGGCCTCTACACTGGGTATGATGACAATACCATCAAAAAGTGATTAACTTGTTTAAGAAATTTATCTCTTTAAAAAACTTTACAAAACTAAAACACACTTTTGGATAAAAAAAATAGACAGAATAAACTTAATTTTTTTCAAACTTTGGCAGGTGAATCTACATTTTTGTCAAATATGGAGAGTTATAGTGTTCAACAGCATGACAACATGAGCAAATGATTTAATTGTTTTATCAAAATTGCTCTTCTGTTCGAGTAACATTTAACGCGTTTCATTCATTTTACTGGCGCGATAATAGTCTTTCCGGGAGAAATATTCGCAACGTGGAGAATATATTCGAGTCAAGCAGCTTAGGGCCCAATCCTCCAACACTCGTACTTCAACGAAACACAAGCTCAGGCGAAAATATCACCATTCTCCGTGAGAGTGTCCAGGAAAATCGGAAGCAGTCAATCGCAGACGAGATTGACTTGCGAATTTCGGGTCATGAGTCATGACTTGACCAGGAGCTCAAAGTTAAACGCCCAAGACAACGACGTGTGTTTGCTAACCAGGCTTCCAAGCAATTACTAGTTGACCCATATTTCATTCGAAAAATCATATTCAGCGACAAGAGCCATTTCTGAATGAATGGATACGTAAACAAACAAAATTTTCGAGTTTGTGATGATCAAAATCCATAAGAGATTCACAAAATTGTAATACATCCAAAATTTTGGTTTGAATTTTGGACTTTCGATATCATCGGTCCCTACTTCCTTCGTTTAACGACTCATAACCGTCAATGCCCAGCATTATCGGTTAATGATAACCAATTTCATTTGGCCAAATTGGATAATATTTACTCAGATAATATTGTTTGCACGATCGATTTCCGAACATTGTTATCTCATGCGGAGTCGATTTGAATTGGCCGGCGAGTTCGTGCGATTGGTCGTGCTCCCTTAAAATTCTTCTTGTGGGATTTTCTTAAGTTACAGGTCAATGCCAATATAATAAAAAAAAACACAACTGCCTTGGAAATTGGACGTTTCGTAGGGCGCCACCGAGTGGTGAACATTTTAATGATGTTATATTCCATGCCCATGCGAAATGACAAACATAAACCTTCTATATATATACAAAATTTCAAATATATATATCTCACAGCTTGTCATATTGAAATTTAAAAATAAGAAACGCTACATGGAAAATTGTGCACATTGGCACTAACTTTAAAATGTCAAATTATTTAAAGTTTTATACAATTATGAGACTAATGACAGATTGACTTCAAATACCTTATTTTAAATCGCTCACACGATACTGCGAGGTTTGTCAATAAAAGACCAATCAAATCTCTTTCGAATGTTCCGTAATCAAGTACATAAAAAATAATAAGAGGCTCTACAAAAGGTTTCCGAAACAGGCGCTTATATCGACTAATACGGACCTGTGAATATTAAAAGGTATCGTTACTTGACAGAAATTCCTCATCGCATACCACACATATGAGCATTTTAAGTGAAAGTTCCTGTCGTCAGCTGCAATTCTGATCGGCCATTAAGATACAAGTGAGTCGTGTGTTTTTTTGTCGCTCTGACTATCACCGTGATGTCATTATTTTTAATGTTTTTTTTTTTAATTTTTTCGAAGTTATTTTTTTAACGCATATAGTTTCTAATTTAATTTATTTATGGTCGAATGAGCTACATACCTTGTTGGCTTTTTTTTTTTGAATGCCTAATAAATTATTTATGCTAATCATTTTAACAACTATTTTGGCAAAGCGATGACATTATAAATTGAGCCTTTTCACGCCATAACCAATAATGGAGAGAAAATGAGAACCTACATCTTAATCGGGCCCTGACATGCGGCCATTAAAACTTATAGATAGCGAAATGGTGTTAATTTGTTTAGCAATTATGCTTTATTTTTGTTTGAAAGCTTATCAGCCCTAAATGTTAAGGTATATTTAACATCACGCTTTGCTTAGTACCGGTCTCAAATCATGACAAGAATACAAAAATAATCGACAACAATATGAGACGTTTTTTAATAAAATAAATAGAATATATTTGCTGAAATATCTTTTAAGAAACAAATCATTCTGGGAGTACAATTAGGATCTAGCTCAAGCAGGGTTGCAAAAGCTTAAGTCACTTTTTAGCTTAAGCTTGGGTTTAATTCACAAGGTAGTGGGTGACTTATGAATTAAAAAAATTTAATTGATAAGTCAGTTGGTTACTTGTGAATTAAAAAAATTTTAATCATAAGCTTCTTAGTGACTTATGAATTAAAAAAAATGAATTCAGAACCTACCAAGTGACTTATGAATTAAAAAAATTTAAGTCATGAGCAAGTAAGTGACTTAACAATTAAAAAAAATTAATTTAAAAGTTACCTAGTGACTTATGAATTAAAAAAAAATTAATTCATGAGCTAATGGATAAATTCTGATTAAAAAATTATTAATTGGAAAATTTATAAGCTATCATGATAATCTTATGACACACCGGAGTTTGAAATCTACTTTCGTTAATAATTAAATAATTATGTAGTCAAAACAAGCTCAAACATTTCCAATCTACCAACTAGCTTATGAATAATTTTTTTTAATTCATAAGTCATGTAGTAGCTTATGAATTAAATTTTTTAAAATCATGAGTCACTAACTAACTTATTAATTAAATTTTTTTAATTCACAAATCATCTACAGACTTATGACTTATGGTTTTTTTAATTCAAAAATTCGCAACCCTGATCTCAAGGAAACACCATAATATCGAAAATTAGAATGTATATTTCTAAAGACATGTTACAACTTCTAAGTCATTTTTATAACAAACTCTCAATAAAGAGGTTTTGACTTCGATTCAAATGATTTAGAGTGTAAGGGCTTGAAAAATAGAAAAGGATTGAAAATGAAGTACCAATTCACATTGTTTTTGAAATTCTATATCCAGAAATGGGGGGGGGGGGGGGGAGAAAAGAACTATAGGTAAACTGACGTACATTTCTAGAGGTAAAAGGATATAACTGGGGTCTGGGGAATTTTTTAAGGAATGCAACTGGACATGTTGGTGATGCCGGAAATGCCATCAAAAAAGTAGGGACCAAAGATCCAGCTGGCCAACAATCCACACAAAACAGTCACTTTCTATGGATACCTTTTGTCACTTGTCAACATCCGAATTGCTTTCTGAAATACCTGTTCATCCGAAAATGGGCATTTTCTATGAAGATCTTTTTTTCGCTGAGATTGGTGTCGGTTTCCAACTACTCAAGTTTTATCATTTGCACCTTTGTTTGCCTTTGTCTTTAGTGTTTGAAAAAAAAAAAAAACAAAAAAAAAGGAAAATTAACAAAATATAGAAATTTTAAATTCTGTCGGTTGTCCCTATTGAAAACCTTTTAAGAGGTAAACAATGGTATTCTAAATAATTCCCCCAGGATCTGTTTTGAATATGAATTGATTTTTACTGAATGGAGAATCTGTTCAGTTTTCAAACATGGATTCAATTCATTATTATCATGTACATATGTATGCACATATGTACATATAATATTAATCACCTTAAGTAGTTTTCCTTAGCTTAGACCAAGCGACTTTTATTCATCAGACGATATGAATTTAAACCGCGATCGGTTTTCTTAAGCAACAGAAACATTTTTAAAGGACTTTCACCTCCAATCAGGACATGATTTCCGCTCGATTGTTCGCTCTGGTTAGAATTTGTTTGTTCAATCGTCAGATAGTCGACTTTGTTAGAAATTTTCTTGATTAATAACTGTAATGAATAATTTCATTCAATTATTATGTTGCAAACAATTCCACAAAAGCTGGTGTAATAGCTAGAAGAGAACCAGAACCTAGTAACTTACAACTCTCAACCATTCTAAAACCAAACTAAGCTGAGAAGTAAACTCCCAAGACCTGGCAACGGCATAACAGAAGAAGAGAAGAATGAATCCTCATTACGAGTATCATCAAAAAAGAAACAGTTAATAAGTCGAGAATTCGTCTATCTTTTGAATTACCTTATCATTATAGTGAAGTAATTTGCAAACTCCAACTTAGGGCCCTATTAAGGCCCACGAGTCGAACGTTCGAATTACCGAACTACGATGGACGTTCGCCTTTGAAAACAATTCTGCCAACGACGTCAAAAAGTGAATATGTAATGTCATTGAATGTCATTAATAAGTGAAACATCAAATTGAATCAAAAATATTTGTTGATGAAAAATTTTCCTCTGTTAAAAAAAAATAAAATATTATTAGCAGTGTTGATTTGTGTTTTGGAGATGAGGATGAAAACAAGAGATGTGTAGACTGAGAAGAAAATTACGAGATAGCTTCAACCCACTTCAAGTTCCAAGAAATTTGTAAGAACAAAATCATTAATTATTTTTCCTTCAACTCATTGTTCTTTTTAGATTTTTGAATAGCCACCGATGCAGAAAAAAGTCTCTTTTGTGTCTCCGTTTGATTTTGGAGGGGCTTTAATAGTTCACAGTCATTACTTCTCTTTCTATGGGCTGTTCCACCTTGTGGATGTTGTAGCTGATGGCACTTGGGTTAACGTTTTCGACGCCTAAATCCACTTCGAAATGCGCCGCCCGTTGCAACATTTTAGGAGGATGCGTCCCAAATATATTGCCCGAAGGTTTCACAGTCTTTTGAAATCTGAGTAAGCCATCCACAGCCTGGTTCCAAAGGAGACAAAGAAAGCTGCCCATAAGGTCCTCTACCAGTTGCTTATACAACATTTTGTTGGTCGCTATTTTTTTTTTTTTGTTTTTTAATTTTAATTTGTAGATAATAAATTAAACAAAAATTCCAAAAATGCATTGTTATCATTTCTGGAATTATTTTTGTTTGCATTCTTTATGCCACATTTTTTCTTAGTGGTGAGGAGGTCGTAAGGAGTTGAGGTTAATAGAAAACCGATCCCAACATTTTGTGATTTTTTTTTTGAAAATCCAAACGATCCCACACCCTTTGACATGTCTTGGCATATGAATAAAATATTTATCTATATATATAAAAATCAATGCCACTTTTCGTTGTTATTCTATAACTCAAGAACGGGCTCACCTATCCAAACCAAATGTTAAGGCTTTGTTTGGACTATTTAGTAGATGGTTTATGTGAAGTTTGCAAAAAATTGGTCGAGCGGTTCTTCATTTATCACATTTTTTGTAAGAAATGAATTCAATAAATGTCGGATCATTTTGTTAGTGGGGATTTTGCTGTCAAATTGAAACTTATATTTTTAATTTAATTTATTCTTTTTTATATGAAGGAATAATGCCACAAGCCGGGCGAGCAAATATAGGTCGGCGAACGCGTAATGCAAATAATGTGGCATTACTAAGTCGATCACAGACTGCAGATGGACGCGCACAAGCTAATGCATCGCAGTGAACGTAATGCACGAAATAGATCTGTTGACCCTGTACCTGTACTGAACCTTTGAACCTTGCACGCCGATCACGAATACGTCTTGCTGCTCTTTTGTCTAAAATGATGCGTGCTGCTTTTAATTACAACAGTCAAATTGATTATAGTATGAACGGATATATTGGAATGATGGACGCAATACATATTACCACATTGTGATGCCGCTAACTTTCCAGGTGAAATGCCCGACATGTGTTGTGCTAATGACAAAGTGAGATTTCCAGCAATAGAAACTCCACCCGAACCATTGTATTCATTTATTTTTGGGACAACTCAAACGTGAAATCACTTTTTGATCCATATTCAACAACACAATTCGGCATTTCAAATGACTTCTTTTAGTGCTACCTACTAAAATTATTAGAGATAATTATGCCGACGTTTAAGGTAAATACTTCAACATGATTGTCCCATGTTTATACCAATCTGAATCATAAAGTATTCGATAGTTTTAAAAATTTATCAAGCTGGTTCGTTATTGCCATACCCCGACGCTAATCATTAATTTTTGCAAATTTATTTTATTGGTGATGAAAATCGTAAATTGAATCAACGTTGTGTAATTGTCTTGAATACAAGACGAGAAATTATTCGTGAGCTACAAAGGTTTTTGCCATCAGCATAACGCATTAGTTCAATTGTTCAAAATTGCTTTCGATCGTATGCTATCTGATAATCACAAAATCGTAATAAGGGTTGATAGAACATCGACAATTGATGAGGTTGCAATTGTAATTCTTGTTGATCAGTTTTAATTCCGTGATATTGTACTTCATCGCAGAAATGGGCAATTGCAACATGTTTCGGAACTTCATCGTATATGACACAATCATGCAAACCGTTTCCAATAATGCAGGTGGATTATATTTCTTGGATGCGCCTGGTGGTACAGGCAAAACGTTCGTTATGTCATTGATTTTAGCTATTCTAACTATTCGATCGGAAAAGAAAATTGTATTGGCACTTGCATCTTCGGGAATTGCTGTTACATTATTAGAAGGTGGTCGGACTACACAGGTGATTGAAACTCCACATTGCAATATTTCGAGAAATTCTGCTATGGCAAAAGTTCTGCGATTACGTCAATTATTTCATGGGATGAGTGTACAACGGCGAATAAAAAATCACTAGAAGCATTTAATCGAACAATGCAAGATTTACGTGGTAATCAACAGTGTTATGAATCAAGATGAGGCAATGAATTATCCAATTGAATTTTAAAATTCATTGGAACCAGCTGATATGCCACCGCATTGCTTAAATCTGAAAGTTGGTTCTTTGATTATATTATTGCGAAATATTAATCCACCAAAACTGTGTAATGGCACCAGATTGGCAGTGAAAAACTTATTGCCAAATTTGGGCCAAAAGGAGAAGTTTGTTTGATACCACGTAACCCTATGATTCCAACTGATATGCCATTTGAGTTCAAACGATTACAATATCCTGTGCGTTTATCATTTTCGGTGTCCATCAACAAGGATCAAGGGCAAACACTTTTGTGGTGTGAATTTGGAGGAATCATGTTTTTCACATGGCCAACTTTATGTTGCCTGTTCCAGAGTCGGTACCCCCAGCCGTTTGTTTATTCATGCTCAAAATGGAAAAACAAAAAATATTGTTTATCCAAATGTTTTGGATTAAGTTTTAAAATAGCTTGCAATTAATAAAATATTTTTTTTGTTTGAAGAAATGAATTTGATGTTGCAATTAATTTTTTTTTATTATTTCACTTTATACGTAGCGAAGCACGTACCGGGCCGCTAGTGTATTTTATAAGTTCTTTGTTAACTATTTAATAAATATTTCTTTGAATTACCTCCTTTTAATTTCTATCATTTTATTTGTAGAGAATTTTAAATGTCAAAAACAAATACTGCGATTTTATTCAAATTCGCCAATTTTTTTTACATTTAAGGCGATTCTTAAACGTTAATGCCAAATTGTGATAATCAGCTAAATCACATATTCCATCCTAAAAACTCTCCGAACTGATTGTTATCTTAGGAATCACGAACAATTGTGTTAACCGAATCTGAATGAATTCGAAAAAAAATATCGTCTCATTCAACGCACTCGCTCTAAATTTTGAAATCAGCTGTCTTATGTCAAAATATTCAGAGTTGTTAAAAGTGCTGGTATATATGTACCTACATCAATCCACAAAATACCCGTGACATTTTGAAAAATCCCCAATCAACAAATGGCAACTTATTGCACCCCAAACCATTAAAGTGCTCCACCAAAATTTCGGGCTTTACTTTGCTGCTTTTCAGCCCTCTTATCATGCCAATATTTTTGATATCTGTCTGGACCCTCTAGATTAAATTTTGTTTCGTCCGAAAACACCAATTTACCCCACTCTTCGTCCCAAAATTGATATTTTTCAGCGAAAGACAATCTGTTAGTCTTGTGGCGTTTGTAAATAGAACGATACTAAAAAAATAAAATAGGTATTCGATGATTTTAACTTTAATAAAAGGTTAGAGAAAGTATGATGCTATATTCGATTGAAATTTGCAAACGCGTTGTTTTAACCTAGTTTCATACTAAAACAGCTTTAAAATCGTACTAATTCAGCTTAAATTTTGGGCCAATGATTTTAGTCTACTATAAACGATCTTGGAGTTCAAAGTTAGACTTTAGACTTTTCCCTCACCATAGTGTCGGTGATAATATTAGACATAATGTACCTACTTTAACGTAAATACACAAATTTCAATTTCATGTGGTTCAAATTATTGGTAAATAAGCATGTCAATTCTCCAATACTTAAGACAAGTGCCTTACCTCTGACCCTAATTGATTCGTAACAAGTTTCCGATTACGATGGAATTCGTGATAGGGCTGAATATCTATACTAGTAATGTATTACCGCCTCTAGGCAAATCAGACCATTATTGTGTCATATCTTAGAGAAAAAAAGCCTAGCAGTATGAGAAAGCCAACTGGGACTGTCTGAATAATTTTTTTCCGGAATTTCAATTGGTCGCTTTGCTTCTTTGATAATCAAGTATACTCCAGCGGTTATATGATACCAAATTTAGTTCCTTACGGAATGAGAAATTTTATACCGAAAGGAAAAAAAATCTATAAAACCCTAGAAAACTCTTGGTTTGATTTGAGATCCAAGAACTTAAAAGGGTCAAAAAGTAAGTTTTCGATGTTATAAAGCCAACTCTACTGAGGAAAACCGAAATAAGTTTAAAGCTGATCTTTTGTAAGAAAAATACGGAATTTTTTGTCTTCAATTACCCCTCACACACGCTACATCGATCGACCTAATCGACAAAGTACTTCGTTTTTGTATGGGCATTTACACGCCAATACGCCGACGTAGAAGTACATGCCAAAAATGAAATTTTAAATGAAAATGACCGAACAATATTTGAATTTTTATGCTCCAGAATCACTTTTTTGTGTTGATCAGATCTTTATTGAATTGTTGCTTAAGGAGATTGAATTCTATTCTTGCTTTTTCAGGCGATTTGTAAATTTTAACAACTAAAACCGAATAACATCATAAAAAACTGTGTCGACGAACTAGTCCGGTCCTTTTTACACGCCATGTCGGCATACTACTTCGATTCCCAGAGTTCGCACGCTATGTCGACACATATTCATTTCACACGACCCAAAAACCTTATCGACAATATGCTTCGATGAAGTAGTTCGTGGTGTGTGTTAGGAGAAAATGACACAATTCAAATCAGCTTCTTAGAGAAAACCAATTTACTGGCCGGACAGCTTACTATTAATTTGGTGCTGTCAGAAAATAAAATGGCTTCTTCTGTACTTGAGAGCTCTAACGAGTTCATGAGACAAATCATCTTTTGCACTTATGCAGTTGCAACAGTTCTCAAAGAGCTCGATATATAAAATCCGCTGGCCCGTATAATATCCCTGCCATTATTCTGAAGAGGTTCAACTGATCGCTTTCCGAGTAGATGAAAATCAGTCCCTGTCCCTGACCAATGCCACGGAAACGTTGACAAATTGCCAACTCAAGAACTACCTTGAAGAACGAAAGCTTCTCAATGACCGGCAGTATGGCTTTCCAAGCAAAAGATCCGCCGATGATTTGATGATATATCTCACCGAACAGAGGCACAAATGTTTATATCGTTTGGGAGAAAGAAAGATATTTCAAAAGTATTTGATAGAGTTTGACATCAAGATCTCTTATCGCAAATCCGGGTGCATTTGGTATCAATGAACCTCCTCTTTGGATTACCAATAGCCTTTCACAACGCTCTCCACAAGCTATTTTGGACGGCTGCAAGTCTGATATTCATAAAATTAATGCTGGTGTGCCATAGGGCTACGTTTTGTCTCCGACTCTTTTTCTCGCATTCATCAATGATTTTTTTGTCTGAAATTTCATATCCGTTTAAATGTTTTGCTGACGATAGTTCTCTCACATTTTTATATTCCTTTCTATATTGATATCATCGTTCTTCGGATGTGAACTAAAATGGCAAGGCCTGATTAGCCCATCCCCTGTCGTCCTTTCTATGAGACCTCCCAATCGACCAATTATCTTTTAAGCCCATATGCGTCCAAAGCTTAAGTACAATTCTCGTATTTCGGTAAGTGTTCAAATATCCCACTTTAATCTTTTGGATAGAATCCAAAGAAGAGATATAGGAATGATGGGTGATAAAACTATAACAGAAACATTTGCTTTTCAATGTTACATGTCTTTCATTATTTATCGCTATTTATATAGACATTGTTCTAGTTCTAGTGCCAGTTGCCTTCCTCCTCCTTTTTTTATAATTAACGTGCACTCAAGGGGTTACGACTACCATTAAAATATTTTAACACAGTGCGATCGTTTAGGAAAAAGAGCTAGAATTTAAAATGGGATACTTGAAGGTACGTCCGACGTTAAGTTCGAGGGTGGTGAGTCAGGGAAGGAGTATGAAAAAGTAAAGGTGTTATCTCAGCGAATCAGTTTAGTGGATTTGCAGTTTCAGACATTAGATCATTTATAAAAATAAGAAATAGTATTGTAGACAATAGGAAGCCTTGGGGCACAGTGCCATTTATTTTATGAATTTCAGACTTGAAACCGTCCAAAAAGACTTGTATTGAACGGACAGAAAGTTAATTGATAATCCAGCAGATAAACAAAAAGCATATGTACATTTCCCATAAGAGAGCTTGATAACAAACTCCATGAAATGCTTTAGAAATCAAGCCTAACAACTTTGCTCTCTCAAAAGCGATGTAAGAATTCATTCCACTTTTCGGTAAGAAAAACCACTAAATTACCAGTGCATCTGTTGTAACGAAAGCTTTTGTTGTGCGTTGATCAGCATTTTCATGACATTGGAAAGAGTTTATGTCAACAGAGAAATTGGTCGGTAATTGAAGGGTAAAGTGTAACGAAGTTACATGCCTCACCTGCTGCGGCACGCCGACGCTACTACTCAGCTACTTATCTAAAGTCGCCTTTTCTGCTCAACCCGGCACCTGAACGTATACACCGAAGGTACAGCTGAAAGCTATTGCCTACCTTAAGGCGCCCACGGAGATGTAGGTACACACAACACGCATTGGAACTAAGCCGTCGATGGAACAACAACAAATTAGGAAGAAAGCATTGTCGGTGGTACAACAACAAATTACGATGAATGCATTGTGTTTGTCTTCTATGTATTCACATTTGCTGATGACGATGGATGTGATATAGGGAGGTGGAAAATCGAGACAAAATCGGATTCTCTCTCGCCTATTGTTGTGGAGGTACCAATATAGAGTACCAAGGTTGCAGATTATCCCCGAAACACGCTGATAGGGTACGTAGTGTACTATACAGACGTTTCAAAGCTTTTGGCTCTGGCCGTAAATTGTGTGTGTGTTGTTCTGCCTTCTCGGTACCTCCCCTTTATTTTGTCTTAAACTTTGGTTGAGACTAAGGATTTAATCCTACCCCGTTTGTACCCCGCTGCGATTCAAGCCGAGGCTAGAGATTAATCTCACTACCGATTTTGCCAGGCGTTTCAATCAAAGCTAAGGATTTAATCCTATTGTCTGACCTTCTCGCTGCTTTAAGCTAGGGATTTAATCCCACTGCGTTCTGCCTATAGCTTCAGTCAAGGCTAGGGATTTAATCCCACCGTCTCACCCTTGTATATGAAATACCGTGTTAATTATTTAGGTATATGAAAATTGGACAAGCTGACGCTACCTCAGCCTCTGAGTAAAAAAGCATCACAAAAGATGAATCGCTGTTTTTACGAATTGGTTGCACACATGATTTTGTCCATCTAGAGAGCCTAAAGAAAGGTAAAAAAGCTTAGGCAGTGGCTTAGCCAAGTTGAAAGAACATATTTTCAAGGCGATTGGTGATTTACCATCGGATTTCCGAATATCGAAATCTTTTAGTATTTCAAGTTTCAAAATGTAGTGGTCCTAAAAAAAATGGACGTCCTCAAATACTGGTGACACTCTGTCACTATCCCCTGAAACAACTCACCCGTAATACTCACGAGACAGGGAATGCCTATTTGTTTACTGTAAAGTGCAGAATGTCGAATATTTTGCCCAGCTTCTGCACAATGTTATATCAAACCAGCAGCTGTATGAATTGAGTCAACAGCACTTTAAAAATGTTAACCATACAAACAAAAATAATAATTGCGTAAGTAATTCCTTTATTTTTTTGTTTAAGCATTGTCGATCAGATATAATTAGATTTTGTTTTTATTTCATCATCTTATTTTCATTTGGTACAGATTTCAATTTTTTTTGTTTCTTTCTTTAAATTTAGTTATTGAATAGTTGAATGAAGCTAACAATGTTGATGTAGAAAGGATTTAATGTTTTATTTTATTTTATTTTTTGTCGGCATCTTAAAGGTACAACAATCTTCATTTAAATATGTTTCCTAGAAAATTATAACTAAAGCATACAAATGAATACAAAATAAACAAAAAGATACCTTTAGTGGGTATTTACTAACAAAATGGTTAAAAAAGTTGTTTTAGTCTATATGGTCATTAAAAATTAGGTCCTAGCTCGGGAACCAAGTTATAGCTACTTCATTAAGAATAAAAGCAACACAAAATTAATTAAGGACTTAAAGTATTAGAGAAATGGGTTTAAAATATAAACGCAATCTCTTTAACGATTGTCAACTATGAATTGATAATTGGTAAATAATAAAATTGATAATTGCTAAATAATGAAATTGATAAATGTTTTGATCATAGAGAATGAACAGAGAACAGGAAAATCGATAATTTATCAATGAAGCTTTTTTAAGTTTAAAAATATAAAATTTAAATATTTATCAAATATCAATAATATGTAATTGATAATCGTAGTAGGACTAAACCATCAAGTAGCATAACTGGAACCCTAGGCTTTGACATTAAGCTTAGTTTGACTTGAAAATGTGTGCACAAAAGTAAACTAAAATGTTCAGAAAGTTCCATATTCTCTTACAAATTCAGCGGAGAATGAAACCATAAAGTTTTTGAGTAAGGTTTCATTCAAAAAACAAAATATAATCACATTTATTTCAATTACAAAATCTTGCCGCAACAAAAAAAAACATACCTACATAAATGCATCAAAATTCACAAAATACAAATAGACAAACAATAAATGCATTCATTATAAATTACAAAATTAAAACTTGGACTTATTAATCATAAGACACACTAGAAGAAGGCAAATACCAGTATTATTAGTTCTTTTCTGCGTTAAGTTTATCTATATGTCTTTAGCAGCAAAACTGCTTAACGAAGAAACGAAAACCTCATAACAACATTAATAAATAACCTTAATGGACAATTCACTTAGTTTTGCTAACTTTTTGCTATATGTATAATATATTTGCTTATTTATTGTTAATCGGCTTTTTGTATTTTATCTAATTTTTTTTTTTTGTATTTTTGTTTAATGTTTTGCAAGTGAATGAATTTAATCTACTTTGCTTAGTGGAATTGATTTGCTATCGCAATTTAGTATTTTACAATTTTTTTTAAAGAATATTCACACTTGACGGGTAAAATATCTTGCAAAGTTGCAAACTATGTGAACCAAATTTTTGAAATGTTACAAAATTTGCAAAACTAATTTGCAAAGTGTAGATTTTTTACAAGCGTTTATAAGCATGGTTTTGACATCTTTACAAAATTGTTTCTCCATCAAGTGTGAATATACCTTTTAAATGCCAGGAGCGGTGCTGCAATATTGGAACCTAAAATGGTGATTTTTAATAATTTTTGTTTTGTTTATATCGTTCTAGTTAAGAAATCATTCTCTGCCCACTAATGTTCTGTTTTTTCATATTTTTCTTTAAATATATATAGGTATGTGTTTTCTTAAAATATGATGTGGCTATTAAATACAATTTTATATATATGTATGTATATTTAATAACTTTTAATTATTATTCATTTTTTTTGTAAATGTTTATGTTTATTTTTAGCAAGCTTTCCATATCAAAACTATATAATGTATATCATAAGGAATCTTTATATATACTATAATGTGTACATATATATTTATACATCATGTATTTTTTTTTTTTTTATTTATTTATATATTCTCTTGTTTTTATTTCCCATATGTATATAAACGCATTGATATAACACACACTAATAGGTATAATATTTTTGGACGATTTTTGAAATTTGTTTGATGTTTAAAATTAATTTATTTATTTCATATCTATTTTTAAAGGGGATGAATAAATACATTATGAGTAAAGGGGGTTGTTATTTTTGTAAATAAAAATTTTGTTAATTTTTTTTTAATACTATATTTAATAAATATATTATTTACGTGTATGGTGAGCTTATGATTTATTAATTTTTTTTTTATTTTTATAATTATTACTCAAATCTGTGGATGTCATTGCTTTATTTTATATACAGCTTTTCTGTTTTTTTTTATAGTGGCTACATATGCCAACACATTTATAATTGTTTTTAAATACATTTTTATTGATGAAATTAAATTTTAAAAAATAAACGCGATTTTTATGTTTTTTTTTAATGACATGTTGAGGATATTTTACGCAAGCATTCATTTATGTATTAATTTTCTTTAGTAGTATGTATAAGCATTTAAATTGAGAGTAAGTTTTTGTTATTTGACTGGGAACCATATTCTGTTGTGGAATTATTCCTGGAAGCTTAATTTTTAAATTTATATCTTTTATTAATATTTTTTTAAGCACTTGCTTTGACATTTTCAAAAAACTGTATAAAATTTTTTTTACGTTCCATGTTAAATAATTTAAATATGTATTTCCACGTGGCTGCAGTCTATTTAAAGACAAGCCGAAATACATTTAATCACCTAACGTCATTTCCGTGGATTATCAATTATTGGACAATTTTGTTTGTATTTTTCAATGCTTTGCTTATACATCATTTACAAACTAAAAGTTTTTCTTGTTATACAGACTGTGGGGACAAAATTTTTTTTTTTTTTTTTTGAAACCGTCATGCGTTGGAACAGTGAAGAGTGTGAATTTTCCTTCGAGGACTACTCTTCGATCACATTGTGAAATAGCTTCAATATAGCCCCGTTGGGTTCTGTCCCAGACTGTAAATCAATTGGTTAACGAGTTACTATACGTTCAGATAAACCGCTAGTGAGAAAAGACAAAGCACTGAAGTCCCTAGGCCGATCAGATGTCCTGAGAAATGTTTTCAATTTGTATTCCCACGGTACTTGGTGTTCTACGCCCAAACATCCGTCTGCCTTTGGACATTTCTCATAATGTTCATGTTTTTCAGTGATTAAGCCCCCTTAAGAGGATGCATCAACGAACAGAAGATGCGATACTGGACTGGTAACAATCTTCGAGAATCCTATGAAAACTCTTTACAATACACTTAGTTAACAGTTTAGTTTTTTTTTTAAAAGAAATTAGGGACACATTGACTGTGAATTAGGTGGATACTCGTATATGAGTCCTAGGATTGTCCACGGAGGGTTCTGAGAGGTCTAAAAGTAAAAGGAGAAAAAGATTTAATTTTAAGTCTTTAGAATTAGGTTCATTTTGATATCCCAAGAGATGACTTTATTAAAAAAAAATAACATCGAGAAAACTGCAGAACTGAGTTTCCCAAAGCTAAGATAGATCAAACTGTTTCTTGGGTGCTAAACCAAGAATAGTTTACGTACGGTTTTGGCTTAAGCAGGAACAACCTTAGATTAATAAAGGGCTTCACAGGTCACCGTTATCTGAGAAGATAACTGATACTGCACGGTGAGATGTGCTCAATGCAGATTCTGTAATCGTAATGAGGAAATGCCAGCCGGGTCATGTATTAGGAAAATATCTTGGACGTCACCAGTTAAAAGAGGGTGAACCATCTCTGAAAGAACTCCGAACAGTCGTTCTTAAGTTTCTCAAAGAAACAAGGAGAAAGGAATTTGAGGAGGAAGGCCTGTATAATGAGCATTCTCATCTACCTGGTGCAATTAAAATATATATAGTCATTCAGATTGAATTCAGGCTGGTAAGTGAACATGTTGGAGAATTTTTGTTGGAACTTGATGATTTGTACGTAGTGTTACTTTGGTTCCAACAGGGCGGAAAAATGGCTCGCACTTTAGTCCATCGATTGATGTTTTGAGGGGAAGCTTTCCGGATCACCTTTTGGTCCTTTGCCATTTTTCTTTTGTGTTTTTTTTTTTAATTCCATTATTATAAATTAATTTTAATACTAAAAAATAAAAGTAATATATATATAATTCATTTTAGGTTTTTCGTAAAGCTGCATTTAGACTTTCGGTGTTGTGCTCTGTTTACGTTGTTCGTTGTTGCTCGTTCGCAGAGCAACGAGAATGTAAATGATAAAAACGAACAACGAACTAACAACGAATGAAGAACGTACAAAATCAAAGGAGCTTGGAAATGTCTGTGTTCGTTGTTACCCGGGCAACGTTTGTTTAAATGCGAAAACTGATTAAATAAACATTGTTTTGCAGTGCCGTGCAACTTGTAGGGACATTTTTGAAATTTTTTTATTATGAGAATGGAGCATCAGAATGTTTCATTATAAAATGGGGTACCTATAGGTAAGTAAATTAAATATTGTATCTATGGGTTTTATCTTTCTAGAGATAAAATAAAAGCAGACGGTCGAATTTAAAATATCATTGTCTGTAAAAGGCCAGCTTAATTTTCCTAACAGCCTTGAACTTTTGTAACTCATTTTGGTACTCAATAGTAAGTCCGAAACATCCAACTCAAAAATTATAAAATATCTTCAAAAATCTATAGAAAAAAATTCCAAAGAGAAAATGTATTTAACACTTAGGATTTTCCAATAATATTAAACTGCTTTTATTTCAAATATTAAAAAAAAAAATTAAATTAGCTTCTTTTTGAATTTGCAGTTTTAGCATACCTATGTCAAAAATATCCCTCGCGCACCATAATTCAGAGCTTAGTTGAGTTAGCTCAGAAATTACAAGTAAATTGACTGAAAATATGTTCCAGAAATTTAATAAAAATGGGTCTTACAATACACTATGATATGCGGACTATTTATTGAATTCATAAAATAATTTGAAAATGTGTGTAGTCCAAATTCGTAGCCCAAATAGTAACCCAATACCCATAAGAAAATTTCTTATAAAATTGTAAATCCTGGGAGCAACAAAGAAGCTGAGTGATATTAAAAGGAAGATTGTTGCAGTTCGTTTGAAATGTCAAAACCAATGAGTATATTCAGTGAATAAAAAGTAGTGCCAAATTCTGGAATGCGTTAAGGGTATGTTTAAAAAGAGTAAAGTGTTTTATATACACATACGAAACAAAAATTATCGCCCAAATTAGATTTGGGCGCCCAATTTTAAAACCCAATTATGATTAAGTTGTCATATTCAAATTGCTGTCGGGAATTTCGGAATGAGATAGCCCAATTTGGCAAGCCTCAGGTGGAATCGCTTAAGGCGGTATATTTGTGTTAATGATTAAAATGAATGATTTTGCTACACGGAAGGTGATTATCAAATTGACTATTACTTTTTGGACATGGTTTGTTAGTAACAGCTATTAAGGTGTCACTTTCATTCATTTTGCTTACATTTTTTTTGAGAAAGAAACATAAGTTGTGTGAGCTTCAGCTCTACTGACTGTGAATGAAAAGTTTAGTGACAACAAATTTAAAAGATATCAAAGTTAAAATAAAATTAAGTGAACAGTAATGTATGTATACTTCAATGAAAATTTTTTGTAAGGTGAACAGAACGAGAAATTACTACAAAAAGTTCAATTTCTGAGAATAAACTTAAAGAATAAAGAAAATATTTTGGAACTTCCTAGCCCAATGTACCTATATGAATATTCATTAACAAGAGTTATTTTCAACATATAAATTATATATTTCAGATTCTTAAGCAATTATTCTTAAGACTGAACAAAGAAGAAAGGTTGCTCTATTTATTTCACCAGGAATTAGATCAACACATATTCCACCTATTCTTCAAATAGCTGGAACTTAAAATCTTATTCGAGCTGCACCGATCGGTAAAAGTATTGTAGCTGAAATAAGCGATGCAGTTAATAGGGCTTAACTTTCCTTTAAGGTAGCACGAATTTCCACATATCACAATTTTAAAGTGAGGAAACATTTATAACTGTTTTTGATTAATTTTTAAAGTTCCTCAATTTCCATACAAAATTCACTTTTTTTTGTTTATTTTGACAATTCTCTTTGTGTAAGTATTACCAGAGTTGGGTTATTTTTGGGATACGAGTATTATTGGGATTTTTTCCTTTCTTGTTAATTTTGTAAGGGAATTATTTGTTGATTAAAATGAAGTTTCTGAACCCACAGTACTTTTAAGTTAAAACACTGTTGAAATTGGCGCCTGCCTGGCGACTTTACATACCCTAAGCGGAGCGACGCAGTGTGTGTCCCCGAAAAAGGGAGTTAATATCCAGTGAGAACCCGCGAAGCGGGCCACTCACAGTACTGTTAAGCTAAAAAACTGTTGATTAATATCGAAATCTAGCCACTTTCAGTACTCTTACACCCTTATTGCGATTGTCAATTATCAACCGATTGAACATTGAAAAAATTTATCAATCAATTTAAAATTTGGTATTGTGAACTCAATTGACTAAGACATTTTCGATTGTGAATAAAATTGATAGCTTTGAATGAGCACATTTTTTTACTTTGAATATTTCATACTAGAAATTACAGAAAAAAAACAAATTCAGTCATATATTGTAATTGAATGGTTAAAAAGAAAATAATTTAAATAAATGACTTCCGTGGAGTTTAGGTACGATGACGACGAAGACGATGACCAATCAAGTTTTTTGGATATTTTGAGGAGAAGAAGACAGCTTCGGGATTCTTCTAATTAGAAGAAAGCATGTAAGTACGGAATGCTTTTAAGAACATAAAAGAAAATAATAATGTACTTCATTCTAGTTTTGTTAAAAATGTTCGTCTGTCAAAACCAGCATTTTTATATATCTTAAGAGAAATAGAAGGGAAATTTAAGCCAGCAAAAAGGTCTACATCGGTTCCAAACATTATAAGACTTTCAACAGCTTTGAGGTTGTGTACACATGGATCATACCAGATCAGCATCGGAAATGAGCATTCTATAGGTCTTGGACAATTTACTGTTGCTTTGATTATGAAAGACACATTTAAAATCCTCGAAGAGTTCATTTGCCCGAAATGGATAAGGTTCAACTATTCTGAAGCTGACAAGGTTCGAGCAAAAGCGTTTTTCTATGAGAGGAGTGGTATTCTAGCACAGTCCCTTTGCTAACTTCCAAATTTTCTTCCATCATCATCACCAGTTTCGTTAATTGTACTTTATTGCTAACTATTTTAGCCCTTTTGCTGAAAATATAATTTTTTTAAATTTTTTTATGGTTCAAATTATTAAAAACTTACATTTTACAGCAGCATCAATGGAAATTTTGTGGTTGACAGAAATATTGTGAAAAAGCAATTTAATTGATAACGATTGACACTCGCAATATGGCTTTCAATTTAAAATGGTTGGTTTATGTTCATTCACAATAGGTTTATCAAAAATATATTGAAAATTGACAATCGCAATACCATTTTAAAAAAATTGTTGATAAATGTCAACTTTCAATTCAAAATTGACAATCGCAATAAGGGTGTTAGTCAAGAAAACACTAAAAAAAGAAACAAAAAGTGAGGTTAAAACTGAAAAATAAAACATTTTTTTTTATGATTTAACGGTGTTTCCTCACTTTAATATTTTAAATATGTTCTATTGAGACCACTAGCTATCTGTAAAAAAAAATCAACACTATACTCGTGCTACCTTAAAGGAAAGTCGCCCCGTTAAGAGTAGTGGAAGTAATAAACGTCGGAGCTGCAATAATTAAACTAATGTTTCTCAAAACCATGGCCTTCAAGTATCTCCAGCTAGAGATAACTCTTTGAGTACAGATAATATGACGGATGATTTTTTTGCGAACAACTAGTTGAATAATAATTCTGCTAAGCTTAGTTAAATAAATACAAAAAAAAAATAATTTCCTTACAAATATTTGTTTTTCTAAAGGTTTTTATTAATGCTAATGTCAAAACAATTGAATAAATTTACACAATTAAACACAACAGCTGATTGAAATAACACTTATGCCTGTTTGATAACTTGAAATTTTCACCAAGTTTCCCAAACTTGGGTAAAGTGCTGCCAAGCAATCGTTAATTTTTAATTATAACTTTATTCAGAAACAATAAAAGTTGATAGTGAAAACATAACAGTGACAGTCAATTATTGTCTTACGCGATTCCACCCCTGGTAAAAATAATAACAGGAACATTGTATTTCTTCATTCTACACTTCTCATGAAGCATTATCAATACCTTCAATCTTCATTAATAATCTAAAATAAAGACATTAATCATTGACACTCTGGGGACCTACAACAAGCTAAATTTATCTCTCCATATTAAGCTTGCTAAAAAAGTTCTGTTAGAATTTTGTTATGTGTACAAATGACCCTCGATTAATTATTAATTTAACATTTATGGTTCCCAAAGAAATATAACTCGAGATATTCTTGCGTTCTGGACAAGAGAAGGTGGTTTACTTTTTATAAATGTGTGTGTGTGTATAAATAAGTATAGGATAATATTTTTTTTTTAATTTTTCTGATTTAAGCGGACGGAAAAGTTATGAGTTGATTTTGCACATGAACTATGTTGGGGCACTGCTTGTTTGCTAAGTTTATATATTAATATATATTTTATTATAAATATAATCTAGATGTCATAAATAAAAATCAATTAACTGTATTAAATGCTGATCAATAATAACTATTTCAAAATTAGGTTAGGTATGCATATCAAAATAAATTATTCTTAAATTTTTATTCTGCTAATAAAAGCAATTTTTTTTTTTGTAATACTAGTACTAGATATTATTTTTTACGAGATTTATACATTTTTTAAATAAATAAATTAAAATTAATTTTAACTTAGGATTGTATAGCAAATACGAAAATAAACACTTATATAAAGATAGGATTTTCTTGACCCGTAAGAAGCCGAAACATAGATGTTGGCATTGTTTTCATAAGAATCTGGAAAAAACAAATGTCTATTAGCAAAGAACGAATTTGTTGAAAATTTTAATATTGAAACCTCTCCAACAGATGTAGCCAGCAAATTTACTATTTTCTCATGTGGTACTGCGACTACACTTTGATTGTTAATTTCAATTATGCGATGTCCTACTCTGACACCACCTCTTTCTGCGATTCCACCACGGAGAAGACTGCAAATCTGGGGAAGAAAAAAGTATTATTATTTTGCTACCTTTTTAAATATAAAACCATATGTAGATGTTTTATATTTACATGTTCAAATGCATAAAACTGCTCTCTATTCATTTAAATCATTTTCTAGTAATCTTTTGTTTTGTAAAATATTTTTTTATTTTATATTTTACTTCTAATTAATTTTCATTCTAGTTTGCTATTCTGATTTGAAAAGTAATAAAAGTTATTGGTTCCTTTTTTAATTTAATTGTTCAACTAAAGTTAGATAATCATTTGAGAAGTCTACATACATACATATGTATGTATGTTTAAAATTAACAAAAAATTGGCTCCCACTTTAATCGAAACATTAACAGTCGACACCCATTTCGAAAATACGTCACAAATCCCAAAAAATCTATTACAGAATCCATTCGTGATAGGTTCGTTGTGGAAAATCTAGGCGGGTCAATAAGTCCGTGACTTTTTGAATTTCTGACCTCTTTACTGAAACAGCAACACTGCTCCTTTCAACAGGCATCAGTTGACTTCTGTCAAAATTTAAACTTGCTGCGTCAGTTAGTTTGTGTTTGACAGCTATTTTTATCAGACTACTCACTAATTTGAGGAGAAAATGGAAAAAAGTGAATTTCGTGTGCTTATTAAGCATTATTTCTTGCGAAAAAAAACCATTACCGAGACCAAGGCTAAGCTTGATAAATACTATGGAACTCTGCACCATCGATTTCAATGGTAAAAAAGTGGTTTACTGAATTTCGTTGTGGCCGTACAGGCACTGAAGATGCCGAACGTCCTGGACGCCCAGTTGAGGTCTCTACACCCGAAACAATCGAAAAAATTCTCGATATGGTGTTGGCCGACCGAAGATTGAAAGTGCGAGAGATTGTGGAAGCCGTAGGGATCTCGCATGGCTCAGTGGTTTCAATTTTGAATGATCACTTGGGCATGAGAAAGCTTTCCGCAAGATGGGTGCCGCGTTTGCTCACAGTCGACCACAAACGCAATCGTGTAACAACTTCACAGGAAGGTTTGGCGTTGTTTAATCGCAATATGGAGGAGTTTTTGCGCCGTTTTGTAACCGTGGACGAAACATGGATCCATCACAACACACCAGAGACCAAACAACAGTCAAAACAGTGGGTTTCTAAGGGCGAATCAGCGCCAAAGAAGGCCAAGGTGGGTTTGTCAGCCAATAAAGTTATGGCGACTGTTTTTTGGGATGCACGCGGGATAATCCACATTGACTACCTTCAAAAGGGAAGAACAATCAATGGGGAATATTATGCCAACTTATTGGACCGATTCAATGACGATTTGAAAAAAAAACCGAGCTCATTTGGCCAAGAAAAAAGTTCTTTTCCACCAAGACAATGCAAGGGTGCACACATGTGCAGTTGCCATGGCAAAAATCCATGAATTGGGCTATGAATTGCTCCCTCATCCACCCTATTCTCCAGATTTGGCTCCGAGCGACTACTTCTTGTTCCCAAACCTGAAGAAATGGCTTGGTGGAAAAAGATTTGACTCCAATGATGAAGTCATCTCGCAAACAAAGGCCTATTTTGAGGACCTCGACAAATAATTTTTTTTGAAAGGGAGACTACGTTGAAAAATAAAATTATTTTTTTTATCAAAAAATCTGTGTTTTATTCCAAAAGTCACGGACTTATTGACCCGCCTCGTACTACGAGTTTGAAACAAAACAGCTAATTTCGAGAATGAGAATAACAGCAATTGACGAGACAGTGCTTCTTTGACTTCCATTCGAATTCTGTGAAGTAAATTTTGGGTAGTTCATACCGTAGTTTCCATTGAAATATTTTTTACGAATTAAATTCTGTGATACGGCTGCTTATTAAAGGCGTATGAGACGTCCAATTCGCATAATGTTAAAATATTTAGGTGTAGTGTCATAGTAGCTGTGTTTTATTTTCCCCCAGATCTGATCCGGATTGGATTTTGTTTTCAAAATAACATGTAAAACAACAAATACAAACAAAGCTGGGCCTTGTGTTGTTTTTGTTATACATGTAATTTTGAATGAAGATCCAATCTGCATCAGATCTGGGGGAAAATAAAACACAGCTAGTGTTACAATGCACAATGGGATTTTGATGAAAATGGGACGATACATCATGCTGCCCAAATGTGAACCTAGTTTTAGGCGTCCTGTCATTTTGCGATTTAGACGTTTGTCATTGGTCTTAATTTTTATTATACCAAATTAAAGTTCATATTTATAAAGTGTGGAGTTTAGCTAAAAATATCTCACAAAACTTTCAAATATTGATGTTTGCAGAGAACTATTAGGGCTACATGCCACACAGCTCATGCGAGAATGGACATTTTGGACGAGTGATTTCCGAACATGGTTATTTCATGCGGGAGTGATATGAATGAAAAAAAATAGTGTGTGTACTGACGTATGCGCACTTGAAGTAAAACTTCTTTTCCCTCAAGCAAAGCCTCTGTAAGATTCTAACCTATAAACGTACAAACCAACATAAGAACTAATTGTTGATTAAGATAATAATGAATTTACAAATTGGTTATATAGCCGATTAGTTTTCGAATCGTTAAAACGACATTGTTAAAAATGAAAGAATTCAAACCTTGCCAACCTATTCAAAGTTAACAGCAGAAAAGAAGTTTTACTTCAGAAATGAAAACCCCTTAGAATGTTTGAAGTTTTAATATTATACATAGATACTTACCACGCCATTTTGAACGCTAAAACCCAACTGGTATTTTGTGTTCGGCCTTTTAATTTTTACTTCTACGACAGGAGCACAGGGCACTACAGTAAATTTAACCACAGTTTGATTTTTCGTATTCTTGATATAAGTCTGGCAAGTCGACAATGGCAGACCAACTAAACTCAATCCATTTATAGCTATCAGCTGATCGCCAATATGCAGTTGTCCACATCTTGCTGCCGCTCCGGATGACATCAAGTTTGCAATCACAACTGTCGGTAGCATTGACCCCCAACCGCTTTCAACTATGACCACCCCAAGAATTTCACCCTTAGCTTTGGGTACAACGACTTCCTTTTGCAATTCCTTCTTTGCAAATATCTCCAATTCATCGCCAAATATTTCTTGACTATTTAACACTTCTTGATAGTCCATTTCTTTGACAAAACTATGATCTTCAATTCCGTTTGCTTTTAAAAATTCCATATAAGCCACTTGGAATGCCTGACCAATTGATTGGGCAATAAATTGCGCTTCGTCACTTTCAAAAACATGACATATCATTTTTGGGGTGCGATTCAATTTGGGTCCATCGTCAATGTCTTGAGAGACAAAACGTCGCCTGGCCATGAGGACGACCAAATCACCGATGTCAGCAATATATGAGATCGTTCGCAGAGCATGGTCCATCATAATTTCCTTAAGGTCAGTATTAAGGACCATGATCTTTTCGGTTGAAATGAAGAGGTCGACTTCAGTGCTAGGCTGGACATCACCATCGGGAGCCTAAAACAAACATTTAACCAAAATTAATTTTTTATTTAAAAAAAAAGTCTAGTTTCTGTCAAGAGATCGTTAAGTAAAGCAAATTTTCAAAAGATTGAATAACTGATAAATAAATGATTAGACGATATTATGTTCAAAGGCGAATGCAAAAAATTACTTGTAATGACTTACCAATGTCTACAGGAGCATATATGGTAGATAATGTTATGATGTTTTATCCAAATCCAAGTTTGAGCATATGGAAATATAATGAAGGTAAAACAATTGTTTAATGATTTTTTTAGTCAAGCTTGCAATTTCGGCAAAATTAATAGAAATTAGATAACTCTAAGCAATATTGAAAAACTAGAAGAACAAAAATAAAAACATACATAAAACCAAATAAGGAATGAAATATGGTTGTATAAGGAATTAAATACAAAATGCCAAAAAATTGTACGTAGATATAAATTCTCAGAAAACATTGCACATGTCAGGGTGGTTTCAAAAATTCTTATATAGCACATGATTTTTAAATCTTTGGGTTCAGAAAACATGTTGAAACTTAGGAAAAAGTGTAAAGTGTAGTCTAAATAATAAAAATAATTCGTATATTCAAATAAATCAGTGTTGCTGTGAGTGAATATATATTTCTCACCGACCAATTAACCAAAGAACAAGTTTCTGCGTTAAAGGGCACTGAGCGCTTATCAATTTTCAGCTCAAAAAATATCTTGAGCAACGAAAGCTTCTTAAACACCGGCAGTATGGCATTCGTAGTAATCACGAGCAAAAATTTTACTTTCTCCAAAACGATGTAAAGATTTGTTCATCTGTTCGATGAAAAAAACTATGACATCACCAGTGCAACAAATCTTTACATCGCTTTGGAGAAAGATAGATATTTCAAAGGCATTCGATAGAGTTTGGGTATCGATGAACCTCTTTTTCTTTGGAGTAGAAATTACCTTTCGGACCATTAACCACAAGTAATATTGGACGGTTTGAAATCTGATATCCACATAATAAACGCTGGGGTGCCCCAGGGTTCCGTTTTGTCTCCGACACTCTTCCTAATGTTCCTAAATGATCTTTTGTCTGAAACTTCTAATCCACGAAATTCGATGATCGTTCTTAAATTCACATCATTGTCCTTCGGATGTCGACTTTTAACGGCAGCGTATGATAAGCTTATTAAATTCTGATATTGACAGCATTGTCAAATGGGGAATCAAAAACCCTGCAGAATTTAATGCTTCCAAAACTCAATGCTGTTTACCGTCGCTAAAGTGTAACCCTTTCTCAATGACACTTTCTATGGGTGGCACTTATATCGAGTAGACTGAACAGCTTTCGGTATGTACATCACACTATCACTATCTTTTGTGGAGTGATCACATATTTGACGTCGACAAAAAGCTGCTTAGAAGTTTTTCACCCTTTCTGTAATATATAAAGCCTTTATTCTTCCGAAACTCGAGTACAATTCCCATATCAGGGCAGGTGCACCAAAAACCCAGAATTCAAAAGAGAGCTCTGAAAATGATAGGCGACTGAAACATTTGTATCTCTCGAGCACCGCTGCAATGTTTCATGTCTATCATTAGTTTACCTCTGTTTTCATAAACTGTGCTCTAGTGAAATAGCCAGTTGCACTCCTCTTCTCAAACAATTCAATCGTATCACCTGTACTTCTAAAAATGCTCATCAGTTTACCTTTGAGCCCAATTTTCGACATACTGTCAAGTACAGAGATTCTTTTTTAGCCGCAAAACACGAATGAGAAATGCTTTACTCGGCTCAACTCTTTGCAATATGCTATTCCTATCCTACTTTCCTTATTGCTCGCACTGTGTTTAACATTATAAAGGTATTCATAACCCCTTGAGTGCGCGTATATTATAAGAAAAAAAATCTATTCGTATTCCCAAACGAACAATTATATTTGAATTTGTCTACAGCTATTTTGGTTTTGAAAATCCAGGTTGAGCCCCCAATATTTTTGAGATTTTGAATACCTTAAAGCAACCCATGTTTTTGCTCAATAATTCTTTCATATATTTAGTGCATTTGCTAAAACGAAACTTAAGGTCATCAACGCACATAAATGTACATATGTGAAATTTTACACAAAGGAAAAAGAAGGACATAAGAGATTGAATTTAACTTAAATATTTATGTCTGCTTTCAACAAACTTATTTTGAGAAATTTACTCAAAAACTGCACTACCGGTTTTTATTAAACTGTAACTGTGACCTTTGAAGTGATTACAATAAAACAGATTTTTCAAATTTTTTGCTATAGCGGAAATATAATTTTAACAAGTTTTAAGAGCTGTCTTATGTTTTGGTTATTTCAGTTTATTTTGATAGTAACTTCACATATTTTTCAAACAGGCACAAAACTTTATAAACAAAAATCGGGGAGAAATAAATTTCTTAGTATTTTTTTCACACGTTTCCGTTAAGAATCGAATTGTTATTTAAAATCAAAAACTATTTCCGCCATTTATTCCATTTTCCGAAAAAATATTCAAAATGTCAATACGAGTATATTAAAATTTATCAGCTCATACTACCTATTCTCTTTAACAAATATTTGCTGGTGTTGGGCTTCGGGTAGAGTTCTGTTATTATTCACCCTGTAGTACTGTATTTTATTAATGAATTTAATACATTTTAGCTGAGTTCATAATTGATTGCTTTTATAATCAAAGCTAATTTAAAATTTACGAAGCTTTTAATTAAATTAGATTCTTTCAACTTCTTTATAAATAAAAACCATAAACCGTAAAAATGATAATCTTAAAAAACGTTACTTATACAAAATTAAAATAACTAAGTGGATATGGAATTCAAGTCAAAACTAATTCAGTGTGACCTGTTTTTTACGACGTAATATTAAGCACTAATTCATTTCATTAATAGAATATTCTTTTTACTTAATTCACTTCACTTCGTCATGTTGAAATTAGAAAATGTTTACTTTATTTACATACATATAAATAGCGATAAAAGTGTCATAACACGAACATAACACCTGTCAACAAATTGAAGTAGCTTCCAACCACTACACACTTGCATACATTTCATAAAGCAGTCAGCATTCGGTGGAGATATTTGGTTAATCGATTTTGTTCTCTTACATGACTTTTCCCAAATAAGTTTTATTTAAACGGAAATAAAATACCACAATTATAAAGAATTTTCCTTCTTTTAAAATATTTTCTTTGGAAAAGAATTTTTTAAAAACCTACAGACAGCATTGACACGAATACTGTTAGGCGTTCAACAGTAGGCAGATCTAATTTTTTTTTAAATTCAGTTTTGTATCAACCTCTTGAGAAATACGTTTTCCCAAGTGTTAACCTAACATTTATATCTTAATTATACGAGTATATAATAATTCCAAATACATGTCTGTAAGCACTAAGGTCTTTTGAATGGCCGTGCGTCGTCCGGGTGCAGTCCCCTGGGCCCAACTTTCATTAGGGGGTCGAGAAATTCGAAACAAACAAATTGTTTTTTTTTGGAAGAAAATTTAATTTTAAATTATTTCAATTTCTTTTTCTACGTAACTATACACCTCGATGCCCGCAAATTCGACAAAACCTAAATATATTCTATCTATACATAGAATTTAAGTTCCTATTTGTATTTACTTGAGCTTGAGGACCCAGGCGCACGGTGGCACTACTGGAAACAGGATTCCCGGGGCGTTTTGTTTTTGGGGGCGTTTTTCAGGAAGAAACAGAATTGACAAATTAGGTGTCATGCCCTTTGATGTTAATTAGGTACTTTTTATTTTTTATTTGTAATCTCAGTACAGCAAAACAGTGTAGTAGTAATTAAGTTAATCATGGAAGTTTTTTAGAAACGCTATTGCTTTTGGGAAAATGCGATCTGATTCTGAAAGAACATCTTAAAAATTCAGCTAAATAAGACATCTTTAAAAATAAAAACATTTGGTTGTGGAAAACACGGACGTGGTTCGTTTGTTTCACTTGTGTATATTTTTTCTTTGAACAAGACAATCGGTTTGAATACAGAAGAAAGTATAGCAAATATCTCTCAAAAAAATCTAGAATTTACGCTATAATGATGCATTCAAGCTCTTATGTGAGTTCTTTGGATCAGTGCGTTTTTGTCATCAGATTTGTGAATGAAAGAAATGAAGTCGCTTAATGTTTGATTTCAGTAAAAAGTGTATTTTCTTTTTGATCGGTTGCAAGAAACTTTAAAACAATGCGGCTTTTAGTTGAAACATTGTGTGGAAGAATGCTTGAATGGGCCGCAAACATTAGTGGCCAGTACAATGGGGTTTCCGAGCATTTGAATGAGTGTGATGGTAGTTCTAATAAAAGAATGAAATGAAATGGAGTTTGAAAAGACAAGTCCTAAGTTAAAGCTGAACCTTATCGGCAATACTCGCTGGTCTTCCAAAAGTGATGCCTTAAAAAAAATCTTTGGCCATTTTGAAATATGGAAAAATATACATTACATTTACATTATATATTACACTACTCCGTAGATAAATCTACGAAGTAGAGACACTAAAAGCACTGCCAACTGAGACAATCGACTTAGACATTACCATATAGACCGAGAGCCCACAGCAATTTTTGGATATGATTGATAACAAATAAAATGCACGACTGGGTCGCACGAACTTGCTCCTATGTAAAACACTAAGAATTTCAAAAATTAATGTTATTAGAAAAAAACTGAAAAAAAAGTGGTTAAATTTAGTGGTTTCTTAAAAAAATAAGCTTTTATATACAAAAATTTTCAAAACATTCTTAATAAAAAATTTTGGTACGCCAATTTAAAATTAAATTTACAAGAAAAATATTGAACCGTTTTTGAGATATCAAATTTTCCAAAAAAAAAAATAAATTTTTTTCAAAAATTCGAAACATATTTTTTTCTTAGGTTTTGAAATGCAATGTTTTTTATACATTTTAGGAGCTTCTCTACTAAAAATTCATTTAAATCCGTTATGCCGATAATAAAAATTTCAAAATTCGATAAAATCGTTCAATGGTAAGTACAGTCAGTAATATCTTGATTTCAAAATTTGTTCTATCGAATTATAGATCGTAAAAATTAAATGAAAACAAACAAATTTTAGCAAAATTCTCGGAACCGCTTTCGAGAAAAATACGATTTTCGAAAACCAATTTTTAACATTATTTGTATGGTGGGTACCATTATTTTTAGGTAAAACAAAATTTGTTCTCACAAAACTTGTAGATTATACTAAGAAAATTTTATTTATCAAGTTTGAAAAAAATCGAGCATTGGGTTTTCGAAATATTGAGTTTTAAAAAATTGAAAATTTGAATATGTAATAATATTTAACCTTTGGAGGAACTTTAACATAAGAAAAAAGATTTAAATCGGTTGTACCGTTTTCGAGAAAATCAAAAACAAACAAAAATGGTTCCAAAAATAACCATGTTTTGAATTTTTTTTTTTAATTCTGTTCGATTTTTTGAGAAAATATTTATAAAATTTCGAAAAAAAATTCGAATGCAGGTACAGTTATTTTTGGTCTTAAGCCTAGTACGCAGATCGGGAAAAAATTTGTCTAGCATACATTTTTTTTCCTGGGACAAATTTTGTCTTGGATATTTTTCCGAGCAGTATCTACGCAGTTCGCGCGCAAAATTCATACTTTTGTGCATTGCTGTACAAAATGTCTCCACTAAATTTTGCCAGGAAAAAGAATGATACAAGCATTATTTTGCGGGACAAATTTTGACAGCCGAAAATGAATTTTGTCGAAACTGGTTTTATGTAAAAGGTGCTGATGCTTCTCTTGAAAGCATCGAGAGGAGATTCCAAAAAGGTATGAATGACTTTTGTAAGACAACCCGTTCCAGAGGTACACTACAAAACACATTAAATTATTTTTTAATTCTCCAACTTCAAACTTTTGCGCGAGATTTGGAAAAGTTTTGTAGAGATTAAAATTGTAGAGATAAAATTTGTCTTGTCTCGATCTGCGTACTAGGCTTTAAGAAAAAAACGTGTGGGGGGAAAAACTTAAAAATGATATCTACCAAATTTAAAGAAACTCGGCCGAGCCGTTTAGGAAGTAGTCGAAAAGACAGACAGACAGACAGAATTACGAGACCCACTTTTTTGGTCTTCGTTATTATCGTATATCAACTTTGAACAAAATCTCGAATTCGATTTTTTTACGAATGCATAACTTGTCTCAAGTAAAAATAATTAGTATAATTAGATAGCCCTTAGGTAGTTTTTTACAAATGTGAGCGTCTTGCATGCACTAGTGGGAGCAATAGTGCATTAAATATGCAGTTCTTTGCCATAGCTTCAAAATTTGGAGATAAATGCCTCGATTGCAAATATCGTGGTCCAAGACGTTTTAGTCTAATAGAGAGGGGACACACAGAGAAAAAGAACAACAGAAGAAACAAATGTCAACAGCACACGGTTGGTATTTGAACAGTCCCCCATCCAAGTACTAATCACGCACAATGATGCTTAATTTCGCTGATCGTTGGGAAGCGATGCTTTCATCAAAGCCTAGGCCGTTGACATGGAAAAATATAGATTCCTTTATCAACATTGAATAATTCATGGGGTCAATGGTTCATATCGGAGGAAAATTCTTTTGATAGAAGAACAAGACATGAAGCCGTTTGTTTATTGAATCAGTTCTTTAAATTTGAATCGCTATTGAAAGCTACTCGTATGGTTTTTTCCATAATATTTGATATAACTACTCCGCTTTAAAAATACTTACAAACTACTGATCTGGACTATGTGCAAGTTTGGCTTCAAATAAATTCGATGCGAGAACAACTAAAAAATCTACGTGTTAAAGGTTTTTGGAGTACATAATATATTTAAATGTGCAAGTAAATTCGTTCAAACATTGAATAAGTGTTGAGTTAAACTCCACATTTACAATCCGTTGGGCTTTAATAATGAAAGAAAACGTTTTTTTTTTTTATTTTTGAAATCTTAGAATGCTTTAAGCTTCTCTTTAATTTTCCTATAGAACTAATTTTTTTGTATTAATATTTCAACTCCTTATACAATATTTAGTTTTCTTTTTATATTAAGGTTTATTTCCAATATATTTTTTATTCTAATGAGAATTTTAATTTTGTTTGGGTTTTCTTATTTAATAATTTGTCTATTGGGAGTCTTCCTGCTGCCACAAAGTTTAGATAAAAAAAAACAAAAAATTAAGGTCCTCGAATAAAAAGAGGTACGTGAAATTTTTGAAGAAAGAGACAAGTACATGTCTCTTCATGTATATTGCGTTCTTTCTATTCTCGACTTCGGTTCACTTAACAAATGAGCATTAAGAGGATTACGAAATTTTAATTGAAAAAACACTGCCCTATCAGCGAAGTTCAAAAAACAAATGTTACATAAAGTCAAAGATGTTTTAAGAAAACTTGAGGTAACCAATTTTAATTTTAATTTTGATATATTCATCATGAAAATTGAAAAACATTTTGAGAAATATAAGGATTTTTACGGAGACGTAGAATGCTTCGACCCATGAACGTGTCCAAAAATTTTATTGAGGATGGGTTTCGAAACAACGCTTTGATTAAAATCTGCGAATCTATATATAACCTATAGTATTGTCATGGAGCGTAATTTTGTATTGCGAACTCTAGCCTGGTGGTGACGCTTAAATTAGCGCTAGATTTTACAATGGAGAGTAGAATAAGATACAAAACAAGTAGTAAAAAGAGGCTGGGTGCGACCCACACTGATAACTTCCCATTTGTGGTCTTGAAAACTTTATATTTAGTTTTTTTCAAATAACCAAATTTTCAGCGAAACAAACTTTAGCTGTTAAATTCAAACAAACATTATTTTAAGATTGCAAAGCATTTTAATTATTTAAAGAGATTTGAAATTGAGATTGTTGATGTTGATTGTGAGCAACAAAAAATTTTGTTAGATGTCACTTAGTTTAACCAAAATTGTCTCTTAGCACACTATGATTCAACTAGAACTTTCTTCGTTTTTTTCGTTCCTGAACAATTTGAGAAATGTCGCTTAGTATACATTCTTAGGGGAAGGTATCGATGTATAAAACAACATACTTTAGAAGGCACCATCGGTGTTCATTCCCAAGAAATTCGACTTGAAATACAATTTTAACTAGTTTTTACTAGAATTTTTAATAGTTTTTTTTAAAAAAAAAAAAACTATTAATTCAATATTTGTCAACATTTTACCAATTGTACAAAATTATACTATGTATAAAATAAACTAAATTAGAAGTCAATATCACTACTAGTTCTCGAGAAATTTAAGTCGAAAAACAATTTTTACCAATTTTCAATAGAATTTTATATAGTTTTTTATTTTTTGTAAAAAAACTGTAAACTAGTTTTTTTCGAAATTTTCACCAGTTGTCAAACATATTATTGTTCGTAAAATAAAATTATTTTGAGTTTCAAATTGTTTTCCGTTCTTAGAATATCTGGGTTATGAAATTTTTTTTTCAGTTTTTTTTATTTAAAAAAATAACGGTATGTTCATTTTTTTCCAAATTCATACCAAATCTGTACGACTTTATAATGAGTATATTAAATTTTATTTTAAATCAATAGCATTATTTTTTCGTGAGATATTTGAAACTAACCAAAATTTTTTAAACCGTTATAGTGAAAAAACTACTCACTGAATTTTAATAAACGCCCTTTCAGCCTCTTTCGAAGTTATTACCTTTTAAACAAAATTTATTTGAAGTCGATATCTTAACTCGTTCTTGAGATATCGACGACGAAAAATGGTACAAGAACGTACGGACGTACGAACGTACGAACGTACGAACGTACGAACGTACGAACGTACGAAAGTACGTACACACACACACACACACATCTCTCTAAAAATGATTGATATGGCCTCTAGGGACCTTGAAACGTCGAGAAATGTCAAAATTTCCAATTTGACAAATCGGACCGATTACAATAACTCCCTATGGGAAGTTAAAAAAGAGAATATTTTATTATTAAATTAAGCAGAGACAAATCTAGCAAGTACTGGCCCTATACTTAAGATGTCGCCACAATCTTTCGTCTTCTTGATAGTACTATAAGTTGTACGAGTATATACAAAGCTAATACAAATAAAGAAGAGTACGCGGCGAACTTTCATCTTTTGCCTGCCTATTTCCTTCAATTTCCGCAAAACCACGAGACATAAAATGCACGAATGGGTCGCACATAAGCCTAAGGATTTTCAAAAATAAATGTGATTAGAGAAAACTATTTATAAGTATAAGATTTATTTTTTTAACCTCTTTCAATAGTGAGAGATAAAAACAGAATATGAATTTATGGAAGGACAAAAATTAAAGTCATGTTAGGGGTTTTTCAAAAAATTAATCTTTTTTGTATTAATGTTTAAAAAAAGAAATTAAATAGGCCAACTTTAAGTTTTTACTATAGAACGAATAAAAATTAGATTTAAAAGAAAAATACTGAGCCATTTTTTTTAGATTTAGAATTTAAAAAAAAATCATTTTTTTTTTTTTCAAACACTCAAAAACTATTTTTCTTTTAAGCTTTGAAGTGCAATTTTTTTGTTAGTCTTTAAAAGCTTCTTTATAAAAAAAATTTCATTAAAATCCGTTATGCCGATAATGAGAAATTTTCCTTTTCGAGTACAGTAAGTACCGTTATTTTAAGGTTAAATAATTTTTCTTCTTACATCTTGTACTTAGATTGTATTAAGAAGATTTTAATTGTTTAAAAAATATTGATTTTTTAAAAACAAAATTTGATTATTTTTTTAAATCCAAATTTTGTCAATACTATTCAATCTTTTGGGAAACCTTGGGATAAAGAAAAATATCAAAATCAGTTGAGCCGTTTTTGAGAAAATCAAACAAAAAATGTTTTTTTTGGGAGGGGTGTACCATTAAAAATGATTTTTCGGAAATTTTTTTTTCAAGCATTACCTAGCTTTAGCTAAATGAAATTTTTCGAATTTTTGTTTTTAAATCTGTGGAACAGTTTTTGAGAAAAATAAATATTTATAGATTTTCGAAAAAATTCGTATGGCAAGTACCGTTATTTTTGGTCTTAAAAAAATAAAAAAGCTTGTAAGCGAACAAATTTGAAAATGATATCTACCAAGTTTAAAAAAAACTTAAAGAAGGCTGTAGTCAACAGACAGACAGGCATACATAATTGTGAGACCCATTTTTTTGTCCACGCTATCATCGTAATGTCAACTTTGATCAAAACATCGAGTTCGAATTTTTTTCCAAACACAAAACTTGCCCTTTAGTACCTGTATTGTATGTAAAAAGTATTCGCTTAAATGAACACCCAGGAAAATCAGACAGTTCTTCTGTTGTCACATTTCTGCTTTTGGGTATAAGAGTTTTAAGAAGTCGATATGGAGCTCAACCACGTTTCAAACCTGCATTTTAAATGGAAAATGGTATATTGAATTGACTGGGCTTCTAAATGTTATATCTGACCAAAAGCCGAAGCGCTAAATTTGCATTTTTCCAGAGCAATAAATAATTAAAAGCATTTTCGCTTTAGAAATGAGAAATAGTATATACTCGTGTTTGTAGAAGATTTTTTAAAAATGTACCGCTTTTTGTTGAAATCATATGTGCATATTGAACTAGAATTAGTTGGGGACTGTGAAAATGTTAATCAAAACTTTTGGATCATTTTTCAACAGCAATATGCCTTTAGGAAATGGTTATTTATGTCTGAGGTACCGCGTTATTTCAAAAATCTAAATCTGAACAATTTTTTGAAAACACCATTTGCCACACTTGATTTAAATCGACCCAAGTGAAATAAACTGCTACTGATATAATATTTTTCATAGTTAAGATCGGTTTTAATCACAGCATTTCCAAATTTGACTAGCATTTAAATAATTTAATGATTTATTTTAAATTTATTTCGAAGCCAAGCCATAAGCGATTCCAATTGAAAGCATAACTGACAAATTTCCAAAGCTCACCTTAATTCTTGATACTGCTTCTTCGGCCTGCATCATTCGCGTTGACTTGGTCGGCTGACCTTCACACACCAACTGTGTCGATCCCAGATACCTCGCCCGAAATAATACCCCTTCGATTAGCACTGCTCCGCCTTAAGAACGCACAAGTGCACACAAAAAAAAAAGAAAAACAGAAAAATAATTAATTTTAGTCGATTGGTCCGAATTTAACGAACACTCTAGAAAAACAAATATCTTACAAATTAAATCAATGTGAAGGCAGCAATTTGATTTGAAAATTGAACGCATGCAAAAATAGAAACGTTAGCAATAGAAAAACCAAAATCAAACGTCTACACATATCTACCGCAACTGGAGTGGTCTCGTCGTCGACAGACGGACAGATATATGAAAACATCAATCGTAAAAGAAGGAAACCTAACAATTTACCTTCCTGATTCTTACTCTTTTTTACTTTTTTCTCGCCCGTAACGGAGCTTTGGTTGTCCTTCTTCTGGCTGCCATTGCCAGAACCATCGGAACCCGAGTCAGCACTGGGACTGCCTATGGTCACGACTGCGCACTCTTCACGAGCTTCGGGGGATGTCTTCTCGGGTGACTTTTCACTGTGGTCCAACGAAGAGGTCGAGCCTCCTCCGGCGTTATGGAGCAAACTGGCTGTGGAACTCTTTGGCGGAACTGGCGGTGGGATCTCGGGTGTGCTCGTCAGCAAGGAGTTGAAACCTTGTCTCAGGGAAAGACTTCCATTGGAGTTCTTCGAGTTTTGTTGCTGGACTTTGGGTGAGAACTTGGATAAGGACGTAGCTAAAAGTGATATGGGCTTCCGATCCCACGAAGAGCTCTTAGTGTCATCATAAAAGCCTTGATCATCTAGACGCTGATGTCCGAGTAATCTATCAGTCTCCAAATCTGTGTCAACATCGTCTTCATCTCCACTTAGGTTCTTTCCTTGTCTATCCGACGTATCCAGCAGACTCTTGCCTGCACTTGTGTCCAGATACCTTGGCACCCACACTGGAGAGCTGCTCGATGGTGATACATTGCTAAGCCGCTCGGGAATAGATGGAGGCTGGTTGCAAACAAATGGTTTTTCCAAAGACTTCAGCGACTTTGTACGATTTAACAAATTTAATGAGCTTCCTCCACCCGTTAAGCTTGTTGGTCTCTGATCCTTTAGGTCAATTTGATTCTTCTGAAAAATATCTGAACTTACTACGGTAGGCTTGCGATGCGGAGCTGGTGCTGGAGGAGGTGGTGTAACATGAACCATGTCGGCACCCCGGTGAAATACGCCTGAAAAAAATTCACCTTAAATAAACATGTTTCGACTGTGTCTTAGAAATATATATCTTAGTACTTATAGAGTAAAGGGAATCCAAATCTGGATCTATGTTCTGAAAAACTTTGCTATTACTACTGCTGGGACTCTGGCCTAAGATTTCGTGATCACGTTTTGATCGCGCAGAATCACGTCCGGAATCGTCAAGCTGGCCATTCACAGGACTTTCATTAATTGTGGTGAAAGCATCAACATTGGGTGAGGCACGGTTTGATTTAACATGATTGCTATTATCCTGGTTCCGTTTGACATCCATAAGCATTGAAATACCTGCCAATTGCATGGGTCTATTATTGTTTTCAGTGTCTGAGGTGTGACCACTTGAGAGACCATCTTCCAAAACTGGCATGCTTGATGCATAGCATTTGGGATAGTTGCAATATGTCGAAACTCCATTAAATTCTCCTGATAAACCTTAAATAAAAATTTATAAAAAAAAAATATTTTTCAATATAGCAACATGATTAACAACAACCTTATTAGGGAACAAAATGTTTGAGAAAAACTCGGGTTGGAGAAAAATTCTGTTCTTAGTGTATCAAATTTTAAAAACAAAGTGCTGAAAATTATTATCACCTCTTCAATTGTTGAGGGAATAGATGACAAAAATTACGAGAAATATTAAAATTAACAACTATAGACCACAGAAACGAAATTAGTAAAAATCATTGAAGTCGTTTACGAGATCTTGACTTCAATTCACTATATTTTCAAAAACGGTGTACAATTAGGAATTGGTCTGTTATAGTAACTTAAAAAATGTTTTTATTGATTTTATTTTTGCCATTTGATCCCTATCAATTTCTCCCTTCCATTCACCTTCCAATTTATTAATCTGGTTCTTAGATACCGCGATCAATTGAGACTTAGGTTGGTTGAGAGTTAGGGCATTGTTAAGGGACCAATCGCAGATTTCTTGAAGGTCCTAATACATTCTACAAATTAGATCCTCATGTAAACTAATTAAACGAGACAAATAAATTTCCACACCATCAGCATCATTGATAAAAAGGCAAAATAATATAGGTCCCAAAATAGAGCCTTGTGGAACCCCCATCAGCAGATTTATACATTCAATAATCATTTGATTAACTTTTATCCTCTGGCACCTATTAGTTCAAATTAAATGCTAGTATCTCTCTCTTTAATTTCTGAATAACAAAATATATATTTTCAGGTGGAGTAATGCATCTGAAGATTTTTTTAAGCAGAATGTAGTTGGGTTAATCGTAAAGCCTTGAGCTCTGTTGTAAAGTTCACCAACAATAATTTTTTAATTTTTTGATCACCCCTTACATCCATAATTTACATTCCGAAGGACTATTTTTGTTGTCTTAAGAATTTTAGCTTTGTGAATTGGAAAAGCAATTTGGAAAAAACTTTTTGAACTCTATTTTCGAATCAATGTTGCTTTACTATTCAGACCATATTTTAAATTGTGAATTTTATCTGGTTTCAGCATCATTGAATAATTGGAGAGAAAACATTTGACAAAAAAAAGTAGTATTTTTGAATGAAAATAAGAACACACAATTTAGATTATCACCAAAAAAAATTTGGATTCTTTCTTTTCTTATACAAAGGGTTAAAAGATTAAATAATAACAAGAGAACCCGTGCGAAAATTTCGCACATTCAATAAGGCTTTGCAATTAAATTTTCAAATAGAATGTTTGAACAAAATAAATAAATTCTTTATTGATATGAACATATTAGTTTTACAAAGATTTGTAAACAATATTTGATGTAAGAATGCAATCATTTTGAATTTTTTGTTTATCATTTTCTGTAATAGATACAAATATGTTGTTTGATTTTTTGACTCTTGAAAACGCTACATCGACTTTTATCCATGAGTAAAAACTGCATTTGGTAGGTATAATTCAGATCTTTCAAATGTTTGTCCTTTAGACTTGTTGATAGTCATTGCAAAAGAAACTTTCAGTGGGAACTGCCTTCTAATCATTTGGAAAGGTAATAGTTGGGTCAGATAGAGTAAGATTTATGCGGGGTATAACAAAAGTGTTCACAGATTCAATCAGCTGAGCCGTGATAGTGTACTCATATAGGTATGTGACAACCATTCTGGCCTCATTTATTAAATCACATTTAGCATTTAAATTTCTTATTAACATGACGATATTGTTCTTCTTCAAAATCAATTTATGTGTTGGCAAGCCTGACGGGTTTAAACTATTCAAAAATTCAGTAGGATACAATGTGCTATCAGTTTTCACCTCAGATATAATTGAATCACAACTGTAGTACACTTTACAACATTCTTCTACAATATTTTGGACAATGTGTTGGTTGATTTTTGGGAAGTCTTCATTTTTCGGGCATAATATAGCTGTGTTGATAAAGCTGTTGACATTGTTGGCATTAATATTAGTAGTTGGAAAAACTTTCGTTATTATATAATTTTCATCAGAGAAAAATATCTTAGGAATTTTGACGGTGTCTGGTGAAACATTGTGTTGTACTTCGAGTTCTTCATTTCCTAACCGCAGAAGCCAGTTGCTGAATTCCGGATTTTCTGTTCTCATGTTTTGCGTCAGTTTTCGTTTCTGTATTACACGCCACAGTGGGGATTGTTTAATATTTCCCTCTACTATGGTAGTTCGGTTTCCATGTCGTACCACAGGAACAACCTGCCTAAAATCACAACCGAAAATGATGGTTTTTCCTCCAAAGTGTGTGTTTACGTTAGAAATATCGCGTAGAAGTCGATCAACAATTCTTAAAGCATGCTTGGGAACCATTGAAATCTCATTCCATATTATCAATAATGCTTTTCGAAGTAAGTCAGCTTCTTTTGAAAACGGTCTAATAGATGATACTGAAGTTTCAACAGTAGTTACAGGTAATTTGAAAACGGAGTGAGAAGTTCTGCCACCCATCAATAAATTAGACGCTATTTCTGTCCATGCGATAGGTATGATAACCTTATATTCTCCTCTTAAAATGTGACATAAAGTTCCATAGAGAAATGTTGTTAAAACTTTCATAAATAAATTTCAAAGCCAATGCCTCCCATGTTCTCTCTCAAGAGTTCTTTTCCTTGGCAGAATTTTTGAAACTACGAATGTTCATCAACAGAATTATGCGTAAATATAAAAATGATAAATTTACTTAAGCTTACTTTAATTGTTAAGTTCAGTTCAGTTTGAATTCTTTTTTTCTTATTCGATATTTTATAAATGAAAGAGAATTTTAAATTACAGAATTCAATAAGTTAGAAGTGAGTCATTCTTTATGTCAAATTATTCATTTATTGAATTATTTGAAATTGCCGAAATGTATACAAAATTGTTTGGTGTAACATAAAGTTTTTGTGCAATGTCATGAGTATGTGTAAATTACTATTCTGTGATACCTAACTTAGTGGATTTGACTATTTTATAAGTGACAAAAAAGGAGTTTGAAAATAGAAATAATATATATAATGATAGATAGAATACATAAAATGTGTTAGGCAAAATCTGCGAAATAAAGTTTTAGAAATATGGACCGTTTTGTAAAAAAATCCAAATTAGTGCTTCGAAAAGTACTTCCCCGTTAAAAAAGTGCAGATCGCTCTAAATTTTATCTCCCAGACGAAATTCTCCAAAATTTAGCTAAGCTAAAATTATGTCAAGCATTTTAGCCGAAAGGTACGTTGCTTCAGCTAAAAAATCCTCTTCGAACTTTATATAACTTATCTGGCAATACTTAGCGCACGTAATAAATGTCTGGCACATTTATTCTCAAGCTAAATTTCAATTTCAATTGGTGACGGAAGTCTTACAAAATTTACCACAGCAAAAATTACTCATAATTCATAATTTTTATTCGTTCTCATTCATAATTAAAAAAAAAAAATCATACTTTAAATCAAATTATTTTAAATCTTTGAAAAAATTTCATTAAGAGAACAGCTGTTTTCCGTGACATATTCTCCACAAAGTTCTTATGTCAAAAATTAGCGTGGATTTTAGCTGATGTTTGGAGAAAAATGTGGGAGATAAAATTTAGCGCGATCTGCGTAATGCGTATGTTTGGTTGAAATGTCATTTTTGGGAACATTTTCGTTTAAAAAACAATGCAAAAAAAAAAACAGAAAGAATAAAAGTGTTTTTTTTTTGGTATGTAATTTCGTAAAAGGACCCTCTGAAACTCTCTCATCCGGAATGCCAAACAAGGGCAGCACTTTCTTTTACTCTGAAGTTTATGTTTCGTTGTATATGTGTCTTGATGAAACGTCAAGAGCAGTTGAAAACTTGAAGTTGTTTTCGTTTTCCATTATGGCGAACGCTAATTTGGAAGATTTTAATCCTATTTTAGGAATATTCCTTAATAACTTCCAGAAATTTATCTCCATGGGGTCTTCTATTTTAGGTAAGTTCCTTTTGTAAAAATTCATCATCATGACTTGATGATGAAGAAGATGAAATGTTTTGGTTATCCATAACAAAAAATAACATTTCAGGATTTTAACATTTAAAGTGTTTGTATGTGTGTTTGTCTGGTTTTGATTTTTTCTTCAAATCCAGAGTAATTTTTTTCCTCTTTTCAGCAGAAAATCTGTCATCTAGAGTCAAACAAAAGATTTCAATAGCATTCAAAATGCTTCCGGATTACCAAACGAAAACACTATAACTTGTGAAGTGTCAATCTCTTACATGTGTGTAACTAAAACTACCAACAATATTGAAAATTGTATAGAAACAGTATTGCAAATCCTCAACCTACATGTTAAGGTGAAAACCATCACAAATTTCAGTTAGTCGAACTGACATTTGACGTCAAATTAAATTAAATTCCTTTACTGTCACAGAGATAGTAAAAAAAATGCTGAAATCGATTTCATGAAATAATTTATTTCATAAAATCTGTGACCTGCATTGGAAATGTTCATTGCATGCTCGACGTGGCATTGACACTAGACATTTGACAAGGGCTCAGCGCAAGTACTCGTACTGTAAAGGGATGTCGGTGGCAACAGTTCTCCGTAAAATGGTCAGAACACAGAATACTCCCTCCATCATATACAGTAAACTATGGTCGTTACTATAAAGGGCGCATTTAACAATATCGATACATCTGCACTGTATTCCTAAATGTAGAAGGTTCGTTTGGAGAATTGATCAATCAAATGGTTACTAGCAGGATTAATAATTCAAAGCTGCGCGAGTTTTAAGCAAGAACAACTGTCAGTAAAGGGACGCCCGCAAGACTGTTGGGTATTGAGATATCTGGAAGTGGAGAGTTACAGAGCAATAATTGCCTTTGGATGACACTGCTATTGCAGTATCAGGAAAACATTCTTTTACTATAAAAGGTCTCTTACAATATGCTTTAAACAATTTAACAAAATGGGCCGATCGATGTCGTGTATTAACCCTCGCCAAGCAGATTTTGTTCTCTTCTCTAGAAAATATAAAATTATCTATATAGACCGATTCTAACATACGGCGGTGCTGTATGGAGGACAGCTCTAGACAAAAACACAAATTGTTTATTACTAAGCAAAGTCCAACGGTCTATACGCATGGGTGGAGTATGCTTCCCTCCGCGGCATTGGCGTTCTGTTGAATCTAACACCCCTATTCGGCAAACAAACGGTTACAAACACATTTATTCGTTTAAAAGCCGCCTCGCAGTAGATCAATAATAAATTAAATTGGCCACTCCATCATTTTGAACCCATTCAGTTCACTTCCAAGTCATCGATTACACCTCTAAAATTCAAATTGATAACAACTTTCAGGTAACTACCCCTTCTAGAGAAATCTGGCAGGACATAGCATTCCTGAAAGATGATTCAATCCATTTATAGTAAAGGTGATTACTCAGACAGACTAAATTTAAGTCTCTGTTTAAGTCTTCCCAATCACTGTAGGGCGTTTTAAGTGGAACTGTTGGCGATTAAAGAAGTCCTGTCTTGACTTAAGGAAAACGTGATATCGAATTAAGATATCTGCAACTTCTCGGACACCCAAGCATCCATTAAAGCTTTTGATTGTGTCTCTACCAGCTCAATAACAGCCCTTAACTGCCGATAGTCTTATGCTAGAGCCAGATGCTATTGAAAAAATGAACCTTAGATGTCACAACATGACGACTTGTCTGGTGGTAAAACAATTCTTGCCACTGCTGGATCTGAAGCGCTCTTAGTGCCGGACACTTTCTCATAGCTTAACATTCAACAAAACTCGGAGTATTCACAAACGATATCTGCAGAAGCTGCATAGACGAAGAAGAGAAGGAATCGATCCCTCACCTTCTCTGTACTTGTTCATCACCATATTCATTACTACAATGATCTAAGTGATCTGCCAAATATATTATAGATAAAGGCAATCTCAAATCTCACTCACTTTATAAGGAGCTCCAACTATTTTAACGATTAGGGAGAAAGTCTCCAAGATTCAATGTAGTATCAGAATGTGTCGTCCCTCTGGCACGTCAACCTTACCTAACCTATACCCGATTTTCTAAAATGAATTATTTCAAATCTCTTTAGCACAGGGACAACACTAGGTTCATTCGTTTAACTTTACCCAGGATTGACCCAGGTTTTCTTGACAACCCTCAGAGTTGTCAACAAAAACTGGGTTTTTCGGTTTTCAAAAAAACACCCAAGGGCTGTCAACTGTTTTGTTGACAACTAAAAGCAAGAAAAAATAATTCTGTGCTTTGATAAAACTTCAAATTTGTTATAAATTAGTTTTAAAAATGAACGAAAACAATTTTGTGTTATTGCTGAATGTTTCATCTGATGAGTACAACAAACATTTAACTGCAAACACAATCAATAGCATGCAACATGCAAATCGCCAAACGACAGCAAAAGATATACATTTATGAAATCTCATATAGACTTTTGACAGTTTGATCGTTACCGAATTAGAAGTACGAAGATCCGAGGAAGCCTTCATGTTAACAATACCATTTCCCAAAAAAAATTGAACACGACCGACTCAGTTGGTATTGCCATGTTTAAAGGAGAGATCCTGAGAACCCCGTCAAAAAGGCAATATCATATAACGTTCCAATTCGGAATAAAAAGAAAGGTAGGCCTTAACACTCCTGGTACAAACAAATGCAAAAACACCAGCATTCAGTTGGCCTCAGAAATGGAACAATACAAAACCGGGAGGCTTGCCGCCGATTTCTGAGGTCAACCCGGCGAACCCCACAGGCGGATCACTAGTGTGAAGCAGATACGTGGGAGAATTATGATCCCCTCGACATCGAGATCATAACAGCGCCGAATCAAAGGAAGAAGAAGATCGTTACCTGAACTCGCCCAGCAAATTACCTAGAGCTACTTCAGGGCGACCCCAGGTCTCAAAAAACACAGAATTTACTCACCAGGGTGACGGATTCTTCAAAAAACGATTTAGGACGACCCCATGGTGACTTCAGGGCTCCACGAACAAACCAACTATCTACAAAACAAAAATTTCGACGATTCAGAGGGACAATCTTTAGCAAAAATAGTCGTATTACCCCATTTAACAGAGCCTGAATCTTATTGCGGAATAGGAGAAAACGTAATCAAGAACAAAATTAAACACGAAGAGGAGGCAAGTAGATCCAAGGACCTGAAAAAACTTCCAAAGCTAAGGCAGGCCAATTTCAACCATTAACGTTTCACAAACTGCATAAGTTTAAGTAAGAAAAACTTAAGAATAATAGCAGGTATCCTAACTAGACACTGCGAATTTAAAAGGTTACCTAGGTAACACCGAGCCACATACTAGGAAAATGTTGTCCACTCATGCACCAAAATAAAAACTATCTGGAACAATACCAGGTAAAAGGGAGCGACCTTTCTCCTCTGAAGGTGCTCCAAATATTTAGATTACTAAGAGCAATAAATTTGGAGGAAGAACTGTATGATAAGCAATCTCATCCTGGTTCAGGTGGGGCACAATAGATCTCTAGGTCGCAGTGCACTAACCACAATACATAATTCATTCATTCAAATACTTTAGTTGTGGATACTCAACCGAACAAATGTCGTCAATCATTAAAACAAGAGCGGAGATTATCACACTGAACTTTATTTGGAAGAGAAATGATCTTCTTGTCCAACATGAGGAAAAAGTGTTCTATCTGACCAATGTTGAGATGAAAAATTCTTAAAATGGTGAAAATTGAAAGCAGCCGTCTAAATACACATAGAATGGGCGTTAAGATACGGGAAGAATTTTATTGACGAGCTGTTCTTATGAAGAAAAACAAAATACATATTTCGTACATATTAAATTAAAATAAATGTTTAACTTAAGGCCATGCTTATTAATGATTTTGTTAGATATAGAAAAAATAGAATAAGAAAAAAGTAGGTAAGAAATTATGTGAAACAAAGTCATTCATTCATTTAGAGGTATTTTTTAATGCTGAATCTTAAAGCAAAAACTAGACAACAATGCTCTTTGATACAAATAATATTTCAATTTCTAAATCTCTCTTTACTCTCTCGTCATTTCATCACCTCATTAAAATCAACAAAATACCAACACTTTCGTGGATTTATCTTAGAAGTTTTTCGATGTGTATTAAGTCACAATGTTCTGAATTAGTTGACAGTGTATTTTATTTTATAACAATTTTTTCGGGTTAAAATCATACATTTAGTTGTATTTGTGGTAAAAACTAATGATTCGAATCAACGGCCATCGAGATGAAAACAATTTTGTGAACACTCAAAAGTTGCTTAAAAGCTATTTTGGATACATCAATATCATAGTTCTGAAAAGAGACAAATAATTGGTTGATCTCAATAAGAAATATCAAGAAATAATTTCCAATGACAAAACACTGAAAACTTCTCAAACCCCCTACTTTTTCGCTGTAGCATTTTTTTTTTCATAGAACAATCGCCACTTAAATTGTTCGAACTATCCCCACACTTTATTATTAAGAGGATAAAAAGTTTTGAGATAAAAAATATGCACTTACTGTCCAGGTCACCACAATTTGAGTCATAATCTGTAGTTTCTGGCGAACATCGATAGCTTCTGGGTTGCACCGGATTATGATTAATTCCATCTTGACTGTCCATCTGGTCACCACTGCTGCGACTTGCTGACTCCAAAAAGAAATCTATATCCCGCCGCCGACATTGCACCAAATTAACATTATCCCTTGTCAGCGTCCGACGATTGTCCAGGACACCACCACCACCGTTAGTGTTATAGAAATTGTTTTGTTGCTTCACCACATGATTCGGATTTTGTTGTGGCTTAACTGGTGAGCTATTTGCAACAACTGGCATTGGTTGTGGGCTCTCAGAATCCACTTCATCATCATCATCGTCATCACCCTCACCATCATCGTCGTCAACTGGACGATAGTTTTCATCCGTTGATGGACTCTTATTCGTATGACCCGATTGCACAGAGAACATATGATCCAGCTGAGGTGGCAATGCAATCTCGTCCTCGTCCTCTCTGTTAACATTGCTATGGAATTCATACTGAATGTCCTTTTGACGAAAGAGAAAAGTGAATTAAATTATAAAAAGAAACTTTTTTCATCCCTAAAGGGAGTTGTTTTTGTATTTTATTTTTGAATAACAAAGAGGTGAACCTTACAATACTGTCAACGTCGCTTCCATTCTCAATTGGTTTGTCATCGGTCGAAGGGCACTCGAAGAACTCCTCGAGTACCTTCCTTGTCTCGGAGAATTCGTATAGATAGTCAAAGGTTGACGACTTTGCCGCCGCCGTAACCGTCGATACTAGTGTGTCTTCTTTTATCGTTGTTCCCGAGGAACAAAGGCCAGCAGTTGAGGGGGCTGCCATCACCGCCTCGGATATCACCTCAGACACAGTCATATCGGATAGAGTTCCTATTTCGGAGACATCATTGCTCGTGTCTTCGGTATTGTTGACGGGTGACATTTTCAAGTTCAACAATGGAGGAGGAGAATCCTGAGGTGTGGATACAATGCGCTACAAAAAAAAATAGAAAAAAGATGAGACAAATAAATACTCGTGCTGTTAAGACCGAGTTCATGAACTATGATGTCCTCTAGAAGGAACAAAAGCCTTATAGACCCACCTGAGGAAAACCTGGTCGAATAGGGTGCATTTTGTGTGGCGAAGATGTGATTGCGTTAAACTTGTAATTTTGTGATTGAACTTCTTCATCTTCCGGTATTCCTTGGCCAAATCGACGAGGAGATCCTTCGTATTCTTAAAAATATTTTTAACTGTAGTTTTGTATTTTGTATGTCATATTTTTGTCACTTACCAATAATACCATTTCGCATCTCGATATTTATCGCAAAATTCTTATCTAAATATTTTTTGTAGTTTTTATAAGCTTCATTTTCACTTTTGCTCAATTCGAGATTTGCTCCATCAACGTTCGATTCAATTAAGGGTGCTGCTGAAGCTTGTGGAGAGCCTGTAGTGACTCGAAGACCTGTAATGATAAATTGATAAAATTTAGGATGAAATAATAAATGCAAACACAAAGCATTTCACACGATAGAAGAAGAAAAGTAGGCTCAATAATTTTGCGTAATTATTTTAAAAGAATTAAGGACGCTCTTGCTTTTGCTCGAAAAGTAACTCAGTTTAAAAAAAAAAAAGCAAAATAAATCTTTGAGAGCATTTCAGATCTATCGGTTTGAAAATTGTATATCTGCAAAAAACTTCTTCTGATAGTGTTCTTAAACATGGGGCGGGTAAGAATGTTGCCCAAAATGGTTACGCCATCCCTTTTGTTAGAACAAGAACCAATTTCGAGAGTGCATTAACATATTAATACAATCTAACACTTTGTCAGTCGTTAAAAAAAGCGAATAGGAAATATTGGAGTTATGGATAATGATTCAGAAGACAGTTTCAAACAAGGAGTATTTCTTACATTATTTTACGAACACTGAAGGGGTTATGAATACCCTTACTCATAGTGCGAGCAATTAAGAAAGTAGGATATAATTTGAAAGGAGATACCGGTGCACATTGGTTTTGAATGTCTGTACATTGCAATCAGTGGGAAACATTGAGTCGGGTAAAGCATTCCACATTCGCGTAGTGCGGCTAAAAAAAAACTCTGACAGTACTTCCGAAATTGGGCTCAAAGGTTAACCTGATGAGCATTCCTAGAAGTACGGGTATTGCGGTCGAATTGTTTGTGGGCAGAAATGCAACTGGCTTTTTCATTAGAGAACTGTTTATGAAAATAAAGGTTAAATGATGATAGATATGAATCATTGTGGCGGTGCCTATTATTTGAATTCTGTCCAAGAGACTCAAGTGGATTAGTGGATCACCTGGCCAGATATGGGAATTGTATCGAGTTTCGGAAGAACAAAGGCTTTATTTATTACATCCAAATCAGAAGGGGTAAAAAACTACTTGCATCGGGGAAGAACATCTAAACACTAAGCAGCGATTTTGGCTACGTAAAATATGTGATCACTCCACAAAAGATGTTCTATGATGCAAGTGCCACTCAGGAATAATGGCATTGAGAGAGGATTATGCTTTACCGACAGTAAACAGCATTGCATTTCCGAAGAATTAAATTCTACACGGTTTTTTATTCCCGATTGGACAACGCTGTTAAGATCAGAATTTAATGAACTTATCATATGCTGCCGTTGGAAGTCTACATCCGAAGGACAAGGATGTGAATCTAAAATCGCATATGAAAAACTGAGGGTACTGTGACTGTCGTTACGGAATTTAGTGGATTAGAAGTTTCAGACAAAAGATCATTTAGGAACATAAGGAAGAGTGTCGGAGATAAAACGGAGCCCTAGGGCACACCAGCGTTTATTTTGTGGATATCCGATTTGAAACCGTCCAATACTACTTGTAGTGAACGATCCGAAAGGTAATTTCTAATCCAACGAAGAAGAGATTCATCGATATCAAATGCATGTATTTTCGATAAAGATTTGTTCCACTGTTCGGAGAGATAAACCATGGAATCATCAGTGGACCTATTGCTACGAAAACCGTCAACGGAACCAGAAAAACGTTGAATTCATTAGTTCATTCATTCGAATTAGTTACTTCAACTGATTCGAAGTAAATATTTTAAGGCAATGTAGAAGAAGAAAACGATTTTGGGTATGAATTTGATTCTGGAAATGTGAATGTGGTAGATACCAAGATTGACAGGCGTTATGTATTAAAATCGGGTCAAGCAGAAGATAGAGAATTCATTTCACGAATCTAATTTCTGCATCAGTTTTAAGAATTATTTTTGGTCACAGAGCATCCATGTGCTGGAGTAATGGTCTTGAAAAACTTGGTATCGTGGGCCTCGGTGAGGTATGTATAGGTATGTTTTGTGACCATTTCAACAAAGTTAATACTATTAAGAAGGGAAGAGAATTGAGAAGGAAGATAAAATTTCATCAAAAAACTTACTTAAATTGGTTAAAATGACATTAACTTTATTAAATGCTTTGAGAATGAAAGTAACACAAGCCCAACAAGGTACCTAAGAGCTTGTCTTCAACTAATAAGAGAAATTCAATGAAAACTAAAAAAAATCATACAAAATATGGGTACTTTCGAAATGTTTGGCTAATATGTGTGAACTAACGTGGAAAAAGTCTAGAGTCTGTGAAGAATAAGGAGTATTATGAAATTTCCCAGTTCGGGAAGTTTGAAGAATCTTGCGGTCAAAACAATACTAGAGGGGCTTATAAAAAATCTGAACTGGTTTTAAAACAAAAACATACGAGCTCCTTAAAACAACAGTATAGACTGTATCCGAAAAGCTAGGAAAAGTACATAGATACATTTGCAGCAACCAGAAATCCCGGTTTACCCGGGACTTCCCGGATTAAAGACATAAATTCATCTGTCCCGCCGGAGCAGCTTTTTTCTCGGGTTGGAACTCAAACTCACAAATTTCTAATGTATCTAAATATCTTTCATTGTTAAGGAACAATCGCTGCATTGTGATTTAACCTTAAGAAATTGCTTTTAAAAATTCAACCAAACAAACCTAACTTAACAAAGATTGTACTTTTTCAAACTGACATCTGTCATTAAAATTGACAAAAGAAAAATATTTGCAAATGCCAAATAACAAAAAATTTATTTTAATTAGTAATTAATAAAATAATTTATTTATTTTAATCTACACGCGTATTATAATTTTTTTATTTTGTCGCGGGCAATATGTTGAAATCCCAGAATTTTTCGTTATTTTAGCCATTTGTCCCGCCGAGGTATAAGAAAAATCTGGCAACCCTAGTCCACACCAAAGAAACATTTCAGGAAACATTATTTAAAAAAACGTTTCTGAAATGTTTCCCATTTACTTAAAAAACATTTCGGAAACATTGCAGAAACATTTCAGAAAAGTTTCTGATTTGTTTTTTTTTTTTTTGGTGTGGACGCTTTGAGAAACATTTCTGAAGTGTTTCTTTGTTTCCCATTGTTTCCAGATTGAGTTGTCGGTATATTTTTTTCTCGCCTGTGTTGCACTTCAAGGGCATGAATTTTTTTTTACTTCATCTTTATCACAATTTATATTTTCGCAAATTTCAGATATATAGTGGATCCCACAAAACATTTTTATTTCATAAATTTATCAATTGGATAACATTCTTGTTGCTCCACACTTTTCGCGACATTTTATATTTATATTATTAACCACTCACGCACTTTCTACCTACGTAAATGCTTGGGAAACAAATAAAGTTTTCCATTCGGAATGGGAAACAGAGAAACATTTCATAAACATTTCAGAAAAGTTTCGCGAGCGTCCAGACCAAAGAAAACATTTCAGAAACATTTCAGAAATGTTTTTCTGTTTCTGAAATGTTTCTTAAATGTTTCTGAAATGTTTCTAAAATGTTTCTGAAATGTTTCAAAAATGTTTCTTTGGTCTGGACACACCTTGACGAAACACCTGGGCTGGAATCGGCTAAGGTGATAGTTGATTGTAATAGTCATTTTGACTATAGCTGTCTCCATCATATCAATAAAGAAATATAGAGAGAGCGATTGTCAAAATGACAATCACAATCAACTATCACCTTAGCCGATTGCACCCCTGTCTACCGCCGTTTGCAGCAACTACGAGATAGTTAAGAAGTTCGTCCTCCTTGGAGAGTAAACATTAACTAGACGAATGACACCTTCGTTGAGATCCTCGATGAATGGCCTCGAAAATTTTGGTGAATCGATTTGGTTCAAACCACCTTTCTTAAAAGACGTAGCGAATGCTCTAGAAACTCATTTTTTACTATCAGTCCAGCCTTAGGACGCACGCTGAGTGTTGGGAAAAGGTAATAAAGAATCACAGATGCTTTGCTTTTTGGAGGAAATAATTCTTCGTCTGAAGTTTAGTCCTATGTGCGAGAAGGGCGAATGAAGGAGAACATACACAAGATAATTGTATGAGCTGTACCAATATGATAATAAGGATGAAGTTCAAAATACTTCGAAAATGAAAAATGCTATGCTTGTGCCAAGAGAATCTTCAAGTCACTATCGAAAAAATATCTAGCTTTAGAAACCAAGCCATCTTGGATACCAGAGTGTTTGATCTGAATAGCTGAAACTGTTAGCGGTAGTGATATCAATGGTGATATTTCATAGTTATTTCCATGAATTTCAATTGCATCACGTATTTTCCTCCGAAAAAGTTGGCAGATCACCACTGGTCCCCTTGATATCAAGAAATGTCTAAAACGCGTTAACTTGCATTCATCAATTGTTCCCAATTCAACATCAAAATTTGTTCAAAGTCCGATCTAAATTAGCTTAAGCTCACGTTATCGTGAGAACAAAACAAACTGTCAGTACTTCGCTTTTAAAAGTATTAAAGAGGAGGCGCCGAATGGTTGGTCATGAAAACAAGACGAACATATAATTTTGTCATCGAAAAAGGACTCTATAAGCATATAGTAGATTCGGGCAAACGTCTACTTAGTTCCACTATTCCCGCGCAAAACAAAACAACTGCCAATATCTAGGGAATAATCACTTTTGTAAATCGGTGTTTTTTTTCGATAAGAAACGACAATTAACGACAGATGAATTGACTAAATGAAAGGTAATTCAAACTTAGAATCGTTAAGAACTTTTAAGCTATTCCCCCTTTAAAGGCATCCTGTCATCATATAAATAAATAAATACATTTGTTTCCAGATTCATAATATCTTACTTGAATTGAAACAAAAATACAAAACTGTTGATAATCGTTGCCTAAAATCAAAAGAAAAACAAAAAAACGACTAACAATTTAAAAGAAAAACTTTATGACACTTACTTTGCCAACTGTCAGAAATGTCATCGAAAACAACAACTCCGCTACCACTCCCACCGTTTGCAGCAATTGACGCATTTCTATTGTAACTTTCATTATCACCACGAATTTGCACCTCATGTTGTTCGCCTCCTCGTTCATTTGCCTCCGCATTGTAATAATCATGAGTTGGATTCTGATGGCTGACAGGACTTCTTCCCAGCCTAATGTGTTGTGGCTTTTGTAGGTAATTGTGACCATGGCGGCGGGAAGCATTCTCCGAAGTAAGTTCCGGCGAATTAAGGACGGTACCCGCTGGAGTCGTATTGTGACGTGTGTCCCAATAGTTGTGATTAATGAATGGATTTTGATTTCCCGAGCTCTTCATGGTTCGGTGAGTGCTCTGGCTTGGTTGTTGTTGATGATAATGTTGCTGTTGGTATGGCTGCTGGTGTGGTGGTTGGTTATAACCAGAGGACTTTCGTGGCATATCTAATACTTCTTGTTCCTTATGGGAAGTGGTCTCGAATTTATTTATTTTAGTTTCTGTTCCACTGGGAATTGGAAGGCAGAGGAATGGATTTGTTGATATTCTTGCAGAGGACACTGATTCCGAAGAATACGATGAGCCTGACGCAGTCGGGGGTGATTGTGCAATAGTGTTGCTTGAATTTTGTGTAGTGATTGTGGCAGGGTTCGTATTAGCATCGCTTTTTGGCCGACACTTGGGGAACAGTATTGAAATTTGATCACTTAAGGGTGGTGATGTTGATTCCAATAGATTCACTTCATTTCTTAGTACATTCGAGCCTGTACATGATGATGTCGGACTGTTTAAGAGAATATCAGGCCTTGGGCGAATAGTTGAGGTTGTTGGTATTGGAATAACGTTACTCGAAGAATGCTGAGTGCGTACAGTATTCGTAAAATGTCCGTTGTATAAGCTTGTTGATGGGTCCTTGGACTCCGTTCCGCCACCGTTATGCGTATAACCTGAATCACTATTCAAATAGTAACTGCCACGTATCGCTGATGATTGGAGAGTGGTGGAGTAGTGAAGGGAACTTTGGGGGCGCAGCTGATGAACAGTTTGGTTGGAACCACTTGCCGTTGTTTGCTGTGAAACTGTTGTTGTCAATGTTGTACTAACCATTATTGATATCGGTAAGCTGGAGTAAGAAATTTAACTTATCAATAAAATTGCTAATGAGTAAAATACATAAATAGAAAATTAAAAACAAATATTTCAATAAAGAAAGGAAAAAAATCATTCAAAAATTTAACTCACAATTAAATGAAATCTTGTCATGCATCAAGTCAAGCTCAGATAGTGTTAGTTTTTTGTATTTTCTTATATATATGTACTTTAGTGCAAAATATAGGTTTATTCGAACAAAAGTTGTAACTATAATATATACACTCAAGAACAGTTTAAATTCAATCAAATAACAAACCAATCTTTATTTTAGAAGCTCAACGTGTATTTTGGATAAATGTGTAATAAGCTTAAAATAAATACGTATACATATCTCAAATCAAAGAAAGACTTTGTTCAAAAAAAGGGGTAGATAACTTTTTTAATGTTCTACAGGTTAAAGAGCCTACTTGCGCGAAAATGCAAATTACGGTTTCGACGGTTTTAACTTCTTTAGATTCCTGAAATTTCAAATTTTTTGAACATTTTTAGGTAGTATTTTTGCACTTTTAAAAAAAGTCAATAATATTTTAATTTTTCGAAACATTTCACCCACATGTAAGAAAAGATACAAATTAAATTCTTAATTTATCAATAATTAATTTAATTTTTATCATTTACTGGTGGACAAGTGAGGAGTAAGTAAGGATGAAAGTACGGGAGGCCGGCATTGCATTTTCGTAACTTTCGAATAAAATTAGTTTTAATGTTTGTTTTTTTTTTCACGGAGTTATTGTGTGCTCTCACGTACAAAGGGTGAGCCATCTATTTTAAATTATAGTTTTTTTTGGGACTGACAGCTGTTTCCGGCTAGAAATCTTGACGCAAAGTCGGTATATCATACCTTTGCGGAACGAAATGAGTCGCTTTACGCTTAAACAACGTTGAGAAATATTGAATGCTTATTTCCAATGTGAGTGCTGTGTAGACTACTGCGTTTTTTTAAAAGAAGTTTTGGCCGAAATGAAGCACCTACCGCACCTACTGTCAGTGGCGTAGATAGCTTTTCGCTATGGAGGGGGATAGATCTAGTTCGCTCATTTTTTTTTAAGTTTTAATAATAAAAAAAAAAAAACAAATAACAAGACTTCATTGAATTCATTATGTATGCCATAAAAAAATTATATTTTTTAAAGATAATATACTATACGCATTAATTTCAATATGAACTAGAATAAATATCGATATACAGTGCCTTGCATAAGTATAACCGCACCCGTAAAAATGCGTTTTGTAGAAAATTAAAATGAGAATGACACTTTACTATTTTTTTTATTGAATAGCTTCACTAATCAAGTAAATTGAGAAGAAAAAAAGTTCCGTTATTTTCTCTTCACGCCCGCGCTGTGTTGAAACATTTAAAGGGTAATCATAATCCCTTGAGCGCGGGTAGATTATAAAAAAAAAACAGATTTTCAGTTGTGTGCTTCGAAATGACAAGAAACAATGCCGCGTGGTAAACATTTAAGCGATACGGAAAAAGTCAAAATTCAAGCTTTTCGGTTAACTGGCCTTAGCTTAAGGGCTATTGGTAGGAAAATTTAAATATCAGATCGTGTCGTCCGAAATTTCTTACAAGATCCAGAATCTTATGAGACGAAAATAAGACCCGTGCATCTGCAGAAGCTGACACGTCGAGATAAAAGGCGTTTAATAAACGCTGCATCCAATTCGGCGCAAGACGTTCGTGACGAATTGGGCTTAGGAATTTTGGTTTCAATGGTTTTTTGTGCCTTAAAAAGCAGTAAAGTGATTGTTCGGTGCAAAATGATGCCAGCTCCAAATTTGACAACAGTCTACAAAAAAAAGTAAGAATTTGCCCGGCAAAACATGAAATGGAATTGGTAAACCATAAGTAACATTCCATTAATTTACACTTAACTCTTGTTATTCCAAATGGCATAATCTAATGAATGTTTTTTTTTTTTTTAGATTATTTTAGATTATTTTCAGTGCCGAAAAAAAGTTTAATCTTGATGGGTCAGGTGGTTTTAACGGATATTGGCACGATCTGAAAAAGGAAAAAAGTTTTTTTTCAAGAGGAACTTTGGCGGTGGCAGTTGTAAGGTTTGGGGGGCCTTCAGCGACCGTGGTAAGGTTGCAGTTGCCTTCACCCCTGCAAAGATGAACAGTTCAGCTTGCACCCAGGTGCTTCAGGATAATTTGGTACCCTACTTAAGACGATTTCGTCGAGTTCGGCATGTCTTCCAGCATGATAATGGCCCAATTCACGTTAGTCGTCAAAGTTTGGGATGGTACGAATCGAATAACATACATTTTATGGTGTTCCCGGCACGTTCTCCAGATTGTAACCCTATTGAAAATCTTTGGGGAATTTTGACCCGCAAAATGTATGCCCATAATAGGCAATTATACAGTGTTGCTGAGCTACGAGAGGCGATTGTGGAAGAATGGAACTGTATAGACGATTCCATATTGAATAACCTTGTCAACAGTATGTCAAAAACAATTTTTAGATTGGTCGAAAATAGGGGCAGCAATGTCCTTTACTAATTTAGCCGAAAAAATTTACTTAAAATAAAAAAAAAACAGATCAAAATAAAAAAGCGGTTATACTTTTGCAATACAAAAAATCTGTTTTAATTTTTAACCACCAGAAGAGAAACTAACGAAACTTTTTTTTCTTCTGAATTTACTGATGTCATTCAATAAAAAATAGTAGGGTGTCATTCCCATTTTAATTTTCTACAAAACGCATTTTTACAGGTTATATTTATGCAAGGCACTGTAGTAAGTAAAATAATATTAATTTAAGAAATAAATCACAAAATAAATGCAGCTCCGCGAAGATTCAACGCCACATAAAAGAAGAAGTGTAAGAATAAAACTGAAATGGTCTGCCTTCACGTACTGTTTCATAACTTCCACATTAATTATTCGATTTCATTAATTTTGTGCGTTTAAGCTTTGTAAAAACAATATCTTCCACCTGAGATCTTAAAAGTATTTTAAATATTTTTTTGTCTATTCTTACGGAATGACTTAAAACAAGCGATTTTCTAAAAACGGCGAAAAATTGTGTTTTTTGAAAGACAAACAAAATATCTGTTCAAAAACATAAAGAATATGTTAATTAGTTTGACCGGTTTTGAGAATTAGGCTCATACATGGAAAATCAGCAAAAAAAAAACGGTTTTTTGCTTATATCTCGAAAACGCTTCTTTGGAAAAATAAATGAGTGCCATTTTCGTGTTCAGAGAGTCAAAATTAGTCTAGAAAATACTTTTTTTTGGAGGTAGTCGCTACAAACCGAAAATTTGTAAACTAGTGTTATCAATTGGTGAGAGACGTAAAAAAAAATTTCAGAGTGCGTTTCTTTGACTTATTTGGTTCATGACTGGTTATGCTGAACAATTATCGATCCCAATGGGGGGGATATATCCCCCTGATCCCCCCCCTATCTACGCCACTGCCTACTGTACGCAAGTTTGGTGCAAAAAGTTCGTGAGACTGGTATGCTAATTGACAACACTCATGGTCCCAGTCTTCGTTGGCTGAACATTTCACGCACTAGCCATGGGAGAATTCTGCATAAAGTTCACGGGTTATTCGCTTACAAGGTCCAATTGACTCAGCAATTGAAGGCACATGACCATCCGCTTCGTTATCGCTTCGCAGTCCAGGCCTTAGAGCAGCTTGAATTAGACAACAAAGTTGGCCGAAAAACCATCTTTTCTGACCACGGGCATTTATATCTCTGCGCCTAAGTTAACAAACAAAATTGCCGCATCTGGGGCTCGGAAAACCCACACGTTATTGTCTAGAAGCCTAGAGACAATTTGGTGCGTATTGTGGCATCATTGGACCCTTTTCCTTCGAAAAAAAGGGGGTCGGAACAATGTTTCGTGGGCGATACAGAGCCATGTTAACTGACATTTTTTTTACTGAAATTGAAGACATGGATTTGCACGACCTCTGGTTCATACAGGATGGAGCGCCATCTGCACAGCTCATGCCACAATTGATCTTCTGCGGACCAAATGTCCGAATCTTGTTATCAACCATCTTGGCGATGTCAGTTGGCCACCTCGGAGCTGCCATTTAACCCCTTTGGACTTTTTTTTTGTAAAACCGTGAAGGACCGATGCTGTGCCAACAATCCGGAAACGATTCAAGCACTTAAGGCCAATATCATCCAAGCAATTCGTAAGCTACAGCCCGAAAATTGAAGTGACAGAATGCCCTAGTGCAATGTGCTGCTGTATGACTGCAAATTATCATAATTTTTCTAAACTGAGTTACGAAACAAGTGGCGCGGTCACACTTTTGATTTGTTGTTATCATTTCGAAAATATGCCGCTATGATTTTGGAGAGCTTTAGTATACTTAGTTTATTTTAGCTTATTGTTTTTTTAGTCATATTTTGTGAAAAAATGTGCAAGTAACGATAGAAGAAGTCGCCAATGCGCTGGCTGTGATTGAGGATGGACGAAGTGTGCCGTATGACTCTGTTATGATCAGAAAACCAGGGATGTCGCTAAGAAGAACCATTAAAAGGAACAGGGGAACCAACTCCCAGATCCGGCGTCAAGGCTAAGGTAGAGTCATAGCAACATCTGGAAGGATGTTCGATATTTGGTGCTTCAAAGCCTTTGAGACCAAACAGCGATTGATCCATCTCAAAGACTTCGTCCGTTAGAGGGAATGGCTGTGAATACTCAAACGGTGATGCGGCGATTAGTGGAGAGTGGCTTCAGAGTAAGAAGACATGCTCGTTTATTGTATAGCGCAAATGAAGTCGAATGTTATGCTGGCCTTCACCAAGTTTGACCCGAGGCCGATTGGAGTAGAGTTTTTTTTGTCACTGATGAAGCCAGGTTTTATTTGCGCTCAACAGATGGACATAGCAGAGTGTGGAGACGTTTAAGCGAGAAAATTTGTGCGGATATTTCGTCATGGTTTGGGCAAAAATGTCTATGCACGCAAAAACCGAGCTGTATATCGTGAAAGGGTCGGTGAAATCCAGTTATTACATGACCAATATCCTGTTTCAATTCGCACCATTTATTGGAGAAAATTTCCGTCTGTATCAGGAAAATGCTAAGCCACACGTTGCCAACTGCGTTACCGACTATTAGGAAGAAATAGAAATCGACGCGATGAGCACGGTTATGAATCCCATCGAACATATTTAGGACCTGCTGGGAAGAATTATTAGAAAGCGACGTTTTTGAATGAAAATATTTAAAACAAGATGTTTTTGGAGACTTATTTCATACTTCAAAATGAGGTTGTTTCTGTGATCAATGTTAACGTTTTTTCCATTTTTTAATAATAAGGCCAGACGCGCACATTCAATTTTTAGTTTCGCAACTGTTTAGTTGCTAAAATGAAACATATTGGCTTATATGGGCCACCACTTAGAGCAACTCGATTCGAGCAACTAAAAAAAACTAAACGATTGCCTAAAATTAATTCGCAACAGTTGAGCTGTTTTCTATAAGTGCAAGAGAGAAAAGAGTGTGAGTGTGAGTTAAGAGTTGCCAGTGCGCGGCTAGCCTAAGGGTTTTCTAATATTGATGGATAGATTTTGACATTTAATGGCGGCCATTTTGTTTTATCTGTTATTAATATTCCTGTTTTAAAAAAAATTAACAACAAATCACTATACTACGTCATACTGTCTGACTAAACGTCTAAATAATAAAACAGCACTTCACATCAATTATCTTCAAAAGTGTAGAACGATCAACGATCGATTCTAAGGCGATTCTAAGGACAACGCAGCAGAGGCGCACAAATCCGTAGTCGCAATAGCAAAATTGCAAGATTTATATAGCGAACTCCTATTTCCATCTAGAATATTCCCCAGATTTAGGACTATTTTTCTTTGTTTCCAAATATGAAGAAATGTCTCGAAGGTAAGAGATTTGGGTCGAATGAAAAGTTAATCGATAAAACAAACGCTTATTTTGAGGGACTTGAGAAATCGTGTTATTTTAAGGTAGTCAAAATATTGAAGAAACGTGCGATGAAGTGTATCAAGCTAATATACTCCTTGAGAAATGAAATATTTGTATTCCTTACTTCCTTTATCAGGGACTTATTGACCCACCCACTCGTAAGTGGAACTCGATTTTAACAGAAAAAATCATCTTCAGCAACGAGGTTTATTTATGGATGTACTGTTACGATTTTATGCCACCTTAGTCCTTGTTTGCAAGCCTATGTTAATACGCTCCAAACGACCGGTCCCCTTAAAGTCAGAATAACCCGAACCATAGCCCCAATTTAGCCTTATATCTCTGCGAGATTCACCTAAAATTTAAACTCTCAGATGCCCGTCACCTAAGGAAGATCATAACATTGTCGAAGAACTACCCTAGGAAAGCGCTGCTACTTCGGCTTAGCAAAACAATTGGGTTTAAAACTCCTCAATTTTAAGACGAAGGGCACGGTTTACAAAACCCATATACTACCAGCCTTGCTTTACGGCGCCGAGTGTTGGACTATAATCAGAAAGGAAGAGATGATATTGGGCTCATTCGAAAGAAAAATTATTCAACGGATATTTGGTCCGGCGTGCGAGGAGGGCGAATGAAAGAGAAGATATCACCGCGAACTCTGTCTATAGGTGTGTAAGATTTGGATGTAATTCGGTATAGCTTTAATCGCAAAATCAGGTTATGAAGAAACGAGACGAGCCCAAATATCAAATAACAAGAAATGAATTTGCTCCCGGGATGATAGTACCAACTAAGCATCTTGAAGCAACTTCATTTTAAATAGAACCCTTCAAAAGATGACCCTTCAAACGTTGAAAAACGTATTCGTTTATCTGATTTCTACTCCACTAGTAAAGGTGTCCGACAGGGTTGTGCAATAAGCTCTCTTGTCTGTTCTATTTCTAGATAGTCTTCAAATTAACGCCATCTTATATACTGATGATATTGTCCTCTTTTCGGATAGTCCCTCTTATCTACTACATCTTATTGATAGTTCTATGAGTTCTATGACATACTGCAATAAGTGGAATCTTGAAGTTAATCTTGATAAATCTGAAATAGTAATCTTTCGAAATGGAGAACGCTGAACCGCTTGTAAAAACATGATTCTTCAATGATGCCGAAATAAATGTGTCAATACAGTAAAAATATCTGGGCGTAGTTTTCAACTATAATATGTCTTGGAATGAGCATTTAAATAATAGATTGGGATCATCCAAGAACACGAGCAATGCAACATGGTCCAAGCTACTGAGGGAATAAATCCGTCAAAAATTCTACAAAATTTAAAATACATGATGCTGCTTCTAGAGTTATATACGAGTAGTTGTACTGCGCTCAAGTACGGGGACATCGTGAACACAATCAAGTTGAAAAATCTTTATAAAGAGATGTCTACTGATACCGGATAATACGACGAACTATGCTCTGCACATCCGAACTGGTCTACCTAAAGCTTTTTCTTACATCTTTAAAGCTATACTTTTCTTATATAAGAACCTTATCTTTTCCAAATGGTAGATTACCTATAGATTCTTATCCGAAGCTAATATTACTACATCATCATTTTTGTTAAGTAATGGTCTATTTTGAAGAATCGAATCCCCGTGATATGATTTCTTCAATCTTCAAAGCTGATTGTGGACTTCTTAATCTTAACGGAAGAGCGTTCCAGAGAGATACTGATGGTATATGAAGGGTGGACACTTTGTAACTTAGATGCATTGGATAATACTTTTCACTTCGTCGAAACCTGTGCAATCTTCAAACTGTACGGAAGAAAATTTCTTTGAAGATACGATACTCTCATGATCAACGCTTCTGGCAATTACTACTCAAACCTATACAATTTTTTGAAAGCTGTAACTGAATATCGCAACCTTATTTTAAATTAATTTTCATGATTGATGTAGTTAAATCCACTTACTAAGCTTAGTTTTGAATTTACCAACATACTTTTTTGAAATAAAATTATGTAACAATCTATCTACGAGAATCTATTCACATAGCATATATGTACTGTACATATGTCTAACATAAACCTTGGATAAATACTTTGGTCATTGAATTATTTCCTACGACTCTTTTTCATGTAGCATATTGAGTTAGTATGTGTGTATGAGTTTAACCATTCAAGAACTCAAGTACTTTATCTTTTAGTTTCATATAATTAAGTAATTGGGTCAAAATCACAAAATTTAATGCACATGAACTCTATATCGATCTTTGCATAATACCAGAGTTCTCAACATTTCGTAAACCAAATCACGTCCCAATCAAATACAACCAGCAAGCAATCCAAATGTCAATGGGAACAAAAATCGGCTCTGATGGTGCCTAATAGTTCTTTGAAATACCTTCATACAGACACAAACAAAAAAAAGTAGAAAAGACCGGTAGAGGGAGAAAATCAATTTCGGCATTTCAACCAACAAATATGTGATGGAGAAAGAGATCCTTAAAGCCTTGGTTTTAAATTTACAAGGCTGTTTTTTGTATACTATACGACTTATCCCATCACCGCACCGAGTTCGTGAAACTTTATGGCCAACACACATAATGTATTCGCCACGATAAACATAAAACAAAAAGACCGGAAACATTTCAAATGTGGAACAATTTTTGGGAATTTTTGCATTGAATCAAATGTAGGGGGCAGAATGCATAAAATTTGAAAGGACATGCAATTGTTGGAAGCATTTAAAAAGCAGACAATACAATACCTATATGTATATTCCGCTTGGAAATGAAAAGACCAACATAAATCAAACTAAGGACATTTGTACACATATACTAGTACACATTCATAAGATTCCAACAAATAATTAAAAAAAAAAAAAAAAAAAAAAAAAAACATTAAAACAAGGTTATTCCGCCTACAGTACTCGTATATTACAACCGGTTTGAACTTATAAATTAAGCAAATTATTTACTTACAAATTCTATCATTCGCAATGCATTCTCCGTTTTACAAAATCAAACATAAGGTGTGTTTTTTATCCACAGATCTAAATGGATCTGGATCTGGATTAATTTTAAGCAAGTATTACAAACAATTTCAAAGATCCAACAATTAGTTCTTATTCTGGAAAGTAGATGACTTTTTGTGGTAAGCTAGTGTAAACTGGGTGCAAAGAAAAAATACAAGAAATAACTGAAGGCCAACAAGCATAAGGAAATAAAATGCATGACTGGATCGCACGAACTTGTTCTTATGTAAAAGACTAACCCCCAGTTTCACAGTGGAAGTTTAAACCCCACTTTTGGTTTAAACTTCAGTTCAACAATAAATTTGGTTTCACAGTCCTTGAACGGAGTTCATTCTGTAGTTTAAATTAAACGACACTATTCTGCCGTTTAATTCTCAGTTCGACAACCCCTTCAAACATTTGAAAATATAATTTATTTTCATTTTTAATTTTTGTTGCCTGTCACAGGTCACAACTGAAACAAAGCAAACTTTCCTTGATTGTTTTTTCTTTGATAGATAGAAAGAGAAAACAATTTACTTAAACTACGTTTAATGAACTGAAGTTCAGATAAGACTGTGAAACCGAACGAGTTGAACTTCAAATTTAAACTCCAGTTCAGGTTCAGCAGAACTTAAGTTTAAACTCTCACTGTGAAACTGGGGGTAAGAATTTCAAAAATAAATATTATAGGAAAAAAACTATTCATAAGCATTCAATCAATTTTTTAAATGACTAAAAAAACTCCTTTAGTATTTAAAGCTTAAAACAGGATGCAGTGTGATTCAACCAAATACTAGAAAAAAAATTACAAGTCGTTGTAGTGGTTTCCAAAAAAATATACTTTTTTTATACAAATGTTTAAAAAATGTTAATAGGCCAACTTTAAGTTTTTATTATGGTACGAATAAAAATTAAATTAAAAAAAAAATATTGAGCCGTTTTTTGAGGCATCAAATTTTCCGAAAAAAAAAATAATTTTTTGCCAAACATTTAAAAACTATTTGTCTTTTAAGTTTTGAAATGCAATGATTTTGTTAATCCTTAGAACCTTCTTTATACAAAATTTCATTAAAATTCGTTATGCCGATAATGAAAATGGTTCTATGGTATGTACGGTCTGTAATATTTTAATTTTAAAATTTGTTTTATTGAATTATAGATACAGTCAAAATTGGTTATATTATAACGAACTCGACAGGACTGAAGAATTTGTTCGTTATACCCGGTGTTTCATTATAACCGATTTTCCATTTTTTATTCTTTATTAAAGGTTCTTTGGGCTTTGAACGACTTGAGGATAGCATCATCTATGTCGGGATGGTGACTGCCTCGAACTTTTTTTATTTTTAAGTTGGATTCTTCGAAATTCTTCTTAATTTTATCTCGGTCCTTGAAAATTGTAGAGATTTTTGAAGCCGATACAGAAAACTCTGCTGCCAAACTTTTATTGGAATCACCAGCTTCCAGCCTTGAAATTATTGCAGATTTGTCTTCAATCTTAAAAACTACGTTTTGAACTCGTTTTGAAAAAAAACTAACACACTTAACCTTTCTTTAAATAAAATATGACTATCTCATCCCAGTTCCTCTCAGAACTCGCGTATAAAAAAATAAAATGCACGACTGGGTCGCACGAACTTGCTCCTATGTAATAGACTAGGAATTTTAAAAACGAATGTTATTAGAGAAAACTGTTCATAGGAATAAAATTAATTTTTTTGAATTCTTTTAATAGTAAGAGACAAAACCAGAATGCTATACAAACATGAATTTATGCAAGAAAAAAATTATAAGTCGTTGTAGTGGTTTCTTAAAAAAATAAGCTTTTATATACAATTTTTTTAAAAGATTTTTAAGAATAAAATTTGATACGCCAACCTTAAGTTTTTATTATGGTTCGAATAAAAATTAAATTTCCAAAAAAGATATTAAGCCGTTTTTGAAATATCGAATTTTCAAAAAAAATGATTTTTTTTTATTCAAAAATTCATTAAATACTTTTTTTGAAATGCAATGTTTTTAAAACTTTTCAAAAGCATGTCTATAAAAAATATTTGATTAAAATCCGTTATGTCGATAATGAGTAATTCAAAATTTGAAAAAGTGGTTCAATGGTAGGTACAAACTGTAATATCTTAATTTCAAAATTTTTGTTATTAAATTAAAGATCGTAAAAATTAATTGAAGGAAAAAATTTTTTATCAAAATTCTAGGCTCCGTTTTCGAGAAAAATACGATATTTGAAAACCATTTTCTAACATTTGTATGGTGGGTACCTTAATTTTTAGGTAAAATAATTTTTTTTCTCACATCTTGTAGATTATATTGAGAAACTTTCATTTATCAAGTTTAAAAAAAAATCGAGCATGGGGTTTTCGAAATATTGAGTTTTGAAAAAAAAATTTGAATTTTTTTTTTAAATTCCAAAAAAAAATCTTTGAAAATTTGAATACACAATGCTATTGAAGTTTTTGGGGAGCTTTAGCAAAAAAAAATTATCAAAATCGGTTGTACCGTTTTTAAGAAAATCGAAAACCAAACAAAGGTTCTTTCCGGGGTAACTCAATAACCATTTTTCGGAAATTTTTTTTAACCATTACCTAGCTTTCACTAAATGAAATTTTTGGGTATTTTTATTTTTAAAATCTGTCGAACAGTTTTTGAGAAAAAAAATAGATATTTATAAAATTTCGAAAAAAAGATCGTATGGTAGGTAGGGGTATTATTGGTCTTAAAAAAAAAGAAAAAAACGTGCGGAGGGAAAAATTAAAAATGATATCTACCAAGTGCAAAGAAAATCGGCCGAGTCGTTTAGGCTGTAGTCGAACCGACAGACAGACAGAATTGCGAGGCCCACTTTTTTAGTCTTCACTATCATTGTAATGTCAACTTTGATCAAAACCTCGAGTTAAATTTTTTAAAAAATGCATAACATGCCTTATAGTTATAGTACCTATACGTCGCTCGCCACTAAAAAAGAAACACACAAATTTCGTATGAAAATTTGTTGGTTAATATATTTTTCAAATATATGTAGAAGATTACAATCCATAGATCATAGACAGGAGATTTGAAATTTAATAGTTTTCGTGGGTTTACTTATTTAAGACTTTACTTAAGCTCAAAAATTGATTTCTTATACATTACCGCCCATATTAATAAAGATGGTTTAGTAGAGGTTTATCGTTAAGTCCTGGACTAAGTGCGAAATTTCATTAATAAAACAAATTTTCTGCTAAGTGACGTTTACTAACTATGATTAAGCTAAACCACCGGAGTAGGTAGTTTAGCGAAGGAATAAGTGGATTTCGACAAGTCATAGGTGCATTCGACTGCACCTATTAGGATGAAAAAAAAAAACAGACAGAAGAAAACGGTCAATAATATGTGAATAGCAGAGAGTATTACTCCAATAATGTGCAAGTAAGGACAGCTTACTAAAAATAATTATATATGTAAATATAAATTCAAACATGTTTTTAATTTTGTTTCCTTATCTTTTTATACTCTGTAGATAGGCACTTTGTGAAGTCAATTTAAAAATAAGGTACTTACATATACATATATAGTTTGTCACTGTCGTTAAAGCACGCACTATTCCCGATTTTCCCGTACATACTATAAAAGCCCGAAAATAATACACAAGCAAATGACAATCAGTTAAGGCAGACACAGAATATAATAAAATGCACGACTGGATCGCACGAACTTGCTCTTATGTAAAAGTACTTTGGAATTAAAGATACATTTTATAAATATAAAACATGAATTTAACATGAAATTTTCGTCTGATTTCTAGAAAAGTATGAATTTATGCAAACAAACTTTAAAAAATCGTTTTATTATTAAATAAATAAATTTTTTATATAAGAAATTTCTTTAAAATTTTTCAAGAAAAAAATGTGGGATGCGAATTTTAAGTATTTAATAATATTGATTTTAGAAAATAATTTCAAAAAATAATCGTTCATAGGTTTTGAAGATATTGATTTTTCAAAAAAAAAATTTTTTTAAAAAAACCCAACAAATAATTTTTCGAATATTTTTATATACAATATTATTTTAAACTTAGGGGGACTCCTGCTGAAAATTTTTGGATAAAATCGTTAGAGCCGTTAATGAGAAAGTCGAAAATCAAAAAAACGGTTCTATGACAGGTACCGTTAATAACATTTTGGCCCAAATTTTTTTTTACCAAAACGTAGTCCATGTCCATAATATCATACCTAATTTTTTTTATCAAAATCGTTAGAGCCGTTTTCGAGATAAATAAGATTTTGCATTACGGGTGCATGGGGGGTACCGTCAGTTTTAGAGCTAAAAAAAAAATTTCAATCTCCCCTCTAGGGAATCACCGAAGACCCATAACTACCGAGTTTGAAGAAAATAGGTCCAGTGGCTTGGGCTCTAGATCGAGGTACAGACATACAGACAGACAGACGGAATTGCCAGACCCACTTTATTCGTCTTCGCTATCATCGTAATGTCAAATTTGATCAAAATCTCGAGTTCGATTTTTTTTCCAAATGCAGAACTTGCCCTATAGTACCTATATCGCAAGTAAAAAAGAGATGAGACTTACTTGTTGTAGTAGATTTTTTTAAAGGATTTTTGATAAACGCCACTTAACTATTCCTCGAACATATTGTTTTTATTAATGTGAATATTTAAGCCAGGACTTAACTCTTATTCCATGGTTAAGTAAAACCATGGAATATAAGTAGAATAAGGGTTTTTTATTAACATGGCTGTGCTACATGTGTATGTATTCAAATACATACAAATCAAACCATTTACAAATTAATAGTTGGGAACCAGCATGCCCGATAATTGAACCATCAGCTCCATATGTCCCATCCACAAAAAATGTGATCCTTAGTCTTGCAAGAACTATCGAGGCATATCCCTACTAAATGACGCACATAAGATCCTATCCAACGTGCTATGTGAACGTCTTAAAAGTTCTGTAATAATTTAGTTGGCGAGTACCATTGTGGCTTTCGGCCCGGCAGATCGGCCATGGACCAAATATTCACATTGAGGCAAATTCTGGAAAAAAACAACGAATTTCAAGTCTGATATCATTTATCGTCAAGAAGTCTATATGGCGATAGTGGAACTCGGGTTCCCGGGAAAACTCTTCTGAACTATATCAAACATGCATATGGTTTCGGCATAGAGACGATATCGACATTAAGGCTGTTCCCAACGTTCTGTAATAGTCTTTCATTATTGTTGAAGATCAGGAGCGATTTGTTGGCCTTGAAATAAATGAGGGCAAGACCAAGTATGTATATGCTATTCATAAATAGCCAGGCGGCAATCAGAGCCATTTCTTCAAATGTCACAATAAAAACTTGTTGCTCGTTGCACTAATGAATTAAGATTGCCTGGTGAATGGCGAAACAAATTCAATCACCCTTCGATGGTGACACGGTGACATTTATGGAAATGAAATGTCCAAAAACGGTTCAAAACTTGAACCGAGTCGAATTGTACCCTGAGTACTTATGCCACTGGAGCAGGAAAAGTATAGAATTCACCAAGTTTCCTCAAGACTCCAAATGACAGGGTGTCAACAATTGGCACCTGTCGGGTTTCAAGGTATCTTTGGCCAGATTTATCAAGGATAAAAACAGAGTATCTATTGAATCTTAGCAGACCTCAATTGTCTCTCTTCGTGGGATCCTGATGGGTCGCAACTCGATGGGAACCCACATCAGCAGAATGGACATCAGAACATCAGACTTATGTCAGGACGTATAGTTGGAAGAGCGCTCATCTCACTTCCTTTGTGAATGCCCCAGCCTAGCCAGAAGTAAAATAGATACCGTCGGAGAATACTTTTCCGTACCCCATTCCTAAGAAAGACTGGGCTCTTTCGAAAGAAAAATTCTTCGACGGATAATCCCAACCCACAGGTTCGCCCCGACAAGGAAGACCGAACTTCTGCCCCAAGCCTTCGCGGATGCCCGAGCGCCTAGATGACTGGAAGCAGCATGCTCGAGATCGCAGAGGATGTAAGCTGCCGTGTCGCAGGCAGAAATCCTTCATGAAAAAGATTAAATTGTTTTAAAGATCTACAAAATCGTTTCTATCAATATAACCTAGCAATTTAATTTCAGTGTGGCTGGTAGTGTTATTAACAAGGAAGGAAGATTTAAAAATTTCAATTTCCCCTTTAGGGAATCACCTTAAAACCTTAAGTCGAAAGTTTGTAAAAATCATTTAAACCTTAGATCGAGGTACAGATAGACATACAGAAGCAGACACAAAGGTACAAACTTACAGACACAATGTATAACACACAGGCCGAGAAACAACTTGATTTTTAAAATAAAGAAAGGAATATCCGTCTCTAAGAAAAAGCTATAAGATAATTTTGGAAGACTGGAACATTAAGAAGATTCATTAACAAGTGAAACTGATGTGCTATTATATTTTACTCGATTTAAATACTCGTACTTATAGAGGAAATGAAGGAAAACCAAGTAAAAACGAGGAACAGGTGTGCACAGCTATTACGAATATAATTTCAAATTTAGCAAAATTTAAAGTCAGTGTATACCATTTTTCATTTGTTTGGTCATTATTTAACAATTTGAATATCCTAAATGAGGATTTTCCATACAAATTAAATTTCAAAGTTGAATTATTATTATTTTGTAGATATTATTCCGTCACACCTGCCATGATTTAGTAATTACTTTTTGATACAAAACGAAATTTGCGTTAGCATCTTCTACACCTATACTTAGTTCTGTTTTTATTTAAATTTTTATTCCATAAAAAGAAATTACAAGGATTTCTCAAATTGTCTTCTAAAAAGTTTCATGAAAACATTCAATGAGGATGATTCAACGCTCAATCAGCATATAAAATAATCATTAAATGAGAACACGTCATAAGCTTCATTTGGGAGGATTTTTTTTTTTACTAAATGGTTATGTGGGAACGTGTGGCTATAGGGCTGAAGTGCTTATTGAAATTGGGGGTGTTATTCAAAGTAGCTTCGTTAAATGTTTTCAATTTTTCTTGTACCAGAAGTTCAAACTATATGAGCATATTATACATGGTAATACGGGTATGACGTGTAGGCTTGGGGCAAAATATTTCCGAGGACTAAAGTACGGTATGAATTTATAAATGGTTTTGTGATAAAAATAATTGAATGCAAATGAAAAAGGCACAGAAAATATATATGTATGTACATAAGATCATATATTTGTCGTTAATACATACATATCTGGCTGCGTTATTCTGGTTTGACAACACCCGAAGGAAGGTATGCCGAGAATTTTCAGCTCGTTTGAAGTTACAGATCAATCCGCCATACCACTAGACCTGTTTGTTACATCTGACCTTCTTACACTAGAAGTGTATTATCACCTCAAAGCAAATTTATCGTATAAACAAAACCAAGTTAGAGGAAAAATCCCTAAGAGTACCGTTTGGCAATACGAGAAAGCCAACTGGGACGGTCTCAATTTCCCAAAGATAGTAAACATTTTTGATCATTCGTAAAAAATTTACGTCTTCGGTTCCAACTCTCGTCTTCAATGTCACTCTTTATGTCAACTCACAAGAAAACGCAAATTTGCTAGCAGCACAGTTAGCAGTTAGTTCGATGCTGCCAGAAAGTGCCATGAATCCTCCTGTGCTTGAGAGCGTAAACGATTTTATGGGACAAATTTTCTTTCGCACTCGTACAGTTGCAAGAGTACTGAAAGATCTCGATACACACAAAACTACTGGCCCTGATAGTATCCCCCTGTTGTTCTAAAGAGGTGCTGTTGAATGCAGGAAAAAACATTGCGTAAGCTTTTTCATCGGTCCTACCCTACTGATCTCTACCCGAATGGATGGAAAGCAGCATTTGTCCAGCTTGTTTCTAAAGAAGGCGAATATTCTTCCCCCCAAAAATGATTGTCCAATTGTACTCACGTCCCTTCTCTCCAATAACATGGAAACGCTGATAAATTATCAGCTGAAGAAATATCTTGAAGAAAGCTTATCAATGACTGGCAGTATGGCTTTTGTAGCAATAGGTCCACCGGTGATCTGATGGAATATCTCACTGACCAGTGGCACAAATCTTTACATCGGTTGGGAGAAAGTGAGATTATTGCAATTGATATATAGCATTTGATATAGATTAGCATCAAGCTCTCTTATCGATAATTCATGGATTTAGTATTGATGAATCTCTTTTTCGATGGATTAGAAACTATTTTTCAAACCGCTCAATAAAAGTTGTACTGCTTATGATTCGTCGTTGACGCTTTTGGCTGATTTCCGTGAATTCGTAAACGGTGAGTAAGGCCGTAAGAGTGCATTCCGTTGTCGCGCGACTTACAAAACTAAAATGGAACGTTCCTAAACTCTCGCGAAACTGAAAGGGAGCGTTCCGAAACATATGTGCGCGAGACCGCTGGCGGGGGCGCTGCAAACAGGCAGACTTTTGACCACGTACATATATATAGGTATAAAGCTCAGTAGACTCCGGTGGGCAGGGCACCTAGCTCGCATGAGCGAAGAGGAACCTGCTCGGAAAGTTCTTTGTGGTACATTCTATGGTAGACGACAGTGTGGTAGACCATGCTTACGCTGGAGAGATAGCGTAGACCAGGACGCCCGAAGCCTTGGGGTGCGCAACTGGATGGCGTCGGCCGGGATAGGTGGAGAGACTTGTTGAAAGAGGCCAGGACCGCGGAACCCGGTTGTCGAGCCGATGATGATAATGATAAAGTATGTACAGTAGGTAAAGTAGGTAACCGCCAGCGCCTTCAGCGCAGCGGTCTCGCATTTCATATGTTTCGGAACGCTCCCTTTCAGTTTCGCGAGAGTTTCGGAACGTTCCGTTTTAGTTTCGCGAATCGCACGACAATAACGAGATGAACTCTTACGGCCTTATTCGCCTTTGAAGTAATCCTTGTATTGTTTCTGTTGCAAACTGTTTGTCAATTTCGGCGCGAACTTCGCATCTGAAGAAGGATTCAACAAATGGTGGAAGCTAAATCCAAGAATCGGAGACCATGAGAACAGCCTGGACCGTGAGCAGAGCTTCTTGAAATTGAAGGAGTTGGAAGTTCTCCTGAACCGTAAAGCAACCATCGATCAGAAACAAAAAGAAGTTTTCGAAAGTGAGGAGAAGAAGTGGAGGGATGTATTGTACCGGTTGTTGAATAATATCCAGTTCTTAGCCAAACAGAATCTGGCCTTCAGAGGACATTGAGGAGATGATAGTTGCAACCGTGGGAATTTTCTGGAGTTAGTGCACCTCCTAGCTAAATATGACCCTCTTCTAATGGAACATCTGACAAAGATAAAGCTGAGAGCAAGAGTCCCAGTTTCGTTTCCATCTCCAGAAACCCAGAATGAATTGATAAACTTACTGAGACAGCAAATTTGATCTACCATCAGCCGTCGCATTCAAGAAGTTAAATATTATTGCGTAATCTTCGACAGTACACCAGACATCTCCCACAAAGACCAAATGAGCCAGGTTCTGCGATACGTACATATCGAAGGAGTAAAGGTCGCCGTGGTAGAATTTTTCATCGACTTCTTCGTACCAAAAGGAAAAAATGCAGGAGATCTCAGCAACGATATAATCGCGAAGATAACATCAGACGGACTGGACATACAGAACTTGAGAGGACAGGCTTATGACAACGCTGCCACAATATCAGTGATCCACAATGGAACTCAAGCCCGGATTAAAGTACTGAATTCGAAAGCTACATTCGTTGCATGCACAAACCACTCACTCAACTTGGCTGGGGTACACGCTGCTTCTGAATCAGTGAACTCCGTGACGTTTTTTGGAACTCTGGAGAAGGTATTTGCCTTCTTTTCTGCATCAACTGCTCCGTGGAACGTTTTGGTTGCCGTCACAGGTCAAGCAGTGAAACGAGTCACTGAAACGCGCTGGAGCGCTAGAAATGAAACTGTCAAGACGCTTAAAAATAAGTTTGAGGAAGTTCTAGTGGTACTGGAAGAATTGACGGATTCATCTCAAACTTCCGACACAAAATCGGGAGCCAGTCTTCTTCTGACAGCCATGCAGTCATTCAATTTCCTCACTTTTCTTGGTTTTTGGGCTGCAGTGCTGCCTGAAGTAGATGACGCACAGATTTACCTGCAGCAACGAGGACTCAGTGTGGATAAGTGTGTTCAGAAACTCTGCGCTTTAAAAGCTCTACTAGTGGAGAGCAAAGACCGTTTCGTCCAAGCCGCAATCGACTTTGCTAAGACTCTCAGCGAAAAACTCGGAATCGAACTCAAAACGAGAAGAATGCATGCATGGCGAAGAATCCGCAGATGCAGCTTTGTCTCACGAGCATGAACTCCGTCGAGAGGTGTTCGCATCATTTGAGAAGATCATTCAAGCAATGACGACTCGATTCCTGCAAGTTCAAGAAATAGCGGACAACTTTTGGACAGCAAGTACGAGTGTGATCTTTCCCATGTATTATGTAGAAGACATCGACAAGGACGAGTTTCAGATGGAGCGGAAGCGTCTCCAGCAGTGTGTCGCCAGTTCTGAATCAGAGGAAGATATAAGGGGCAAAGGATTACTGGAGCTCTTCCAGTTCATTCAAAAACTTAATCTGGGGATTTCGGTTCCAAATATAGTCATCTTTATTCGTATATATTTGACTTTGGCAATTAGTGTCACTAATTGTGAGAGAAGTTTTTCGAAGTTGAAGCTAATCAAAAATTATTTCAGATCCACTATGAGCTCCACTAGACTATCAAACTTGGCTTTATTGTCGATTGAACAAGTATTGGCTGCAAATATTGATTTTGACAAAGTTATTTCTGACTTCGCTGCTCGTAAGGCCCGTAGAATCCGTTTGTGAAACCGCTGATCCTATTTTACCTTCAATAAAATATACCTCATTGCCTGTGAAATGAGGTCTCGAAATTTAATTTTAATTAAGTATTGAATGGGGCGGTAAAATGGGTCTCCCGCCCCGGGCGCCGAGATGGCACGCTACGCCACTGCCACAGGGCTCCGTTTTGTCTCCGACTCTCTTTCTCATATTCATCAATGATCTTTTGTCTGAAACTTCTAGACTAGTTCATTATATTGTTTTGCTGACAACAGTACTCTCAGTTTCTCATTTTCATTTCTAGATACATTTCATTGTTGAACGGGGACTTATGATAAGTTCATTTAATTCTGATCTAGATAGCATCGCCAAATGGGGAACCATAAGCCGTATAGAATTTAATGCTTCAAGAACTCAATGCTGTCTCCGGACTTTAAAGCGAAATCGACCGCTATTCATGAGCGGCACTTGCATTGAGGAAACAGAACAGCTATCAATTTTTGGTATTTGCATCACAGACCACCTTGTGTGGAATGGCCACATAGGAATTCCACATCGCCAAAAACGCTGCTTAGTGTTTAGGATTCTTGCGACGATGCAAGAAATTTGTCATCTCTTCTGAGCTGGCTATGTTCGTCCAAAGCTCGAGTACAATTCCCATATTTGGGCAGGTGCTCCAGTAAGTCTCTTGGATAGAATCGAAAAAAGAGCTTTAAAAATGATAGGTGATAGTAGTATAACAGAAACATTTGGATCTGACGAGCACCGCCGCGATATTTCCCGTCTTTCATTATATCACTATTATTTTTATAAACAGTGTTCTAGTGAAATATCCAGTTGCATTCCTCCCTGCATTAAACAATTCAACCGTAATACTCGGCCTTCAGGGAAATTAGATTTAGACTTGAGCCCAACCTTGGGCGTACTGTTAAATTCAGATATATTCTTTCTTTAGCCGAACTACACGAATGCGGAATGCTTTACCCGGCACCATATTTCCTTCCCACTGGCAATATTCAGACATTAAAAATTAATGTGCATAGGTATATCATTTTAAATCCTCTGCAACTTTCCTAAACGCTTGCGCTATGCTCAAATATAAGGAAGTCGAAAACCCTTTAGTGCGCGAAAAAATATAAAAAAAAAATCATCTATAGCTAGTCCCATTAAAATTGGGCATTAAGCAAGAAATACCTACCATAAAACGAGTTTTTGTGGGTTTTGTACGATTTTTTAACTTCCACCTACCCTACATATATCCCAAATGGGCTTGCTTCACATCTGGTACAGGATTGAAATTTTAATTTTTAATCTAGCCCGACCAAAATGGGACTCAAAAAGAACGGTTTTTTAGTTGCAATATATGTAGATAGGTCCTATAGAAAAAAAACTCGAGGCTTTGATCAAACTTGACACAACGATGATAGAGAACAGGAAAAAAGTGGGTCCCGCAATTCCGTCTGTCTGCTTGTCAGTAGCTGAACCTACAGCTGAAGTGTTTTTCTTCGAACATGTTTTTAGCTCCAAAACTAAGGGTACCTGCTACACGGCCGTATAAAAAATCGTATTTATCTCGAAAACTGCTCTTAAGATTTTGACAAGAAACCGTATGTGTATTATTGTAGGCATGATCTATATTTTGGTGAAGACAAAAATTTACAAAAAATGTTATTAATGATACGTCTCATAGAACCGTGTTTTTAATTCTCGATTTTCTAAGTATTTACTACACCGAATTCGATCAAAATTTTTATACACGAGGTTCTTAAAATTTAAAAAAATGTTGTATATAAAATTTTTCAAAAAATATTTGTTCGACTTTTGAAAAAACAAAGCTCAAATTTTAACGATTGTTTTTTAAATTATTTTCTGAAATTTATAATAATTAAATTCTGAACGTTTTTAACATGCTGTGTTTAATATTATAAGGATTTTTTAATAAGCCCTTGAGCGGTGCGAATTATAACAAAAAAATGAACAAGTTGTGATGTTATTAAGATTGAATATGAGATTTTTGAGTAAACACTCGCATAACAGAAATAAATGTTCAGTTCAAGTAGATAATGTATAAAACAAGGTATTTTCAATAATTTTGCGTTCCCAGAAAATTTGTATTTTTTCTCAGTAAATAGTACTCCTGAGAGATTCAATTCTTTCTCCTTCCTCTTTTGTTGAAGATTTTAATATTCTAGATACAATTTTGACTGATTTGTATCCCAAATCGGAAAAAAAGTTAACAAGCTTATTTCATGTGAATTTTTTTCAAAAAATAATAAAAGACGAAAAATCACGCAAGAAACATAAATTCTCTTGCTCCCTTGATTTATTTATTGTGTATATAAGTTAAAGGAGATACCCGGGGAAAATCGTTTTTAGGTCAATTTTCTATTTTTTTTCTTGACGGATATAATGTACATATGTATGTAGCTAATAAAATTTTAAAAATTCTATTTTATAAAAGGTGAAATCCTTTGAAGTTTTAATGAATATTTATTTGCCAAATCACATATAGCCGGAAATCACTCCCACCTTGGTGGAATGAAGATCTGTCTATCTTGAGGAAAACGGCAATAACAATTATCAATATCTGTCATAAATATAAGTTTTTTCAACTTTATAAAGATTGTCTCAGAATTTACAACCACATGAATTCTGTCAATCAATTGAAAACATAAAAGATTCTGGAAGGCTTCGCAAAGTTTTTTTTTTTTTTTTTTTTTTTTATAATCTATCCGCGCTCAAGGGATTATGATTACCCTTTAAATGTTTCAACACAGCGCGGTCGTGAAGTTAATGAAGAATAAGAAGGATAGGAAAGATGTGTGGCACGATGTTCTGAGACTGTTGGTGTTTGTCTCAGATATTTTTATCTCCAGGGATGGCGGCTGAGCTAAAGCGGAGAAATGCCGTGTCTTATTTCTATGTCGCTTATAATTCACATTATTTTATTCGTGTTCATCCTCTTGTTGGACATACTAGTTTAACTCATTGATGACAATTTTTAGAAGGTTTTTAATGGAATTAAAGCGACATAGACGACGGCAGGGATCGAACCTGTCATCATGAGGTTGACAGGCGAGCACACATCCATCACGCCACTGCCACCCCCAAAGTGCTATCGAAAGAACATTGCCATCCGTCATTTTTGAAAAATCCAGATGGACTGGACAATTTCTTCGGCTGAGTCCTTGGAACACACACTTTCCGGACTGTGAGAAGAGCAGCCCCGAAACTAATAGATCACCTGTTCGTCTGATTTCTAGAAAAGTATGAATATATGCAAACAAACTTTAAAAAATCGTTTTATTATTAAATACATTTTTTATATAAGAAATTTCTTTAAAGTTTTTCAAGAAAAAAATGTGGGATGCGAATTTTAAGTAGGTATTTAATAATATTGATTTTAGGAAATAATTTCAAAAAATAATCGTTCATAGGTTTTGAAGATATTGATTTTTCAAAAAAAAATTTTTTTCAAAAAAAGCACTGAAACATGTTTTTTGGGTACTAAATTTTCCTTAAAATTTGTATAAAAAAATTGATATGCAAATTCTTAGTATTTAATAAAATACATTTTAAAACAAACATAATTTAAAAATTTAATCGTGTATCGGTTTTCAAGATATTGAATTTTCAAAAAAAAAATTGTATATTTTTTTTAAAAATCCAAAAACTATTTTTTCGAAAAAAAATTTAGTTTTTATTTTTTCAAATGCAAAGCAGGTCCTGCATAAAAATTTTGGTTAAAATCGTTAGAGCCGTTGGTGAGAAATTCAAAAATCAAAAAAACGGTTCTATGACAGGTACCCATAAACAGATAAAAGAGACATCAAAACATCTTTTTTTTTGTACCTCAACCCAAATTGGAATTATTTTGTGAGAATGTCCACAGTTCCCCATTACAATTCCATCCACAGGTTCACACGAATTATGACATCAAAATGGCGCACTTCAGCGCCAATGCGACAGAGATAGACTACCTACCTACATTACAAAATATTTTTCCTAATACGAGTACCTCTTGTTTTGGAGTTATGAATTATGGTTATTTCAAAAAAATGGCCCAAATCAGAGGAATGTTGTAGAAGCTTTAATTTTAAACGGTTGAAAAGGTGAAAAGAAAAAAAGAATTAAGATTTATTCCACACATTTTTGAAATTAAAACTTTTTTTTAAATATAAAATTTTGAATGGAAGATTTTTTACATTATTTTGCTTACGTTGATGGAAGTTTCAGAGTCCATTTTTATTATGATTTCGAATTTTCTAACACCAAAATGAGTTTTCTAAAATATCATTAACCGGAGATATTAAAGTTTTTCAAAACAGTAAGTTTTCGCTTTATCGATATTTCCTAAGGCCTTGTTACAAAGCAATATTTGAATACCTAAAACCGATCATCCTCTCTCAAATTTTGGATTTTATTTTTTTCGACTAAAGTTATTAATAATTTAAAATTATAACGATGTTTTCTTATAGTAGGTAAGTTATAGCTTAATTACGGTATGCATGCATTTATTTCATACGAGTTTATCGTGTTTTTCTGTTAAGGTCAAAAAAATATATTATGTGTGAGATTTGATAGGTGCAATGCTTTATAAAAATACAAAATATATTTTTTTTTAAAAAAGAAAATTATAAAAATCTTACATTATATTTTCGTGGAAATATTAAATTGATTTTAGTAATCACATACTACAAATGCAAATCCTCAAACATAGAAATAGATTTCTGGAAAAAATTGTATTGTTTTATCAAAATGATGTTTTTGTTATGTTATATATTAAATTATAGTTGTCAAAAATGTGTCCATAGTTTTTTCAAAAAAAAAAAAATAAGTCAGAATAATTAAACTAAGGTCCTGTATTCGTCCGTGTAATTGTAAAGCAAAATCATAAAAATGGATACACTTAAGAAACAGAAAAAGTTATAATAAAATAACTTCTTGAAAGTCAAATATACAACTAGCTGACATAGTTTTCGTTGCCATTATAATATTTTCCGAAGAATTTTGGATACGCAAAATTGTTTTCTTTTTTTTTTTTTTTTGTATTTTTAGGCTTACTCGTATATTGCATGAAGAACCATATAAATATTCTACCAAAAGGTCTTAATCCTTTCTTTGGTTTCCGAAAAAACTTTATTTAATTATAACTCTAATTAATTATACATATATCTCCAACAATCTCTGTTGTATACATAGAATCGTATATACAAATCAGCTGCTGAAAGATCATCACTTGAGAACGACTCGACGGATTTGGATGATTTATTCTGTTAATTCGTAATTACTAGGACAACATTTATATGACAGAAGTTTTTTGGAAAATCCTCCAGAAAATATTCAAATTCGATTAAAAGTAAAAGTTCATTTTTTCTATGAGTTTTTGAGATCATAACTCACTATATATTGGTGGTATCTCAAACTTGCACCAACCTCAACGAAAGAGTCATGAATTAGTAGGGATTGTACTGTACCTTTGTATATATAACCTATAGTATTATCATGGAGCGTTATTTTGTGGTACCAACGCTATCCTGGTGGTGGCGCTGAAATTAGCGCACGATTTTACAGTGGAGAGTAGGATAAGTACTACCGCTATGCTTAAGATGTCGCTCCAATCGTTTGTCTTCATGAGAGTACTATAAGTTTAATATACAAAGACTGTACTAACTCATATCTCTTTAGCCATTTGTCGGAAAACCATCAATTTAATTTTGTACTGCACATATCAGAAAGAATCTCGTGTATCATAAAGCATTCCAATAAGGGAAATAGAACTTTCACAGAAAACCCACTAGAATCAATCCATTTAATACTTTTTACTACTAACGAATTCAAATTCTGACTTAATTCAACTGTCACAACAATCAATTAAAAAACACCATTTTTGAAAGTCAGTCACATTCCTCACAAATCGCACATTTCGAGCATTTCAGCGGTGTACTGCTTATAGAATTCCGTAATGTATGTTAAGTTCTTCATCTTATATAAATACGAGTACAATGTCGGATGGCGATAACGTAGTCGAAAAGAAGATAAAGCAAAATTTTCGTTCATTTTCACATTATTTCGGTCTCGGTCAGAACGAAACGATTGGAAAAAAAAATATTTTAGTTGATTGAACGATTAAAAACATTTCGTATCGGTCTTGGTCGCCTTCGGAACGAAACGACTGGGCAGAAAAAGATTTTGTTTGAATGACCGATTAATTGAAAACATCGAATCTTTGAGCCAATCAATCATTGATTGATTTTTATTTTTTATTTATTTATTTATATTTCGTGATTGCTTAACAACTGTAAGATACAATATCTTATAAGATAGTTATAAGCTAATTTTACAAAATTGAGCAAAATAGATTAAATTAGTAAATTTAAAGGAATTCAAAAATAAATTAAAAAATTTAGTTAATATTTAAGATTTCAATTACATAAATTCATAAATTTACAGAAAAATAAGATTTTAAGTCTTTTTTGATTCTAGTAGCGTTTTGACTTTCTTTTATATTTCGTGGTAAAGAGTTCCAAAGACGGACGCAATTAACAAAAAATTGACGCTCAGATGTTAAGAATGACCAGTGAGGGACAATTAAATGACGAGATCTATGCGAGGTTGCAAGTCTAATTTTTTCGAAACAGTACTGTGGTTGGCGTGTAAGGAGTATATCCGTAAGCAAAATCAAACATCGAAGTTGAAGGTATTTTTCAAGAGGCATATCCAGCAGACGCATGGTGAAACCAGATATCCTGTCGTATCTACGTAACCCGTATACATAGCGCACAGTGGAATTAAATGCGACATTGAGTTTTCGCTTGCTAATATAATTACAGTTACAGTAAATTTCACAACCATATGTCAAAATAGGAATTACTAAGGTTTTAGCAAGGAGTAAACGTGTTTGAACTGGTGTAAAAGCCTGAGTTGCCCATAAAGTACGAAGTACACCATAAACTTTGCCGACAAGTCCATTTATATGGTTATCCCAAGTTAAAAAGCGGTTGAAAGTTATACCGAGATTTTTGGCGGTTTCAACGTATTCGATTGGAGCTTTGCTCAAAACAATCGATGGGAAATAAGCGAGGTCAAGTTGCTTTCTTGATATTACCAGGCATTTAGATTTTTTAGGATTTAAAATAGGACCATTTGACTCAGACCAAAATACAACTTTCTCTAAATCTTCATTTACACAATAAGCTCCATGCTCAATTAAACCAAGAGGGCAACTAAAGTACAGTTGAACATCGTCTGCATATAAATGGGAGGAATAGTTAGCAATCAAAGATGGAAGTTCATTAACATAGACTGAAAATAAAAGGGGACCAAGAATGGAACCCTGAGGGACACCAATAACATTCGGCAGGAAATCCGACAAAGTGTCCCCAATTTGTACTGCTTGTTTTCTATTTGTCAAGTAAGAAAAAATTAATTTAGTTGCTCCAGATGAAAAATTGAAATTTTGCATACGTTTTTGACATAAATTAACGTGATTGACAGTATCAAAAGCCTTTGAAAAGTCGAGCAAAACCAAAAATGCTACTTCATCTTTATCCAGTGCTTGCCTTAAATCATCAGTCACTTTTAATAGTGCTGTGATGCAACTACATATGTTTCTTACGAAAACCTGATTGTTTAGTGGTAATCATTGAGTTGGCCGTAAAATAAACATTTATTTGTCTTTGTAGTATCCTTTCAAAGACTTTAGACAAAAAGGGCAAAACAGATATAGGTCTAAAATCATCTCCTTTTGCATTTTTGGGGAGTGGTATGATTTTTGCCACCTTCCATATATCCGGATAAACTCCAGACATTAATATGCTATTAAAAGCAAAAATAATGTAAGGCAACACAATTGGCAGAATTAGAAACAAAAAGGAGGGGTGAATATTATCTAGCCCGGTTGCCTTTGACTTTATAGATAGCAAACTTTCGACAACATCAGCACTATTAACTGCGGAAAATCCAAAACCAGGCACATCACCGTTGCTCTGATTGATAAATGGAAGGAAGGTTTCGGCGCTGAGCGATGTGACTTCTGTCAATGGAACAGAAACAAATGTTTTATTGAGGGTGTTACCATCAATATCCTGGTCCAATGGTCCAATTCTTGACTTACCGATACCAATTTTGTGTAGATTTTTCCACAACTGACGTCCACTTAATGATGCACTAAGCTGATGAGAGAAATGTTCGGATTTGGCTGAGCGTATTTCCGCAACAACTTCATTTCGAAGAGAACAATATGCAAGACGCAACTCCTTCAATCGGTACCGTTTCCAGATGTTATAAGCTTCATCTCTTAGATGCATTAAATGTCTTATTCGATGGTTAAACCAGGGTTTATTATTAGGTTTAAGAATTTTGGTTTTTATGGGAACGTGAGTGTCGAAAAGATAAGTTATACCTTGGGTTAAATAATGTATCTGATCATTTGGTGACGGCATATGAAATATAGTGTCCCAGTTCATACATCGTAAATGCTCTTCTAGTTGCTGAACATTGATATTGTGAAAATCACGATATGTTATATTTTTTACTGAGTAATCAAGGCTAAATCTAAGAGTTAAAAATATTAAATCATGCTTTGAAAATGCAGGCGCCGAAAGCTGATCATAAAAAGCAACGTCCTTGAGGTAATAAAATAAACAAAATTAAATTTTGTCCATGTATTATGGCTTTATTAGTAAGAGCAAACATTCCCGGGCGGCAGGCCTAGGGGGGCGGCAAAATGTCACCGGTGATGCGGGTAGAGTAGAAATCATATGTTTCATGACAAATCGTTTGACAAGTCAACAAACAACAATGATGTAAATTTGAAATTTGCCACCCTATCTATGGTTCGTCGTTGACGCTCTCGGCTGATTTCCGTGAATTCGTAAACCGTGAGTAGGACCGTAAGAGTGTATTTCGTATTGTCGCGCGACTCGCGAAACTAAAAAAAAATGTTTCGAAACTCTCGCTAAACTGAAAGGGAGCGTTCCGAAACATATGATATGTCATATGCGAGATATGATAAGATAACTAGGATTCGAAGGAAACGTTATTCTAGTCTCAGCCAGCTCAATGTTTTTGCTCCCTCCCGCATCACAGAAAGTTATTTCGATTGTGTTGTTTATAGTTTAAATACTGTTGAATCTTCTAAAACTAAACATTTTGTACTTCACTCAACCTTTGAACTAGTTTTTGAAAATGAAAAGAGTTAAAGGAAGCGGAGCGGAATACCGCAAGAAAAAGGCTAAGAAAGAAGCAGATGCGAAGAAGTCTCCAAGTGCATTACTGGAATATTTCAGTTCTAGTTCTGGTTCGAAAGCTACGTTAACGTCTTCGGCGGCATCCAGCAGCAGCCGAAGTGATTCCAATGTAAGTATGATTCCTCCATCTACAATCGTGAGTGGCCTAGAATTGTCCTCCGGCTAATATTCATGGGAATGCATAACTTATTTTACAGGCAGAAGAAGAAGACGTGCCTGCCGTCGAAGTTGGAAGTCGTTCTGGTGCCACCACAGAGCAAGGGCAAGACGAAGTCGACTCACCAGAAGTACCTCAAGCATCTAGTCACAAGCCTGCAGAAGAAGTAAACCTCGTCTTGCCAAAGATATGAAGCTGTAAAGACGCTTAAAAATAAGTTTTTGGAAGTTCTTAAGGTACTGGAAGAATCGACTGATCGGGAGCCCAGTCTACTTCTGACAGTCATGCAGTCATTCAACTTCCTCACTTTTCTTAGCTTTTGAGCTGCAGAGCTACCTGAAAAAGATGACACACAGTTGAAAAACTCAAAATCGAACTCAAAACGAGAAGAATTCGCAGGAAAAAACGCATACATGGCGATGAATCCGCAGATGCAGCTTTGTCTCACAAGCCTCATTCGTAAGGCCGGTAGAATCCGTTTATGAAACCGCTGATCCTATTTTACCTTCAATAAAAGATACCTCATTGCCTGTGAAATGATGTCTCGAAATTTAATTTTAATTTAGTATTGAATGGGTATCCCGCACCGGGCGCCGAGATTGCACGCTACGCCACTGACGTGCCTGTAGTTGTATAAGGGGCTTCTTCAATTAGACGGTAGTCCGTAAGTAAATTGACTTTAACTCAACTAACTTAAGTTGTAAGTTCAATAGAAAAGTGGAGTACAGACGGTTTTCAGATTGTGAGGTTTATGAATGCCCTGAGACTTCTGGTTGTCATTTGGAAAAACATACTCTATACACGCTTAAATATGTTTTCTGTCCTATATGTCATGCTATAAACTATTAAAATCCATAAAAGGATGGCTACGATGAACATGGATTAAAAACCTCTGAAAAATTCAGACATATTTTTTGGTCCGGAGAATCACGATTTGAGGGCTTTCAGTCGGTGTTCGGAACAAACTACTCTTTAAACGTCTAAACATAGTTTGTTCCCTATCTATCAAGCTACAAACTGTCAAATTAAAATTAGATGAATAAAAATCAGTATAATTAATCATTTCCGAAATAGTGTGACAGGAGATTTTTCTGTCTTTGTTAATGTGATTAAAGTTCATCTGAGAGAAATGCATACATAAATAGGTATGTACCTAAAGCTTATAACAAGTTACTAATTAGTTCTAATTTTTTATGAAATCGTTTGTCTTAAAAAAAAAAAAACCTAAAACTCCTGTCCTCATTACATATAAACTTCCTTCTCCTTAGTTAATATTTTCAGTAGTTCCTCGTCATGTAAAAAAAAGCTATTCAATTGAATAAATTAAACACAAACTTTTAAAATATTGGCACATTTCTACAAAATAAAAATGTGCCTTGTGGCACAATACGTTTGAAATTCATGAAACCCATGATGAAAAAAATAACCACATCGCAGACTGGGTCATGATTCATTAAAATGAAATACCTACACAATCTAAGCTAGTCATGTTTTATGTGTGTGTGATGTTCTTATACATAAGTGCATGCAAATGCTGCTTACAAAAAAAACAACAAAAACAAAAAACTTCAGTCCCTGACCCCAAGTTATTAAAAGAAAACATTTTATATCACCAAAGACTCGAACCAACCATCACAATATCAGATTTTATTCTTTTTGGCTTGCATTTTTTCCACCCCAATGAACCCAGCTACGATAAAACTTCACCACATAAAAATATACTAGATACGTAAATTTCACTGTTGTTCCCTCTTTTGTGTGTGATATGATTTGGTTAGGGGTTGGGGTTAGGTTAGTGAAACGAATAACAGGAAACAAAAAAAAAAACACATAACACACAATCTACAACCAGCCAGAGCCAAGAAACAACTAAAGGGTGGGTGTACACTGTACTCCCCCATTGGCAGTAAAATAGGCGACAAATATTTGCACACAAAATTATGTCTTAGCAATGTTCTTAAATTAAAAATTAAATCTACTTTATTTATTTTAACAACATAATTATGCAAACTAAAAACTATAGAATACAAAAAACTGCATACATCAATAAATCTTTCCTTTTGTTTCAATGTGTGTATAGGAACGTGTGTGTAGGTATACTTTATGATGGGGCTGTGACGTTTACAAAAAAAAAGTTTAAAGTTCTTTTCTTTAAATTTAAATCAAATATATTTTTTTTTAATTTAGTCTTTGTGTTGGTGTTGAAAATTTTGGATTCGTTATGTCCTTGAACAGTTCATGCAGGATTTTAGAGAATGCGTTAGTAGCATTATAGGTATGTAGATATTTTTTTTTGTAGAAAAATTAGATTTTTTCTTGGTTTCCAATTAGCTTGTAACTGTAGAAAGTAGGTATAGAGGTATATTCATAAATTATTACAGTAACGAATGCATAAAACAATATAATGTATATAACTTCAAAAAAGGTTTTAAAGTTGACTGAGGAGGAACAAGGAATTCTCACGTTGTATAGAGCACATTGTCAAGCTTTATTGAAACTCGAGGGGGATGGCACAATACACAATATTGATTTTTTTTTTCTGCTTAATTAGCAATTAATTTTATTTTAGCAAAAATTTTAATGAAAATTATTAATTTTCTTCACATATACACAAAATCCGAACGTACGTTAAGTGTCACACTGGTTTTAAACTATTTTTTATCATTAATTTACTTTTTCTTTAAGTCGATAAAGAAATAAACTAAATAATTTGTAATTGCAAATAATTCAGAGTGGGGTCTTATTCGAATACATTTTTTTACGATTATTGAAAAATGTAACAAATTGGGCTATATTATTTTTTTTCTTTCAATATTATCTGTCTCTCTTTCAAGTATATATTTTTTTTTAATTTAAAGTTTATCCTTGATAAAACGGAAAATAACATACGAAGCGCACAACACCGAATCGCAAGTCGAATTAATCCAGAAACACAACGAAAACGAAAGGATATTCGTTGAAATTTTGGAAATTCATTATTTTTCCCTCTTTTTTATTTTCGTGGTGGCTCGTATTCGTATTTGTCCTTCTCTTTGGATGCATCATGTTTTCCTTGTTTGCGAAGATAGTCTGAGCAATAAAAAAAAGAGAGAAAGACCCCATATTGTTGCACACGCTTTCCCCCGACAAAATTACAAGAAATACAATTGAAAATACTTGGTTTTAAGCCTACCCTTGTGGTGAGGGTGGAGAAGTTGTTACTTTAGGAGTTCTACATTTATTATAACGCACTTAGATTATCTGCTTGTGAACCGGATAGATTTGGCCTTTTTTCTGGATTAAAACCACCGAGGGTAACACACTCACTTCGTAGTCATTGTTACCGTTGAAGGGATGGTTTGTGGGGGTGGAGTGAATTAGTCAAAAGAGAAAGTTAAGCACTTATTGATTACTTTCTCTCATAAGGGTTTTAAAAATATTGTCAGAGAAGAAAATGCAGAGTTTGATTCAAAAATTGGTTCTCTTTTTTTCTGCTTGCCTGCAGCTTTTTGAGTAAGACACTGATAGCTTAATATTAAAGTTTAATAGAGTTGATTGAAATCACATTCCACCTAGTGGTGAATTTTTAATTTGATTTTTATTTATACAGGGTAATTCGTTTCATATGCGTGGAGAGCAAAAAATAGCATCCATCACCGTTTAACACGGACTTCAAATAGAAACAAAATTTTGAAAAACAATTCCAGCACATAAGATACTGTCCAATAGATGTTTAAAAAGCCAGAAATCTACAATTTCGGTCTGTTTTATAATCAATTTATTTCATTGGACAGGTTTTGAAAAAAAAACTCAAAATTGAAATTTATATTTTCGTCTATTGAAGTTTTAATTTTACTTGGAGTTTTTCAATGCAAACTACTCATTACATGTTGTTCAAGCATAACACTAACAACATGTAATTAAGTTAAACTAGTATACCCAACAAGGATGAACACGAATAAAATAATGTGAATCATAAGCGACATAGAAATAAGACACGGCATTCTCCGCTTTAGTTCAGCCGCCATCCCTGGAGATAAAATAGCTGAGACAACAACCTTCAGTCTCAGAACATCGTGCCACACATCTTTCCTATCCTTTTTTCTCTTCCTTAACTTCACGCCCGCGCTGTGTTCAAACATTTAAAGGGTAATCATAATCCCTGGAGCGCGTGTAAATTATAAAAAAAAAAAAAAAAACAGCAAATACTGAAAACCTGATGATTTCATTTAGGTATTTTATTTTTTTGAGAAAATTGAAACTTACCAAAACATTCTTCCTTTTTTAAAAGGTACAAAAATAATTTGTTATATAGAAAAACTTGCACAGCCGTATCTATAAGATTTTCTTAAACTGCATCTTAGAGGTTATTTAGTTAAGCATACTTAAATATTTAATTTGGCTTTAAATGATGAAACTTCAATTCGTATCTATAATCGATTTTTCATCGGTACTTAACTAAACAATGGTTGTGTCACGTAACGTAAAAGAATGTAAAAATCTAGCACAGAAAAGAAACAAATGTTGCTTCATTTTATGCAACACAGCTGTTTTGTGACACCTTCTTTCAGTAAATAATTGAAAGACACATTTTTTTATTTGTGAAATCAAAAAAAAAATGGCTATCGAACACACACCCACACCCGCCGCCACAAATAAAAGAAAAAGATCTGAAAATTGGGATGCTTCATACAAGGAAACTTTTTTATTTTAAAATTTGCAATAATACACTACAAAACAGAATTATTTTATGCACAGATTCTCTTCCAACAACGAGGAAGAAAGTGTCGATACAAACACTTTAGGCTAAGCGGGAAGCGTGGACGAAATTTCTTTGCGCGTATACATACTGTAATCAATACAAATTTTATGTTTCTTAAATCGTTGCACTTTATAATTCTAATATAATATCACAACAAACAATACCTATAAACTCACAATTTGAAACTTCAAAATTTCAAAGATGACAATCGATATGTCAAAATACATTTTAAAATGCCTTTAAGTGACCCTTAAACGCGGTTGATGGCGTTTAAGTTAAGAGGCCTTTAAGTAACGTTACTTAAATGTAAAAATTGATTATAGATACCGATTTCATACTTAAGAGCTGTTTAGAGGTATTTTAAAGTTAAGTAACCTTTAAGATTTGTTTATAGATTCGCCTGGCAGACTTTTATCAGCTCGAAATTTTGATCAAACTTGACATTGTCATTTTAGGGAAGACTAAAAATGGGAGCCTTAACGGCTTAGCCGATTTTCTTTAAAATTTGTAGAAGTATTGTTTAAATATTCCTCGACACGTTTTTTTCTTTTTTTTTTTTGTTAAGACGAAAAATAATGGTACCTGCAATAAATTTAAAAAAAAAAATATATTCAAAACCGTTCCACGGATTTAAAAACATATTGAAAAAACATTTCTTTTAGCAAAAACTAGCTAATGGTTGAAAAAAAATACGAAAGATGATATAATAATTTTGAAAAAAAAATCATTGTTTTGTCTGAAAATTAGATTTCTAAAAAACGACTTATATTTTTTGAAATTTAATTCTTATTCTTCGAATAATAATAAACATTTTTTTTTCAAAAATTAATTTTTTAAGTTTTGAAATGCAATGTTTTTCAAACATTTTGGAAACTTCTCTATTAAAATCCGTCATGTTTATAATAAGAAACTCAAAATTTAAAAAAAATGGTTCTATGGCAGGTACAGTCAGTAATATCTTAATTTTAAATTTTTTTTATTGATTTATAGATCATTAAAATTAATAGAAAGAACACAAATTATATATAAATTCTAGTCACCGTTTTCGAGAAAAAATCCATTTTTTAACATTTGTATTGTGGGTAGGTACCGTTATTTTGAGATAAAATAATAGTTTTTTTTTTTTTTCTCAAATCTTGGAGATTGTAATAAAAACCTTTTGATTGTCAAGTTTAAAAATCGAGCATAAAGTTTTCGAAATTATTATTAATACTCGTAAGTACTATTTTTGTATGTATAACCTATAGTATTATCATGGAGCGTGATTTTGTATTGCGAACTCTAGCCTGGTGGTGGCGCTGAAATTAGTTTTTTAGATTTTACACTGGAGAGTAGGATAAGATACAAAACAAGTAGTAAAAAAGAGAATATATTATTATTAAATTTAGCAGAGACAAATCTAGCAAGTACAATCCCTATACATAAAATGTCGCCACAATCTTTCGTCTTCTTGATAGTACTAATGGGTGGTTAAATTTTAAGGGCCGATGTTAAATGTGAACCACACTTAAACGTCAAGTTTTTTTCTGCATTTCATTTGACATTTCTCAATTTCAGACTAACTCAATTTGAACCACGGAAAGATACACAATCGAGCAACGCGTTAAAGTTATTCATTTATTTATTATTACAAAAATGGGCGTTCAAATCAAAATGCTTATCGTGCACTTCGTGATTTTTCCGGTCAATTTAATCGTCCAAATGTGCGTACAATCGGAAAAATCGTCTGTAGAAGATGTGAAAACACCAGTGCATGCTCGTACAGCTCGTACTGCTGAAAATATTGCTGCTGTTCGCGATAGTGTGGCTGAAGAGCCGTCCACCTTAACTCGTCGTCGTGCCCAACAATTGCACCTCTCACGTTCGTTGTTGATGAACATTATGCATAAATTGACTCAAGAACTAAAGCCTCTTGACCATTTCAAGCGTCGTCAATGGTCAGAATGGTGGCAAGAAATGGCAACAGTGGATGATCAATTTTCGAAGAAAATCATCTTCAGTGATGAGGCACATTTTCACTTCATTGGATTCGTCAATAGGCAGAATTGCCGCATTTGGGCGAATGATAATCCAAGATTGACTGTTTGGTGCGGTTTATGGGCTGGCGGCATCATCGGGCCGTATTTTTTTCTAAAATGAGGCCGGTCAGGCAGTTACTGTGAATGGTGTTCGCTATCGTGAGATGATAACGAACTTTTTATGGCCCGAATTGGAAGATATGGATGTGGACGATATGTGGTTTCAACAGGACGGTGCCACTTGTCATACAGCTAACGAAACAATGGCTCTTTTGCGCGACAAATTCAATGGCCTTGTTATCTCACGTGGTGGCGAGGTCAATTGGCCGCCAAGATCATGTGATTTGACACCGTTGGACTTCTTTCTTTGGGGTTATTTGAAAGAAAAAGTGCATACGTCGATAAGCCAGCAACAATTCAAGAGCTAAAGGATGAGATAATTCTTTACATTAACGGCATAGAACCTTAATTATGCCTCACCGTCATCGAAAATTTGGACCATCGGATGGAAGTGTGTCGCCGAGGTCGCGGCGCGGCGGATATATGGCCGATATTTTGTTTCACACATAATTAAACCATACCATATTATCATAATCAAAAGAAATGACAATATTTTTTTAAATAATTTATTTTTTATTCAAAATCAACATCGGCCCCTTAAATTAAACCACCCTTTAGTTTACTAACTCATTCTTAATTTTAAACATTTTCAACTAGTATCGTACTAAGCCAATTTTTTTAATAAATTGCTTCTAAACATCACAATTAAAACAATGGCAGTTCGTGCAAAAAACTAAGTTAACATACTTACCTAAAAAATATAAATAGGCATTCGATGATTTTAACTTTAATAAAAGGGTAGAGAAAGTATGATGTTATATTCGATTACAAATTGCAAAATCGTTGTTTTAACCTAGTTTCGTACTTAAACAACTTTAACATGTGTTTTAAATAAGTTTCCATGTCACTTTTTGAAGGAAATATGTAACTAGTAATAAAATATAAAATTTCTGAATCTAATTTGATTGAGATGCAAATTTGCTCTACATTATTTACAGGCAAGGCAAGTCAATATGGGATTTGCAATTAAGATTCCACCACCATCTTCAACGATCCTTTCTCTGAAGACATTATAAAAGCTGCTAATAAACAATTCTATGTAACCAAGACTCTGTAACCTCATACTCGATATGGCTTGAATTGGTGAAAAGATTGGCAAGTTTAGTCCTCAAGCCACTAGTATTATGGTAGAATACTTTTAGAGATATCCTTCTTTCAATATATGAGCTTGTATGAATGTTCTCAGAACTCTGAGAACAAAAGTGTATTGGTTTTTTTGGAAGAAAAACAAAAGGTCTTATTGTTACTCCATTTGGCCAAAAATCAGAAATTGAGTTAACATACTCAGTAGTGACACATATTTTCAAATTGATGGTTATATTGCTTTTATTATTATTAAATTTTGAAGGCAAAAAACAAAAAAAGCTTGGGGTGGAATCGCGTAAGGCTATAGTTAACTGTCACTGTTTTGATAGTCAATTTTGATTTTATCAACTTTTCTTTGTTCTGCGTTAAGTGATCGCTAAAAATTTACGATTGCTCGGCAAGTTTGGGAAACTTGTGTTTTATTGCGAAGATTATTTTCAATTGCTTTCAATTTTAACTTTGATATATTTTTCACTAAACTTTCAATTTATAGTGGAGCTTGAGCTCACACAACTTTTCTTTCTCAAAAAAAAAAATATTCAAAATGTATAAAAGTGACACCCAAATAGCTATCATCATCAAACCATATCAAAAAAGTGATAGTCAATATGATAATCACCTAACGTGGAGCAAAATCATTCATCAACCATCGCCTTACGCGATTCCACCTCTGATTTGTAAATTCAAGTCAAGTTTGAAACAAAATAATTTACAATATCTTCCGTTTTAGTGTCTGGATGGAAACTGGAGATGTGAAAACATTTTAGTTTTCTCATTTTTTTCATATTACTATTTTCGCCTCTATTCCCAGCAATTCCTGATGTTCTTCGAGTTGAATGCCTTAAATTACCATTAGATGATTTTTCTTCATTATTCGAGATTGGATTCAAAAAATAATAAATTTAATGGCTTAACGAGTGAATAATATGGACTTGGATTAAATTTTCAGATTCAAATAGCTTTAAATGAGATTAAATGTTTAATCTGAACTAGGCGAGTGAATAATATTTTCATAATGGAAAGTCTTCCAAATGGAAGTTATTATTTTATCTTAATTTTCCAGTCTAACGCTGTTGTGGGTCGTGTGTTTCTTTAAAAAACACATAACATACATTCATATTACATACCTACTTGTTTCCGGTAAAATCATAAAAGCTCAACAAAACGCTTAAATTTATTTTGCGTGCAACAATTTCTCTTATCTATTTATTTATTTATGATTATTTGAAATTTCCTAGAGCCAAACTCAAATTTGCTGCCAAAACAAGAAAATTTCGCTCTTCATTTTTTCAAGCGCATGCTTCGAAATTATTAGATATTATATTCTCTTAATTTCTCTATAAGCTCAACCCTTCCATTCTCTTTTCCGATTTTCTTTTATTCTAGTGTCAAAAATGTTGACACTTGCGTTATTTGAAAGAAACTCAAAATCACACTTGGCGAAACAATTTACAGTCTATTGTTCGTTGAACAATGACTAAAAAGTTTTTGATGAGTTTTCACCTAGTTTTTATCGTGTACTTTAAGTGTGCTAAAGAAGTACTTTGGATGTAAGATGCTAATTTCTTCGTAATCGGAAATTTGTTATAAAAATTGAATCGTTTATTTTCAAAACATGTCATGTCCACATTTTAAAATTTTCCAGGAAACGAAAAAAACTGCTTATTTTAGGTTTGCGTAGGAGTTTAACTTAAACAAAAAAAGAAAAGCCTAGGTCTTGAGAATTCTTGCAGGATTCCGTTCGTTACGGATTTTAAGAATGGTAATAAAAAAAGATAAAAATCAAAAACCGTTATGGACATGTCATGTTTTGAAAACAAAAACCCTAAAATATATTTTTTGTAAGTAGTAAGACTTATCTTCCTTCCATTATATTATTGAAATTCGGTCAGAAAATAAAAAAAAGTTAAACCAAATGAAAATGCTTGCCAGAAATTAAGTTGAACACGTTTTCTTTATTTTATTCTCCAACATCAGAACAACTTTCAACATTATTTACTGCGTTGTGCGTTGCTTCTTTCAGAAGAACTACTAGTAGTCTTCCAGGCGAGTATTAAATGGTAAAACTCTTGAAACTCTTCCGGGACATACTGAATAACTTTTCGTACGTCTTACATTTTTTTTTTCATCGATGGTGTTACTGATATCATAAACTTGAGCAGTTTGAAACGAGATCGGGCTATTGAACTTTTTAAGTTTAAATGTGTGCGTCACAAGTTCATCGATGAAAGCGTGTCTTTCTATTTTATTTTGGTGGTAAACAAACATTCCAAAATTTGATATATTAAACGACACCTTCAAGTTCTTTGGTACTTTTTCCGAAAGATTCCTCCGATAGTCTTGTGTATTCCCCTCTTTCGCTTGCTTTTATTTCCTAAAGACCGCTCTTCATCTGATTCAGCAAATGAGGACTCTTCAGAACTATTCATCATTTTCTAACGATAATAGGAGAATAGGACAAGTAAATATATTACCAAACCAGCTACTTATTTTCACACCTAATCACTTACTTACCAAAAATTAACTTCTTTAAAAATAATTTTGTAAAAACCAGAATTAAATTGACAATCAAAAAACGATAAGTCTAAGCCTACTTGCTACTCTATTATTTTCAAAACATGACATGTCCTGGACATGTCATGTTTTAAAAATAAAGAAATATTTACCGTCGCTGTAAAAACGTATGTATGATAGCTGTACATGTCATGTTTCAGAAATCAACGTAGTTGTTCTCAAATAAAAATAAAAAAATAAAAAATGATTTTCGAAAAAATGTGGACATGTCAGGTTTTGAAAATAAACGATTCAATTTGGGTCGGCACCTGTTGGAAACATAAGCTTTGCATACAACTTCGAAATTTCAAAAGATGACATTAATACTCGTACTCCAAGAAGGTCATTTTTATTTTTAACTTTTGGATTATAATTTAAGAAGGAATATTGAACAATATTAAAATATTGCTTAATAAATAACATTAATTACATTTTGCTGATTAGTTTTGAAATTTCGTTAAAAAACAATTTATACAAATAACAAATACAATATCAAAGGGCACGGTAGTGCCCAGCCAAGTTCTGGCACTACACCCTTTTTTACAGGAACAAACTCAGGCGATTTTTGACCCCTCCCTATCTTCAGTACCAATAAAGTCAGAAACTTCAAATTCCGAATATTTGCTAAGCTAGTCAGGCACAGGCGCCTCACCAAATTTCAATTTTCTAGCACAATTGGTTCCTGAGATATAAAGCCTCAAAAATCACAAAAACCGTAACTGACTGACTGACTGACTGACTGACTGACTGACAGATCATCAAAATTATGGAGCACTTCCCGACATCGTCGAATCTTGTAATTTTGAACAACGGTAGGTCTTGTTATGCACGCTAAGGAAAAAAAATTTGAGGTTTTCCATTCAGGGGGCGTGGTATCCGCCCACTGTCTCCAAATTGGTGTTGGTTGAATGGAGCACTTCCAAGTGCTGTAAAACGATGAAATTTGGTAAAGTGGTAGGAATTAAATTGCTTGCAAAGAAAAAAATATAAAATTTGAAGTTCTCCATTCAGGGGCGTGGTATCCGCCCACTTCCTCAGAACTGATGTAAATTATACATTGCGCACTTCCGATTGCAGTACAACAATGAAATTTGGTAGAACGGTAGGGCTCAAATTGCATATAAAGGACCAAGAATAAAAATCGAGGTTTTCCATTCAGGGGGCGTGGTATCCGCCCACTGTCTCCAAATTGGTGTTGGTTGAATGGAGCACTTCCAAGTGCTATAAAACGATGAAATTTAGTAAAGTGGTAGGAATTAAATTGCTTGCAAAGAAAAAAATATAAAATTTGAAGTTTTCCATTCAGGGGCGTGGTATCCGCCTACTTCCTCAGAACTGATGTAAATTATACATGGCGCACTTCCGATTGCAGTACAACATTGTAGCTGTTTCAATATTATTCTACTTTAAATATTCGGTATTAAACCTTCATGAAGTAAGAACTTGGCGTACTTTTAGATCTCAGTACTTTTCACGGCTGACTTGTTACACAAAGGTTTTTGTATAGAAGAACTTGGCTCTTTTTTTAACATTTATGTTTTTGGTCTGATTGTTATTTCGAAATATATGCGCTTACAATTTTCGATTACGTGAGCAAAAAATACACACTTGCGTAAGAATTTGGAAGTATGAGGATTTACAAGTGTAAAGAATTTGTACATTGTTGTACTTAAATCAACATTTTTTGAGTAATGACATTCTGGTAGAAAATTATCGATTTTATAAATCAAACTCGAGAATAAAATCAATAGATACTTGAAGAAAAACAAGTATGTCCGGCTCTACTTTTAGATGTTGATCAAGCATTTGTCAGTGTTTGGTATTTAGACCTTGAGTGCAAATTGGTAGACTACGAAATACAGAAATCATATGTAACAGAACGTCTCTTTAGAATACTGTTTGAACAAGAGTGTACAGAACTCTACAAAATTCAAGCCTGTGTATCACAAGGAATTGTCCTAAACACTTCTCCAATAGGAAATAGTAGATGTTTAATTACAATAAGTTGTGATATATCACAGATTTTTGTCATTTAATTTAAAAGGTCATCAAATCATCAATAACATAATGGCGCACATACGAGAAGTAGAGGGGCGCAAGTATAGCTGACGGTATCGTTCTCAATATAGACATCGATAGCCGCGCTTTACGTGAGCATTAGAAATCTCTATCGTGCAAACGATATCATCTTGAAGCGATCTATTATTCAAAAAAATAAATATCTAAGCAAATATGTTTCGCAGCAAAATTTAAAAAATCCAGAAAAGAAAATATCTGAAGAAGAGAGCTTAGTATGCAAAGATCTACAATTCCCTTCAATAAAGATGTAAGCCACTATGCGTTATACATAGCCTAGTCCAACATTTATATTTTTTTAAAGATATTTTATTTTCGTTTGTTAAATTCTGAAGTTGCGACTGTGTTCCAAGCTTTAAGAACTAATTATAATATTTGTTTTAATTCATTTATATTTTACCTACATTTTTGAAAATCATATTTATAATTTACACCAGAATTACAACCAAAGGAAGTAAAATACACGACTGAATTGCACAAACTCGCTCTTATAAAAAGGATTACAAATTTTAAATATGAATGTTATACTAGAGAAAATGTTCATAACCATAAAATTCACTTTTTAAATGACTAAAAAAACTCCTTTAGTATAGTCGGAGCTGAAAACAACATGCCATGTGATTTCTAAAATAAAATATTATTAGCGGTTTAAAAAAAATATCTTCTTTATAAAAAATATTCTAAAACATTCTTAATAAATTTTTTTTGTACGCAAACCTACATCTTTGTTATTACACGAATAAAAATTTAATTTAAAAAAATATTGACCGATTTTTGAAATATCGAATTTTCAAAAAAAAAAACGAGGAGGTCAGACGACACGAGAGCAAAAGTATTACGTGAAGCAAACTATTGACGATGTCGTTCATGCCTATCGCATAGGCGATAATCGTCAAAAAAGTTACTTGATGAGTTTGAGTGATGGCATGGGCTTTATTCGGGACCCGCTTCCATTTTCTCCAGAACACAGTAAAATAAATAATAGATACAAAACATGGTTCCCTTGAAGTGTCAAAATCTGCAATTCCCTATTGAAAAACTCTTTAAAACCTAATACTACGTTTCCACCAAGAGATAATCCTGTATTTAAGTGGATTTACCATAAATCTTCTTTAAATCTCGAAGATTTACGACACAAATTTATTTCGTTAATCTAGTAGATTACAAGTTAATTTTATTAAATCTTCATTGTATCAAATGTTTTGAACTGGCCTATATCCATATCGTGCTAAAGTATCTCGATGATTTTTCATCGTTTGGCACTAATGAAACTTTCTTTCTCTCGCTTCCACTTTATAAGAAAAATTGAAACACCATTAGCATTTTGATAGACGCTGTCAAAGTTAATCTTCATTTTAATCTTTTAGTGCGGTGAAAACACTACTTAAATCTCTTGCCTTAAATCTCGGATTATCTTTTGGTGAAAACGTAGTATAAGACATACTTTTACTAGGGATGTTCCACCAGCCAATAATGTCCGAAAAAAAGAAGTACACAAAAATTTAAAATGCCAGTAGTTGAAGAGTTAGAAAACAACAAAACAAACATTTGTATTGTGTATATGACAGCTAGCTGTTATCTTACATTATTTTTGTTTATTTTGTTGTTGTGCTTTCTTAAATAAAAAGGCGGTAATTATGCTTAGTTATAGCCTGAAAAATATCTTACATAATTCAGCAATTTATATTACTTTCAGAATAAGTTATTGAGAAACGTTTCGAGCAAACTTCCACAGCCCATCAATTGGTTCTTGGAAATTAATGAATTTTTATTTTATAACCGGGTACCTATAAAGATACATTATTTAAAATCAATTACAGAAGTTTCTAAGGAAATACCTACATAATGTAGGTTTCATTTATATTAGTACTGCCAGAGAACTCCGTCTCGTCATCAGGTATAATTCGGGCAACCTTTTTTTTTTAAGTCGTTTGAAACGCATTAATATGCGTTCAATTTAATTTAATCGGCGATAAACTGTTATAACTTAAAGCTTGTTACAATTTAAAGCTCATGCGAATTATTTAACAGTTAAACTGCTGCTCAGTGATTTCTTCTCTATGTTGTCATGTTGCTGCGCTTCTTATTTAATTCTGTTTTAAACACATACGTCAAATTAACTGCCATTCCAGATTGCATATGTTTAGTTATAGGCTTGTTTTATTTTTGTTGCAATAGGGATCATTTAACAATCGCCGAACTTATTAATGTTGTGAAAGCTTACTATAAATAAAATGCACGACTGGATCGCACGAACTTGCTCTTATGTAAAAGTACTTTGGAATTTTAAATACATTTTATAAATAAAAATGTTCAAATGCATGAAATTGCCGTCTGATCTTCGGAAAAGTATGAATTTACACAAATAAAGTTCAAAAATAGTTTTATTAAAGTAATTTTTTATATAACAAATTTCTTTCAAATTTTTCTAGAACAAAATTTGGGATACCAATTTTAAGTGCTTAGTAATATAGATTTTAAGAAATAATTTCAAAAAATAATCGTTCACACGTTTTCAAGATATTGATTTTTCAAAAAATAAATTGGATTTTTTTTTTTTTCAAAAAACAAAAAAAAAATATTTCTTCGAATATTTTTACATATATTATTATTTTAATCTTAAGGAGCTCCTGGTGAAAATTTTTAGTTAAAATCGTTAGAGCCGTTGATAAGAAGTTCGAAAATCAAAAAACCGTTCTATGACAGGTACCGTTAATAACATTTCCCACCAAAATTTTTTCTTACCAATATGTAGTTCATGTCTATAATATCACACCTAATTTTTTTATCAAAATCGTTAGAGCCGTTTTCGATATAAATAAGATTATGCATTACGGGTGTATGGGGGGTACGTTAGTTTTAGAGCTAAAAAAAAAATTCAATTTCTCCTCTAGGGAATCACCGAACATCCTTAAGTCCGAGTTTGAAGAAAATAGGTTTCACTTAAGCGGAGCTGGGATAAGTGAAAAAAAATTCTTAAGCGGATTTAAAAATTCCATTAAGCGGAGATTTAATGCTAGAAACAATATTGTTTTTATCTTTTGGACTTGCCTTGAAAGAAGTTAAATAAAACAACGATTAAATAACACAAAAATAAATTATTGAAAAACGAAAACTAGCAAATTTTTGTTCTGTTCGATTCAATTTTGTTTTTTCACTTAAGAGAGTTTTTTCTTCTGTTTTTCTATATGACCTGAATAGATTTGTAATTACCAACTATGTAATTTATTGGTAATTTATTTATTGAATTTAAAAATGATTTTTTTCTGAAATTAAAAGTCTAAAAAACATTAATTTGAAAATCAGATGACTATTTATTTCTTTAAAATTAGTAGAATAATTTATTTTAGTTTTTGTTGTGTCAAAAGGTTCACTACTATTATTTTGACTGCAGCTATATATAGTTTTTCGGAAATAATATGGTCAGAATCAAACGAACCTCAACGGGTGTATTAATTTTGTGTCTATAGCGATTTGGTAGTTTTTTTTTTGCTCAATGACCGTTTTTCGGGGTTTGTTCCAATATATTTATCAAGCGAAATGTTGCTTGCACTGAAGACCCACTTTTATTAATGAATTTAACCATTTGCCAATGTTGTTGAGCGCTTTAATTATTCATGTTAATTTGGCAAGACATACTAAATAAGCCAATTTGACAGAATGTAGACTTAATAATATGGCCGCAATCACCTGTTAAAAAACCTTAACAACTAAATTATGATGAATGGTAACTCTTTAAGCCTAATATATACAAAAAGCGTATTGAAATTGTGTAAATGCATTACCTAATAAGTTATGTTTCCTCCTTTTTCAGCAATAACTTTTGGCATCATTGAGTCTACGAAATGTTGAATTTGATCAGTTGTAATGGTACTCCATGCTTTTATTAAATGTTTCCTTGTTTCAATCAGAGATCTTTAAATTTCTTGAGAAATTTTGGATTTGACCAGATGCCAAACATTTTCAATAACATTCAAATCAAGACGCTGTGGTGGCCATTTTAATACTTTTTGGCCTACTTCTGATAAAAAAGTTTTAATTATTCGGGCCGTGTGTATGGCTGGATAATGTTGTTGAAGAATAAAGTCACTTCCGATTAATATTGACACCAGTGCAACATCATTTAGAATTTCCAAATAATGTGATTTAGTCATAGGATTGGAGCACCTCACAATTTGCCCCATTCCACCAAATGATATACATCTCCAGATCATAATTTTCCTTTCTTTGGAATGCCTCGTGGTTATTTGGCTTTGGTTTTTTGATCGGCGTTATATCTACTATAATTTCCATCCAAAAAAAAATCACTTCTCCAAAAAGTCGGTTGTTTATTTATAAGCTCCCTATCAAACTTAGGTAAGCATCAGGATCTTATTTTTCTGTGATATGTAGGGCTTTTTTTGGTAAGACGTATAGGCTTGAATTTGATTCCCATTTAACCTTCGTCGTAAAGTACTTTCACTAATGGAATTTTGACGATCATGATATTTTGAATTTTTTCACAAGGGTTACATTTAAAAAACAAAGCAATAATTAGGTTATCTTCCCTTTTCGTTGTAGCAATTTTTCTTCCCCTTCCGGCAATATTCTAAACACTTCCTCGAGTTTTTGGGTTTTTCTATTTTATAGCAAATCGACCTACGACTATGTACAGTTGTATTTATCCAAAAGTTATGTTGCCGAAATACACTTTTGAGAAACTCAGCAACAACAGCCAAGCGCTTCTTCGTGGGTTAGTTTGTTGGTTCTAGGCATTTGAACGACTTGTCTAGAGAGAAGATGAAACCTACCTGCAAAAAATAAAAAAGTCAATCATTTAACCTTGGATAGTCAATTGCAAAACTGCCGTTACACACTTAGCAGTTTATTGCACATTCAACTTGTTTAACAGATTAAAAAAAATCGCAAAATTTCATTTTGTTACAGCTAGGTTATGCTTGCAAGGAAATTCCGAAAAATTAGCACCATTTATTTTTTTGTTTTTGATTTTCTCAAAAACTATACTTTGGATATTGTTGTGTATTCAAATATTCAAAATATTTTTTTTTTTTGATTTAAAAAAAATCCAGTTTTTTTTCATAATTCAATATTTTAAAAACTCTTTTTTTTTAAAAACTTGACAGTTAAATGTTCTTTAATACAATCTACAAGATGTGAGAAAAAAAGTTTTATTTTATCTAAAAATACCGGTTCCAACCATACAAATGTTAAAAAATGGCTTCGGAAAATCGTATATTTCTCGATTAATTTTTACGATAAATAATTAAAATTGAAATTAAGATATTATTGACCGTACCTACCATTTTCCGAATTTTGAATTTCTCACTTTCCGCAAACGGATTTTTATGAAATTTTCTAAAAAGTTTGAAAGACATTGCATTTCAAAATGTTTTGGTTACACTTTTTGAATTTTTGAAAAGATTCATTTTTTTTTTTGAAAATTCCAAGTGTCAAAAACGGGTTAAACATTTTTTTTTTAAATTTAATTTTGATTCGTACTAATTTTTTTTTTTTTTATAATCGGCGCACACTCAAGGGGTTTGTATACCCTTAATATGCCAGAGACACAGTGTGAGCATTAAGAAAAAAGGGAAGGGTTAGAAAGGAGGTGTCGGTGTACATTGGTTTTGAATTCCTGAACATTGCAATGGCTGGGAAAGACAGAGCGTGGCAAAGAATTCCACATTCGCGTAGTACGGCTGAAGAACGAATCTCTGTACTTCACAGTACGGCCGAAGTTGGGCTCAAGGGTAAACTGATGGGCATTCCTAGAAATGCGAGTATTACGGTTAAATTGTTTAAGGGGAGGAATGCAGCTGGCTAGTCCGTTAAAATAACGGTAAAAAAAGGGTGAGGCAAGAAACATTACGACGATGTTCGACGTAAATGAGTCAATGATGTTATTGTCACCAATCATTTTGAAAGCTCTTCTTTGAATACTGTCAAAGAGACTTAAGTAAGTTACTGGAGCACCAGCCCATAGATGGGAGTTATACTCAAGTTTTGGACGTATATAGGTTTTATAGATTGTAGCCAGATCAGAAGGAGAGAAAAATTTCTTACACCGTCTCAGAAAACCCAAACATCTTGCGGCACGCATTTTCGATAAAAGAGCAAGATGCCAGACTTTATCAAATGCCTTTGAAATATCAAGTGCAATAATCTTACTTTCTCCGAAACAATGTAAAGATTTGTTCCACTTTTCGGTTAGATAAACCATCAAATCACCTGTGGACCTATTGGTACGAAAGCCATACTGCCGGTCATTAAGAAGCTTTCGTTCCTCAAGATATTTCTTAAGCTGATAATTAATCAGCGTTTCCATGACCTTAGAAAGAAGGGACGTTAGTGAGGGAGAAGAAGATTCGCCTTTTTTGGGAATTGGCTGAACAAATGCAGTTTTCAAACCACTCGGAACGAGCCCTGAAGAATAGGACAGATGGTAAAGCTTTCGCAGGGGTTTTGCTAGCGTGGAAGAACACCTCTTCAATTCGTAATAAAAATTTGTAATTGGCTTTCCAAAATGTTTACTTAAAAATGTTTTAAAAATTTTGTATAAAAAAGCTTATGTTTATTATTGTTGGTCTTGCATAAGCTTATTATTTGCTTGAGAACTCTGATGGCATCCTGTTTCGAGCTGCAACACTATTAAAGCAGATTTTTAGTAATTTTAAAAATTAATTTTATGGTTATGAACATTTTTCTCTAGTAACATTCAATTTTAAAATTAGTCTTTTACAAAAGAGGAAGTTGGTGCGATCCAGTCATGCAATTTTGTTTTTAAGCATTGCGTTGACGTCAGTAGTAACAAAAAACACGTTTTAAAAAGAAGAGGTTAAGACAGCTTGTGGAAAACCAGGCCGTATTGACTTACAACTCTCAAACATCCCAGTTTCCGTGTCTGTTTACCGGGAGGTTGTTATTATCCGTTTTTTTTTTAACTTTCGTAGTTTATTTTTTTTTAGTTTGAAATATTTTTTATTTTTTATTTAAATTAAAAATTCCCGTTAAAATCTACTCTTCATGTAACCTAACCTCGTTTCTAAACTTGCATCCTACCTAATGCATGTAAAAACAGTAGGTTAGGCTACATATCATATGTGTAGGTATTAAAAAAAAATTGTTAGCTCTTCCGATTTTTATAAAGTGGATAGTTATTTATTAAATTAAAGCTGTAGGTTAGGTACATTTCAAATTGTTTCCAAAATCTACTACAATATAGTAAACAAAACCTAGTCTACAAAAAAATCATAAAAGCCTTCCGTAAGCTTTTTCAATTTCTCTTACCACAATTTGTCCAAACAATCCGTATACTCAATTCGCATACAAGGACACACAGATAGAATTTTCTCTCGCTCATTTCCTATCGCATCATTTTTTCTCTTCATCTTAATTCCTCACACACACACAAACACATTGCCAAATTGATGGCTACGCCATAAACTACACAGGATTTATGACCAACACAAACAAGAATAATAAACATTCCGAAAGGATACCAACATAAAACACGGAAAGCGGCTGAGCACCAGGAGCAAATGGCCAACATAGATGAGGAAACTGAAAGAAACGCACACAGAAAAACACGACAAAGAAAAAGAACGAGATGTGCAAAGCAGGACGAAGACGGGTGGCAAAAACTTTCGTTCTGACAGCAACTTTTGTCCAACATAAATAAAAGTTTTATACCTACCAACTTTGCAAGTGGCACTAGAAAAAAAGGAAGAAATTCCATTGAATTAAATTCTTCCCATAAATATATCCTTAAATTTAGTTAAAAAGTGATTCAATTTATAACGAAAACAAGTACCGCAGAAATAACCGTGCTGTCCAATATTGATTTAAGGATATTTTCGCGAACGTATTCGGACTGAAGATTTTTTTCTTTTTTTTTTCACTTCGCTGGACTCGCTGGAATCCATTATTCTCTATTTCGTACAGACTGTGCATCCGGATTTTTCTCCCGAAGAAAAAAATTCCACAGGACAATATAATTCATAGTTAACATATTTTGAAAAAAAAAATGCTCCAGGAAAAAACCTTCGTTGGCCTGGCCCATCCCTTCCGATTGGGAATGGCTGGATAGTTTGAAGGTGCAATTCTGCACGGGAATTTTTTTCGTCCGCTAGTGCGTTTTTGAAAAATGAGTGTCCAATCCTTGAGATGTGTTTCGATTTGGCTTAACCAAAATTCAGTATTTTAGAGCTCCGGAAAACCCCGAAAAAAGTGCGAAGCATAAAAAAAAATATGGAAGGCGAAGGCGCTATACGAAGAAGGACAGCATCCTCAAAATGAGAGATGAAAAGTCATCACCTATAAATAAAATGTGATTGTGAATCGGCGCGCAGTGAATGTATGTGCGGATTCCATACGTGTAGACAAGAACAAGCTAAAGGACCAAATTATAGAGGCGAAGAAGGCAGGAGCCAGGCAGCAGTAGCAGCATTATGTCTAAATCAAACGCGGACTTTAGTGCATTCGACTTTAACGATAGCTCCGAGAACAGTTTAAATTCGCGCAGCATTTTCCTGAATCGCGGCGGGCTCGACTCGGTGACAAACAGTGGCGCCGGAGAGGGTGGCGGGAGTATCAATGGGGGTTGCTCCTCGTCGCAGGCAACCTCCGATATAGGTGGTGGCGGCGGCTGCGGCGGTGACGGTGACACAAACATAAATGGTAACAACGAGGGTAGTAACGCATTAGATGCAGTTTCGGGTGCGATAGGCAGCACAAGTAGTGGTGCGGGCACATCTGCAGCCGGAATTGGAACTAACGGTGGTAGCGGTATTGGTGGTGGTGGTGGGGCCAGTTGTAGTGATGTATTGGTGAATAATTTTAACGATGTTCGCAGTGGCAGTGCAAGTCTAAGTAATAATAGTGCGGCGACCACAGGTGGATTGGGGGGTGGTGGTGGCAGTGCTGGCGATGGTAGTGGTAATGGCAGTAACAGCAAAAAGTATCGCCATCAAAATTACAGTAAAAATATTTACATTGGCACAAAAAATGCTGAAAAATGGGAGTTAACCAGAACCAGGCTGGCCTTTAAGAATGACGTTGAATTCGTTGCATATCTCTTAAATTTGGCAGAAAATGACACCGAAAGGAGTTCAAGGTGAGTAGATAAGATATACATACATACAAACCTATTGTATTGTAAATTTAAGAATAGATGGGGGGTCGTAGGGTGAGTGATAAGTTTCATGAACTTGTTTTTTGGGAATATTTTTTTTTAAATAGATAAGGTACTTATGTACCTAAAGTATTTGTAAACTGAACCTTTGTAATAACTTTAACCTTGCAGTAAACTATTTTAGGAAGGTGTTTGCTATTAAAATTTAAACAAAACAGTCACTGCAAATTTATTCAATAGACAATTTAATTAAGCCTTAGGTAAACCGAAATTCCTTCACATTTTAAGCACGAAATTACTTCACTTTAAAAAAAAAAAAGTAACAGCAATTTAGAAATCCAATAATAATTTCCTAATATTATTTTTTATTTAATCTTAATAGGTATGTATATTAGTCTTCAATTTATAGCTACTAATTATTTTATAACTCTTACTTTAAATATAAAATAATTTATAACAAAATAATTTAAACCTCATCAAAAACTACGCTGACAAAACTAAAGCACATTTTTTAATTCATAAATAGAACAACCAAATAATGATCATCTAAGTACTCCTAATACTTAGTTGCTTAGACATTATTTTTAATAACTGCAGCACACCGATATGAGGCATTGGTTTCAATAAGGTTTTGAATTATTTCCATGGGGATGTTATTCCAGGCAATTTGCGTTTGTTCAAGGATGGATTCTAAGCTATTAGATAAAGAGTGGTTAAATTTTAAGGGCCGATGTTGATTTTGAATAAAACACAAATTATTTAGGAAATTATTGTCATTTGTTTTTATTTTGATAATATGGTATGGTTCAATTATGTATGGAACAACATATGGGCCAAATGGCCGCCGCGACCTCAACGGCACACCTCCATCTGATGGTCCAAATTTTCGATGACGCTGAGGCATAATTGAGGTTCTATGCCCTTAATGTGCCGAATTATCTCATCCTTTAGCTCTTGAATTGTTGCTGGCTTATCGACGTACACCTTTTCTTTCAAATAACCCCAAAGAAAGAAGTCCAACGGTACACATGATCACATGATCTTGGCGGCCAATTGGCATCGCCACAACGTGAGATAACACGGCCATTGAATTTGTAGCGCAAAAAAGCCATTGTTTCGTTAGCTGTGTGGCAAGTGGCACTGTCCTGTTAAAACCACATATCGTTCACATCCATATCTTCCAATTCGGGCCATAAAAAGTTCGTTATCTTCTCACGATAGCGAACACCATTCACAGTAACTGCCTGACCGGCCTCATTTTGGAAAAAAATACGGCCCGTTGATGCTGCCAGCCCATAAACCGCACCAAACAGTCAATCTTTGTGGGTGCATTTGTTTTTCGACAATCACTCTTAGATTATCATTCGCCCAAATGCGACAATTCTGCTTATTGACGAATCCACTGAGGTGAAAATGTGCCTCATCACTGAAGATGATTTTCTTCGAAAATTGATCATCCACTGTTGCCATTTCTTGCCACTATTCTGACCATTGAAATGGTCAAGAGGCTTTAGTGCTTGAGTCAATTGCATCTGTAAGCGTGTAAATGCAAGTCTTTATGCATAATGTTCATCAACGACGTTTTTTACGGTTTTTTTTTAAACAATTCTTCACAACACAGCTGTATATTTAGGATCTTTTTAATGTTGAAAGATCCACCGCAATGTCATATTTTTCTTACGATGAGGAAGCATGATATTCTAAAGAATCTCCCTGTACATGAAACGATTGATTATATTGTTTAACTTGTCCCGATTCTTTGGCTGGAAAAACATACCAACACAATTATATTTCCTCGACCATGAGAGAGAATCATTTTCCATTTTGCTGTATTCCAGTTCAAGTTTGGCTCGCGAACTCTAAACTCCCACGTCGGTTTTTCCGAGAAGTAAATGGTTTCGATTGCTCGACAAGATCGAAAGTCATTAACAACCGCTCTTCGCCAGAAGGTCCGGTTTGAGATCTCTAACTCTTTTTAATTTTGTATACTTGTTGACGATTTAAAGGGGTTTTTATTGGTAGGTCTGATGATTTTTTTTTTCCTTCGCGATGGGCTGGTTTGTCGGGGTTTCCCGGCATTATGAACCGTTTGAAAATTTCCTGAAATCATCGTATACGTATGGCTTATACCAAATTGCAACAAATGTAATTCATTTACCGTTAGTGAAATCACACTATTTTTTCGTTCAGTTGTGTTAACTCGACAAACACCAAATACTCTTCGTCGTTTGGTGTCGAATTTCGCTGAGCACGGGACTGTGAGAGATTTTCGTCATGCCGTTTATCAACACCCAAGACGTTCCAATCAACTGGTTGAAGCAGTAAGAGAGAGCGCTGCCGAGAACTAACGTGTGTCTTATCGTCACCGCCTTCAGCATTTTGGCATTTTTGTTTCGGTATTGAATCCGCAATCTTATCGTAAATTTTTATTTTTATTACTGTTTCATTCATAAGAAAATAATAGTTAAATATTTTGCTTATAACACATTTTCTGGAAAAAATTATCAGACTTTGAAAATGGATATCTGACGATTCTACCCAGGTTTTAACTTTATTTAAACACATTTATAAAGTTTATTGGCAAGAGTACGATAACTTAGGCACCAAGAAATTATAACAGTTTTTTGTAGAACAGTTCAATACAAGCATTTTTTACTATGGAAGGGGGGGTCTATCTCCCCCCGTTTGGGCAGGAGGTTCAATTTTATAAAAAAAGGCACTAAAATGGAAACAAAAATATTAAAAAATAACGGTAATACTTACAATTAAGTATTATAGCTTTTTTTAAAGCCAATGCTCTGTTCTATTAGGTAGTTCTTAAATCAAGTGAAATCTATGCACAGTTTTTGAAAAAAACTAGTTTTAAACTCAAAAAAAAAAGTTTAAACCTTAATTTTTCAAAACTGCAAAGTTATATATTATTATTTTTCCTAAAATTCGTTCCTCTAATTTATTCTTATTCAAAAACTGGAAACTAGATGATTTTATGTTGTCTAGTTTTTGAGAAAATTGAAAATAACTAAAACTACTTTTTTATGAGATATTTGCTTTTTTGCTTGCTTACGCATTACGGCGCATAAACAGTGAGATATGTATGGGGGGCATCCTGCCCCCCTGCAATCCCCCTGCTTGGGCACACTATAGGATTTGGGGTAAGTGCGAAATTGGGTGTATGCAAGGTTTCTTTTGCATTTACAGAATCTGGATTTAAAGAAACTTTAAATTTACCCTATGGCCTATATCCGATGTGTACTAAATATATGTATATGTACGTAGACCCAAAGTTGCACATTTAAAATGTTCAGACATGAAAATTTAATACATTATGAAAAATTCACATTACCTAGGTACTACTGTACGAATGCAGCAAATTTATATAATTCCTTAATTAATATGTATATGTTTATTGTTTGTGTCTAACATTTGTAATGCTAATGTGGTTATTGCTTACCAAGGTCATTCGTTATTCAACCTTTGTAAGAGCGAAGTATTTTTTTCTTTGAATAAAGAATGGCGACTAAGCATCCATTATTTCATCCTAAATTAAATAACTTTTCAATATTTCAAAAAAAAATATTTCAAAAGCATCGCGTTCTTACAAGAAATTGGTCTAATTCCAACTAAAACGTCAACTCCCCCAATGTGTTGCAACTTACCGATAAAGGTAGAAAAATATAAAAATTTCAAGTTTAGTTTAAAACTCTTAAGTTTGAAGCTATTGGTGTAGACGGAATCCTTCTTCGACTTTTTAAGTTAATTTTTCCATATGTTAGTAACCCACTTACGCATCTCTATAATCACTGCATTGTTTCTTCAACGTTTCCAACTTTGTGGAAAGCAGCTAGGATTACACCTGTACCTAAAAAGTCAGTACCCATAGAACCGTCCGACTATCGTCCGATAAGCATCTTACCTTGCTTATCAAAGGTCTTGGAGAAGATTCTAGCGAAGCAAATAATAGAACATCTTAACACAAAAAGTCTGCTATCTCTATGTAGTTTTACACCTACTGATACACGACTACGCTTGGTTAAAACGCTTCTTGTGCCGATTATTTCATTTTCTGAACTTGTTTATCCTAAACTGGATTCTATGTCCGAGCACAAGCTGAATGTGGCATTTAATGATATGACAAGGTATGTATATGTATACGGTCTACGTAGATACGACCACATATCTCCCTATAGTACCAAAATTCTAAATTGCACACTATCCAAATATAGAAATTATCGAAACTGTATATTCTTGCATAAAGTGATTCACACAAAAACGCCTCTGTATCTTTACGAAAGAATTAGCTTGTGCCATTCTTCTAGAACAGGTAATATATTAACACCGTCTTTTAAGTACCTTAACTCCTCACGGTTGTTCTTTGTTAATAGCATTCGCCTATGGAATTCTCTGCCAATAAGAATTAAACAAATCAGGGAAATTGCAAACTTCAAAACTGAAGCATTTAAACACTTTTCAAATGTGCATTTATAGATTTAAAATTTTTAAAGAAGAAGGTGAAGAATTAAAGAAGAATAGGTAGAATTTTGTTGCAGAATTTTGTTCTATAATAAATAGATATATATATTAAATAAAAAAAAAAATGTTTAAAAAATGTTATTAATTTTGAATAACTTTATTTAATTTTATTTTAATTTGTATTTGTAAGCTTAAATTTTAATCTAACCACTCTGTAAAAAATACTATAAAAGACTTATGGCCAATTTCATAAACAAACACTAAAAGCACTTTTATCAAAAATCCTTTTAAATTTTATCAGACTCTTAAATATTTTTAGTTTCACCAATCTATAAAAGGGAAATTTTAGGGAAATTTTTGTTAAAATTGAGTTCTCTTCACATCCCTGGAAAAAGGAATTTGGTTCTTTCTTTCTAACAAGCGCAATGTATGAGAACAAATGAGAAAGCGTTATGTGTTGAAACAAATGCCAAGAAATGCAAAAAAAATGTAAACAAAAATATTTGGAAAGATCCTGTGGGATAAAATCGTAATAAGCACTTAATTTATTTTTTTTTGCACTGATGCATTTGTTTCGGTTCCAAATGACGACTAAACAAATTCAACAAACAGATTCACGATTCACAAATGCTTTGGAAAGTCGTAACCTATTTCGAAGTCAGTCGGAGAATGGATTCCTTTTCCTATTCTTGTGAACCCGAAATACTCTTGCTCGGCGTATAACTTATGTGTGGCACTTTAGCATTGGATGAAGAATTTTCAATATCTTATTCGAAATAAAAAACATATTTTAATTATTTAAAAACCTATCCACTTTGTATTTTCAAAAATTAAAAACTAAAATGTTGCAAAACAATAATTTCAGCTGCTACCTATATCCAATTGTTGTGATCTACATCTGATGACATTTCAATGACACTTTTAAAATTTAATGAACCAAAAATGGGCATTTAGTTTATAAGGGTGTTTAAAAGCTTGTTTAATTTAACAGCGCTTGGTGAAACCAAAACATCTCATATTAAGGTTTAGAAGCCTGTTAAATTTTTAAAAGTCCTTCGTGAAATTGGCCATTAGTCTTACTGTATTATCCAATAAAAATTTAATGGAATTGAATTGAACTGAATTGAATTGAGTTGGATGTGGCGGTGCTCCGAAAAAAGCTCTAAAAGAAGGTAACAAAAATTGTAAGAATACAATAAACCCATCTATCGGCACCTTTTTCCATGGGCATCAATATTGGCTAGCGATTCGGGAAGTGCTTGCTATAATTATCTCTTTTGTGATCAAAATGCCTGTAAACATGGTTTTAATACGTTGAACATTGGAAAATTGACTTAACTATTTTTAATTAACACCTGACTTACACACAAACTGACTGACTGAGACGCGGAATGCCATGCAATTCTACCTCCTCGTGGTGCATTCTTGGTAACGCTAAATGATTTGCTGTACTTTACTTAAAAATGAACCACATTAACATTAATGCTCAAAATGAAATCACCGTAGGTAAATATATCAAAAATCAAAAATTTCATAAAAAGTAGTTTTAGTAATTTTCAATTTTCTCAAAAACTAAAAGGCCTGGCTTTCTGGCTTTCAAAACCGGTATAGTACTATATTGTAAGTGTTGCCGTTGTTTTTTAATTTTTTTTTTTTCAATTATGAGTTATGAGTATCAATTGATAATTTTTACCCCATTATACTGATCAAAAAACTATTGTAAATGGTCGTTTAAGCGTTTGACGTTTCTTATTTGCATTTGATTTTGTTGGAGTAGAGTTTTTAGCAACAGAAATAAATTGAATGATCGTTAGAGTTAATGAAAGAAAATCTAAAAACAGCGAAGGGTATCTATTCAAAAACTTAGACGGTATCACTATAGAACTTAACTTAACTTCCATACATAATTTTCGTCCAAATTCATTGCGTTTAGCAACTCCTATTGTTGGCTTGCTCTATTACACTTTGTGAAGAAAATAGGAAATTTGACAGGTTGCAAGATTTTTGATATCCGTAATAGCAACTTTATCAATAGAACTATTCACAATAGATCTTAAATCTAATAGAGTTCTCAGTTCATTAAAGTTGATTAAAGACGAAAGAAGATTAATTTTGAAAGCACCTATAAAGTGCTAATGGTGTTTCATTTTTTCTTATAAAGTGGAAGTGAGAGAAGGAATGTTTCATTTGTGCCAAACGATGAAAAATCATGGAGATACCTTAGCACGATATGGATAAAGGCCAGTTTAAATTATAAAACAATTGATACAATGAAGATTTGATAAAATTAATTTCTAATCTACTAGATTAACGAAATAAATTTCTATGGTAAATCTTCGAGATTTGAAAAAAATTTATGGTAAATCCACCTAAATCAAGGATTACCACTTGGTGGAAAACGTAATATAAAATTGCAGAGTAATTTTTTATTTCGGCATTCTCGCAGTGAATAAGCAACGATCACCATAAAACCGATTCATGAATTTGATTGATACATATCAAATATTATCAAACCTCTTGTTGAAATTTGATAACCATAATAAGGCTGTATTGTCAGACAAATTAATATTTTTTTGATCGTATTTACCTGCAAATTCAGTCCGGTCGCTCATTCACTTTTTATATGCCACAGGATAGACTTCTACACGAGCGATACCCTCTCTGCTATTTCAAGCAGAGGCGATGTGAACTTCCCACCGAGATCGTGTCGTTTAGACATTTTCTGGTGGGGTTAATTCAGTTCATGCCGTGTCGCTTAAATTTAACGCAATTCTATCAGCCTGAGTAATCGAAAATAAGACCTTTTGGATTCGCGTCACCCAGCGATAACGTTCTGGTTATTTTGAAGATGTCATATTCCAAAATGTTCGATGACACACACAAAACTTATTTTATTCAATTTTAAAATCTACCCGTCATTATTGGAAAAGCTTTCATACGTCATATTTTGTCGTCATATAAATATTGATGGATTTACATGTACATATTTGCATCAAATCAAATTTTGATTTCTGCAAAAAAAAGGGTTGCCAAATACAGAATTCATATTTGTTAGATAGAGAGAAAAAGAGCGAAATGCACAAGAACTTCATTTCTGCTTTATAGGAAATTCGAGAAATGCAGAAGTCATCTTTTTTATAGCAGCTTCGTCTGCATTTTGTAAATTTGCGATATTTTCACATTTTTCTTTAATTTTTGTTGACGAACGCATGATATGAAAAAACATTAAATTATTAAATCCAAATGGAAGAAAATGGAGGTAAGTTAAATTTTCATTGCATAGTTTCGTATTATCAGGCCAACAAGTATTAGCAGTTTATAGGAAGTAAAAAAGAGTAACCACCTGTGTATTCTCTCCCACTTTCGGGTTTCGACATATGTGCATCTGCCTCTCTCTACTTTTCTGCATTTTGTAGATGCAGAAACATGTAAATCCACTTTATGTCTATCACACCTACTCGTACATTGTATATCTCACTTGTGGATCTTATTTATATTATATTATATTATATTTATATAGTCTGTACATACATATGTGTATACGGATATGATAATATTTTATTTAATAATAAACGATTTCGGTAATTTATATTCTACATCCCCAGATTATTGTTTGCCAAAAGATTTATTAAAAACGTTAAAAGGAAAATGTCCGAAAGGAACAAAAAAAAAAGTATACATCGCTTCAATAGGTGCGTTTTATTATTCACAAATCTATCTGGATCCGGATCTTCCCTTGAAAATAAAACGATACGGATCTTAGTGACAGCAGTGTTATAAGTCCGTCTCTTTTCATCCTTGGGTTTGTAAATTTTCAATTATTTCTTGTCTTTTTTCTTTACACTATAGCTTACACTACCATAAAAAGCCATCTACTCGCCAGTGTAATAACTGATTTTTGGATCTTTGAAATAGATCCCGATAGAAAACAGGATCCCAATTTGTTTTTGTAATACATGTTAAAACTTAATCCAGATCCGGATCCAGATAGATTTGTGTATAATAAAACGCACCTAATGTTAGTTAAGCTTTAGCCGACCTTAAGCAAATTCCAGCTAAATTTCCTTGTGCTCAACCAATATGATGGAAAAGTAGTTCTGGAATTTCTATTTTTGTTTGTTTTTGGTATTTTCTTGGCAATATGTTTCCCTCATTTCAAAGATATCCATATGCAGAAATAATTCTTTTTTTTTCAAATTTGTTAAATAACATTTGTTATATTTAGAAGAATTGTGTATCAACTTTAGGCAAAAATAACAGTTTTTTGAGTTTTTTTTCTAATAGTCGAAGATATTCTTAAAAATAGGTGTAATTTTAACTAACACAGCCATTAAAAGTGAATAAAACGCTTATGCTCAGTTTTATATTCACCTACTATTTTTTTTCTCCCAAGTTAGTGGTCATGATACATTCAATAGCATTTGATGTAAAAATCAATTAAATTAAGCGCCTTCTAAGCTCTCAACATCTGAACAATTTAAATTCACTTTAAGTTCACGTGACCTGTTCACTTTTAATTTTTTTGTTGTTTGCATACGACCAAAATTAGATTCGAGGGTGAACTGATGCACATTCGTAGCGAAACGGGTATCACAGGTATCTAAACTTATTGAAGTGAGGAAAGGTAACTGGCTACTTCGAGTAAACATTAGGTTTGTTCGTTGAGCCCTGAAGTCACCCTGGGGTCGCCCTAAATCGTTTTTTGAAAAACCTGAAGTCACCCTGGTGAGCGAATTCTGTGTTTTTTTTAGACCTGGGGTCGCCCTGAACTCGCCATGAAGTAGATTTATGAAGGTATTTTGCTGGGGCGAGTTCAGGTAACGATCAAACTGTCAAAAGTCATATGAGATTTCATATGTTGTCGTTTGGCGATTCGCATGTTGCATGCTATTGTTTGTATTTGCAATTAAATGTTTGTTGTACTCATCGGATGAAACATTCAGCAACAACGCGAAATTGTTTTCGTTCATTTTTGAAACTAAATTATAACAAATTTAAAGTTTTATCAGATCACAAAATGATTTTGTCTTGCTTTTAGCTGTCAACAAAACAGTTGAAAGCCCTTGGGTGTTTTTTGAAAACCGAAAACCCCAGTTTTTGTTGACAACTCTGAGGGTTGTCAAGAAAACCTGGGTCAACCCTGGGTAAAGTTCAACGAACGAATCTATTGTTTGTGAAAAAAGCGATAAAACAAGGAAGTACATGAAACATTCCGGTGGTGTTCAAGAGATGGGAATGATTCAATGATAGGGTTCTGTTTCCTTTCAGTTTTTACGCTCTGTTTTGGATTTTTTCAAATAAATGGAGAGAAGTTTTGGGCTGCACCTGTTGAAGAATGTGAGTGATACTCGAGTTTTGCACGTATAAACGCCTTATAAGTTGTTGCCAAAGAATTTCTTACACCGATATAGAAATCCTATATAAGCTTTAAGCAGGGTTTTAACGCTCTTGAGAATATGATCATTCCAGCGAAGATTGTCGTTCACACATATACCGGGTAATGAGAGCTTTTTGGCTTTTTCGATATAAGTGCCATTCAAGGACAATGGCTTAGGGGGTACATTTGGCTGAAGATCAGACTAGAAACCTTTCAATACCTTTTCAATGATCCAGAAGATAATTTGTTATCCGAAGAATGAGGGTTTCATTGGTACCAAACGCACGAAATTTCGATAAAAGAGCCTAGTGATCTGGAAGGAAATTGGGGAAATATACTTCTACCATTTAATAATTTACGTTCTCAAGTAAAGGAAGGGCAATGTTGCTGTCTGGCAACGTAGAACTAACAGAAAAATGAGCTGCGAGTAAATTTGCCTTATCTAAAGAGTTAGTTATCGGGTTGGCGTTGTAGATGCGCGCTGGAACCTTACCTAAGATAAAGTTGATTTTTGTACGTAATTGACACATTACCAGAAATTTAATCTGCTTGTTTAAAAGCGAGATATAGTTTTTCTTTTCAATTTTTAAATGGTTAAATTGTGAAATCGCATTTATTTTTCAAATTAGAAAACATTATACAAAACTAATTACAAATAAGTACATATTTTAAGAGTCTAAAAACAAAAAAATGTTAAAGGTCTTCAAATGTATATTAAAGTCTGCAAAAAATAAAAGCATTCATTTGAATTGAAAGGCTGCCAAGGAATGGAGGCACTACCGACTTCGAAAATATAAGAAAATGTTGCGAGGAATGACGAAATTTCAATTTTCATTTTATTTTCTTCAATATTTTGAGTTTCTGAAAAATAAGACGCTTTTCAAAGATTCCTTTCTTATAGCAACATAAACTATATTGTTACTTTAAGCCAATGAAATCAATTAACGGAGTAATTTCATACAAAATTCAACTGTGATATTTTAGGATTTCATTTCCAAATAAATGCATTATTTTACAGGACTTTCTAAATCCATCAACTTATTTTAAATTCTCATGAAATATTTCATTTAAACAATTTTTCACTAACCATTATTTATTTATATTTCTAGTCTTCCGTCAATATCATCCACTACGAAAAATTTTCCAAATTTCAAATTGGAATCGAATCTTACGGTCAAGGATTTCAGCAATAGTCAAACAGAAAATTGCAATGATCCTCTACCGCTGACAAAGCCTGCTCCTAAACTAAAAAAGCGAGTTCAATTTCATGATCCACTTAACGGTTTTTCAAAGACGAAAGATTTTCCAAATTTTTCAATGAAAGTTCCAAAACACGATGCACAAGACAAGGCAATCAGTAGTAGTTTAGATAATGACGTTGTTCCCGAAGTCTTGGATTGCAGAATTGCTGAAAAGATTAAGAGTGAATTAGCTGAAAAATCTGCAAACATTCAACCTGACGCCTTCAAGGGAGCTCTATGTTTGAAAAAATCCACCGCAGAAACCTACCAGATATTCAATCACAGTGATGCAGAGGACGACGATGATTTTGATGATGAAGAGGACAATGACGAAGAAGATGCTGGGACTCTTAATCCTGCTGATAAGAACTTTCGAATACGAGATCGATCAAAAATCAAAAAGCCTCCAAAAATATCGTTGTTTAACGGAAAAATTAAACAGGAGCAACAACCTCAGCCTCCAAATGATCCGGAACTTCAAAGTGACGACGACTTTGATGATGACGGAGATGATGCTGATGATGGAGATGAAGGAATGCTGGCGACTGAAATTAAAAATGAGCAAAACTTCATCGAGGAGGACGACGAGCACAATGAGAATAACGGTGGATACGGAACGCGCTCGTGTCGAGAGTGTACGGTAATGCATGATTACGAACACTGCCCCTTGCGGAATTCAGTTTGCTACATCAAGGATAGCGTTGATTTGTCCACATGGATTGAGAGAAAGAATATGGAGGCGTTAGAAAAACTGAAAACTGACTCCCAAAGACTTGGTGATGGTGCCGACGCCAACGAATTGGATGAGGACAACTGTTCACAGACGTCAGATGACTTAAGAAGATTGACTGTGACTTTTGCTGAAGCTTCAATACCTAATGAATTTGAACTTCGAAACATCGATGCGAACACTTTTGGAGTTTTCGCAAAATCTGATATTCCTCTCTTGACTAAACTCGGTCCTATCATAGGAAAACCAGTCCAAGTCAACGACATACCCGATGATAGCAATATGAAAACTATCTTTGAGATATGTGAAGGTGATCGCAAGTCAGACCTGATTTCTTGCGATGACCCTAATACTTCAAATTGGCTACGGTTCATTCGGCCAGCCTTGTCTTATGAAGAACGGACCGCGAATTTGGTCTCCTTGGATCGTCAGGCTTATCTAGTAACGTGTTCGGAATTGAAAGCCGGCTTCGAATTGCTTTACTGGAGTGACGATTGCAACACAATGTGGCGAAAGAAACACACCGAAAAGACAAGTAAGTTTCTCTTTCTATTTAGTTGAAGTATTATTTTGGTATTCAATGGTTATTTTCCATTTCAGACTGTGGTGGTTGTAATCTCAAGTTTGAACATCCTCTTTTTTATCGGACGCATTGTTCGGTTTTTCATGATCCTTCGTTTAGTCTGACGATTCGAAAATACCACTGTAAGGTTTGCGGTGAGGCGGTATTGGGTAAGGATAACATAATGAAACACGCGGCAGAGATGCATGAAGGTAAAGGGGCCTATCAGTGCCAATTTTGTAATAAATTCTTCTTGCGTCTCAATTATTTGGAGATGCATCGCACCTATGGCTGCAGTGCGAATCCGCAACGTGCTAGACCGCTGTGCGATTTCTGTGGGAGAAAATTCTGTCAACCGCAGAAACTTAAAGTGCACATTAAACGAATGCATAGCGGTAAGTAGATACTGAGAAAATTTGCGTGTGTCTGTCTTTGTGTGAAAGAGGCCATTTTTATTTTTGTTTTCAGCATTAAACATTTCAAGTCATCTCCATTGAATGTTTTTATTTATATTTGTGATTTTCTTTTCCATTTTTCTTTTAGTTCAAGCTTTCATTTTGTTATCTACTGGGGTTACCTTTTTCTTGATCGTTTAAAGTGAAATTTAATGTACATATGTAGGTATACGTTAATTTCTTAACCATGGGTGCCGAAGAAAACATTTGGCAAATAATTCAGAGGCTTGAGTGTCATTCGGTCCACACATCCTAGTTATTTTAACCGTTTGAAACTGTAATTTTTAACCAACCATACATATCAATTTAGTTGATATGTATGTATATACCTTTGAAAATCTGACGAAACCTACTTAGATAATTGTTATGAATCATTTTGTACCAAACGATTGAATGGTTCGTAAACATAACTCACGAGCCAGCTGCGGAATTATACATACTATATACATATGTACAATGGTTGAAACCAAATTAAAAGTTTAAAATGTTTGGAATCTTGTGTGTCCACGACATGATCGCGCGATTTTCGCCAGCATCTCACAAATTTTATAGTCCTCTTTCAGATACAAATTTTTTCCACTGATTGTTAAATCTGAAGCAAGTCGAATTTAGTAGCGGATTTGATTTTTGGTAATTATAAATAAATTTGGTGGCGCAACAGCTCGGAGTGAACCAGGATCTAGTGACTTACAACTCTCAACCATTCCTGTGTGCGTGTTACCAGGAACGGAGGGGACCTACAATTTTCTGCCGATTCCGAACGGCTAATGAGCAGCACTTTCCATGACAAGAGATACTCTTGGAGAATTTATCAATTCCTCGCAAGTGGCAGTACACCCCTGAAACAAACTTTTTTGCAGCGACTGAGAATCGAACTCGAGACCTTCCGCATGATAGTCCAACGCACTAACCATTATACCAAGGTGTACTACGATTTTTGGTAATACCTTTGTATATAAAACTAATAGTATTCTCATCTCTCATGTAGACGAACGATTGGGGCGAAATCTAAGCATAGCGATAGTACTTGTTAATATGTCTCTGCTTAATTCAATAATAAAATATTCTCTTTTTTACTACTTGCTTTGTATCTTATCCTATTCCCCACTGTAAAATCGTGCGCTAATTTCCGCATTGGTAACACAAATTCACGCGCCATGATAATACTATAGGTTATATTATACAAAAGTAATACTTAGATTTTAGTTCAAAAGAGCTTATAGGGACATTCATGTTACCCTCAAACTGTTGGAGAAATTAACCCTCCCAGGCGTAAAATTAAAAAACAATTAAAATTTGTGTAGTTCCCAAAATTGAGCGCTTTGCGGTTCTTGCAATGGGAGATGTTGTCATTCTTTAATAAACGCGTACACTTTGTCCCGAGTTAATCGCTTTGAATAATTATTTGACAGTGACTGTCGCACTCATTACGTTGGTCGTTTTACTAAAAAGCTATTCAATTATCGTTCATCGTAAATGTTATGTAAATATGACTTTAATGAGTGATCACTTCAATCATGTCGTTTAGCAATTACACGGTTACTAATAGACTCACTAAAAATAGGATCATCAAGTAAGATGTCTCATTTAAAATTTTTCGCCATTTTTGAACTGTCTGCTACATTGAAATTTTAACTTGACGACAACGTTGAATTTTCACTGTAAGCCCACCCTTAAACCAATTGCCAAACTGTCAATGTCAAAACATTTAGTTAAAGGAACATTCTCATCATGGTGAATTTGACGAACAAATAACGTTTTCAAATAATTAATATTTGTTAAAAAAATACGTTAGAGGAGCTCAGAGCCAAAATTGAACGAAAGATAATGACGGTTTTGATCGAAATTTGCGGTCGAGTCATCGAAAATTGGATTCAGCGAATCGACCTATTGAAAATCAACTAATTGAAATGCAAATACAAATATTTTCTTATATTTTTAATTTTATAATTTTAATTTATTATAATTTGACATGATTTCAAAGATTTTTCAACACATAACAGCTTGAGCCCATACAATGATTTCTGTTAGTTTATTTTTTTTTTTCAAAATTTTTCATCAACAAAATTGAAATTATTTTAACCTACCATTACATATACATTGCCAACAAATCCATTTCATTTTTCATTAAAAATCACCAAAAAGCAATTTATTTCTTCATAATTTCATTTTAGATATGGCTGAAGTTTTACGAGATTTTCAGTGTAAATTATGTTCAAAACTTCTAGGATCGCGGGCGGCATTGCAGCGCCATTCTAAGGAGGTTCATAGCCGGAATTCAGCTGTAGTCAGTTGTCCAAGATGTCAAAAGCTATTCCAAAATCGAAGCAATTTGAAAATTCACATGCTTACTCATTCGGGTGTCAGACCGTTCAAGTATTAAAAACTTAAATTAGCCTTAATCGAACATTAATATTAAGTGAGATTTTTGTTTTCGTTTTTAAGGTGTGCGGAGACGGAGTGTACAGCAGCTTTTACAACAAAACAGTGTCTTCAATTTCATTACAAAAAAGTTCACAATTATAGCCAGGAACAGATGCCAAAGATAGAACGTAGTGTGGCTTATACATTTGATGCATACTCAGGGGGCATGAAAGTTGACTTTTTAGGTAAGAATTTTGTACATCATTTTAAACACAAACTATGATAATGATTGTACAACTGCTTATGAACACCGTTTTTATCAGACAACACGCCCAAAAAATTATCAAAATGGCGCCCGAAGCAAGTTCGTTTTTTTTAAATCTTTTTCTCAGATCGATATGCTCCTATAAGAGCATATTCAGTACGATAAGATAAAAGTAAGGCCCAGTAATGAGTTAACTTTGAGATAAACCAGAATTATCTTATACTACGTTTTCACCAAAAGATAATCTGAGATTTAAGGCAAGAGATTTATGTGGTCTTTTCACCGCACTGAAAGATTAATAAGAAGATTAACTTTGACAGCATCTATCAATGTGCTAATGTTGTTTCAGTTTTTCTTATAAATAGAAGCGAGAGAAAGAAAGTTTCATTTATGCCAAACGATGAAAAATCATCGAGATAACTTAGCACAGTATGGATGTTAGTTCAGTTCGAACTTTGACCGATCGATCCTATGAAGATTTAGTAGATTTATTTCTAAGATTTACGAAATAAATTTGTATGGTAAATCTTCGAGATTTAAAGAAGATTTATTCTAAATCCACTTAAATCCCGGATTTACTCTTGGTGAAAACGTAGTATTAGCAGATTAATCACTATCTCAGCAAATGTCAAACATATCTTGTCAGTTATTGGAGAGTTAATTCACTTCGTGTCAACTCAAATTTTTGAATCCACAGACAATTATATTTCAGAAGATAAATCATGTTAACCCCGCCTTTCTATTGCAAAACATTATCAATCTTCCCAAGGATATATATTTTCTTGATTTTTATTTTGATCGCATTCAATACGAATTTCATTTAATTTTGAAATAGTTGTGTCACAGCAATGGATATTAAGGTGTGTCCACACCAAAGACAGGAAACATTGTTTAAAAAACGTTTCTGAAATGTTTCCCATGTGTTTAAAAAACACATGGGAAACATTGCAGAAACATTTCAGAAATGTTTCTGATTTATTTTTGGGTGTGGACGCTTTGAGAAACATTTCTGAAATGTTTATTTGTTTCCCATTGTCTCCAGATTGAGTTGTGTGTAATTTTTTCTCTCGCCTGTGTTGCACTTTAAGCGCATGAATTTTTTTCAACTTCCATAAACATTTCACAAATGTTTCGTGAGCGTCCAGACCAAGGAAACATTTTTGAAACATTTCAGAAACATTTAAGAAACATTTCAGAAATGTTTCTCTGTTTCTGAAATGTTTTCTTAAATGTTTCTGAAATGTTTCAAAAATGTTTCTTTGGTCTGGACACACCGTTAGATAGCGAATGTTATTTGATTATTTAACTTCTGACTTGTTATGTCCATTGAGTTCTCCTACTTCCCGCATAATCACTTGTGGTTTCTAAAAATGTACTTCAATTCTGCTGACTTCTCTTCCACTATTCTGAATCATCTACCTACTTCTGATAGTCCAAATCATGCATGTGTAGGTTCCATTCCAAGCTGTGCCAAACTCGGCAGTTTGTTGATTTGACGCTTGAGCTACAACTTATATGATCGAGTGATCACCCGTCCACTGTGCGTAACCAAAGTTCGTCCTAATGCCATTTTGTCGCCTTGAGAAAAGAGACCAAGTGTTTAATCTCCATTTCCGAAAGTTCGTACCTATTGTTTGAAGCTGTGAAAACCTGTTGGAGCTCCTTGCTCATTCTATAGCCTGTTCTTCTATCACACACATTTGTGGTATCTTTTGATTCACATTCTTTCATTTAGGGCCGTACCAACAATCAAATTAAGAGACGGCTTTAATATTTGAGCGAACTGGACCATTTTTTAAAGAGCTCTATAAAGTTAACCATATATGTTATGAACTTAATATTCATGTGAACTCTAAATTATGAACCATTTATTGTTCGGAACCTAAAAAATTATATGCAGCATATATAGTCAGTTATAAAGAGTCCATTAAAAATTGCTTCATTTCGCTCAAATATTAAAGTCGTCTCTTAATTTGATTGTTGGTAAGGCCCTTAGTTACGCTTACCTCAACCTTTCGTCAAAATTTTTAAATGTTATTAATTTTTCCAGAACAAGCTCCTCGTCGACGTCGCAAGAGCCTTGAAGATCAAAACTCATTGCTTAGTTCGAGCATGTTGGATAGCAAAAGTGACACAGAATTCTCAGACGATCTGTTTGAGAATATTAAAAAATCAGGAAAATCCATAAAAGACCTGTGTCGAAATGAGACAAATTTGTCATTACTCTCTTCAAAAATAAACAATATATTCACCAAGGAAGTTGGAAGAAAACGAAAGAAAAAACAAAGACCACTAAGTCCCAAAGAAGACACAAATGGATTGAACGATGAAGATGAACACATGGAGTTGGTTCGTCGAAAACAAAATGCTCAGTTAAGTTTGGTGGAAACTTTTCTTTCGAAGACTGCTCAAAGAATATCAGAACAACAACAGGCATCTGCAGCAGCAGTAGCTGCAATTGTCGAAGGTACTGATGTTGCCGATAAGCTACATAATATGGCAACTGGAAATTCTGATGTTCCTGGAGATCATGAGAATAGCTTTAGACACCAGGACCACATGACAAATGCTCCGCAAACGCCTACCTATAAGCACTCGCCTACACATACTATGATGCAGCGTCAAAATCTAGTCGTTAGTAAGGGAAGTAAAAAGTGGATCAGCAATGACGATCGGCATATGTCGAGGGATTGCCCGTCGACTAGCGGTGTTAATGTAGCAGGTGCTTTTGTCTCAGGGAACCAAGGGAACAACATTGCTATTGGCGTTCCTCCAGGTGGTGTCGATGATCCAAGTAAGCTGTTGCCTAATAGAGATTTCTTAGCCCGCTTGATGGGTTCTTCGACTTCTGACCATCATAATCATCCCATTACGCACGAAGAAGATGAGAATTCATCATTTTTGGACGTTGTTGATTCCAACAATCCGGGTGCAGTGAATTCTGGTCAGATGAACCAATTCCATCACAATGGGGTTGGATCAGAAGCGTCACATCATCAACAACAAATGCAGCATATGAATTCAATTGCACACTCACAATCCTTTATGAACTCATTCTACAACAATTCCAGTGCAAGACTGACAAGCGGAGGTGGAGGAGCACCTTCTTCAGCAAGTATGCTCGTAGAAGCGGCCCTCAACTCTGTTGGAAGTATAATGGACAATGATAGCGGCGAAATGAAGGTAATCTATCCTTTTATTAATTTTGTAAATTTGTAAATATTTTAAACTCCATTTCAGTCTCAAGTCAACCCAAACCTCGATAACGGCAATCAGATGAACTCCCAAATTGAAGTTGAATCGGATCGCTTTGGTGGAGGGAATATGTCCAACATGGACAATTTAGAAAACGAGATTAAATTAATGAAGAATCTAAATAATTTTCCCATGCAAATTCCACCATTGCCGATGTATCCGGCCAGTGGGAATTCATTGAACTCGTGCAACATCTCTCCAGACACATCCACACCAACTGATCCACAAAGTAATCAAAACAACAATGACATCGATGTAGATGCTGGTTCGACTCCTCGTGGACAGCATATGGGTGGTACAGGTGGAGGAGACTCGGAGAGTTTCTCAAACCATCATCAAACACCTCCTTCTCCTCAAGCTATATCACCCGGACGGGACTACTCTATATTTGGCTCCAATGATAATGCAGGTAATGGTGGTGGACCAAGTATATCAGCATCTTCACCTCTCCCCTCAATGCAACAACGACGAAATGCTTCAAGTGTCGGTGCAAGTGGAGGCTCTGCGTATACCGACCATGAGCTTATCTCTCCAGCATCCTCGCCATCGATTCCGAGATATAATTTCAGTGGAAATGATATTTGTCGAAAAAGAGACGAGGATATTGAAAGACCGCACAATATGTCAGGACATAATCAACTATCCAGTGACGACGAGAACAGCATTCTTCCTCAAAATAGGTAAGTTTTTAACCATTTCAAACAACTTTTATTTTGCATTTTATGATTTGATTTTTTTCCAGCGGTCAAGATATGCGCATGAAATTCACGCAATCTCAAATGGATCTGGTATATTCAAAATACGAGAGTATGGCTAGTGCGGCAAACCTCAAGTATAGCAACAACCAAGACCTGGAAGTTCCATCAGACTATCGAAATACTTCTAGCAATGATCTCTCTGATCTGCAAGGGCTCGACATGACATCTCGATCGAATGTAGGCTCAAACTATCATCACAACTTTCAGTTGCCTCCTGGTGGTTCAAATCTTGGACTTGGAAGATATCACCACCACATATATGATATCCTTTCCGAACGAGAACAACAACAGCAGCAACAGCAACAACAACAGCATCATCACCAACAACAGCAAGATGAGCACTCAAGCCAGTTGTCCATGCAGCAGCACCAATCCATGCACAATCATAATTTACTACCTGAGCAGCTTAGCGATCAGGACCACGATCAAACCACCTCTGTTGATCTCAGTCGAACAGCAAATTACGTTGTGTCTTCTCCGCCGCAAATTCCATACAATCATCCCCACCATGATGTCCTTCGGATGGTATCGTTAGACCTCACACCGAACGGAAATATGGGCGTAGGCAACAATCGATCTTTCCTGCCATCACAAATCCAACACAATAACCGCGACAGCATCGACCACCATCGACTTCTGTCAACAGCGGAACAACATCGCCTTCTCGCAGCATCCAATGCAGATCAGCATCGTTTGCTCGTTGACCCTACCGCACACTTGTTGATGGAGCAAAATAATCGACTTCTTAGTTCGGATCAATCGAGATTGCTCGGTGAGTCTGCAGCAGCACAGAACAGACACATGGTATCGGCCCGAGGCTTTGGAGCCTACCACCAAGTAGCTTCAGGTAACTATCATCCATCAGTTAGACCAGTGCTGCCATCGCCCAACCACCATGCGTCCAATCCATCGAACTACCATCCATTCCCAGCATACTACTGAGATTGGTCTTAATTTATTTGTTCACTTGATTTTGTGATAATTTTCCAGAGGATATGTTGTAAAACAGATTGTCTTGGCAGTTTCATTGTGATGCAACCATTAGTAAATGTTGAGGTCTTTATAGTTAACCGTTCATCACATAGTTTCGTGAACCTTTAAAATAGCGCCCAAATATGGCGATATTCAAAATGAAGTATGAAGCGGCAATTTGTTGAAACAAAATCTTCTTTATTATTATTTTTTCTAAATTATATTTCCAAACAAATTCCTTAATGATAAAAATAATATTTTTTAATCTAACATGAATGTATATTATTCCTTTAAAGTTTCCTAAATTATTGTTGTAGTTTTTATCTAGTTATATTTATTCTTTTAATGTAATATTTATTATACTGTATTTTTCATATAAAAACCAATGAAAATACTTCTCTGTAAAAATAAATATTTTGTATTCTTAATTGTATAATGGAAAATGAAATATTTTGATGAAGTATTTTTTTTTATTGAAAACCCAACTGTAAGTAATCAGCATGTATTTAAATTATCGGAACTCGTAAAAAAAAATTAATTAATAATAATAATCCATGTATGATAGTTTGGAAGTATATTATTTATAATTAGTTATTATAAATAAAACAAGTAAATGTGCCAATAAACGCTACCCAACGGTTAAAAGTGAAAGATTTAAAATTAAAAAACATACAATATATATAATTTTATAACAGAAACTTAGACATTATATTATTATATAATTATAGTATACAATAAAAACTAGTTAGAAGTTAGGTAACTATAACTGTTTAAATAAAATAAAGTTATTTTTTTCTTTCTAGATTTCTAAAAAAAAAGATTTTTTTAAAACCTTACTGTAACCAACTGTCGTATTATAAATAAAAATATTAAAACCGTATACAATACAATAATAATTTTACAAAAAAAAAGTAACTTAATTGTTAACATGAATCCCAGACATCCCAAGGTAGTTTACTATTTTTACACCTGACGCCCACAGAAAAAAAATATTCAAGTACAAAAAATAATAATAATATTAAAACAAACGCGCATAAAATTTACGCAGAAAATAGATCTTGAACTTTATATTCGAATAGATGGTAAAAAAAAATTACTCATGATGTCTTTGCATTTTGGTTTTGCTTAAAACTATTGAGTATTTTAAGAAAAAATTAATTTTTGTGTAAGATAAAAAAAGTACCATTGCAAAATAATAGCATAGATGGTCAGCAGCACCATTTGTAAAATTTGTTTTATGTACTTATATACTTAGAAGTTATGTTTTCAAGTGAAAAGTAAAAATATAACTCCTTTTGTTTATAAACTATGTAATTTTCATGAGAGAATTGAATGTAAAATATATTTCTTATTTAATACCAATATATAACAAAATACTAATGGAAATTGGCTTTTTTTTATTTTATTTTAGACCCTCATTATTAGACCTCGGATTTTGCATATTTGCATATTTTTGAAGGATTAAGATAGGTGAATTCTGATGACACCATTATTTCATTCATTGAAAATAGAGTTGAAAACTATATGCATATTTTAATTTTTTTTGCATATTTGCATGAATTGCATATGCATAATATATGCCAAATATATGCAAACTATGCAAAAAAATATGCAAAACATGCTAAAATTGCCAATGTTAAACAGATCAAAAAATATAATATAAAAGCGATTCAGAGGGTGGTATATATACATATATGTATGTACATATATTGGAATTTTACTAAGTATTGTCAGATATTAAATAGAGTTTATATTAAAGTAGAGCTATTTTGTAAGCGGAATAGCTTCTTTCAACGTCACAGGAAGTAACTGGAGCAAATTTATATTTGATGATATTTTCGTTAAAGACGGGGCAAAGTCCAGACAAATCTTCAACATTGAGATTTAAATTATTATTGATTTTTGAAATAATATTAAAATCTGGATTCCTTTTCAAAATGGTTTTAAATTTCTCTTTTAAATTCATTCCAAATTCACCATTTATACTGTGAACAATGTTTTTAGCTTCCTTAAATAAATTCATTGATTTCGCTAATGGTAGACCCTTCGCTTCTAAGGAAGTTATTATTTCGGCAACTCTCTCGAAATTCGATTTTATATATATAAAATCGCGATATAGTTGGGGATTTTTTATTAGTTTTTCTGGCAGCCTTATAGATTCAGCATCTTCTGGATTCAGTGTTTCAAGAACCTAAAATGTAAATTAAGAATTTTATTTTACCAAACTAAAGTAAATGCATATCGTCGTTGTCAAAAGTGACTCCTACACCATATTATGTGACAGAAAAAACTTTTCCAAATGCGTGGTTTGGAAAATTATTAACAGCATTATTAAAAATTTAATCTTAAATTTTTTATTTTTTTTTAAAAATCATAATGATTTTTGCAAAATAGCTTTTTTGGGCTTTAGTCCACAAAAATTGTATTATAAAAACCTTCATATATAATCAATGCCAGGCCACGGGCAAAATCTTCCAACTTCAATGATTACAATTTTAATCTTGGTTGGATATAGTTCACATTGGATTTTTGTCAAAAAATCGATGTAAGATGAACTCAATTTAACAAACACTGCGTATTGACAAGGTCCTCACAGTCAACTGATGAGGATCGCCGGGACGAAACGCCAATTTATGTGGACTAAAGGCCAAAAAGGCTATTTTGAATCAATAAATTCAACAAGTCCATTTCAGTAGTACGAGTATATAGAATTTGTATTATAAAAACCTTCATATTGATTTTTTTTTAACAAACAATATTCTAAGTTCTAACCGATAACTCATTCGTTCATTTTCCACCGCCTTAACCAGTAAAAAACCGAAAACCCGTTTTCAAAAGAATTGTTGTGGCCTAAAAGAAATTCTTATCATGGAATAAAAACCACTTTTTTGACCACTATGCCATATTTAAAATGTAGTTTGTTGATAAACATTATCTTAACTCTGTTATTCCCTCCATGTTATCTGCATAAAATGATACCGCCTTAAATCATCATGGACAAGGGAAAGTGGTAAATGCTTCTCTATTTTAACATTTAACGAGTGGAATTCAATTTTTCGATGAAATTCGTTTGCATATATTTAGCATATGTTGCATATTTTTTGCATAATGTTGCATATATCTGGCATATTTTTAGCATATTTCTTAGCATATTTTTTGCATATATTTTGCATATTTTCGATATGCTTTACAATTTGTTATATTTGAACTATAAAACGCTTAAATACAAAATTTGGTATCAATCCGATGAAAAATATGGAAGTATGCAAAATCCGAGGTCTACTCATTATGAATAGCGAACCGAACTTAAAATATTGCGAATGCGATAAGTTTGTATTTTGAATAGCGAGTGGCTTAGATTAAGTTCGCTTCAATTTTTGCTTATCTATTAAAATTATAAAATTTAGAGAGAGGGCTTAAAGTAACTATACATATCGCCTTTATTTGAAAAATACTTGTTTCATATCGATGATTGAAACCGTCTTGAGTCCTAATTATGGTCGTGTAACTTATTTTGCAAACTAATTTCATTTGAAACAAATATTTAAAAAAAATGTTGATTTAAAAAAACTTTTCATCATTTTCTTAAACATTGAAAAATGACAAAATTAATTTTAGATGATATTTCTTTTAAATCTTGGTTGACTTAAAAATAGTTTTCAGAACCACTTGGAGGACAATAACTGGAACTCAGAAGCATTCCAATCATCTAATGATTCATGATTGTTACATTAACGGACATTTGGGACAAAATTAAACAATCGGAATTTATCTTTGGCTTTGCTAGCTGGCGATAGCTTAGGATGCTCGTCCTCCTGGAAACTTTCATCGCAATCTACATACAATTCTGGATCTTCCTTTGTGATCTCGACGATAAGATCGTCTGTGCAGTGATTGGACTGGTAGATGACATTTGAGGCTATGTTCTTTCTAGTCCCAAAGTTGCTTAGTTGCTCGAACTAAGCAGTTGCGAAACTAAAAATTGAATGTGCGCGCCTAGCCTTAATGTAATCAAAGCCATTTAAAACAGTGGCCCTAAAAAGAGTGACGTGGTTGTTAAAGTTGCTGTTGAAGTTACAGCAACAGATTGACACACCGTCAATCTGTTTCTCTTATTTCTCGCATTATTTGTAAATTTTAAATATTTATTATTAAAAATAAAATAATAAATTGAAAATTGGACGAAAATCATTTGTTTTGATTGACAAATTGACAATTTAATAAAATTGAAGGAATGTCGTTTCAGTTCTGTTTTTTAGGCAAAAGACTGGTAAACACAGTAATTTTTTCATTTATTCAGCGATTTTTTAACACTCATGATAGTTTTTTATTCTTTATTACTTTTTGGTCACTTAATTTTGCAATTTTAGTTTATCAAAAATTATTTATTGTTTTTTATTCACACGATAATTTCAACCAAAATAAAAAAGTAGCAAAATGTAAAAATTATTTTACGTTCTATTTTGTTTTGCATTGTGATGACACTAAATATTGCAGTGGGAAAGTTAACAATACTGCACCAGCAACAACAAGTTTAAGACTTTGGCCTAACGACGCTGTTGGCATTGCTGTTGCTGTCCTTATGTGTGTTGAACAATTGAAATGCATTGGTTTTAAATTAATGGCGGCCGCTGTTGCTGTTGCTGTTGACAGTGCTGTTGCTGGTTCAATCTGTTCCGCGCTTTATGATGCTGTTTTAGATGTTATACAGTTATACTGTTATACGGCACCGTGGGCAGCTTCATAATATAACAATGTTCAAATGGAGTCAACTTTTTTGGATGAATGCGCTATCCAGTGTATTATAGATATCAGTGGTTTAGCCTCGCGTGAATGAAATGTAAAAGAAAAAGAAAGAGCGAAAAGATGAAACAGAAATAAATCTATCTGAACCTTTGAGTATATATAATATGGAGGCCTCGTTTCTATTCCAAATGCGTGACTAGCATAGAGGGCGCTACTCAAATTTGTGTAAGACAAAGTTATTGCTGAGTACTTCATATCACATGTGACGGAGAACTATATGCGAGGAGAAGGTAAGCACAAATCGGAGGATACGGCTGTATCCTTAACTTACAGAAAGTGAGACAGCGACCCCTATCACAACTTCAAGTACTACAATGCATTAGGGATAGGAACGAGCCCTCCATATTATATATACTCAAAGATCTGAACACGCACGGGTAGAAATTTCCTTGTGTGTTTTTGACGTTTTTCTTTCTATTCTTTCTTTGTTTTTTGGATTTGCTTTATTTCATTTTGGATGTTGATGAATGCGCACAATTAAAATGGCTGAGGAATTCAAATGGAGCAAGGAATTAACGTCTCAGCTCATTTTGAATTATGAAATACACCCCATTCTCTATAATCCTTGCCATCCATTCCATTGGCTTCCATTTTTGCTATAAAAATTATTTTTTTTGTTAAATCTACTACTGGGCAAAGAAGACAAAATGAAAAAAAACTGTCAAATAAACGCGCAGTACTGAAATGAGAAAAAGGCTTCGTGTAATAACACGCGCGTCACGGAAAGAATGTTCAAAAGAAAATAACCAAAAGTTGCGCGTTAAACTCACGCGCCGTGAAATACATGACTAATATTATCTTGTCATCACCGTTTTTATGGCGACAGGTTAAAGGGTGGAACAGATTGAACCAGCAACAGCACCGTCAACAGCAACAGCGGCCGCCATTAAATTAGAGCCAATATATTTCAATTGTTCAACACATAAGAACAGCAACAGCAACGCCAACAGCGTCGTTAGGCCAAAGTCCTAAATTTGCTGTTGCTGGTGCAGTGTTGTCAACTTTTCCACTGCAATATTCGGTGGCACCACAATGAAAAACTTTTTTTCGATATGAAATGTCAAGCAGATGAAATGACGTTGCTGGTGGCAATGTGTTTGAGAAATGTTTGCTGGTCAGCGTGCTGTTTGCTGTTGACGATGCTGGTGCTGTTGCTGGTTTAATGTGTTTCGCGCATAAGTCTCCAAAATTAACTGGATTAAGCTAAGTCCGTGTAGACTTAAGTAGTTTGTATTTACATGTAATGCGCTTAGTCCCGATGTCGTTTTTTCTACAATTCCTTATGAACTTGCAAAAAAACACGCCTACAGATAATCACCTCGATTACCGATGTCGTAAACTACAGCGAAATATACGACCTGACACGATCTGCATTCCATAAGTCGTTTCAAACTTTTGTCACTCGTTTTGTTGTCGTCTGTAAACGTCAAACGTCGTTGAACACTTTCGTTTTGCAATCTGTAAAACGAAAAAATACGACGGCTAAGAAAAAAAACCAAGATATCTCTCGTTCAAAAATTCACATGACAGAGACATAGAAGGTCGCAAAACTGCAAGTATTCTTGTTAAATAATTTATTTTATCGAATTTTTGTACGATAAATAAAACAAGTACATATTTGTCTATATTTGTTGTACTAAAATATTGTAATTAACAAATGAAAACCAATTCGAGACGCTCGTAGATCTGATGAAGAGGACGAGCATTTAGGGTTTTTTTTTTGAAGGGGATACAAAAAACGTCCTCCAGTAAGAGATAAAGATGCTTGGCCAAAGTCTTGAATCGCTTATTCCATAATTACAGACAAATTCTTGCAGCCTTATTTATTATTTTTCACTAATACTGGTTTCAACTTCGGGTTTACACCACGTCAAACAAATCCTTATTTAAAATTATTTTCTTAGCCGTTTAAGCTACGCCTTCCTAATGTCAAATATACTGGAAAAAAAGTGACAAATCTAAAACTCTGGTTATTATACACCAATCAAACCCAGCTGATTTCCATTATTTTTTATTTTATTATCGTTGTATGCATATTGGAAATTGGATACATTTAAAATTGGATTGTATAAAGTTCAAATCCAATAAATGAATGTACCAACCACATTGCCTTCCCAATACCGTACGATAGAACTGTTAGAGCGTTTGGAAAACATAAATAATTTATTATTGCAAAATATCTATCCTTTTTGTGTTTGTAAGAAACAAAAAAAAATTGCTTACACTCCTTTTTGTAAATTTCACAAGATGTCATCTCAAAATTACATTTAGGTACTAAAATGGCCTTAAATCTCCTATGAACCAGTTTTAGCTTACTCCACCGCTTTTCCTCGTGCATTTTCATTATAAATAAGGTTTTCAGGTTTAGAGCCATTGTAAAGTCAAAGTATAACTTTACTTTGTCGCTAAAACGAGTTAGTAAATAAGGCTGTTAATGTTTTTGCTCTTAATATGTTTGGGGCGAAGAAAAAAATAATCCGCAACTTAAAGGAAATAAAAGCAGCTAGGGACGTGGTTAAACCCAAGTGGAAATTTAATCAGTGTAGTGTATCCCAGCCCAATTTGCTTGCAAACTCCTTGCCAACTTCATCTGAGCCTGCATTAACCCGAACTCAAGCAGATGCAGGCACTTCACTTAAGTATTTAGAAGCAATCGCTTAAATATGGAAGATAATTTCGCCGAATTTGCGGGTGAAGTTCCGGAGCAACAAGAACAGCAACATAAAACTGAAGAACCAGCAGGAAAGAAACGACACGGCAAGCTTTCCTATTAAACAAAAAAGAGCTACGCTTTTGGAGAAGCAGTTAGTCCAGTCAAAGCGTTATGACCTTGCGCGCAGAGGCATGGTCTATTTTTTTTTTTCATGGATCGATAGGTGCTTATGAGAAAAGCTTAAAACCAAATTTGCACCACATGACAACTTTTTTTACCAAAGTTATTGGTAAAAATGTGTTTTGTGTCATTTTTTGGTCATTTGCGAATATCTCGGCTCCACTATCTCCTACAAACAAAAATTAAACGTGTATTTATTCCTAATAACATTATCTATTATGTTATAAGAAAAATATTTGTTTAAACAAATGAAAAAAAAAAGTTATACTAAGTTAAAATAATTGTTTGTTGTTCAAAAATCACTTTTTCGTGATTATTAAGAAAAATGCTCATTTAACGATGAAATTTTTATTTTTTATTATTTAAGTTCTTGTAATTCCCTACAATTAAAAAAAAAATCAGCACTCTACGATGAACGAAAGCCAAGTAATAAATTATTGAACATAAGGTAAGTCAGCGCACCCACGCATTTTATGATTTTATGTTTTATTAATATCTCAGCCCCAGTATGTCGCAAAGTGAAAATAAAAAACCTGTATTGCTAATAACAATATTTTCTATCAACTTGCATTTAATTTAATATGTTTGAGCAAAAACATAAAAAATTACCGTTGGTTTCAACGTTTTTTTTTTTCTTGTTTTTAATACCTTTTTTCATAGTTATGGAGAAAAAAACTGTATTTCACGGTAACTATTTTTCAGTTTTGGATTTTTGTCTTATAGTATTTTCTTCAAATTAAAAAAAAAGTTAGTCCATTACGACAAACGGGAGCCAAGATATTCATGATTTAAAAACTTAGGAAAGCTTACAATTTAGTATATTAACCTTGTAGCTTGTAATTTTGGTGTCGCCAGCACCAAGCTATATTGCTATTCTTCAAATACCCCACACATACTTACACATATTTGTTGCTTCTTGTTGCTGGCGACACCAAAATTACAAGCTACAAGGTTAAGATACTAAATTGTAAATTTTCCTAAGTCCCCTATTACACATTGCCCCCTATTACACGATGTCTTACGAGACGAGGCTCACGTAAGTGCAAAAAAGAAAGCTGATATGAGGAAATGAGATGCACAAAAATATTCCCGGTGAGTACCGGGCTGATTTTTAGTAGTCTCATTTTGACGTTTCTTTTTCTCATATTCGTTTTATGTTGTGTTGTGCATTAAAATATACGAACAACTGGCAAATTTGAGACATGAGTCTCATGAGACATGAGTCAACGTGTAATAGCTTTTGCCTCACGGGATACAAATTTAAAAGGAAAGTCAAAAATGAGACATGTCTCATGACACAACGTGTAATAGGGGACATTGCCTCATGAGACATGTCTCATTGTGACTTTCCTTTTACGAGTAAATTTGTATCCCGTGAGGCAAAAGCTATTACACGTTGACTCATGTCTCATGAGGCTCATGTCTCAAATTTTGCAGTTGTTCGTATTTTTTAATGCACAACACAACATAAAACGAATTTGAGAAAAAGAAACGTCAAAATGACACTACTAAAAATCAGCCCGGTACTCACCGGGAATATTTTTTTGCATCTCAGTTCCTCATATCTGCTTTCTTTTTCGCACTTATGTGAGCCTCGTCTCGTGAGACATCGGGACTAAGTTTTTAAATCATGAATATCTTGGCTCCCGTTTGTCGTAATGGACTAATTTTTTTTTTAATTTGAAGAAAATTAGCAGGACTATAAGACAAAAATCCAGACTGAAAAATATTTACCGTGAAATACAGTTTTTTCTCAATAACTATGAAAAAAGGTATTAAAAACAAGAAAAAAAAACGTTGAAACCAACTGTAACTTTTTATGTTTTTACTCAAACATATTAAATTAAATGCAAGTTGATAGAAAATATTGCAATTAGCAATATAGTTTTTTATTTTCACTTTGCGACATACTGGGGCTGAGATATTAATTAAAACATAAAATCATAAAATGCGTGGGTGCGCTGACTTACCTATGTTCATTAATTTATTACTCGGCTTTCGTTCATCATAGAGTGCTGATTTTTTTTAAATTGTAGGGAATTACAAGAACTTTAATAATAAAAAATAAAAATTATATCGTTAAATGAGCTTTTTTCTTAATAATCACGAAAAAGTGATTTTTAAACAACAAAAAATTATTTTAACTTACTATAACTTTTTTTTTCATTTGTTTGAACAAATGTTTTTTCTTATAACATAATAAATAATGTTATTAGGAATAAATACATGTTTAATTTTTGTTTGTAGGAAATAGTGGAGACGAGATATTTGCAAATGACCAAAAAATGACACAAAACACATTTTTACCAATAACTTTGGTAAAAAAAGTTGTCATGTGGTGCAAATTTGGTTTTAAGCTTTTCTTATAAGCACCTATCGATCCATAAAAAAAAATAGACCATGCCTCTGCGCGCAAGGTCAAATGACGCTTTGACTGGACTAAGTGTGAAATAACCTTAAATGGTATCAACGAAAGTATAAACAAAGGAAGAAGAGAGGAATATAAGTCATACAAATTAAAGGAGCACACTGCTAGGAAAAACACAACATATATCTTAAGATCCAAGAGGAAACGCTTATAATTTATAAACATGGGATGGAAAGAAAAGAGACTAATAAATGTAATACATTTCAACACTTATCATTTTAATTACTTATTTATTTTCTAATAATTAAAAAAAAATGTATTTGTTTATTAATTGAACTTGAACATCGAGCAATAATGTTGTATGTATGTAGACTTTCCTTTGAATTTGACAGATGTTTGTTACTTTTTCATCGTTTTAAAATCTGTTACAAAATCATCGCGTCGAAGAAGTTATGGAATGCCATATAAAAAACGAAACGACAGAGAAAACGAGAGACGTCGAAAAAACGAGACGAAATCGGTAATTGGGGTGAATATTATTTTAGCATCAGCGTTTTTATCAGGACTTAGGTTCAAGCCTAGTATCATAGAGGAAATATATTACCTAGAGGTGAGTAAGAGAAAACTCTCTTAAATTCCCTATCCGTGAATACGTGTGAATGGTGGATTAAAATACAAAATGAAGTCAGTAGCTCAAAATTTGAAGTTTTTTTTTTTTGTGAATATCAAAATGACAGTTCTCAAAACAAATATTTTAGAATTGTAAGTAGACCTTGATTATAAATATTCGTGATAAACATTAATTGTTTTTATTCTTAGGCTTAATATGTTAATAACTTAAATTAGAATTAGTTCAACAAAATGCGCAAATAACCAACAGCGAGTAGTCTCATCAGACAGTAAGTGCACCTACAAAGACCATTCAACAACACCGACCAGCAGCGGGCATTACAAAAGCAGATTAACTAAATCAACTCCCAAAATAAATCTTACCACCAGCCTAAATCATCCAGAAAGCACCACGATTACAAATGGAGAAGTTGATAGTCATGAGGATACAACCGAAAATAAAGATCAGCCAGATAGTTCAACGACAAGTGGTCAACAAAAAGTACAACAACAACTCGATCCAGAAGCACGTAATCCTGGTCCGGAATCAGTTTCATCAGCAGTCACGGATTCATCTTCTTCGCCGCTAAATCTACGAACAACACCCCATGATAATCCAGCTAAAGAGCTTGTTGAAATTCTATCGAATCCCAATTCAAATGAAAGTCTATCGGAGCATTCGTTCAATACCTCACCCAGTCATTCCCTGTCACGTTTATCCAAACATACACAGCCAATAGTATGCCTTAGTTCCGAAGAAGAAATCGTCAAGAAAGCTAGAGAGAGAGAGACTTTATTTCTCTTCTGCCACGTGAACTGGCGCTACAAGTGTTGGCCTATTTGGATCGAACCGATCTTCGTTCTACAAAACCCTAACGTGCTTAGGAATTCTTCAGGCACTGTAAATAACTTTGATAATGGCCGATCAGAAAACAAATATATTTCTTTTATGCCTAGAGCCTAGTATGCAAATCGCGCTAAATTTTATCTCACACATATTTCTCCAAACATCAGCTAAAACCCAAGCTCAATTTTGACATAAGAACCTTGTGATGAATATCTGAGAGAAAATAGCTGTTCTCTTAGTAAACTTTCTTCAAAGATTAAAAATAACTTGTTTTAAAGTATGATTTTTTAAGAATTATGAATGAGAACGAATGAGAATTATGAATTACGAGTTATTTTTGCTGTGGAAAATCTTGTAGGACTTTTCCATCGCCAAATATTCTTCTAAATATTTTTCCATTTTAAATTGAAAATAAAATTAAGCTCGAGAATACATGTGCCAGACAATTATTTCGTGCGCTAAATTTTGACAGATAAGTTATGTACAGTTCGAAGAGAAATTTTGATGTTTAAGCTGGAGCAGCGTACCTCTGGGCTAAAATGCTTGACATAATTTTGGCTTGGCTAAATTTTGGCGAGAATTTTGTATGGGAGATAAAATTTAGCGCGATCTGTGTAATAAGCTTAAGTCTCGAAAATAATCTGGACTTAGCTAAGTCCGTATAGATTTAAGTAGTTGTTGTATTTAAATGTAAGCCGGTTAAGGACTATTCACATGAGAGCGATCATAACAACCAACGAATAAAAAAAAACAATGGGATTGCAAGCATATATAAGCCTAAATTTTTCACAAGAACTTTACAAAAGGGTAGAAATCTAGTTTAATTTAATGTTAATATATTAAAATTTGCGTTGTAATTCCTAAAATAAGAGAAATTTGAGAAAATAAATTGGTCGTCGCGAATTGTAATATGATTGCTACGAACTGTCAAACACTATTCGCGTTCCACATACCATCCACACTGCAACGAATGAATTGTTTGCGCGCGACTAACCTCAAAATCATTCTAAGTTGTCTAAGTAAACGCCATTTGCGACAAAACGGGCGAATGTTCGTTCATTCGTCGGTAATTGGTCGCTCTGATGTGAATAGTCCCTTAAGTGCTTTGCACATGAGCTGCGACCTGCGAATGCGAATAAATCTTTTTAAGCAATTTTCACCTCTAATATAAATTTTTATTTTATTTTAACTTTACCACGAAATGAATTAATGATCGAATCAACTATTTAAAAGGAAAACACTGCATAAAATAATTTTAAATTGAAATATTTTGTATTTTAATATTTTTTACGTGACCAACAACGTATGTTCTGCGAACTGTCAAATATAAATTCGCAATCCACAACTAGTGAACCCATTCCACAAACCGGCGACTAAAAAATTCGTTCGAATCTTACCTCAAATGTCAAACATAGCAATTGTGTTGTGTTGCTCGTTGCTAGACCGAAAATTAAAAAATGAGTGCGTCTATAGAAAAAGGGTAAAATAATTGAAAATAATATAATTTTTTGATCAAGATCAAGGCCTTTGATGAGAAACTAATAATTGAAGTAGAAGCTCATCCTGCAACGTACTGCAAGTCATTTTTAACTACGAAGTAACATGAATATCGAATATGAAATACACCTATTCTATCAAAATTGAGTCTTCCTTCCAGTCGAGCAGTGAATGCATACAAATAGATAAGACTGGAAAATCTGTGCTTTGTTAAATTTAAAAAAAATCTGTCGTATCGTAGAATGAAGTCTGTTAGAAAAAACGTCAATCGTGAATGGATTGTTTATCATTTTGCAGTTTGCACTCTCAATTTTGTAAATGAAATGCCAAAAACAAAAATGAACTTTCCAACTATTGTACGTAGGGATAGGGATATGCATAATTATGTCTTAAAGCGAACTTGATACTTGAATACATATCTGTCGGTTCTCATTCTCAGTTCTATACGCTCTCTTATTTCTCTTTATTATCGTCCGGAATTTGTTTTATTGATAAGACAAATATTTACCAACAATGTGTATTAAGTTTTGCCTCCGATTTCGTGATACGAAAGCGTTTGGCACAAATATCATGTCGCTATCTGCCACTGTCAGTAATATTTTGTTCCTACATCGTTAACGTGATATAGGTATACCGATTATCATTGAAATAAGCGCAAATTTTTGTCAACAAAATGAGAGGAAGTGGATCGGAAAACAACTTCAAAACAGGTGCCATTGACTTTGTGGCAGGTTCCTTGGGTAAGTTTAAAATTTCTTCAAAGTAAATTATGGGTAAACTAACTAAAGTTCAACCTCTGTACCTTAACTTGCTTATGACCGATATATTTGGCGAAAAAAAAACCTATCGTTATCTTTCGTTAGCAATTGTATTGTCATGATTATACCTCAGTGATAATTGAAACAGAATTACGTACATATTATGTAGTACATCATGTATAGAGATAATTAATCTGCCTCGCTCGTTCAGCGAACTTTTAGATTCACGTGTTTAATTATTGGATTAGCTTGGTCCTCCGTTCCTCCAGTTGTAATGCGGCAACTTCCGATTTTTGATTTAATATCACAATACAAACTGTCATAGTACATATTACAATTTAATCACTCATGCTCTGGTGAAAATGGAATAGTCGATGTACCTACTATATGTTTATTTGTACACCTGTTCCTCCAAAGTGAAGGAGGAACATTTCTGTGATCTCAGAACTGGCCAACTGAGTGACTTTACCTATCATGATAAGTGTTTCGACTGGACAAAAAAGTGTAGTTCCCTTCATAGGTACCTGCGGACTACTCGCCGACAAGAATTTTTGAGATTAGTTTATTTTTAAACTATTGTTAAAGGTTTATTGGTTTAAGTAAACAAACTTCAATTACTATTATACCCATCTAATTCCGAGAAACTTGCTTATGTAGTTATGTACCTAGTATTTGCATATTAAACAGACTTAATAATAGCTCAACTTTGAACAGATTAAATTTGGAACTAAAATAGATTTAAAAATCAAATTTGTATGAAGCGCGTGTAGATACATAAAAGTGTGTTTTTTGTATCTCAATATATTAATAATTACATAATGTACATGTGTTTTTTAAAATCTACGTTTATGTTTAAAAAATATAAAAAAAACATAAGGTATTATTCTTAATATAGATTTTCGATATATCATCTGGGAAACAGGCTTCTAGGAATACACTTCTTCAACGACTTGGAAAAACTCACCGACTTTCCAGCAAAAACCTATTGAAATTTCTTAACGCTACCAAATCCTTCCTCTTTGGATGTGGAACTGCAGTGACAAAATATGATAAGCCCATTAAATTAAGACCTAAACAGCATTGTACAATGGATAATAAGAAACCGTGCCGAATTCAATGCTTCGAAAACCCAATGCTGTCTTATATCGTTAAAGCGAGGTATACATATATATCCCCCTTGCCACTGTCTATGAGTGACACTTGCATCAGTGAAACTGAACATCTCGATATTTTCGGTAGGTGCAACACGAACCACCTCTTGTGGAACGATCACATACGCGATGTTGCCAAAAATGCCGCAAGATGTTTGGGTTTTCTGAGACGGTGCACGAAATTTTTCTCTCGTACTGATCTGGCTACAATCTATAAAGCCCCTTTTAGACGATCAGTTGTTCCTTCAGTTATCAGTTCAGTTGTCAGTTCAGTTAAAAAGGGCAGTGTATTTAGACATCAGTTCAGTGTTCGGTTGAGCTTTCATTTTACTTGTGAGCAGTCGAAAATTAGAGGAAATACATTGCGTAATAGAAGTACAGTAAAGAATAGAGATTCGTTCTTCAGCCGTACTACGCAAATGTGGAATTCATTGCCACGCTCTGTCTTTCATTGCAGTGTTCAAGAATTCAAAACCAATGTACACCGACACCTCCTTTCTAACCCTTCCCTTTTTTCTTAATGCTCACACTGTGTCTCTGGCATATTAAAAAAACCCTTGAGTGTGCGCCGATTATAAAAAAAAAACAAAAAAAATGGCTTGACAATTCCTAAGCTTTATCTAGCAGCCGACTATGAGATTGGACAACAATGATAAAACGATCAAAATCGACTGAACGACGCACGTGTTTATTGTTGGAGCAGCAACAAACAGAGAATGGGAACCTCGCCAGCAATTGCCATTCCTACGGTGAACACGAGCGTCAGTGAGTTAATGGGGCCACCTTTCCCTAAGATTGGTAAAATCCTCTTGAGGAAAGGGACAGCCCCTTCGAATTATTCAGCAGTCTTGATCAAACAAACGGACATACAACAATCACTGACCTATCAAAGAAATGATTTCCCAAGTGGGGGTAAAGGAAAGGATCGCGCCCTTAAAAGGCGTTAACCTCTTCTCAACCAGGTATTTATGTGACGACAAACATTTCTTCAATGACTATGAAGTACCTTCCGACATTTCGGGCTATAGTTGGTGGAACTCATCAGCACTCTTAAAAGGCTTGAATGACATAGGATTTATCATAGCTTTGATAACATGGAAGTCAGAATTCCTAGGGTATCACAACGGATCTACATTGATCTAAGTGACGGTAACAAGATCAACTTTCACACCATTAACCTAACCCAATGAAGATCTTAACATTAATGCATACAAAGCAAATATAAAAGCATACTATGGTGTCCCTTTTTTGGCGGGACTTATTTGAAGGATAACTTTTCAATTTATCCATTTGATGAAAGCAAATTTTACTTATGCCAACAAAACGAATTTGGTGCACTATCGTTAAACGGAATTCTCTAGAATGGGGTAAAAGCAATTAATATTAACTCCTTATTCCGAAAATACATTCATCTTTAGATAAAATTAATTTCGAATATTTTCTAATGAGATCGTGTAGTCTTCAGTTTGGTCTCATTACATCCCCAATTAAAAAATCATGCATAATATGTTCAAAATGCACAAAAACTTGTTTTTTTCTTTAAATCCCCACTCTACCCTATCCTAGATATTTTTTGTATGAAATTGTTTGGATTTGCTAAGCTCGCGCGAATTCGCAAAGCACAACATAGAAAATGCAGGAATTTACAAAATTCTAATTTGACTAAATTTGTTTTGAATGCAGGTGGAGTCGCGCAAGTGTATGTATCACAACCGATGGATACTGTTAAGGTGAAACTTCAGACATTTCCTAATCTGTACAAGAACATGATAGATTGTTCTATTCAAACATATCGTAAAGATGGTATTTTTCGTGGACTGTATGCCGGTAGTATTCCAGCAGTAGCTGCCAATGTTGCTGAGAATTCAGTCCTATTTGCAGCTTATGGTGGTTGTCAAAAGTTTATAGCCTACACACAAGGCTTGGAAAGCACAAAAGAACTATCGGTGCTCGGTAATGCATTTGCAGGTTTTTTGGCTGCATTTTTCTCAACATTCACATTGTGCCCTACAGAATTGGTGAAATGTAAATTACAAGCAATGCGGGAGGTAAATGATAGAAAATGTTTTAATTTTTTTTTTTTCATTTTTGCTCACATTATATTTTTGGTTCAAGACCGGAGGAGCAGCGGTGAAAGACACAAAGGCGCACAACATAACACCATTCCAGCTAACTCGCCAAATATTTAGAACAGAAGGTTTGTTCCATTTTTATGATATCTGTTTTAACTTTGTACGAAATTTGTATTACCTGCAGGGATTGCGGGGTTCTATCGAGGTCTTTCTTCAACATTCATGAGAGAGATGCCAGGTTATTTCTTTTTTTTCGGTGGATACGAAGGAACTCGAGAATTTCTTGCAAAGTAGGCAAAACTCAAACTATAACACTCATGAGCAAATCATTCATATCTGATTTTTTTCCCGATATTCTTAGACCGGGCCAATCCAAAGAAGATATTGGAGCTTTGAAAACGATGATAGCAGGCGCAGTGGGTGGTGTAACTCTTTGGGTGATGGTTTTTCCTGCGGATGTTATAAAAAGTCGCATTCAAGTCAACAACTCTAAAAGTAGTATGACCTCCGTGGGGTTACATATAGTAAGAACCGAAGGCTTTGGTGCACTCTATAATGGTCTTCTGCCATCTGTGTTAAGGACAATACCGGCTACGGCGACGCTGTTTATAGTTTATGAATATATTAAAAAGGTACTTGATGGCAGGCACTAGGTGACTAGATTTTAATAAATTTGTTTGTTTTTTTGTGTATATCATTTTATAACAATGATGTTTGTTTGATGATGATGGTGTTAGCAGCAAACAGGGCTCAATTTTCGTTTCATGTAGTCTAGACAGTCCATGCGGTTTTCCAACAGACGCCATTCATGCCAATATATCTGAAAAGAGAAAAAGGAGCATGAGTGTGGTTCAAGGAAATATTGGGAAGATTTTGTCATCATCGACTATGAAATTTGAAAAAGTTGATTTTGATGAGATTCTGGACTTTTTGCTAGAATTCTAGAGTCCGTGTGAAAAGCTATAAAAGAAGAATCTCTAATTCATATTATGTTCAAAAATTAAGTAAAGAATGAACAGAGGTGGATTCCTAGGAACGTGACTTTGGAATTGTTTTAGGGAAGGTTGGCTTGTCCAATGGAGCACTGTTTATAAAAATAGTTCGAAACTAAGAACATAAGGTTCTTTCGGCATAAATTTATGTCTTTTTTGGATTATGTCCACAAGCCTGAAGTCATTTGAGGAGGGATCAACCTATTTCCAGTATTATAGGGCTTTTTCTTTTGGAAAACAAGAGAAAATGCATCTGGATTTGATATCAGACCTGAAACCACAATCGTTCGAAGTTCTGGATGACCCGTCACTTCATCATGAATAGACCTACAACTTTGATACGAAATAATACGCAACATAAAGCCGTATTCATGGTCATTTTAAAAAAGTGGATGACTTAAAAGTTTGCCAATAGCAGCTGCGCTCAATGATCTTTAAGATCTCAAACTGTAAAATAAATTAGAGGCTCGTAGAAATCCTAAACCTGGTGACTTACAACTATCAACCATTCCTGTTTGCGTGTTATGCGTGTTAGTAGGAACGGAGGGGAACTACAGTTTTCTGCCGAGTCGAAAGCCTGAGATGAGAAGGACTTTTCATGGCAAGATGTGCTCTCGGAGAATTTGTCATTTTCTCGCAAGAGGCATAGAGCAAACCTCTTTAAATGGCTTTATGGGAGACAACTTTTGCCTTTATTATATAAAAATGATTTCGGACAAATGGACGAGTTGGCTTGAATGTTGGGTTAGTTTGTAGTATAAGTTTCTACCTTTTTTATCGATCAGCTGTGGCCGTATACCGAAAATGATATTATAAAATTATGGACATTCTCAAGGAGTTATCCAGTTTGGATGACTTTCAAAAATAAGAAAGGATCTAGTAGGTTTTGATGTATCTTATTGTGTGTTCGCTTTTGTACAATAAAATGGGACCACCACACTCATCCGACACCATCTACACTGTGCCAAGGTCAGCCAACAGCGCTGAAACAGTAGGAAATTTGATTGAGTGATAATCCGGTCGCACCGTAAGCCTCCGTCAAATCCCTCAGTCCGCTACTTCGGGATCTAAGGAGTCAAATGGAGGACACGGCAAAGAAGTAGCCGAAGTTCGTATTGGAACCATTCCGTCGCGTTGAGAAAAAAATTAATCTTTGATCTTCATTTCCGAAAGTTCGTCAAATGGCCTTCGTAATGAAATGATAAATTTTTGAAAGTGAGTATTGCTGGTATTCACCTAGCTTTGCTGCATGTTTATCTATTGGTCAATGGTCATGTCCGCTGCAGGTAGCTACGATCCTGGGGCCCAATTTTGTATTACGAAACGAGCGGCAAGTCAACGATACTGAGGAATACGATAGTCACGACAAAGAGCGATTAAGTAAAACGAAAAAGGCGTACAAAATTAATTAATTTTTTATTAATTAATTTTCACTCAAAAATGTATTATTTATATTTTTATTTACATTCTTGAAGCTTCATCAATCTTTACACCGGCAGACACAATTTTATTTTGACAGCTAAACGAAAACAAAAGTTAAACGATAGGTATATGGCAGTCGTTAGAATTAACGAGTATCGTTTAAATTAAACGATTCTCGTTAAACATAATCGCATTTCAACGATAACGAAGTAATTTCAACGATAATCGTTTTACAAAATAGAGCCCCTGGTTTGGGTCTGCATATCACATCAAGTGTTCGAGATTTATTATAGGTCGGTCAAATCTTTCTGGATATAATGCAGTTAGTTAAACCTACGGTTTGATTCGCTAAGAAAAATGGAAAGAAAATTGCCCTTTATAGCTCCGAACGGAATGTTGACTCTTTCGGCAAGTGCGTTATGAAGATCTGATCCTTCCCTGGCCAGCTTGTCCGCCCATTCATTATCATCATCATCAGAGTAATATTGTGGTTAATATTGAGACAAGTTAATCCAGGCCAATTTGAAGGATGATTTATTAGAATTAATGGCTCGGCTGTTAAAGCTGACTGTGATTATAGCCGTATTCCGGTTCTAGCCTGGATCTATCTTCCCAGATAGCCAGTAACATCTTTTAGTTATATTTTTTGTAAGTTCTGCACAAGTAATTCCTTTTGTTTTTGAAAATTCTGGATTTACTTAAAAGTGCAAGATTTTGTTCTAAGGGATCTAAGATATAGGTCAATTCTTAAATCTTGAATGTCTTTTATATAAATCACAAAAAATAGGTACATATCCTTGAACAAAGAACAATGTGTAATTCTAATGGTTCCTACTGATTATATAGTTTTATTCTCATCGGCTTCTTCATTTGTACATTTAACACCTCCCATGAGTCTATAAAGAAGCCTATCCGATTCGTTTTACTGACTTTTTCCTGTTATTTAAAATTCTGTCTTAAAAATAAATTAAAGGTACTTACAACACATGATTTGTGTCCCAACAAATCCAATTGCTTTAATTTCATTTGAAACGATCCGGTGGGTCTGTTCTTATCTCGAACTGCATTATTCCATCCGCCAACAGATATGGCAACTGTTATAATATTCGGATCACCAGTCAATTCTCCTAACATATCTTCTCTCGTCAAAATGGCACCTTAAAATACAAAAACACTCTTACTGCCATTGAAGTTTGTCTAAATTTAAAAGAATCAAACCTATATAATTCTCTGGGCAATCAGCCGACAAAGGGATAGCCTTCTTTTTAACTTTATCAAAGCACAAGACCACGTCAGGTCGTTCGAAGTGGGGTAGAATATGCTTAAAGGTACTCGTTTTCATGAGGCTATCGGTTGTTTCTTTAATTTCCAATAAAATCCGATCGGTTGTGCTCAGCTTAAACTTTGAATTTCTCTCGGGTATGTAATGTGTCATAAGACGTCCCATTGTTTTGCGATATTTGTCCGGCAGTTGATTACCACTGTAGGTGTTTTTCAGGTTTATCTTCGCAAATCCATCCAAACAGAATAACTCTCTGCCAAGTCTTATGTTTGTGTCGTAGGCATGTTTAATAAATTTAACGTCCAACACAGAACTGATAAGCTCTTCATCATGGAAACCACAAAGTGTCAGATAGTGAACTAGATTCGAGAAGCACCGTGGATAACGAACACATTCTGATACATTCTCTTTGACTTTTTTCATGATTTTTGAACAAAGTTGTTTCTCGTAGCCCTCGTGGCTTTTGAAGTTGTACAAGGATATCACATGACATATCCTTTCCATGTCTTTAAGTCTCGTGGCATCTATTTCGTTTAAAAATCGTTTGACTATGATTTCAACTATCTCCTCATGACATGTCTGGATATCACTACCCAATAGAGCCACATGTAAACAGCTGAGAAGTGATATACGCCCGACTTGCGGCATAAGACTGTCCAACAGTTCGGTCAACAAGTCAACTTGGGGTAGTCTAGAAGAGTATCGAAGGATTTTCATAATTGCAACCAGCGTGATGTCCTTTACAGTGTCCACTGAGTCCATAGTTCTGCGTATAATCTTGTCTATTAGATCTGGATTTCGTATGGGAGTTTGCGTCTTAAAGAAACCCATCGACATCACACCGATCTCATCGATGCTCATGCCATCAATGAGCCTATAAAAGTTAACTTCATAGTCAAACATCTCAATAATTGGTCTGCGAACGATATTACAGAAGAACATTGAATGGATCATCTCATCGCGAGACATTTTCGGTACTTTTCGTCCGATTTTTCGCAATGCCATAACGACGAATTTACTTATTCTAGCTACGCCAAGCTGATACCATGCGTCGGAAATGTGCAGGAGTTCTTTCATAGCCCATCGCTCGACACGATTCAGACAAACTTTATCAAGCTCATTCCAAATCTCACAATAGTTCTTCGTTCGAGTGGATGGTGTAGGAGGATGAATACGCAAATAAGAGAGACAATCGATAATTTGTTCGTCTGTGAACTTGTGACATTCTGAACAGAACAAATCAACGAATTCGTCGAACTCATCATCTGCAACAGACACGTTTTTGTCGTGACAATACAACATGAGGCTTTTGAAATCCTCAACAATATGTTCTGCTTCACAACCAATGCTTTTAGACGGGTATAAGACACTATTTGGGAGGGACTCCATTAGCGAGCTGCGGGAATTTACGGCGATAGGCTGGAATATTGGGAAACTTTTTATTGTATTTACCAGAACTTCGTGGGCATGATGATTCTCATTGTCGTGAAATATTTTTGACCTCAGATTCGAACACAAGGAGAAGTTGTTTCTCTGGATAGAAGGGGTGTTGACAACAGATAGGAATGGCAGGAAGTTCTCGATACGAATCAGACGAAAGGTCTGCAATAGTTTGGTCGGCAGCATCGTGTTGTTTTGTGGGTTTACTGATCCTTATTTTATCTATACAGAAGGCTTCTTTTTACTTAACAATTAATGTAAATAAAATGTATGTATGTTATAAGCATCTAATAATACATTTTTATTATTTTATTTTACGTTTTTGACAATTCGCAAATTCTTATTCGACTAGTCCCGAGTATCAACAAGCCACAAATTGACAGCACTTGCGTTGCGATGGTGGATAAACCTTCAAAGGCGGGAATATATTTTTCCATGAAATACTTTTTTGTTTCCAGCAAATTATTGTTATTACGGTAATTTAACAAAAATTAAATCAAACACTGTTAAAATCTGTCGTTTTTATCAAAAAAAAAACAAAGAAGAAAATAATAATCTCGATTGTTATTTTCACCAAATTTGATTTGACAAGTCGTATTTTTTGTTGTAAAATGGTATTCAAGATACCAGAAAGATATAGGGGTTTCCTTTGGCACAACAAATCAATTTACTTTGGATGTTGTTCAAAGATCCTATTTTGGCAATTTCTGAATTCGATCTTTGTGTACTAGTATCTTTATAGAATGATATATTAGCCGTGTTTTTTTGGTAAAGTTATCCGTAGTACAGTAGGATTTTATATGAATAATAAATACAACATCCGCAGTAGGATCACTGCCGATAAAAGGAGAAGTGAAATCCTGCTGCGGATAGAGATTTGACGTTTAATCAAGTATTGACAGTGATCCTACTGCGGATGTTGTATTTGTTATTCATATAAAATCCTACTGTACGACGGATAACTTTTCCAAAAAAATAACAGCTATTATATGCAAAGATTCCATTCGAAAAATAGATTTATTTTTTGATTTAGGTTCGTATTCACCGAGCGCTCCTAAACGGCTCTTAACTTTACGAGGCTCTTAACTTGAAATTTCTGTGCGGTATTCACCAACCACTCGCAAGTGTTTTTCGAAGTTCGAAAATGAGAGCCACTCTCTCTTGTTCAGGCATACCCAAACTGTGAAATGTTGTGTAATGTTGGTCTTGACAGCAAATGGATACTCTTCTACTTGGCATTGCTCACATGGATTCGAGTCAAATGCGTGCGTGGCACACGCACAAGCGAACAAATTTTCGAAGAGAGCGCTCGTAAGTTAGGAGTGGTCGGGACCACTCCTAACTTTTAAGAGCGCTCGTAGATCTTCACTAATATTGCTTGGTGAATACGTTTATGAGCTTCTTAAGTTATGAGCGCTCGGTGAATACCGGCCTAAGAGCCTCGTAAAGTTAAGAGCCGTTTAGGAGCGCTCGGTGAATACGAGCCTTAGGCTGTTATTCACCGAGCGCTCATAACTTAAGAAGCTCATAAACCTATTCACCAAGCAATATTAGTGAAGATCTACGAGTGCTCTTAAAAGTTAGGAGTGGTCCCGACCACTCCTAACTTACGAGCGCTTTCTTCGAAAGTTTGTTCGCTTGTGCGTGTGCCACGCACGCATTTGACTCGAATCCATGTGAGCAATGCCAAGTAGAAGAGTATCCATTTGCTGTCAAGACCTTTGAGTATATATAATATGGAGGGCTCGTTTCTATTCCAAATGCGTGACTATCATAGGGGGCGCTGCTCAAATTTGTTTAAGACAAAGTTTTTTGACAGCGGCAACCAAAAAAAAGTTTTTGGCAGGATTGATTGCCTTGCGGGAAGATACTAAGTTAGAACCTTTGAGTATATATAATATGGAGGGCTCGTTCCTATCCCTAATGCATTGTAGTACTTGAAGTTATGATAGGGGTCGTTGTCTCACTTTCTGTAAGTTAAGGATACAGCCGTATCCTCCGATTTGTGCTTACCTTCTCCTCGCATATAGTTCTCCGTCACATGTGATATGAAGCACTCGGTAATAACTTTGTCTGACACAAATTTGAGTAGCGCCCCCTATGATAGTCACGCATTTGGAATAGAAACGAGCCCTCCATATTATATATACTCAAAGGTTAGAACAAAAGAATAGCATACAAATTAACAAACAAAAAAACATTTTATTATTCAATATTTTTGTATCATTAAACCACCAAATAAACACTAAGGCTAGCCGCGCACTAGCAACTTTTAGTTGCGAAACTGCTTGGTTCGAGCAACTAAAAAGTTTGTGTTTTGACACAAACTAAACGATTGCCTAAAATAAGTTCGCCATTTTATTGAACATATAATTATCTGCAAATTCACGGACATTCAACCAAACAGTTCATTTGTTTTCTATAAGTAACCAAACAGTTTCGCAACTAAAAATTGCTAGTGCGCGGCTAGCCTAAAACTTTTTCAAGCTAAATATTTCTACAAATTTATTTTTTTAAATCCAACTAAAACTCATTACACCTTGAGTTCGTCTTCGAATTTGGACTCGTTTTTCGGTTGGAATTGTGCCAGTTCCTTTCTTTACCTCATTACAAAGGTGACACAAACCACTTGCAGGGAATGGATCGCTGATGTCGGAAAAATCATTCTGCTGTTCATCTCTCTTAGTCGAGGCTAAATTAATGCAGTCCAGATGTTGAAAGATCTCCCGATTGTAGTCGCCATCCTTGGTAAATCCATTGTATTGGTCACATTGTGGGGAAGCTATTCGCCTCCAAGTAGGGAACTTTAATATTTTGATTACAAAATAGCAATTAAGGCTAGTCGCGCACTGGCAACTGTGATCGAAATCAAATAGTTTAATCACCAGTTGAAAGAGAACCGCGCACTGGCAACTCTTTACTCACGCTCACACTTTTTTCTTGCTTGCGCTTATAGAAAACAGCTCAACTGTTGCGAAGGCGATCGTTTAGTTTGTGTCAAAACACAAACTTTTTAGTTGCTCGAATCGAGTTGCTCTAAGTGCGCGGTGTCCCATATAAGTCCATATGTTTCATTTTAGCAACTAAACAGTTGCGAAACTGAAAATTGAATGTGCGCGCCTGGCCTAACAGTCACTTTAAAGTTTTATCTTATTTTTACGTATAATTTGTAAAGAATTAAAACAGTCACAAAGCTTATTGATATGCGGTTTTTTGCAAACAAGACTGAAAATTTACCGAGTGCTTCATCATATCACATGTGTCGGAGAACGATGTGCGAGGAGAAGGTAAACACAAATTGACAGCATACAGCTGTATTCTTAACTTACAGAAAGTGAGACAGCGACCCCTATCACAATTGCAAGTACTACAATGCATTATGGATAGGAACGAGCCCTCCATATTATATATACTCAAAGGTCAAGACCAACATTCCACAACATTTCACAGTTTGGGTATGCCTGAACAAGAGAGAGTGGCTCTCATTTTCGAACTTCGAAAAACACTTGTGAGTGGTTGGTGATTGGTGAATACCCCAAAGAAATTTCAAGTTAAGAGGCATTTTGACGTATTATATATGGACTGCTAGTTGTATGAAATTTCCATACAAACGCTCTGTGAATATGGTTCAACTTCTCACTACCAACATTATAGAGCTGTTGGTGCAAAAGTGGTAAAAATAAATATTAATTCCAGAGGTCATCTCTTGGCTCCTGGCCTGAACTACGATTTTTGCCATAGAAACTATAGCCATCTATCTCAATTTGAACTTTACATTTTGACGTTATCCAAGACAAAATAATAACAACAATATAAAGGGTGTTCAGCGAAATATGTGAACACGCGAGAGCAAAGCATTTAGTTTAATGAAAAGTGCTTTGCGGCGGATTTTGTCCTCTAGGGCCTGAATTGCTTGGCTATTGTTGCTGTAAGGTTTTGACATGTAACCTAATAAAAAGGTAGAACCGGTTCTTCGTAAATTTATATTTATATTTTAAAATGGAAATGGCATTTTTGTCATTATATTTATCTAACTATAAGTGAATTTGCTATTATTGCAAAAAAATCTCCTATCTACATAAATGTAAGTAGAACAATATGAACTTTTTAATTTACCTTTTCATGTTGAATCGCATTCATTTTTTACCAGATAGTTTTCATCATTATTTGAACACAATGTTCACAATAAATTGAAATGAAAAGTTGAAATTTTGATTTGTGTTAAACAAATTTATAAACTCATTATAGTGAGTACATAAGGCTATGCAACCCTTATAATTCCTCTAAACGCAAAATCGTTATTTATAAAACTTATGTGACGTTGAAAATAGAGGCATTATAAGCTAAACGCGTTTGGAGGTTGAATAGTGCCTACATAAGGACATTTTAGTACTGAACTGTCACATTCACTTTGAAATCACATTGAATTATAAAGATTATCAACAAAATAAAATGACTTTTACTTGATATTGAAACTAAAGCTTTGTTGTTTTTATTTATTGAAACTAAAATGTTATACTAATATATTAAAAACAAATTTAATTGAAAATTGTTTAGAATTAAATAGATAAATATACTTGTTGGTGATCTCTCTCCACAGATCCTTCTTCATCCGGTGTGTTAGTGTTGCAATTTTTATTTTGCATTATTGAATTTTATCCTCAATAACTTGTCGTGGGAATATTCCAGCTAGGATAAAACGCATAACAATTTGACTTCCAGTATGTGCTAGAGATAATTACATACCTTTATCTGATGAATCAAAGTTAATTGTTCGAATTCTTTTAACTTTTGGTAGGTAGTTCCATTTTCGTTTATTAAAACAGCTGAATGTTATGAAGGCTAAATGTAATAGATTCTTAATTTTTGGTACTTTATTTGACACAAGCTCATTATAACTATGCAGGGTAGGCAAATGTTTTATAAATATGAATTTGCATAGTGGATGAATAAGTCCTTATGCAGTGCATAACTATTCACGCGTTCAGCGAATTCTAATAAATAAGGCTGTAAGGTGTTTACAAATTAATATAAGTAATGCTCTTCTCCTGTCTATGATAAATGCTATTATGACTCTTAAATCGGCAAATAAAGCATGAAAATAGCCCTCAAGTTTTTATTTAATAATAAACTTAAACAATTCCCGCTCAACACCCTTTACAAACTCAATTATGTCAAAAATTGATATATCAAATACCAAAACCAAAAGTTACACTATGTTTTCCGAGTTTGCACCAAGAGCGCAAGTTCCGTATAGTTTTAAGTTGAACCATCGTGAAGTTGGGCTCTGGCAGTCCATGTATAATAAGTCACAGCCGTATCTATAAGATTTTCTTAAACTGCATCTTAGAGGTTATTTAGTTAAGCATACTTAAATATTTAATTTGGCTTTAAATGACGAAACTTCAATTCGTATCTATAATCGATTTTTCATTGGTACTTAACTAAACAATGGTTGTGTCACGTAACGTAAAAGAATGTGAAAATCTAGTACAAAAAAAAACAAATGCTGCTTCATTTTATACAACACAGCTGTTTTGTGACACCTTCTTTCAGTAAAGAATTGGAAGACACATTTTTTTTATTTGTGAAATCAAAAAAAAAAAATGGCTATCGAACACACACCCACATCCGCCGCCACAAATAAAAGAAAAAGATCTGAAAATTGGGATGCCTCCTACAAGGAAAATTTTTTATTTTAGAATTTGCAATAATACACTACAAAACAGAATTATTTTATGCACAGATTGGGCGTTTTCCTAAATGCAGTGTTGCAGCGCATCATGAATTTTGATGCTTTTTTTTATTCACTTGCTTCAATAAAATAACGTTATTAAATACGAATTCTAAATTTTAGAGTTTTTTTTTTTTAATGAATTGTAAAAGTAAATTTTAGAGTGAAGAAAAACGTTGCAAGGGCATCAAAATCCACGATGCAACACTGCATTTAGGAAAACGCCAATTCTCTTCCAACAACGAGGAAGAAAAGTGTCGATACAAACACTTCAAAGGCTAAGAGGGAAGCTTGGACGAAATTTCTTTGCACGTACACATACTTTAATCAATATAAATTTTATGTTTCTTAAATCGTTGCACTTTATAGTTCTAATATAATATCACAACAAACAATAGATACCTACAAACACACAATTTGAAACTTCAAAATTTCAAAGATGATAATCGATATATCAAAATACATTTTAAAATGCCTTTAAGTGACCCTTAAACGCGGTTGATCGCGTTTAAGTTAAGAGGCCTTTAAGTAACGTTACTTAAATGTGAAAATTGATTATAGATACCGATTTCATACTTAAGAGCTGCTTAGAGGTATTTTAAAGTTAAGTAACCTTTAAGATTTGTTTATAGATTCGCCTGTCAATGTTAAGAGGCTCGTAAAGTTAAGAGCCGTTTAAGAGCGCTCGGTGAATACCAGCCTAAGGCCTAAGAAACTCATAAACCTATTCACCAAGCAATATTAGTGAAGATTTACAAGCGCTCTTAAAAGTTAGGAGTGGTCCCGACAACTCTTAACTTACGAGCGCTCTCTTCGAAAGTTTGTTCGCTTGCGCGTGTGCCACGCACGCATTTGACTCGAATCCATGTGAGCAATGCCAAGTAGAAGAGTATCCATTTGCTGTCAAGACCAACATTCCACAACATTTCACAGTTTGGGTATGCCTGAACAAGAGAGAGTGGCTCTCATTTTCGAACTTCGAAAAACACTTGCGAGTGGTTGGTGAATACCCCACAAAAATTTCAAGTTAAGAGCCTCGTAAAGTTAAGAGCCGTTTAGGAGCGCTCGGTGAATACGAGCCTTAGTCATGCGGAGGCGATGTTAATTGGCCACCAAGATCTTACTATTTGACCCCATCACACTTCGTCTTGTGAGGTTTTCTTAAATCACTGATCTATGCGAATAACACAATCAACTCCGTCGGTTAAATTCAGATTAATTTATTCGCCAAAGCTATGGAAAATTTGACATTTCAGATGCGAGGCCGTAGTTAACATTTAATGATGTTACATTTCATACATAAGGCCATATATGGGATTGCGTAATTTATATAAAAGTATATTATGATATCTGACTCATAGTTTGTTTTATTCAAATCTAGATAGAAAACCCCTAATAGAAAATTATTTACATAAGACCCGCTAAGCTGGAAACACACATATATGCCTTCGTTTGGTGTGTTGGGGAGTGGTGTGTTGCTAGATGTGAACACACTTGTGGGTAATCTTGTTGATTCCCCCTTAACACACTTTTAAAATGTGGCTCTAAGTCCAGATATACATTGTTCAAATGCATGACAAGCACGTGCAAGTGTATTAGTAAAAGCGTACACTATTGAAATTCAAGATTGATGATTGATCATGCATGTATTTGTTGAAGATATAAGAACACACATGAAAATAAAATATAGTAAACACAAATTGTATGACAAGCAAATTGCTCGGATAAAATCTCAAAGAAATTCGTCAAAAAACAATTTTGCCGAGAAAAAACTCACAAAGCTCAAGGTCCTCTCACCACACCGTCGATGTAAAAATAAAAGATTGAAGACTCATGCTTGATGTGTGTATACGCAACTTCAATCACAATTTTCTAATACTCTTGCACGTGCATGTCATGCATTTAAGCAATGATATCTAGCTTTTAAGCTTATAAAGACATTGAAGTAATAGCGACACTACAATACACACGAGATAGGTGTGGTTCAAGCATATTATAGCCACACACCACTCCACAACATACACGAGATAAGTGTGATTCCGGCTTATATTACGACCGGCGGACATGAGTGGCTGATCGCATGCATGCATTACATCCTCTACAAAAGAAAAAATAGAAATCGAAAAACGACAACCGCTGGTGGATAAAGAAATTGTATTTAATTGTAAATACACATCGTTGACATTTCTTATGCCTACTGATCTCTACAATCAGTGGTTATATGCCACGCGCATCATCAGTACTTCGTTATTTTTCTAAAAAAAAACTATACGTGTGCAAGAAAATATTATTGATTTATTATTTTGATGCCAATTTGTTTTGTTTTGTGAAAATCGTTTTGCTCAAGAAAGAAGTTTCCGAGAAAAAAGTAAAATATGACTCGTTATCATCTACGCTCATTTGAGCAATGGCGAAGGTGAAACAGCAGTGTCCAACAGTAGGTCGTTGCAAAATATTCTTTCCCAGATTTATAATTATATAGTAATGCAAGAAGTAGGTTTCGTGACAAACAGATCATTTTTTTTTACTAATGGAACAAACCTCACCAACTTACATGTCAATTATATTAAAAACTAAATTAAGTAAAATTAATTCTTGATTTATTTAATTTATTTATTTATTTAATTTATTTAATTTTCACAAATATGTTTTCTTCTGTGACCTGTGTGTTCAAGCGAAATCGGAAACTAAATAAAATGTATATTTTCAAAACTACTGGGTGGCGTTCAGCGTATGTACACAACTTGCTTACCAGTAATTGGCGCGTAGGTGCATATGATTATGTGTAACACAAAATAGCGAACTAATTCAAGTCAAAACATCAATTGTTTAGTTGCTCAAATTGAGTTGCTGTATGTATGCGGAGTGTCATACAAAGCCATATGTTTCATTTTAGCAACCAAACAGTTGCAAAAATAAAAATTGAATGCATGCGTCTGGCTTAATGGGGAATATTTGAGTCAATAAATTGCATCACTTCATTTGATATGGAAATTGCGAGCGGAGATACTTTGAGACTTCAAAATTTAATTTTGAATGGGTGTCCCCATTTTAAAAAAACTGAAAACACGCAAGAAAGGAATTAAACTATATAATTATAAAAAAAAGGTGAGAAGCAGTACTTTCATTATACACACTTGAGTGCCTTATGTTCGGTATTGTGTGATAGACTTAAGGTATTCAATTTTAAACACCTGAACGCTGTCAGAGCCAACCTATGCGTCATTCTACACACACAACCAAGATTCAAAGCCAAAAAAATATCTCACCATTTTTCTTTTCAGTTTTGACATTTGCTCACAAGTCACAAGTAGAGTTGAATAAAGTGCTTATAATCTATAATTTTCTAGTGTTTGGAAGGAAATAAATTTATAAATAATTTGGTCAAATTAAAGATTCCAGTTCCAACGATTTGATCGAAAAACAACAAAACTTTGTATTTCCACATAATCTTATATTCTATAGACTCTTTCTATCTTTTGTGAGTTTGTATTGATGCTTAAAGTACACACATGTAACAAAGTTCACGATTTTTTTTACAATTATGGCAAATGTATTTTAATTTTTCAGAAGTTCCCGCTTTGATTGTTCTTCGAAATTTGAGAAGGCGATCTGTGGTGATGTCAAAAAAAACTAGAACATGTGTGCTGAAGTGTCCAGATCCCAAACACACATATGCCTTTCCAAAGGATGAGATTGGGTGAGTAGAGCCACTGGAAATGTTGTTTGTTAGGTGAATGATTTTGAAATATGCAAAAGCAAAAGGAGCGCAGCGAACAGCGAAACTCGAAAGCAAGCCTGAGTTTGAGTTGACTAAACCAAACTTTCGAAAGATTGGTGGACCAGCGTAGAGACGCTGCGCTGTGTATTCTTGTAAACAATGGGCAAAGCAATACCAAATGTTTGGTGTTCTCGGATATGTCTTTGATTTTGCTTCAAATTATTTTTTTGTTTTAGTTTAGCAATTTATTTTTTAGTTTTTTTTTTGTTTTGTTTTGTGACAATTAATTCGATTTTGCAAAATTTGTTTATCTCAAAAGCGACAAATGGTAGAGTAAAAACACAGTTCCTAATTTTAATAGCAAAATTGTTTTTTTCAACGCGAATTTGGTCAAAAAGTAGCGCATTGCAAAAGAAAATTTTTCCAGAAATTCAAGTGTACAGCTCGCATACGAACAAAGTGTGAGGTATTGGTTTTATCCATATTGATAGAATCTTTTAAAAGAATACATTTTCTTTAGATGAGGATGGCGCCTGATGGAAATCCCAGAAAAAGTAGAATTATGTTAAGATAGTATGAGAACTTTTGACATCTGTAGAGAACCATGGCCTTTGATTGACTCAATTTCCAACCATTTCTGTATAAGTTTTGTCGACAAAGATGATGGGTTTTTCCCTCGCTTCCGAGCGTCTGATATGAGGAGCTATGTCCGCGAAAAAAGATATTTTTGCAGGATTTGCCACTTCCTCGCAAAAGGCAGTATAGCCATCCAAGAAAAAAATAATTGTTCTTTGGTATTAGCTCCTAGTACCCGATCCCAGAACTTCGGCGTTACAGTTCAACGAACTTATTTGGCACGAGTACGATAACTTGGCCGCCAAGATTTGATAACGGCTTTTTCTAGAGGGGTCAAAAACAAGCACCTTTTACTTTGGGAGGGGGGTCTATCTCCCCCCGTTTAGGAGGTAGGAGCAGTTTTAGAAAAAATGGTTTAAATTGAAAAAAAAAAAAATATTAAAAACCAACATCAACACTAACAATAAAGTGCTATATTGCATTTGAAAGCCAGAAGTTTGTTTTATAATCCTGCATTTAATTTAAATTACTCATGACAATGGTTTTTGAGAAATTCGCATTTAAAGTCCAAATTTTGATAAAAAAACGTGAAAAAAAGGTTTAGACCGATTGTTTCCAAAATTGTGAAATAAAATTGTAAATTAGGGAAATTGAAATTTTTCTGTATTTTTATTTTTAAAATCTGTCGAACAGTTTTTGAGAAAAAAAAATCTTTATAAAATTTCGAAAAAATTCGTATAGCAGGTACCGTTATTTTTGGTCTTAAAAAAAAAGAAAAAAAAGTTTGGGGGGAAAAAATTAAAAATGATATCTACCAAATCGGCCGAGCCGTTTAGCCTGTAGTCGAACAGACAGACAGAATTGCGAGACTAGAGCTGTGCAAATCGTTCATTTCAAATGATCGAATCGTTCGACAATCGATTACGAAAATGATCCGATCATTTCAGTCGATCGATCATTCGATCATTTTCATTTCACTGAAATGATTCAATACTGTTCCAATTCGATTTTAATTTCGATTTCGATGATAAGATTGACTTATTGTAGCTTTGATAGTTCTCACAAAATACTCTATTATTGTAAGCCATAAATTGCCAAATAACATCGAATGATGGCTACTTTGTACACGAGTTAAAAAGTGTGAAAAAAATCAAGAAAAAAAGATTTTATTTGTTGCTCCGGAAAAGAGACTGACATTTTGCACAAAATATACATTGTACGTCATTCGTCCTCTATTCGTCAAGTCATAAACTGTCAAATTCCATCAAAGGATGGCTACGATGTAGATGGATTAAGAAACGTCAAATCCACATTAAACATACCGGATCCTGATACATGAAATAACATCAGTTCAACGCAACAATTGTTTTTTCGTCCTACAACATTAACAACCAACTCGATCAATCATGTTCTTCAATGCCGAGTTCAACCTAGAAATTCCAGTCCACCGTACTTTTGGCATTCATAATCCACATTGATTGAATCAGAACAAATGGAATCGAGTAAATCATGGTTAATCGAGTTAACTGATATCGAAAATCGAGACTCATTGAAATGATTGAGATTGAAATAGAAAATCGAGAATCCAGAATCGAGAATCATCTAAATGATTGAGATCGATTAAAATGATTGATTTCGATCATCGATACTTTTCGATGATCGGATCAAAAAAATCGAATCGATCCTGATTGACACAGCTCTATGCGAGACCCACTTTTTTAGTCTTCGCTATCATCGTAATGTCAACTTTGATCGAAATCTCGAGTTCGATTTTTTTTACGAATGCATAACTTGCCTTATAGTAACTATAAGTCGCAAGTAAAAAATAAAGGTGAAAAAACCACAAAACATTTTTTTATTTCAAAACTGACTGCCACTTAATTAAATTTGACCAATTCACATACTTAGTTTAACATTCCCTATTATTTTGAACACTCCAAAACGAAAAAAAAAAAATAAATAAATAAAAAGTCGCTATTCGGTCGTATAATTTTCTGAAATGTTTACAAATTAACAGATTTTAAAATTGTATACCTACGTATGTCTATTTTAACAAAGATTTATCGTTGATATTCGCAACTCACGTTAATGATGCATTGATTTTCTGGAAAGATTCAATAATATGTAAAATTAAAGAATAATTAATCAGTTCATTCCAAAAGAAAGACATGGAACCAGGTAAGAGCTGCATTGGAATTCGAATAAACCAAACTGGCAAAGGTGTCCAATTGGACCAAATAAAATACATAAAATCGTGATTTGATTTTGTATGACTGATTGAAAATCGGTTTTCACACCAAGTGATACTAATCAAAAGAAGAATTATCAAAAATACCTTATCAAGTCGCTGTCGGAAGTCTATTACACTTGGCACAGTGTAGAAGACCAGACATCGCATTTGCTGTTAATGACGTAAGTCACACCAACACAACACATGGCATGACCAATTCCAAGCCTATTAAACGGATCACGCGTTACTTAAAGAGAACTATCGACTTGAAATTAAAATATTCCGTTGATGATATTACTCATTTACATGGTTATAGTGATGCGGATTGTGTATCGGATATTTAGTCAAAATTTCAAATGCCACTGTATCATAAGCAAGCAGAAGGTAACCAACGATTACTTTTTTGAGAACCGAAGCAGAATATATGGCAATGTATTCCAAAACGTGCCAAAAATCAAATCGATATTTAGTTCTTGAGAAAATTGAAAACTACAAAAAATACATTTTACAATAATACTTATTTTGTTTAGTATTTAGTCGTTTTTTGATGGACAAAATAGGTTACATTTCTGTTTCTTTAAATTTAAGCCTAAAAAGTACCCAAGAGACGTGTTCCTTTCTCCGGTATCTCTCTCTATTTTGCCACCTTTTATACAGTTTTGTTTATTTATTTCGCTTCGTATTGGTCGGACACAGATAGATGTTATTGCTTTTGAAACTAAATATACGAGTACATACACATACGAATATTTTTATATAGAACTATGCATTAGTACATTCGAATATGCTGCTGCGCAAAACAAGAATTGCGATCGAAAATATACCCAGAGATGTAAAAAAACTAAGCAACTGAATGCTGGCATTAAGATTGGAACGCAGGGTCTTCATAACAGCGAACGTAAGCTAGTCCAACAGCTATTAAATGGAAATAATGTAGAGTAAGTAAGAGAGCAAGAATACAATTCTTTTCCAATCAATATAAAACCAGTTCCAGCTCTCAATATAGAAGAGGTAGGCTTTGTTATAAAAAAAATGTTAATAACAACAAAACCGCAGGATCTGATGACTAAACAGCATAGGTCTTTAAATAGGGAAGTGAAGTTTTGGTAGGGTGTATGTATGAAATCATCCAACGTGTTGTATGAGTTTCCCAAGGGGTACTGCAATAGTCAATACTGTTGTTGGGAGGTACTAGTGTGATTTCTAGCCCGACACATCGACCATACACCAAATCTTCATACTGTGGGAAATCCTGGAATTTCAAGTCGAGATTCACCATCTGTTCATCTGTTACAAAGCAGCGTGCGTTAACATTCATTGTCAAAAGTTCTAATGGAAATGGCAGAACTCGGGATCCGGGATCGGAAAATATGCAATGTAATGTGCAACTAATAATATTTTCTCTCTTTGCCAAACATGCCCAGCAATTCGGGAAGGTGAACCGCTATCACTTGACTTCTTTAATTTCCTTCTTCAGCTCGAAAACAATTCCCATATTTGGCCAGATTCTCCAATAATATACTTGAGTCTCTTGGATAGAATAAAAAAAAGAGCTTTGAAAAAGATAGGTGATGGCAGTATAACAGAAAAATTTGCATCTCTGGAACACCGCCGCAATGTTTATCGTCTTTTATTATTTAACGGATATTTTTATAAAAAACGTTTTAGTGAAATAGCCTGCTGCATTCCTCCCCTTACACAATTAAACCCTAATACTCATTCTTCAGTTAATCCATGGGCCCAACTACGGATGTACTGTTAAATTCAGTTATTCTTTCTTTAGCCGTACTACACGAATATTGAATGCCTCTCAAACTCCAAAATGCTCGCACTATGCTCAAACATTTTTAAGGGTAGAGGGATTATCTTTAGTGCTTGTAAAATTATATAGCAAAAAAAAAGCTGCTTTAAAATTTGGATTTGGTTCAGAAAGTCTAAGTCGACTTCAATGAATCGAAAGAATCGATCGTCTCCATCTTCCAAAAACAAACATGTATGACTTGTCATCATGAAAACATTGATACAAGTTTCGATAAAGTTGAAAAAAGAGATAAGAAAGTGATCGCTGCTCATAATCCAGACATGTTTTAAGATCAAAAACCATTACTTATAGAATACTGAATAAACTCTGATCTCTTAATCTGGTTCGAGAGAAAAATGTTTGGAAGGAATCCATTTGCCGCAGAAGTTAAAACAACAATTTATATAAATAAAATCAGTTGAATATCGTTAAACTGACACTTAAGCCTTTATTCGCCTAAAGCTTATGTACAATAATTCTCATATTTGGACCCAAAAAAAGCTATAAAAATGAAAGGTGATACGTGTATATCAATAACAGGGACGTGTGTATCTCTCGAGCACCGCCGCAAATGTTCATGCTAGCCAGTTGCATTCCTCTCCTAAAACATAGCAACCGTAATAGTGGCGCTACAGTGAGTGAGTCCAATTAGAGACTGACTGTTAAGTACAGAAATTCTTTCTTTAGCTCTTTTATTTCCTCCTCCCTTATCCAGAACTTCAAAACCAATGTGCATCAGTATCTCGTCTAAAATCCTTCCTACACTCGAAGTGTGTTTAACATTATAAGAGTTTTCAAAACCCCTTGCCGGCACATTATTACAGTCGGTTGTATCATTTATTAATTTAAACCAATTTTCTAATTCAAATTGTACAATTCTTAACAAAATGTTAAATGTTGTTTTTAAGTAAAAAGTTGATTTTTGCTTTAAATAAATTCAAGTTCAATAGGTTTTAAATATCTGTCAGAAGGCGGTTAAAAGAAGCCTAATATACTGACGGAATATACCTACCAATTATCACCTTCACACTTTCGCAGTCCTCACATGCTTTTCTTATTCACGGAAAATTAAACCATGTTACCAGCCTAAACTAATTATTGTTTATTTCATTTACAGACGAAGCGTTTGGTTAAAGCAGCTAGGATTAAAGGATGCACATAAAACAGCATCTGTGTGTGATCGCCATTTCTCAGCACAAATGAAACCATCAACTTGTAAGAATAAAATAACAGCCTGGGCAATTCCTGATATAAATTTACCCGACCCATTTTTTAACGACGATGACGATTGCTCTGACGAATATTACTTAGAAGGAGAAGAAGGCCGACAAATAAACGAAGGCATAGTAAATGGATTCGCCAAAAATAAAAACATAAAACCTTCATTGAACGCCAACAATCATATGGTAATTTGTATTCTTTTGTTTTTCTCTTATTTTTATTCATTTTTAATCTAGCTGTTGCTTCATTTTACAGAATGAATCTTTCATCATAGATGATCCACTTGATTTTGAAGATATGATAGACTCACAAAACAATAACAATAATGATAAAGCTGTATCTGTTGATGATAGAGAGGTCAGTCTGATTTCTTATTACATTTGAAATCGAAATAGATAATGTATTTTTTTTTTAATAATTTTCTAGTTTGAAGAAATTTTCGGATACGATGAAGAGTCAAATTCGTCAACCCGATCTAGTCACATAATGGAAAATGGAAATGCTAATTTTGATGAAGATGTGAGTAATTGTAATTTAAGATATACATAATGTTTATATTTATCTAACTTGTTTCGGTAGTGAATATCCTTAAAAACTGAATTGGTTTCCACAATAGACATTCATGGTTGATAAAAAGCTTAGGGTAGGGCGGAGTAGATTCGACCCATTTTCTGTAGATTCCCTATAACTTATATATATACATATAAATGTATATTTTTAATAGGTTTTTTTTGCTTGAAGCTTTAATAACTATACTCAAGAAATTCAAAAACTTGAAGACTTTACTCAGCCTTAATAACTAAATTTTTTTTTTTTAAACTTCTTCAAAATATCGAAAGTGCGCCCCATAGGTCGGGCACTTTTGTCGTACTCGTGGGGCACTTTTGACACGAATTTAGATGACACAAAAAGTAGAACAAAAAAGATATATTGTTTGCTCTGTTATAGCGGCTTAATTTATTATTAAAACAAAATCCTTATGTTTATTTTTAAATTAAAATCAAAATCACCTTCAGTTTTCATACGAATATTAGAATCATAAAAATGTGTTGATGATCAAACTGGGTGTTCTGGCAATGGCAAGAGATATATCCGCAAAAAGGGGCTTAAAAAACTGCCAACTATTCGATATTTTCCGCAAAAAGTCAACATAAAAATGAAATATTTTGAAATTCGTGCCTCAAACTTGACTATAACAAAGTGGCCCATGTTGAGTTTAGTGTCAAAATTAAGTTTATAATAACTGGTATTTGATTCTTCTAAATCAGAAACTTTATCTTCCACATATGGTCCAAGAGACTTATTTGAATCTGGAACGCTACTCTTCCGAATCGCTTGTATCTACTATCTCAGTTTTTTATTTACTCGTATTTGGTTTCGATTTTTTTAAATTTTTCTTTGTCTTATAAGATTTTTTTCCTCTTGTTTGCGCTTTAACTCAGTGATTCTGTTCTTTTCAGGTTTATCAGTATAGACTCTGGATTTCTCTTTATTTATTTATTTTTTGATTTTGGTGAGGCAATTGTTGGCACCGGCCTTATCTCATCGCGTGTTATTTGAATTTCTTCTTGTCTAGTTCCTAGTCGATGGTTCATTTTGGTATTCAGAAGGACCCGTGCAATATTCAGAATCTTCAAATTCAAATTAAACTGTTAAAAGGGTGAATTCCTGCGGCTTTAAATCCCTTTTCAATGTTTTCAGGACAAAAAGCTCTTCAAAAAGGAACTTTTGTCAGTCGAGCAATATCGTAAATTGTAATCGGTTTGCCTGGATTTATTCACTTGAAACTCGCTAAAAAATGCTTTGCAATAACTTTTAAATGGACCAAATATGGATACGTCCACTGGTTGCAGCTTATGAGAGAAATATTATCGAACCATTTTTGCTCAAAAGACCAATACAGTTGCTTGGGCCGTCCTTAATAAATTTATCCTTTCATTGGAGATAGAGCCCAACTAGCAGCATTAACAATCCCTACAACAGTAACAAGAGTTTCCCTCTCTGCAGATGACACCTGACTTACAGATCGTGTCCCCTTTTCCGCTATGCTATTACATAAGTTTAAGATTTGTTCAAACACTGTCTTACCTTTGGTGGTTCTAAAACCGTTGAAATACCAGTTTCATCCAAATTGAAAATACTTTTAGGTTCAAGTTGATGCTTTTTTTAGAGTCGTTTTAAATTTGTAAAGAATTCCTCGGCGGAAATTTTAGGAAAAGAGTGTTAATGGATCAGATTCCATATGCCTTCAAATTGGGACTAATAATTTAGGAGTTTAATTACTTCTTCTTGGGATAATTTCATATTAGATATTTTTTAAACTTGGGAAAAAACTTGACTTTTTATATTGCCGACTTAGGCTTTCGTTTCAATAAAAAAAAATTTATTTTTTTTCCGACTTCAGACCGATTCCTCTAATCTCGATTTTTAGCACTAAAGTAAAATGACATTTCTCAAAACATCCCTGTAGTTTTTGTTTGTAATTTGATTTGTTGTGTTAATAGATGTGTTTTAGCAGCATTCAAGTGCGAATAAAACGACCAAACTCACTCCATATGTCCATTTCAATTTATATTTCAATGTTGGCAAGTATTATAGAAAATGTCAAAATCTGATGTCAAAACATGTATGTACGAATCTTTGAGTATATATAATATGGAGGGCTCGTTTCTATTCCAAATGCGTGACTATCATAGGGGGCGCTACTCAAATTTGTGTAAGACAAAGTTATTGCCGAGTGCTTCATATCACATGTGACGGAGAACTATATGCGAGGAGAAGGTAAGCACAAATCGGAGGATACGGCTGTATCCTTAACTTACAGAAAGTGAGACAGCGACCCCTATCACAACTCCAAGTACTACAATGCATTAGGGATAGGAACGAGCCCTCCATATTATATATACTCAAAGGTACGAATTGAGATTGTTTTATTTTATTGGTAATACCAATTTATTAAGACTTACAAAGCCGGCTGAAATTAGGTTTTCCACTCCTAATACTAAATTCAAATGTGAAATGTCATTTAACCTTCAAACATGAGCAATTTTTAACATTCGCAAAACAATATAATTCTAAAATTGACTGCATAGCGCCATCTTCATTTGAATAATTTGAAGTTCTATCACCAGCAAAGCTGCCATTTTTTTACTGGCTTCTTTTTCGCCAGCAATCAAATTGTTGTTGTTTGCCGAGGAAAATTTTGCTGCGCTAGCTATTCAGCAGTGAATAAAACACACCTAATATTTCATTGTTATAAATGGGCCTGCAGTGTACATACGGGATGAACAATTTTCGGACTAAAACCGGTTTTAGTCTTTAGTCCAAACACACGAGGTGATTTCAGTCTGAGCGAAGTAATGTATACATGAACAATACATGTTAGTATTTCTATCGTATTTTGCAGACCCAAAACTGTAAACTGTTGTGTATGTGTTAGTTTTAGTCTTCAGCGAGAAACAGATTGGCACAGCAACTTCAACAGCAACTTTGACAACCACATCACTCTTTTTAGAGCCACTGGTTTTAAATGACTTTATACTCTGTTCAACAAAAATTGTCAGTACAGGAAAGAGGACGTTTGGCTCTCACTCTGGTTTCATTGGCTTGCATGAGTGTGTTGCCTTTTAAAGCTCTCACAGGGTTTCCCTAGTTTGCATTAAAAATCGCCAACACTCAACATACTCAACTTCATAAAACTTGTTCTCAAAAGCTTCAAATCCCAAAAGCTCCTTAATAAAATCGACTGAATAAGCTCCTTGCTTGTAATTTAGAATGATAATGGTAACTCTGTTCTGATAAATATAACAAGCGCACGATCGTATTGACTTGACAGTATCCCTTTCCCTTCAACAGTGGGTGTATAACTTTTTGCGAAGAATTACAACAATTCTTTAAGGAAAGTCAGTGGCTTGCTGTTTTTTAAGTGGCATTTTTCCCAACGTAGTGTAGTGATAAGTGCATCAGGCGCTACTGCTTTTGAAAAAGCTCTCCCATAAGGCCTGTACTGACAATTTTTGTTGAACAGAGTATAAATACATTATCACAGCAACTTCGACATCGACATCAAAGTTAGACCTAAACCCTAAATTCGATGTCACTGTCACTGTGCAAATGCTACCAACTTTAAGGCGAAATTTTTCAGGTTTATCAACACTCAAATGAAAATGTGAAACCCATCTTTTTGTTTGGTCTATTTATTTTGGTTTTGACAATGGAAGAGCATCTTATAGAATTATTAAAAACAAATTCATTTTAGTATGACAAATGGCGCAAGTCGTATACATTGACGCAATTTATGTAAATTTGTATCATATAATGTACGGCAAAATCATTTCGCATATGAAACTATTTCGATTATATGCTGTCAAAAATGCTGTTCATTGTAATCTATTTCACAAGACTTTTGATGTCGAAACCGGTTTTAGTCCGTGTGTGCAGGCCCATTGAATATACAAGTTTAGGTTAGGTTAGGTTGAAGTTGCTGCCAGCGCCGCAGCTGACGCACTTCGGCCAGAGTTTGTCCATTGTGATATTACATGAATCTTGAGATTTTCGCCCTACTCGGTGAACAATTTAGAGCTACATACTTATGAAGAAATGGGCAAAGTATTCCACATTCTAGTAGTACGGCTAAAGAAAGAACCTCTTTAGGCTCAAGGGTAAACTGATGTGCATTCATAGCTAGATGAGTATTACGGTGGGAATGCAACTGGCTATTTCATTTGAGCATTGCTGAAACAAAAAGCGATAAAAAATTGAAAGATAGGAAACGTTTCGGTGGTGTTCAAGAGAAACAAAAGTTTCCGTAATAGATCTGGTTCAAATGAGTAATCCGGGCACCAACCCATATATGAGAGTTATAATCAAGTTCTGGGCGGATATATGCCTTATAGATGGTAGCCAGATCAGAGGGGAAAAATTTCTTGCATCTTTTAAGAAAACCTAAGCATTTCGCTGCGTTTTAGGCTACGTCGAATATATGATCATTTCATAAGAGATGGTCATTAACACACATACCGACAATAGAAAGCTTTTCGGTTTCTTTACACAGCCGAAGAGCAGGGTTGTGAGCCTAGAAACGAATATGAAAAGATGAGGGTGCTGTCGTCAGTGAAACAATCGTCAAACAAACATATTTTGAAATATTCATGTAGCACATAAATTTATTAATTTATAAATGTTTTTTGGACTTCATTTTAAAATGCCAGTTTAAAGGTATTTTTACATCGTCTACTGTCACTGTCAGATGTCACCATAGATCTGGGATCTGAAACCCAAATCTGAGATAAAGAAAAGAAGAACCACATTATATGTAAATCAAAACCTTTTTCGCAGAAAAAACTCAAACAAATGAAATTTGGAAACTGTTCTCCTGGGGGTATAGCCAACAATGAGGTGAATGGTTTGATTACATTTCTATCGCATTCTATGAAAATGTAGGTGTGATTGCGGTCTCTACAAGCGTTCCTCTGGATTCATAGCTAGTAGATGCCGTATGTATGCCAATTTTTGTTTTTAAAGGACCCAGTTCAAGTTATCTCTTACCGTAACAGTAATTAATTACGAGTTGCTTAGAGCTGACTATTTTTCGAAATTTGGCTTAGTATAGAATGAAAAGAAAATCTTCTGAAAAAGGGTTTTAAGCAATTTTAAGCCAACAATATTTTATAAGCAATGTTAAGGAGACTTATTCCTCTGTAGTAGGCACAGTTAAGATCATCTCTTTTATAATGGATGGGGGGAATACGGTACAGAGTTTCCATTTATCAGGCCTAATTTCATCTGACAAAATTTTGCACATAACTTAGTGTACCAGGCTGCTCCTTACCAAGTCCTCTTCCGCTCATCTGCACCAAATAATCTTCTACGACTTAAGTTTGGACATCGCTATTTTAACTTAATTGGATCTGATAGAGGGAAAATTTACTCATATAAGAATTCATCTCGCGCAATTTTCATTTCGTTTTAACACCTTATATCAATTTACAAAGCCTTTTATTAATACCGTTTTTTATTTCTTAATCTTAAAGACATTTTCAAATCCGGCAGAGACTGTGGAAATCAATAATAGATTCAAAAGAAAACTGATCGCATGTGTAAGAAGACGTCGTATATTGTATGATCCAGCGCATCCATATTTTGGAAACATTAAGAAAAAGACGAGGGCTTGGGAAAGAATAGGTCAAATTCTAAAATTGGATGGTAATTCAAAATCTAGTTTTTTAATACAAACGATAACGTGTTAATTTTTATTAAAAGGTTCTGCGTGTCGAGAATTGTGGCTTAATTTACGTTATGATTATCAAAACCATGCCCGAAGTCTTCGGCTTTGGCTGGCAGGTGAAAGTACTCAACACGAAAGACCTAGAATTCAATTTGAAAACGATCTAATCTTCCTTTGGCGCTTTATAGGAGACAAGTAAGTAGTACAATGTACTTTGGATAATTACAAAATCATTTGTATACTTATTGTCATTTCAGAAGAAATCTTGACAACATTGGTGATGTGTGTAGTCCATTGCCGAGCACTTCATGTAATACCAAAACAGAAGTAAATAAAACGGTGGAAAGCGATGCATTAGATAAAGATATGGAAAAATCTCAACATTTTGTTGGTAATCTCATCGATGCTGTTCATTCGTATTCGGAATTATACGATACGAACCATGCCAACTATGGTGATGCCAAGAGAAGGAGTATCATTTGGGAAGCCATTTCGAGTGAACTAAAGGAGAGAGGTATATTTGGATTTTAAATTGTAATTAAAAAAAAACTAATAACTATTTACTCTCAGCAACAAAATGCTTGTTCTCTTGGATACAACTTGTGTTGCGCTACGAATTTGAATTATCGCATAATAAACACTCGTATCTGGTGGTAAAAATGAAATTCCTGGAAAAACATATCATTGTGAAGTAAATAAAATATTTTCTTTCACATAAGTGCTTCTCGATTTATTTGAGTTTTTTTTTAATTTCAGTGAAAAATCTCCCTTTAAAAGGGCAACATGCCTCAAAGATGAATGGTATGATCCTCTCTATTCACTAGAAGCACAACATTTGCTAATTGCAGCAATGATAACAAGCAAAAAAGTTCGACCATACTTTGCGAACATAGACTGCCCGTTTGCAACAAATGAATTATTAAAGATTCCACACTGGCATTTAATATCGAAAGCAAGAAGTATGTATTTTATCTTATTATATTAAAAGCCCCCATTAAAATATATTTTTTTATTTTTAATCAAATAGAATTAAAGCCTGCGCAATGTGAGGTAACGTGGATAATCATACAGATAATGTATTGTGAACTTTCCGAGTATCGTCGTAATGACTGCCGTTTGCGCGACGAATGGGAATTAGAATCAGTGATAACAAATTTAAGAGACACTATCGTCAAGAACAAATCAAAAGACTTTATGAAAGTAATAGGGCAATCCGAATCGAAAACAACATTACCGGATAAAAGTAAAAGTTCTGCATATAACAGTGCCTCGAGTAAGGAAGATGACATCGAATTAATATTAGATGATGATATACCACTTATGCCTCCACCACCAGCCGCAGCCAAAAATGAAGTCGTATTCAAAATTCCTGGTAAAAAACCAGGCGATCCGGAGAGAGATGTGCATTATAAACTGGATATTCCCTTGTCGGAGCTACCTGAAAGCATTGTCATTGATATTGCTTCTGTTTTGGAGAATTCACACATCGTGATAATAACTAAATATAAGACGGAATCGAAAATTAGTTTGTTTACATTGGAAAAGCGACAGGAGCTTATTGGCGAGGTAATGGCCAGACCGATTATTTTCAATGAACCCTGCAAGACTTCTAGGATTTCTAGATTGTTTATGAGTGAAGTTGCCAAAGATATTGGATATCCAGGTAAATAAGTTACATCTTAAACAAAAATTATTCACAATCCCTCATAACTGAGAAAGCTTACAAATTTGAAATGATGTTAAGGAATAACAATCTTAAGACTTGAATTTGACAGATCAATTTTGTCATATTGTATGAATATATTCATCTATCTTATGGGATATTTTATTAGTTTGACTTTTGGCCACGAATGGTACCTAGACGACATTTTGATCGTCCAGGAACATACACGGTTACTCGGATAGTAACAGTTTTACATCTGTTGGTTGTTTGCTCTAACCTTTTTTTACTTTTAAATTCGTCAAAGTGTATTATATAATCATGTGACAAAATAGGCATCAACAACGTCTAGATACTATTTAATATTTTCTTTTGGTTAACCCAACGAAATGTGCTAGTCCAATAAAAGAACGATATAGCTCATTTTTGGTTCAAAGGTCTCGTAAATAAGCAAAATTGTCAAACTTAGGCAACTGAGTAATCATGAGGAAATGAACGAAATAAAATTCCATCCGCAAAAATTGAAACCATTGAATATTTTTGGAATTAATTGAAAGAATTAGGCTGGGGCGAGTCGATACCAGTATCTGGAAGGCTCGGTCGGTTTTATAACTCTTACCTTTCGTAACACTCAATACAAGTTCTATTGGACGGTTTCAAGTCTGATATTCATAAAATAAATGCTGGTGTGCCCCAAGGTCCATTTTGTCTCTCCGACACTCTTCCTTATCTTTTTAAATGATATTTTGTCTGAAATTTCTAATCCACTTGATTGTTTCGCTGACGACAGCACCCTCCGCCGTTCATATCATTTTTCCTGTCTTCTGTCGGCCAAGCGAAATATACCAGCCATGTCATTATCCACGAATGGCACTTTCATCAAAGAAACCGAAAAGCTTTCCATAGTCGGTATATGTGTACTATTTTGTATTAGCAAATTATATACAAACACCCCTTAATGGTCGCAAGGGTTAGTGCGTTGGGCTACGAAGCCAGAAGATTACATCTTATTTTATCAGGACTTTTTCGAAAAAGTATCATTTCATCCAAGAGTAGGTATTTCTTGTCATGATAAAGTGTCTGTTATATTGGCCTCCTTTATTCTTTTCGAGCAGCAACCAACACACCAAAATGGTTGAGTCACTCTTCGATACCCTGTTTACAGTCAGAACCGTCGAGCTCCTCAAAATAGCCATCAACCGCAGACTCCACCTCTTCATTGTTGGCAAATCTTTTACCACCGAGGATTTTCAAGTTTGGAAACAAAAAATAATCCGACAAGGCTAAATCTGGCGAATAGGGTGCGTGAGGAAGCAATTCGAACTTTAACTCATTGATTTTGGCCATCGCGATAACGGATGTGTGAACCGGTGCATTGTCTTGATGAAACAAAACTTTCTTTTTCGCCAAATGCGGCCGTTTTTTCTTGATTTCGTCACTCAAACGCAGCAATAAGTTCCCATAATACTCGCCGTTGATTGTTTTTTCCTTTCTGAAGATAATCAATGAAAATTATCCCACGCGCATCCCAAAAAATTGACGCCTTGACCTTGCCTGCAGATTGAACTGTCTTCGCCTTCTTTGGAGCCGATTCTCCCCTTTCAGTCCATTGTTTTGACTGTTCCTTCGTCTCAGGTGTGAAGTGATGGACCCATGTTTCATCCATGGTTATAAATCGACGCAAAAACTCTAGTTTATTGCTGTGAAACTTCGCCAAACACTCGATTGAAACATTCTCACGACGCTGTTTTTGTTTCATTGTGAGTAATCTCGGCACCCATCTTGCGCACAGCTTTCTCATGTCTAAATTTTCAGTAAATATGCGATGTACAGCACTTTTTGAAATGCCTACCATGTCTGCTAGCTCGCGCACTTTCAGTCGACGGTCACCCAATAACATTTTGTGGATTTTCTTCACCATTTCGGGCGTGGTCACCTCATTTGGTCGACCACTGCGATGTTCGTCTTGGCAGCTCGTACGACCTTGTTTAAACTCTGCCACCCAATATTTTACTGTTGTAAACGAAGTAGCAGACTTCCCCAGAGTAGAATCTAGCTCCGCTTTGATATTGGTTGGACTGAGGCCTTTCAAATGAAAGTATTGTATCACATAACGATGACCAATTTTTTCCATGTTTACAAATTCACTGAGAACGTTCACTATTGATGGCTGCCAAATAAATACTGAACAACGTAGCGTCGTCAAACTTCATGTTTGGGCTCCTTATTTTTTTCCTTTTGTAGTTTCTTCCAAATGTATTGGAAAAATCGTTCTTTAAATAATTCTTATGTTCTGATACATAAGAGGCAGACAAATCCAATTTTACATATATAGTTTGTAGACTAAGAACCTTTTTCTAGAAGCCCTATGCGATTATAAACTTTTTAGTTTTGCGTTTTTGGTTTCAATCAGGAAATTAATTGGTATGGAATTCTATATCAGCTGTCTTTATCTAAACCAGCTAAAAGATTTTTTAAATCAGTTTTCATTTTCATATCTTAAGTTTTTTTTTTATTCCTTTTAAATTTTTTTTTTTTTTGTAGTTGAAGCGTGCTTGACCTTCTGGGAATATATTGTTGAAAAATCATACTTTGTTGATTATGATCCTGCATGGAAGAAAACTAAAGAATCGAAGTGGATTCCAGCGCCTTATCCAATTTTCGATAAATTCCAAAAATATGCTGGTAAGCCAATTGGTTTTATTATCTATTTAAAATTCTTTCCATACGAGTGCTTAAACATTTTTCTATTTCAGAATCAAAGAATTGGAATGAATATATTTCTGTTTTGGCGGATTTTATGCAGGAAATCGGCAATTTTCCTCTTATTTATTCTGATTTGAAAATCAATTCTAGCTGGAATCGCAGACAGTGTAATGTTAGAGATATAGCTGAAGTTTGGGCAATACTGGCCAGAAAGTTTGTCGTGCTAGGTAAGTTTTGAATTTTTAATTAAAGTTATCATTTGAGAACTCTTTACATTTCAGAAAACCACAAGTTAATATGGGATAAGTTCAAGCAAATATTTCTGCTTTACATGTCCGAAATAGAACTTAGCATGTATAATCCATGGCCACCATTTTGGGCGCCGGTATTTGAAAAAATGAAATTTCTTTTTGATTACAAATATAGTCCCAAGGATCCCATCTACTATGTTCTGCGGTTGAAAATAAACGAGGAGATCAATCTGTGCAAACAAAATGCCGGTTCAACATTGCAGCAGCTTGATGCAATCACCAATGCAAAGGTCATCTTCCGATTACTAAAGGAAAACGAGTACTTGGAGGATTTTACGTGGGTCAATCGGGCCCGATTCATATCGAAAATGAAGTACTTTCCAATGCTGTATGATGTCAACCATCCGCTGTTTGGAAACAGGGAAGCCAAATTGGATGCTTGGCAAGAGATGGCACTTTTATTTCATTGTACGGTGGGAGAGTGTCATTTGATCTTCCAACATCTTATGAAAAGCTTCCTTATCTTTCGGGCCAGAGATCCCAATCAACTGTGTCGAGTTAACGCTAAATATTGGGAAAACATGACCTACATATATTCCTGCGCTGTTCCAAATGCAATTGATCCTAAATCAATAAGAGGTCGTTCGTTTAGGTCTTCATCAAATGGTAGTACAATTAAACTAGCGGAAGAATACCAAGCAGAAATCTCACTGGTCGATGCCAAGCCGAGGCTTATATTAAAAAATTTCGCTTCTGCAATCAACTCGCTGCCAATAGAACTCCAGGCATCTGTGACACAACACCTAAAATATATTTTTTCGGAATATACGCGTATTCAAAGCGATGAAATCGTTGTAGATGTGTAATATTTAAGATTTTGTATCTTGTAGTTATGTAAAAACTAAATTAGATTTACTTGTTTTGTAAAATTCAGAAATCGGTATAATTGTTTTTTTTTTATCACATTTTAATGACATTAAAAAAGTAGAACATTTCCAAATTATTCTTTCATTGTCTTTGAAGCTTTCAATTGTATATTCTTTTTTTGCTGATCTAAATACATATGTAGATAGTTTTAGAAAAAATAATGTGGAATTCTGTAAATGTAAATAAAACGTATTATGTGTGAGATATCCACTAATTTTTGTTTTGTTTGAAAGAACATTTTAAGACATAGGGTATGGAATATAATAACGAAGTTCAAATGGTTACCACGGTTTGCTTGGTGGCACGGATTTGGAAGGTAAAATGGTGTTCACACATACCTCCCTAATGGTGTATGTTAGCGAAACAAATTTCATTCAAAGTAGATTTTGAGCCGCATTTTGCTATTCATGTGGAGAATTTTCTTTGGATTTTCACTTAATCAGCTATCATTTGGGTTGATTCTGAATCACGAGACGGTAATATTGGTGCGGTATTCTAATACTGGCGTGAACCAATTCGTTCCACGCAATTCAAATTTGTGAAAGGGTCGTAGGCTGACGATGGTAGAAAGCAACGGCTTCTTCGTTATCATTTCAGGTGGCTGCGGAGTTTCCTATTGGCTTCTTAACTAGAAGTAGCAGTTACTTGTCCAGATGTATTATACACGCTTTTGGTCTCAAGAGCTGCATATATAGAAGGATCTTGGTCTACTGGGGCCCTATTTTGTAAAACGATTAACGTTGAAATTACTTCTTTATTGTTGAAATGCGATTATGTTTAACGAGAATCGTTTAATCTTAACGATACTCGTTAGTTCTAACGACTGCCATATACCTTACCTATCGTTTAACTTTCGTTTTATCGTCTCTTGATTTATATTTTTTTTCATTTATTTATGTCAATTTTTTGATATTCCTAATAGTCGAGAGGCGGTCAGCCATTAGACGAATAGGGGGAATAACATAACATGCATACGAGAACATGCACGTGCCGTAACTTTTCGGGACTGGTGGAAGTCTGATCATAGCCTCTCCGCGGCGGCCGCTAGAAACAAGCCTTTTAAAAAGGTTTTGCTAATATGATCAGGTTGGTTCCTCAGGTTGGCGACAGGTTAATTCCCTGTCCCGTAAAACTAAAAGAATTACGAGACCGACAACAAGCCTCGGAAACGGACTGATCACACGACGACAACCCACGTCAGAAAACGGAAAAACGATTTACGAATTTTCTTATGGAACGTACGATCGCTCTATAGAGCTCAAGCTGCTCAGCAGCTAGTCGATGCCCTGTCAAAATATAAAGCTGACATAACAGCTCTTCAAGAAATCAGATGGACAGGTAATGGTGTTTTACAGAAGAAAGAATATGACGTATACTACAGCTGTCATACAAAACACCATGTGCTTTCTAGTCAGCGAAAAAATGAAGTCTACCCTCATCGGCTTTAACGCTATAAGCGAAAGGCTATGCACCCTTCGCCTGCGAGGCAAATTTACGAACATCAGCCTCATTAACGTTCACGGACCTACGGAGGAGTCCTCAGACGAAGAAAAAGAGACTTACTACGAACAAGTCGAGAGGGCCCTCAATGCCTGTCCAAAGTATGATGTTAAAATCATCCTTGGGGATTTGAACGCAAAAATAGGTCGGGAGCCGGTATTCAGGCATGACGCAGGCACCCATAGTTTGCATAAGAACACTAATGACAATGGACTTCAAGTCTTAGAATTGGCAGCATCGAAAAACATGGTCGTTGCGAGTACCAGGTTCCCGCGTAAAGATATCTACAAAGTCACCTGGGTATCACTTTGCCTTGCGAAGACGTATTGCATCCGCCGATCAGGTTCTAATCAACACGGCTGCCCTGCGCAATGAAAACACCAGTAACACATTTGGTAATGCGTAAGGACTCGCCCTAGAATCACTTGATTTAGGGAGAGTAAGTCCTGGAGCCAGTATGCTGGGCGTAAAAGAGAAGTGGATACGCCTTAAGAATACTGTCATTAGTACTGCCTACTCCATCTTAGGCAGCAGTCGTAAAAATCGGAACGACTGGTTTGATTATGAATGCAAGCTAGCGGCTGAACGAAAGAATGTTGCGTACCGAGCAATGCAACAATCTCATAGAACGCGGGCACGCGAAGAGGAATATAAAGAGCTCAGAAGAATAGAAAAACGGCTCCACAGACAAAAAAAATCAGCCTCAATTTTTCTCAAATCCTACTATAGTCTGTCAAAGCTCTTCAAATCCAGAAATCTCACCATAACTTCAAAACTGCTGCTGTACAGGAATGGTCCTGCCAGTACTTACATATGGTGCTTAGCAAAAGGCACTCCGACCTCTTAGCTGCGTTCGAGAGAAAAGTCTTAAGGAGAATTGTTGGCCCCATATGTTAGGAAGGACGATTCCGGAGACGGTACAATCATGAACTGTACGCAATCTACCTTGAAGCAGATATCGTGACAAAAATTAAGCTCGGTAGACTCCGGTGGGCAGGGCACCTTTGTGGTACATTCTATGGTAGACGACAGCGTGGTAGACCATGCTTGCACTGGAGAGATGGCGTAGACCACACGCCTTTTTCGTTTTACTTAATCGCTCTTTATCGTCAGTATCGTTGACTTGCCGCTCGTTTCGTAATACAAAATAGGGCGCCTGGCTAAGTCCGGTACTTTTATTCATAAAGCCCGGCTGGCTTTTCTAAGAAAGTATCTTGCTTGAGCATAGTGGGTCGCCTAAGTGTATTCCCAGGTGCTTTACGGTTCGTTTGGTTGTCACTGTTGATCCGTCAGTGACCTTAGGGTTAAATTTCTGGCAAGCTGGCTGCGTACGCAGTTGGATGATGGTTTCCTAAAGCAGATTAGTTTTTAGTTTAATGCTTTGATTTCTAATCCCCACTTTATTAGTACTGAAAAAGTCTATAGATGTGGGCTTCAACTTCCTTCTCAGCTATCAATGGTGACATCGAAGAGTAGTATCTTTAGAGAGTCATCTGCGAAGAGAGATAATTGATTACACTGTTGTATAGTATCCTTCGTTAAGGTAACAAACCCAAAAAATTAAGGTACTAGTACGGTCTAAAACGCCAAAAAAACGCATGATTTTTGAGAATTTTTTTCTCGGAAACCTTATTAGGTAATTACATTTTTTTTTTTTAAATAATGAATACATGCGTCAAGAGTACAAAAAAAAATTTTTTTTTTTAATTTTCGAATTTTTTTGATCAGATCTAATAAGATTTCCGAGAAAAAAATTCCCATAAATCGTGCGTTTTTTTGGCATTCTAGACCGTAATAGTACCTTAAGCTGCTTGTAATGTAACTCCGAATCATGCTTTACCAAAAAATTATCTTTTCTGTTTATGTTGGCTCCGTTGTAAAGAAAATGATTGGAATAATAATGTTTGTACTCCGACACTGGTGTTCTGTGTAATCCAAGGCAATTTCCTAAACACTGCGCCTCAAACACCTGAATCTTTTCCATTTGAAATGGGGCAACGTTGAAACACACCGGGCAACCAAAGCTAATCATCGGCCGCATAAGGAAAATGCAAATCTCTTTCACCCTGCTGTCAAGCCGACTGCTATAAAACAAACGTTTAATCAGGGCAAAGGCTACTCTAGTCCTGGCAATAGCCGAAATTATATGTCCGTCGAAATACAAATACTGATCCAACAAGATGCCAAGTTACATTACTACACTTACTACACTCGCTGGTGGCTCTCAATATGGCTTTACGATCACTAGCTTGTCCCATCAGTTCTTTTTTCGTATCCCTAGAGGCTCCATTCAGTCCAATCTTCAGATTTCTGAAAATTGATTTTCAACTTTCTGGCGCAATATCGCTGAATCTAGTCCAAGTCATGCTGAAAAAGAAATCTGAAGACCTCGACTTTTAGAGCTGTTCTGTTCGCTATTAGACTACCTACATACATATATCAGATCGCTAGAGTGAATGCTGAATACTTAGTATCAACCAGTTGACTGCTCGCTGCTGACGGCCATTTTTAATATCAAAGATTGCGGTAGAAGGTATTTCGCCACTTTTGACAACAACATTTCTACGATTTCGTATGTCATAAAGCATATATGTATATGTATATAATAGTGGTTTACTTATGCCGAGCCTGGTCAGCTTTATAAAGAGACACTCTAACCTTACGTTTTCGAAAGCCTTCTCTAAATCAACCAGACAAGCACCAGTACACTGCCTTTTAGTTTTGTTCTAGTGAATCGTGTCCAGCCTTAAAACCGAAGTATTCGGTTTGATATTGTTTTGTCCTCCGCCCATTTGGACAGAGCTCTATTAATAATTTTTTCGAGTACCTTACTGATACTTGGAAGAAGACTTTTTGGGAGAGGATTTATTTATCACAGATGTTTTCTATCGCACGGTATAATATACATTATTCAGAGCGTTTCTAAACAGTGTGGTATAAATGTCCACTGCCTCCGTTGGATATATAGATACCATCGACTCCAACTTACTTCTTATTCTTTAATGAGTCGAAGATGAGTTGTAGCTCCACCTAACAGGGAACAGTGTCCGTTTCGCTCGATGATGATGACGTTTGCCAAATGATTATCATTGAACCCGGTAAAACCGTGGTTCTCCGATCGCGATTCCGTCATTTCATCTTAAAGGTAAAAATTGTGAAGCAGGTCATGATTCGGATGAGAGCTAGCGTTCGCCTTGTAAACTTGATAAAAAGCAGCCCCCACATTCTCCACTCCCTCCTGGGGATCTTCGATAACAAAAAGGTCGTCGTCCAAGATGGCATCTTCCGGATTCGTGCCTGCTGTCAAAAGCAGGTCTCTGTTTTCTGTCGTTCTCTGAAGATCGTTTTGATCATTTCTCCTTAAGATCTTAATAATTTGTGGAAACATAGATACTCGAGTCACTAGAATTATCGACCCAAAACGTATTAAAGGACAACCTATAGCTCTCCCTCCGACTCCAGTGTCCTAATCTTTCAGATCGCCAAGTATGTAGTTGTTGTTCACCGGGTAAGAGTGTTCTACTGTAGGTATTTGTGTTTTAAAACAAAAATGTGTTTTTTTTTTTAATTTTTTTAACACCGACTTAAAATTGGTTCATTTACAGTAAGCCAAGAGTTTTAGGATTCTTTAATTTAATTTTCTCGTAGGTATGTTTCTAGTTGTTTGATAAAGTAATAAATTTAAATTGGATACGAATTTACAGCTTAATCAATGGGTTGCATAAATGAAGACCCTTACCTCGATTTTAAACAGCAACAAAATAACTCATAAAAAGTAAAGTGATACATACATACTGTAACTTGTAACCCTAACTCCCAGACTATAAATATCTAAAAGATTACAATTTAAAAAAGTGATGACATACGAACCAACAAGATGGTGATGGTCTCTGTCTGTCGACTATGTCTGGTGGTGGTTTTGTCGAATGTTGATTGAAGCGCAGGCGTTTTTCGGAATTGCATTGATTTTATTTACTGCGACGACCATAGTGCTATTGTGATGAAGTTGAGGGAATTGAAACGATGCAATTGGTCCATGGTTCGAAATTAAGATGGAAACTGAGCATATAAGAACTGGAACTTCCAGACTGGAAACCACCAATTGAGATGAAAAACAGATACAGATGCCACACCCAATTCCGATAGAAGTGCGCTCATTGTATCTGTATATATTATTTACGAGTATGTATGTTAGGCATGTACATACATACATATATAAAACTATAAATATGTAAGTTTCTAGGCTTATGTCAAAGAAGAAGTGTTCACAATCGTCAAGGAAAAATCAAGGAAAATCAGGTATTTTTTCTTAAATATTTTTCTATACAAACTTTTTCTAAAACCTGATATAGGGGAGAGTACGATAACTTGGCCGCCAAGATTTGATAACGGGTTTTTGTAGAGGGGTCAAAAACAAGCACTTTTTACTACGGGAGGGGCGGTCTATATCCCCCCGTTTAGGAGGTAGGGGCACTTTTAGAAAAAATGGTTTAAATTGAAAAAAAAAAATATAAAAAAACAACGGCAACACCTATAATAAAGTGCTACATTGCGTTTGTAAGCCAGAAGATTGTTCTATAATCCTGCATTTAAATTAAATTACTCATGTCAATGGTTTTTGAGAAATTCGCATTTAAAGTCCAAATTTTGATAAAAAAAACGTGAAAAAAAAGTTTAGACCGATTGTTTTCAAAATTGTGAAATGAAATTGTAAATTAGCTTACATGTGTTTCATGTATCTATCAGTTCTTAATCGAACACAAAAAACCGCATGTTTCTATGTCTTCTAGTTTTTGAGAAAATCGAAAATTACCAAAACTGCTTCTTTTGATTTTTAGTGGTGACTGTGATTTCATTTAAAGGATTAATGTTAATAAACATAATGCATCTTTGTTAGTTCAGTACAGCAATTCATTTAGCTTTACCCAGAATTGCACACGGCCACGGGAGTTGAATTTTCATTTGGTATTAAACCAATTTGTTTGAAAAAAGTAATGCTTTTTTCGTTGGTCGACACTAAATCACCGAAAGAAGAAAATATTGGAAAATTATTCAATTTGGGATGGAGTAGTGTATGTTTAACCGCCATTTTTCATTTAGAGAAAAAAACACTTCACTCTTACAAAAGTTGAAAAACGAATGACCTTGGTAAACAATAACTTGTACCACATTTTCATTAACGAACAAAAAACAACGGTACAAATTGGAATGTTAGCTTTTTTTTATCTAAGTTGGTATACTTTGAACATTTCAGTTGCTTTATATAAATAGGTCAGGACCGGCCGAAGCTAAATTACAGCCCCGTGCAAGCTTCATCAGTGGCGCCCCTCATTTGCGGTGATTGGCGGAAGAAGTCGTTTCCTCATTACCCAAGGGGTAGACTTTGCAATGCGTTTTTGCTAACGAGGTACCCCCAAGAGGCATATTAGGAATAATACTTATATTAAATTAAAATAAATATGATTTTTATTAAATACTAAGAAATCAAAAATATTTCACAAAAATAATAGTAACTAAAGAATACAAAAATAATTGTAAACTAAAGTAAAAAAAATATATCACAAAAATTTAGGAACTGAAACAAATATTTTTTGAAGTAAAAAGTATTTAAAAACTAATTCAAAAACATAACAACATACAAATAAATAATTTACTCATTATTATTATTATTGCAATAGTTACCTTTTCTGGCTTCTGCTTTAGCAAACCCAGTTACCAGATCATCATAATCTAAATCTAATGACTTGACAAGCTTTTTCTCTACAGCCAGGATTGACAAGTCTACTTATCTTTCTTGAGTCATTGGGGCCCTGAAGTAGTTTTTTTATTAATTTTAGTTTGGAAAAACTACGTTATTTGAGGAAACTGTGATGGTATTTCTAGAATTAGAGCTATGGCTTCAGCTGATTGTACGTTACTGAATTGTTCTTCTGATCGCATTTCCAAGAGTGTTTAGTAGCTTCTAGGACTAGAACGCTGTTCGATAAATTAACAGACAGATTTTGTAAATACTTGCTAGTTTTATTATTTTTTTTTTTAAATATCGAACTAGATTAATATGCAACATATAAACTTGAAACTAAAATTTTACTTCCTAATGACTCTGCAGTGTTTCTATTCTCAACGCTTCCAGCCTCAGATATTTCAATAAGAGCTTAATATAATGTCTCCTAAGATTTTTTTTAATGGTCATCTGGTTTCAGAAATGGGTTTTAAGGTCAAACCAGCAAAATTTGTTTTATATATGTCCCAACGCATTGTTGAACCTGATACAAAGTTTTATAGGCATTGATCAATGTCAAAAAACTTAACAGCTTCCAAAGAACAGCAAGCAAGCAGCCTGAACAAAATAAGCTCTTGGGTCAAGACTCTTAATTTTGTTTTGAACACCAGCCTCTTTTCCTTTCATTTTTGAACCATTATCATAACCTTATACATATATGCTACTGGAATAGGAGCGTAGCAAGTTTTATTCTTAATATAGATTCACTATTTGTTTTGAGTTTTTTTTTACCACAATAGACAAATAAAGTAATTAGATTAGTCAAAAAATCCTTTTTTTTAAATGTAAACAATAACTGGCAAGAACAAAAAGATAGAGAAAAAGAGAAAATGAATAAAACAGATTCACTCATTAACGACAAACTTCAACATAAATCATCGCATCAAGAAGAGTTTAAATTCATAGACGCAACTTTTTATTTTGCGTCTTCACTCAGATTGATAAAGAGAAAAATAGCAAATAGATAGGTTGTTAAGCGAACAAAATCGTGCACTTTGTAAAGATTTTGTGATGTAGTTTTTTTTACTGTGTATAGGAAATTAAACATCGACTTATTTTTGGAATAGTAGATATGTATACATATGTATATCTGTCAGCGCCCTGCGCATTTGCACAGCTTGCACGTATAGCTTGTCCGGCCCTGTATGTAAGACACAAACATAGATATACATATAAGAAATTATATATATTTGCTGCAGTCGAGCAGTAGTGCATTACATGTGAATTTTTCATAATGCATTTTAATATTTAAAAATTTTAAGTTTAGAACTTTGGGCTATACTTATATAAATATATGTATTTAGTGGACACTGGATAAATAGAATAAATTTGAATTTTTTTAAATACAGATTCTGTGAATGCAAAAGAAACTTTGCATGCACCCAACCTCGCACCTACCCCAAATCCTATAGTGTGCCAAGAAGGGGGGTTGCAGGGGGGAAGCATGCCCCCCTATACATACTTTACTGTTTATATATTGTAATGTTGGAAGCTAGCACTGATTTATTTATGTAAGGAAGTAAAAAATATCAAACATTTTGTAGAAAAGTAGTTTTAGTTATTTTCGATTTTCTCAAAAACCAGAAGACATAGAGCCATGCGGTTTTTTGTGTTCGATTAAAAACTGATAGATACATGAAACACATGTAAGCTAATTTACAATTTTATTTCACAATTTGAAAATAATCGGTCTAAACTTTTTTTTTCACGTTATTTCATCAAAATTTGGACTTTAAATGCGAATTTCTCAAAAACCATTGACATGAGTAATTTAATTTAAATGCAGGATTATAGAACAATCTTCTGGCTTTCAAACGCAGTATAGCACTTTATTGTAGGTGTAGCCGTTGTTTTTTAATATTAACTTCCCATAGGGAGTTATTGTAATCGGTCCGATTTGTCAAATTGGAATTTTTGACATTTCTCGACGTTTCAAGGTTCCTAGAGGCTATATCAATCATTTTTAGAGAGATGTCTGTGAGTGTGTGTGTACGTACGTTCGTACGTCGATATCTCAAGAATGAGTAAAGATATCGATTTCAAATAAATTTTGTTTAATAGATAATAACTTCGAAAGAGGCTGAAAGGGCGTTTATTAAAATTCAGTGAGTAGTTTTTTCGCTATAACGGTTTAAAAAAAAAGTAAAAATTTTGGTTAGTTTCAAATATCTCACGAAAAAATAATGCTATTGATTTCAAATAAAATTTAATGTACTCATTATAAGGTCATACAGATTTGGTATGAATTTGGCAAAAAATGAACATACCGTTATTTTTTTAAATAAAAAAAACTGAAAAAAAAATTTCATAACCCAGATATTCTAAGAACGGAAAACAATTTGAAACTCAAAATAATTTTATTTTACGAAAAATAAGGTGTTTGACAATTGGTGAAAATTTCAAAAAAAATCAGTTTACAGTTTTTTTACAAAAAATAAAATACTACGAGTACTTATATAAAATTCTATTGAAAATTGGTAAAAATTGTTTTTCGACTCAAATTTCTCGAGAACTAGTAGTGATATTGACTTCTAATTTAGTTTATCTTATACATAGTATAATTTTGTGCAATTGGTAAAATGTTGACAAATCTATATCTATACTATTATATAAAGTAAGACTTTTGTTTGTTTGTCAGTTTGTTTGTAAATACTCCAATAGCAGACAAACAAACAAAAGTATTACTTTATAAACATTTTATATACTTACCTTTGTATGTCGATAGTAACAAAAGGCCATCTGAAAATGAAAAAACTAATAAATAATATATTAAAATTTAAATTATGTACTTTCACTTACCTCCAAAAAATATTTCCAAAATAGAAAATTGAAAGCAGCAGATTGAGAACTGTCTGCCACTTCTAACTATTCCGCATTTCATTTCATTTTATTCCTCTATATATTTTGAGGCTGAACACCTACTTGGGCTATTGGAGTAAGAAACTGTTTACACGGCCATGGATACACGCAAGTTCTAGCGCATGATTTTTTCGTGCATATAAATTTTGTAGTATCTATCAATATTTAAAAAAGGCACGGATTTTAGTTTTAACTCTCTGTGCATCAACAGTTCGCAAAATCGTTGTTAGATAAAGTCACGGATTTCTGTTAACACATTCCACACGACTTTGTGTGCAAAAAAATTCGTTAAAGAAACGTGTGGATTTAAGAAGAAATGACTTGCAATATTGCTTTCGTCAATTTTTGCAGAAATTATATTTCAACATTCATATTCAAGTCATAAAATCATCGATTCTCAGAAAAACAGCTTTTACATATGCAAGTTTATGCGCACGATTTTCTACGTTGAAAATTTTGTCAAATCGAAAGAGCACAGATCTTAGTTGACACATTAAACACGACTTTCTGTGCATCAAAATTTTGCAACATCGATGTTCGGTAAAGCCACGGACTTCTGTTAACACATTTCACACGACTTTGTGTGCATACAAACTTTGTTCAAAAAACCTGCGGATTTTAGTTTACACATAAAATGCTTTGCAATATTACTTTCGTCAATTTTGTATGATGTTAATTTTTGCAGAAATTATGTTTTAAGGCCAGGCGCGCACATTCAATTTTTAGTTTAACAGTTGAGCTGTTTTCTATAAGAACAAGAGTGTGAGCGTGAGTAAAGAGTTGCCAGTGCGCGGTTCTCTTTCAACTGGTGATTAAACTATTTGATTTCGATCACAGTTGCCAGTGCGCGACTATCCTAACATTTATATTCAAGTAATAAATTCATCGATGCTTAGAAAGACAACATTTATATATGCAAGTTTTTGCGCACGATTTTCTACGTTCAAAATTTTGCCAAATCGAAAGAGCACAGATCTTAGTTGACACATTGAACACGACTTTTTGTGCATCAAAATTTTACAACATCGATGTTCGATAAAGCCACGGATTTCTGTTAATACATTTCACACGACTTTGTGTGCATACAAACTTCGTTCAAAAAACGCGTGGATTTTAGTTTACACATAAAATGCCTTGCAATATTACTTTCGTCAATATTGTATGATGTTAATTTTTACAGAAATTATGTTTTAACATTCACATTCAAGTGATAAAATCATCGATGCTTACAGAGTCAGTATTTATATATGCAAGCTTTTGCGCACGATTTTCTGCGATCAAAATTTTTAAATATCAAAAAAGCACAAGTTTACACATTGAGCACATCTTTTTGTGCATCAAAATTTCGCAATATCGATAAAGTCAGTTACTTCAAAAACCATATGGCCGCAAAAAATGAGTTGTGTAATCAGATACTTAAATTTGGTGAAAGAAAACAGGACCCATGTTCTGTAACTCAGGCGATAACTTATCACCTCGTTAAAAAATGAAACTATTCATTCCCCTCTTATCACGCCTGGAAAGAAATGTGTTTCTGTAACTCAATGCGATAAGTTCAATTTGGGATATTTTTTGACTGGAATTTCCATTGGAAGGCGATAAGACGAACTGTCATGTTGACTTATGGTGGGCTTGTTAATCATATGTTTTCCTTGAAAGTTAATTTGTGTTTTCTGTGAAAGTGTAAAATTTGTTTAGATAAATTGTTTTTAAAATGGAAGACCAACAAAATTTAATTGAATGTAGTGTATTTTTAAGAACAGAAAAAGCAAAAAAAAATCAAATATTCCATTTAATTTATAAAAAGTGTCAATAAAATGCACACATTTAGTGAAACCGGAGCTGGAGTTCCTGCTTGGTGTTTATATTATTTGGAGACTCAATGCGAGAGCTCTAGTGTCCAGAGTGGATGTGCGAACTGAAGGAGTTGGCAAAGAGATTTGCTCTCACATTTGGCTTTGAGCTGGAATTTTGTTTGCTGTTCATGATATTCCCGAAGATCCATCGGCGGCACCATTACAATTAACAAAACTTCTAGCTTTTTAAGAAATTGTAATCGATTTCAACAATTAATGCCATTCTATGCTGTTGCGGCCGGTTGGGAAGTGGGAATCTTTGATTCGTGGTATTTTGGTGTTTCTTTTGCTTGTAAACCATATGTGAACAGAAAGTCAAGGTATTTTCAAAGCAATATACAAAAAATTTAAAACCAAGGAAGAGGCAGAAGCCTTTCTTAGAGAGCATGGTGTACGGACAGATAAAGTTGCTAATGATGCAGTTGTACTACCCAGGACACCTAAAAAGAAGGATGTTGGGAGTGAACTCAGGAAACTAGTTGAACAAAGGAAACTATCTAAATCAAAATGCACAAATACCCGCAAATGGGACTCGACCTCAGAAGAAAGTGATAGCGAAAATGAAGTAAAACCCCAGACTTCTGCTGAAGAAGTGAAAGACAGTTGGCCAGATGATGTGGAATGCGAGGAAGATGACGAAGACATCTTGGTTCGTTTGAATTTTTTGTCATTTCGCAATATATTCTCATCTTTGGTTTACTTCCTTCATATTTAGCTAGCTGCCGTAGCTGAAGTGGAAGGTATACCAGAGAATTCTCTGAAAAGGAAAATACCTATCGAAGCTGGCAGTGGTTCGAGTAGCCCAAAAGTCTTGAAAAAATACTCACATGAATCTAAGATTTGGGAACCGATTGGCTTGAAGAAAATTGGTGATTTTGAATTTCCCATAGACTCCGAGGGCTTTGTATAAATAATGGGAAAGCTAACGCGGTTGCGGGTTTTGGTGTTTACTACTCCGAATTTCATGCACTGTGAGAACAAGAAACGAACATTTTTTCGTTTTGTTTTCTATTTTTACCTCGGTCTTTTCCATAAATGATGCCAAACCAGTTAGTGGCAGAGTAACCAATAATGCTGGAGAAATTCAGGCTTCCATTTATGCCATTAGAATTGCTAAAGATTTTGGTAGTAAAAAGCTATGTGTAAGTACAGATTCTCAATTTCTTATTAATGCTGTTACAGCTTGGATGAAAAGTTGGAAACGAAACGGTTGGAAATTGAAAAGTGGCGAACCCGTTAAGAATAAGGAAGATTTTGTGATTTTAGATGGCTTGTTAGATAAAACTATTGAAATCAAATGGGTAAAGTATATCCAATTGGTATTGAATAAATAAATGATTAACATGCTTTGATTTTCAGAATTACGTAAAAGGCCACAAAGGAATAGTTGGCAATGAGAAAGCTGATCATCTAGCGCGACAAGGTGCAGCACTCTATAAATCCATGATGAAATAGAGCTTGTCAAATATTTTGTTTATAATACCTGTTTTCATTTAAAAGCATGATGAAGATAACAATTATTTTATTATTTTGCATTCATGACTTTTATTAACGTCTTTCAAATTATGTACATAGGCACTTAAAATATATATAATGAATGACTAACAAAATAAATAAATGATAGACTAAACGGATAGTACAAATTTACTAATTACAAATTTGAATTTGTTGAATTTTAATAAAACGGATCATTTGGATACATTTACGATACGAGTATAGGGTTGCTTCAGAAAACGATTATTTGGATTTTCGATCTATCGATGAACTGGGCCTCATTTAAGTTCGAGAAGCTTGTAGTAACTACGGTTATCGTGTGGTATATTCAATGCATCGTTTATTTTAATTGCGAATAAAATAAAACATATTTTCTTATTTGAATAGGAAAACAACCATTCGACCGATGAGAAAATTTTAGAGTTATTCTTTATAAGTTTATAACAATATTAAAATCTATATAGGGACCTCCGCCATAAACAATTAGGACTCCTTAAGTCGATCTAATGGTTTTTGTACATGCTCCAAGGCATCATTTTAGAACTCCCTTTTGAGCATTTGAACGGAATATATGTACTTTTCGAGTGACATTGAAATTTCACTGAAATTCTTATAAGTGTTAGTTGGAAAACAATGTCACTCGAAAAGTACTTGCTCGATTTGGATAATTCAAACGCTTCTGAGTCACAAATTAAGTGTTATGCTGAATTTCAAAAACAATTTTTAATTTCAACAAATATTTCAAAAAAAAATCATATGAAAATAGTTTCCTCATGCTCAAGGATTGTATACGAAATGACGAAACTATTCCTATATGGAATTTTTTTGTAATTTCAGCTAGAATTGAAAATATATTTAAATACCACGTAAGGGTTTTAAATTAAGACTCAGAAGCGTTTCAATCATCCAAAAGAAGCGGGTCATTTGCAAATGGCAGCTTGGTATATCCTACAACTTCAAGAATTTCATATGATTTTTTCATGAAATTCTTAAAGTTGTTGGATATACCAAGCTGGCATTTGCAAATGATTTGCTTCTTTTTGTTGATTCCAACGGTTCCCAGTATTGATTTGAGTCTTCTAGGTGGTAATTAAAACAATTTTGAAAAAAAACCAAAATTTAAAAAAAAATTCATATCCAGCTACTTTCAAGAATTTCATGAAAAAATCATATGAAATTCTTGAAGTTGTTGGATATACCAAGCTGGCATTTGCAAATGATTCGCTTCTTTTTGTTGATTCCAACGGTTCCCAGTATTGATTTGAGTCTTCTAGGTGGTAATTAAAACAATTTTGAAAAAAAAAACAAAATTTAAAAAAAATTCATATCCAGCTACTTTCAAGAATTTCATGAAAAAATCATATGAAATTCTTGAAGTTGTTGGATATACCAAGCTGGCATTTTCAAAAGACTTTCTTCATTTGGATAATGGAATTGGCCTCTTGCAAAGGGCTTGTTTTCGGCCATAAATTCTATTAAAGTAGTCTTCTGGCCACCGGTAACTCGGGAGGATCTCTAAATTATAAAATTTGAATAAAATAATGTAAAAAATAGAACATTTTATTATTTATTTATTTGTTTTTACCTTTTTAGCTTCGGACATTTTATTTAGTTTCTTGATCTATTCGCCTGCTTGATGGTAAGTGATAAGTTTTGACATTTAAATCGATAAACTTATCGACTTTCAAAGATACAGAAACCCATTTTATCGCATTTTTCCAGTATTTCTGTTCCGTTTGTTTCAGTCGATAAAGTTATCGACTGTCAAAAGATACAGAAACCCGATGATGCGATAAATAGATTTTTGTACCGATTCTCACCGTTTCTCGAAGAATTTTATCGCTTCGAAAGTTACAGAACATGGGTCCAGGAAAGTGAATAGTTGTTTCATTTCAGTTTAGGCTTGAACCGTTTATTTTTGTTCCATTTCAGTTCAGCATGTATTTGTTTCAATTCGGACAGATGTAGCTACTTACACATGTGCAACTATTTGCAATGGCGGCAAGGGGAAGTTTTGACTGCGTTCAGACAAATTTAATGCTCTTTGGCTAAAGGGTGCGTCCAGAAATATATAATGTTTATTTTTTATCGTTGGTAAAACCCGATAACATACCCAAGCAACACATAAACTCTTGGAGAGTACTTCAATAAATGCATCAGGTCTTAACAAGCTATTAGTTCAATCATTTTAATACCATTTCACCTTATAATCTCCTAATTCACTCTTTAAAAGTGTTCTTTCTGTTATACTATTAATAAAACATCTTTTAAACATCTTAAAGATATTCAAGACAAATGTCATCATATTGACTCTCTATATACCCTCTCTATAAAACCTTTTTAAAAGGAGTAATTTTAAAATGCTGAAAGAGTTTTTCATTTTAATCTTTCGAATACATCTTGAAGATATTCTGTGGACGTTTTCACTAAAACGTCTTTATGATATCTTAACAGGGTATCTTCAAGTAGTACTATTTTCCTCTTTGGTTGAAAAAAATGTTTTGTTTCACCCGAAATATGTGAATTGTGTAACACTTCCCATGCAATCAAGAACATATGAAGGAAAGAACTAGCTAAAAAACAACTCAAATATTTAGTTGAATGTGCGCGCAGTTGCATATGATTATATTAAACAGAAAATAGACAGAAACTGATTGTTGTGAATTTTTTATCATTTTCTTTTACTCTTTGCTTACATTTTGTTTGCTCTATTTTCTTTGAATTTGACTGGCATTCGTCCTTTAAAACGATGAAAATGAAAAAAATAATAAAAATGAAGTAATAACCGACGAAACAGATAGTGATGACTAGGGCAAAAATATGCTTTGAAATATTAGTTTTAATAAAATATGTTATTAATTAAATACATACATATGAACATATGCTTCAATAAAAATTAATTTAAAAATTATTTAAAAATTCAATAAAATTAATTACTTAACGAAGTTAATAAAATACATTTTTAAAGTATTTAATGGCCAATAATTTAAAATCGCATGCTTAGGTATGTATATTTAAAAAAATGAAATCGACAGCAAAAATAAAGTTATTCCAAATGCATATTTCTTGAAAGTATTAGTGGTTTCAAGCAATTTCATTTTAAATGTAGAGACAACATTTTTTTTTTGAACGAAACAAAAATGGAATTCTTCGATAATTACAGTCTTTTCAGAAATATTATTAAAATCGATTTAGAATCTGAAGGCAAGTACTTTTTTCAATCAATTTTATGAAAATGAAAAACATAAATTAAAATAAAGTGACTAAAGAAGCCCAAAATGAAGAAACAACAGATAGTGATAACTACGGCAAATAAAAGTATGCTCTAAAAAAAAGTTTGAAGCGCTTAACATACATATGTTAATGGTGCATATGCTTCAATAAATGTATTCTTTTTCAAAGTTTACAAATAATAATCAATACTAAATATGTTTAGTTCACCTATTCTACGTGTGCATGGTATGCAAAAATATTCATTTTGGATGAAATATGCAAAAATCTACACCAACAATTTGTGGTTTGATAAATCATGTAACTGTAAAGGGCTTTCGCGAATAAATTTTCCTCGGAATATTTCCCGTTTACTAAACTTAGGGTAGGTGAATGATGCTCTAGAGATTCTCTCAGAATTTGTTAGTATCGGACATAATTAGTTGTTACTACATAGGACTTTCTGTGCGAAAGAAATTTTCTCCGCAAGAACCCGGCAACGCCGGGTATTTTACGCTAGTATTGAATAAATAGTTTTTTTTAAATAAAAAAACTATTAAAAATTCTAGTGAAAATTAGTTAAAATTGTATTTCAAGTCGAATTTCTTGGGAATGAACACCGATAGTGCCTTCTAAAGTATATTGTTTTATACATCGATACCTTCCCGTAAGAATGTATACTAAGCGACATTTCTAAAATTGTTCAGGAAACGAAAAAAACGAAGAAAGTTCTAGTTGAATCATAGTGTGCTAAGAGACAATTTTGGTTAAACTAAGTGATATCTAACAAAATTTTTTGTTGCTCACGAAAATGAGATCTTTATTAATGTCGCTTAGCACAATTTTTTTGGCGGATAATACAAATTTCAGGGGCAACATTATTTTAATGAGAAAACATGGCAGTAGATAAATTTTTTTATTTGTACTCTAGTTTCCTTTTCATGCATAATAGGTTGGCGAAACCCAGGCCAAAACGTGGCCCTTAACATAGTATATTTCCTCATCAAAAAGTCATTTTCGAAAAAAGTGTCGCTTGGTAGGGTAAGCTGGGGTACATTTGACACCGGGGCACATTTGACTTTGCGTTTTTCGGTATGATCGTGCCCTTAAAAAAGAAAAGTTTGGATGAAGTAAGAAGCTTAGTTTGATTTAAAGAAACGTTATGAAATTTGGCAGTCTTTCTTTAACTCTTCGTGGAGTACCACGTGTTTTTGTGTTTTCTGTGTCTCTGATCTAATTTTTGACCACCGGTAAGTAAGCGATTTGTGAACCTAATAAAATAAATTTTTCTATCGGGAATCAATATTATGATAGTACTATGCCCCACTACCGGGGCACTTTTGACAAAATGACTTTTTTTAGAAAATATTTTTCTTTAAAATGTGGAAATGTTTTAAAACAAAAAAATATATGTTAGCATAATCTTGAATAATCAATAAATCAAATACAAAACAAAACAATGGAATACATTAACAGTTTTCGGAAATACAGACTTTTAAAAACTAAGTGTCAAATGTACCCCCTTCGCCCCTACACTCTTACGGGAAGGTATCGACATAATACAATTATTAATATATGGTTCAATTTTGACAAGTATCGAATTGACAGTTTTAACAATATAAAAAAAAATCTACTAAAAAGTGGTAATATTTGTTTTTCGACTAGAATATCTTGAGAACGAGCAATGATATTGACTTTGCCATTATTTAATTTTATACATAATACAATTTCTAACAAATGGTTTATATTTGACATAATATCTAGTTTTAGAGCGGATATATTTTGTAAGTATACCCTTCCATCAATAATCAAACCATATCTTTTATATTTGGATATTTCGTTTTTAAATTTTTTTCAATTAAAATGTTTGGAACCGAAATAATAAAGTAATTTCTATAATATAATACATAATTTTATAATTTTATTATCAACTTAGTTTTTAGAAGAATGTACTTACGAGTAGATATGTACTGTACATACGTATATGAATAAGGTTGTTCAGTTGTACCCAAGTCCCACATATTCAAATTCCATTAATAGTTATGGTAAAATTGAAGAAAACGTCACAATACGTTTTTATTTTTTTTACCACAAATGGGAAGTTATCAGTGTGGGTCGCACCCAGCCTCTTTTCTTCATAGAAATGAAAGGTATTTTCTATTGCAATCATTTTGTTCACAATACCTTCGTTTAAATATAAGGCACCAGCCCTAGATGTTGAGCATGTCCCAAACCCATTACATGACCAACGAGCGCCGCCGCCGCCGTGTTTAATATTTATCTGTACGTCGGGCATCCCAAAATCAATGCATTTCTTGAAAACTCAATAATTCGAAAACCTCTTCGATTTTTGTAAGACTTTTTTTTTAATACTATCTAAAAGAATACTTATTTTTTATTTAAAAATAACAAATAACCGTTATAAAAAATCTTATATTCCTCGAAAACAGCTCATAGAATTTTGAATTAAATATATTGATACCTATACATATACATAGGTAATAATGAGATTTTGGAATTCCAAAACCTCGTATGTAGGTTAATCTAACGAAACTCTTTGATTCATGATTAAAATTCAATTTATGATTTCTTTCAATAATTTAGAAATTTAGATTCTTATTAATTCTATTTCCAACGCTTCTTTGTGATAAAGGGTTCAGATAGTTCGTTAAACCCTATGCGGCTTTTTATTTAAGATAAGAACAGAATGACAAATTTCTTTTACTGCCATTAATAACGATGAGGAAATAACTAAAGTGATAATAATCATTTCTGCATAAAATAATAATTTTACTGTTTTAATGCCCCTCCGATTTTAACGATCATCATTGTCAACGGCTATATCCGCCAAAGTCCAATGGTGGATCACGTTGTATAATAGGCACAGTATCTAAGAGTCTCCACCACCATCACGCACCATCATGCTAGGTACATAAATATATATGCACCTATATATACGTGGGTCGGTCGAGCACATTATGCTGCTTCGACACGGAGTACCTACTGGCATCCAACAAACTATCTATCTGTGCGACTCTATGTAGCTATAGTAAGTATCCATCAAATGTATCTCGAAACAGCTCGCTGCACATATCGGGATTTGTTTACCTCCGATGGTTCTTCTCGTGCGCTGTCGTGGTTGTCTTTTCAACTCAAAGGCTTTTGCGTTAGCGTTAGCATTTGGGATTGGGACTTGATACAAAATTTCCTTTTCCCTCTGTCGCTCTCGCTCACTCTGCTTGCCATCCGTCATTCAAGACAACCGCAAGATCGTTCTAAGAATTCCAATGAACCTGTGATTATTGAATTTTTATTAAGTACCAGCGAACGTGAGCAATCGAAGATGAAATGAGGAAGCCATCGAGGAGATCTTCTGGGCTTAGCACAGCTCGATGGCGATACTTTGGAATGTCGTCTGTATCTATACACATCGTTCCATCTTTAGCCTAACCAATACACAAGACACAACAAGTCAGCCCAGCCTGCCCCATCCAGAAGTGTGTATATTTTGTTGGATGTTACCACAGTGCTGTATGCTGATGGCCGCCACATTGGTGGGCACTTGATATGGGGAGAGTGTCGTCTTTGCAACGTTAGCCTCCGGAAGATAGGTGAAGAAATTTTCTATACAATGGCTCGAACCACCATTTTAGACGGATGACCATCTCGAACGGTCAACGGATTGATTCGAAGTGCCAAAAAGGAATGCGCACGCTAAGATTGTTTACGTATAGATCAATTGATGATCGTCAGTTGGATTTTTTTTATTTGTCTGGGACTTTCTCTATATCTCAAGTAGCATAAATGACACATGAAATTATGACAAATTGAATTTGACATCAACTCATATTCCCATAGAGACTAAAATTGTGATGAAGAAAAGCGAAATCAACAATGTGACATCTTTGATTCTCTAATTTTGAATGGTTTCATTAACGTTGAATCGATAGAAGAATAACAAACACATATGTATATTCGGTATTGAGTCACGTATTAATATTTCGGAGTTAACCACACCTAAGCTTATCAAAATAGAGGTTAATAATCACCTTTAAAATAGCTTTCATAAATTTATAGAAAAGTAATCTTTAAAATAATAGTTGTTCTTACAAAGAGATGGAGACTTAAAATATGAAAGAAAATTGTGTCTTACTCGTAATGCCGATGGGACAGCCTTTGATAATTCACTTGCTGGTAGATGCCTTGTGAACTTCTAGACTATTTCATACCAAATTGTTCAAATATTTATTAACGATTTAGTATCTGGAATTTGAAATGCTAGAATTTTTTAATTATTCCAAGAGTCCTTGACGCTTTTCGAATTTGGTACCTCCAATTCTCAGTTGCCTTTTTAGTCAATGAATTTTAGTTGTATCAAGAATAAGAATTTTGTCAAGAGTTTTGAAATTCGACAAGTTCAAGATCAGCAATATGATTTCAAGGTTTTTTGCCAAATTTCATTACATTCAGAATCACGTCATTGTTGGAAGTACAACGAATACATAAGCTACGTATCTATTAATCAGAATTATCTAGTGGTTGATACACACCCTAGTTATTTTTAATTAGATTTATAGGACAAGAATTCATCAGTTGATTGAGCAGAAGAATTTTATTCAAATTTGGTACAGACCATTTAACTATACAGGGTAAATTTGAACTTTTGTTTAAGCTTATCTAGAATAAAAATTGTTCGCGATATTAGCTTTAACGATCTCGATTGAACTTACTACCTTTGTTTTTAAAATATTTGCAACGAAACCGCGTTTTTTTTTCTGGCGAAAAATTAACATAAGATTTTGAAGTTTTTGATAAATTGTTTTATTTCTTTCTTCTTTTCGTATATTTCATTCAATCTTGCGTAATTTTTTCACGCAAGCACTAGGTAAGGTGTGCTTAGGATGTAAATGGATGCATTATAATTTACCGGACTCGATCAGGGTGGATCAAAGGAGAGAAACGGGAGGTTAATAGGTTGAAATTTGAAATTTAGGTACGGTAAGCAGTTCCAAGAAAATTAAGATAATCCCTCATCCGCATTTTCATCCTGACACAAGTCATATATGGGCTCCCATTGATTTATGACCGGGTAGGATTTCAACCAATTGGAATAGTTGGGGCCTGGTAAGCTTCAGTAATGATTTTGGCCAGTCCATTTGTCAATTCGTTCCCGGACATATCATATCATATAGTGGATAAGTGTGTTTTGTGTTTGTTTTTTCTTTTTCTTAAAGGTGGCGTTACAGTCCAGGGTGAACCAGGGCCTTAACTAACAATCTACTGCAACTATCTCGGTCCCTAGCTAGCTGTCTCCAGTTTCGCACGTTAAGTTGGTCAAAGTCCTCTCCAACTAATGTGCGTCACCTGAGTTTCGGTCTTCCCTACTGTACCCTCCCTCGGGTTGGATTCTAATATCCGGACTGGAACATTTGGGTCCATTCGATCTACATGACCTAGCCATCTCAGTCGTTAGACTTTAACTCGTTTGGCTAGGTCGGTTTCATTGTACAGCCCGTACAGTTCATTGTTATATCTTCTTCGACAAGGTGTATGTCTCTATATCTCTGAACCATACACAAGGACCGGTATGATGAGAGTTTAATAGTGGGACACTTTAGTTGCTCTAGAGAAAACTTTTTGCCTTCATACGAGTAATCCAAAGAAGCAACGTTTGGTAAGAGTTATTCTGCGTTTGATTTCAGCGCTAGTTTTACTGTCTTAATTTAATAGCGGAGCCTAGGTAGACAAATTCCTTAAGTCCAAGACATCGGTGTAACCCGCCCTTCCTTGATGACAACATATACTTGGTCCTGCCCTCATTGCGCTTCCGTCACAATGCTCACAAACGCGCCACTGATATCCAATAATGTCAATGTCTTCGGCGTATCCAAGTAATTGCACGGACTTTTGAAAGATTGTGCTTCTAGAGTTGACAAGTGAATTTTGCAATATTCTGTCAAGAACGATGTTGAAGAAATCGCAAGACAGAGCATCGCCTTGCTTAAAACCTTTTTTGACATCAAATGCATCGGTAATTTCTTTTCCAACCTTGATCGAGCAGCGTGCCTTCTCTATCGTTATCCTGCATAAATGGACAAATTGTCACGGATGACTAGACATTGCAAAAGTTCGTCAAGTTCAAGTGAACTCAGATGTTTGACTATCATATTTAGAACCTCTGTCAAACACCTACACCACAGCGAAATCCATCCTACAGAAGAGACTTTAAACAATTAAACCTTTACCCAACACGTTTAAAAAAATCATCAGCATCATCGGTAGAAGGCCGCCAATTCTTGGAGAGATTACTTGAAACGAAGATAAATGGAAGGGGCTTTGCGAAATATTTTGAATAACACTCCCAGAAAATCATCAGACCGCGAGTTTCTTAATGAAGTAAACATTTCCGCAGAATGTGCATAAATACAGAGCGTTCACTCCAGTAACACACATCCCTATAGCGATTCCATCAATCAATCGGTGATGTTCTTCCTGGCAATTATCCTCAATGACTGTGTGAAGAACTGCATCTTTCTTTCCCAGTAAATGGCTTAAAAACTTCTGCAGCGACAATTATGTACATAGTTCTTGATATCAATCCCGGGAAAACATTTGACGCTTCTTCCTTCTTCCATTTCTTAAGTTCCAAAACGAACATCATGATTAAACTATCATCAATTCACTGTCAGACGTTTTCTCTACGTCGAAAAAGTATTTAACAGTGTTTTAATATAGGAACGGCTTTAAAAACTTTTCCAACTAAGATTTCCACATTTTCTCATCAAAATTATTTAAAACTTTCTTCATTCCTGAATATTCTTAGATAAAAAAGGAAACGGCGATCTCACATGAACTCAACGGTTGACTTTGAGGGCCTTGTCAATACGCATTTTTTTGTTAAATTCAGTTCATTTTTCAGCGATTTTTTGACAAAAATCCAATGTGAACTATATCTATATCCAACCCAATAATAGTGCTAAGTCTTCTACTTGGCTGATTTTTTTCAGTAGTATATAGAGATTGTATTATGAAAACCTTCTTATAAAATAGGAAACTGCCAATCTACAATGAGGTAAACCAGAGCCGGAGTTGCACTAGGACCATTCCTTTTTAATATCTATACATTTCTTGTTTTCCGATGACTCCCCTATGTACGCCAAGTCCATTTCCCGTAATATTGTTAACTAAACCAGAACTGGGACTTCAAAACTCGACAGAAACTGAATTGATTTGCATCAGACGAACAAATGATAATCCTACCCGCAGGATCCTAGCTGTAAAAAAAATGCAAAAATTTTAATTGAATTAGTACGATGTTAAAGCTGTTTTAGTATGATACTAGGTTAAAACAACGAATTTGCAAATTTTAATCGAATATATAGCATCATACTTTCTCTACCCTTTTACTAAAGTTAAAATCATCGAATACCTACTTTATTTTTTTAGTATCGTGCTAGTTTCAGATGACTCTTTGACATTTGCAAAGATCAAAAAAGGTTCGTGTACTTACTTTTTTGCACGAAATGTCATTGTTTTAGGTGTGTTCAGAAGCAATTTATTAAGAAAATTCTTTTAGTACGATACTAGTTAGAAAATGTTCAAAATTAAGAATGAGTTGGTAAACTATTATAAAGTTAGCAAATTATTAAGTAGTATCATACTAATACCTTAATAATAGGCTGTTTAAAATTTTGGGCCAATGTGTCGAGCAAGGTATACGACAACTAAACCATACATAAACAAGTTGGAAATCTTCGAGAAGAAGATTTCTGACAGAATATCTGAGGTTTTAAACAGATGTAGAGTACCTACTTACTCTAGTCAAAAAGCGAAAATTGAAATAGCTTTTTTGTGATTTGCTGGTTCTTCACATTGGGACGTCACCTCAGAGGAGCTTCCATTACTTCAACGAAATATTTTCTTTAATAGGTGTTTTGCATTAAGGGCTTTTTCGAAAACGTCATCTGCATCAAAATTGGATTTGCAGAGTGTTCTTAAGCGAACTGCAAAAGTCAACTGTTCGAAAAACAAAAACGAAATTTTCATGCAAAAGCATTATTTTCTATAACGCAGTTTGCTTAAGTCATATGTTCGATAAAATCATTTGCGGCGCAGCTCTGCAGTAAAAAAATCGAGTTGATGACAAAAATAATTGAAGTTCACAAAAAAAGAGTTTAGATTGTCTTTTTTGTGTGTGTATGGGTGAAAGTAGTTAAATTGGCGCACAACATTATCAATGTCTTCATTTGTAGTTGTCCATCTCACAAATTTTGAAAGTAGACACACAATAATTGTTTTACAAGTTTTAATCAAAGCATGAAATACGCAGTTGATAGTTTTTTTGAAACGATTTCCGATTTCTCGGTATGAATGTTTGTTGCTTAAAGCTCTAAGAGTAATGTATATGCCTTGTTCTAAGTCTGTACCTGGGCGCCCTGTTTTTGCCTTTTTCCATAAAGAGCTTAGTTCTTCCTTCAATCCCTAGAATTAGGTCTAAGAATGTTACTTTTTATGAATTGAAACGTTTCATTTGTTTGTACTTAAAAAAATAATTGCTTTGACATCCTGAAATGACCGAAGAATTTATTCCTCATTCGAAAACTTTTCGATTGTTTTGATGTTGTTGAGATGCGCGATAAATAAAATATATTCCAACTTATTTTATTAATAAATTTATTGAACAATATAAAAAAAACAAACTAATTGAAAGAAAGAAAAGTTTAGAATGATGAGAAACTATGACAATATTAATTATTAAATAGCAAAGCTACATGATTAAAATATGATTGTGAAAATGAAAGTAGTTTAAGCAAAGTATTTTTTTGTATTTATAACACCCTCCCTCAATTTCACAATTTTATATTTTTATGTATTTTATGTTCTGAAAAAGACATTCCGAGACGTTTAAAGCATTTCTTGTGAGCTGGTAATGCTAAAGGTTTTGATAGGGCATCTGCTGGCATTTCTTCTGTGCCAATGAATTCAAGTTTGATTTTTTCATCTGCAACTGCTTCTTTGACAAAATGATACCTGATATCTAAGTGCTTGGTTCGCCCTTGGATACCCATATTACTTGCAATTGCCTGTGCGCTTCGATTGTCGGTAAAGATCGTCACTGGTCCTTGATGAAGTCCAAGTTCTTCAAGTAAGTTTCTGAAGAATAATGCTTCTTTTGCAACAGAACTGAGGTTAACATATTCAGCTTCTGTGCTTGATGTTGTCACGATTTTTTGTTTCCTTGAAGCCCATAAAATTGTTCCTCCTCTATAAATGAATGAGTAACCGCTTTGTGACTTTCGGTCGTTGTAATCACTTGCCCAACTTGCATCAGCATACGCGTGAATATTCTGTGATGATTTCTTGTAAACGATGCCAACACTTTTGGAGCCTTGTAAGTAGCGAAGGATGTGCATTGCTGCGTTCCAATGCTGTTGCCGGGGATCACCTTGGAACTGTGATAACGCGTTCACTGCATAAGCTATGTCAGGTCTACTGAAAGTTGAAAGATGTAGTAAACTTCCTATCAATTGGCGATACCTTGTTTTGTCAATTTCTGTTCGCTCTCCTTTAATTTTCGGTTCATGTTCCAACTTTAAACCTGTCCGCATTGGTAATCATCGGGCTTACAGTCCTTAAGTCCATACTTATCTAACAGATTTTTGATAAATCCCACTTGGCTGATAGAATTGTGTTTAAACGTTTAACTTCAAGTCCTACACATAACTCAGGATGTCCAAGATCCCTAATTTCGAAGCAATCGGTTAAACGCTGCTTCAGTAGTTCAAATTCTTTGGAAACGTTCGTTGCCACTAGCAGGTCATCGACGTAGACTGTAATTAGTGTTATGTTTTCGTTTTCAAATTTATAGTAGATGCATCTGTCGTATTTGGAGGCACTGAAACCAAGCATCTTTAGGGTTTCTCGTCCAGCTTCAAATTCCAAAGTCGTCCGCTCTGTTTCAAACCGTAAATTGCCTTATTTAACTTGCATACCTGGTTTCCTTGTTCAAAACCCTCCGGCTGCTCCATATATACAAAGTTTGTCGATGTCACCATTTAGGTATGCTGAAGATACGTCCAGATGATGCAGGTCCAAATCTTTTTGTTTTTGAGTAAGGAATTGTATTCGCTTTTCATCACCTCTCGCCATTCGTCTGCGTCTTCCAAACAAAGGATTCCGTCTACTGTTTTTGGATCAGTGCGTATCTGGTTTGATATTTCTTGTCCAACGCATGATGCATCTTGTCCAACTTTATCGTCCACCAATTCATTTATTTCTGGTCTTGTAGTTGACGTTGGCTGAAAAGATGTTTTCTGGATATTGCATACAGAATGTGCTGAACTTTTAGCACTATCCTGAAACGAGAAAAAATATAAATTATTGTTTCTAACGTCGATACCTTGTAACTGGGTTTTGCTCTCATGAATAAGTCGGATGTCTCTGCTTCTGATTACGCTTCGCTTATTTGGTATCCAAACTCTATAAGCTTTAGATTCTTCCGCGTAAACAACTAGGATGCCTTCCTCAGATTTGTCCTCGAATTTTCCCAGATTAGAATCCTTTTTCAATGTATAGACTTTTGAACCAATCTCCTTCAGAAAAGCGACATTTGGTTTGCTTCCGCTCCACAGCTCTTCTGGTGTAACATCTCCGTTGGGTTTTGTTGGACATCTGCTTCGTAAGAACGCTGAAGTGTTAATCAATTCTGCCCACATAAACTCGGGAAGTCCGCTTTCATCCATAACACCTTGCCATTTCAGTTAATGTCCAGTTTGCTCTCTCAGCAAGACCATTCTGCTCCGGCGTATGTGGTACAGTCCTCTGATGAAGTATTCCGCTCTCTTCCACGAAGTTTTGGAACTCTTTGCTGCAGTATTCCAACCCATTATCTGTTCGCAGTGTCTTGAGTTTTTCTCCAGATTGTGTTTCAGCAAAAACCTTGAATGCTTTGGAGGCTTGAAGTGCTTCACTCTTTCTTTTGAGAAAATAAACAAATATCTTCCTTGAAAAGTCATCAATGAAAGTTATAAAATATTTTGCTTTTCCCATAGATTCCGTTCGCATCGGTCCACAGATGTCTGAATGGACAAGTTGTAGTCGCTGCGACGTCTTCTTCTCAGTACTGGAATTAGGAAACGGTGTTTGGGTTTGCTTAGCTCGAATACAGGTCGTACAATTGCTCGTGTTGTCATCTCTGAACTTATCGGGTAGTCCACGAACCATCTTTTGTGACAATAGCTGCTTCAATGAGTTTAAATTGACGTGTCAGTTGTATTTCTGCTCATATGTACCTTTTCTTGAGCTACTATGTAGTACAAACCATTTCGTTTTTCAGCTTTCATGATCAAGCCATCCGCTTTGTCCAATATTTTAGCTCCAGACCCTTCAAAAATTACTTTGTAGCCATGGTCCGTTGCTTTGCTGATTGAAATGAGGTTATCCGATAATTTTGGAACTAGTAGGGTATTGTAGAGGTAGAATGGCTCTTTTGAATTTTTAACATTTATGCCAGATTTAACAGTTCCTGTTCCTTTGACATCGATAACATGACTGTCGGCTAATTTGACATGGTTAGCCTCTTCAGTTGTGTTAAGAGTAACAAAATTAGATTTATCAGCACACATATGGGATGTTGCTCCGCTGTCCAGGCACCATAATCGCTGACTTGAGCCTGCACGCGATACATTTGCAGATTCTGATGTACATTCCTGTACGATAAAACCTTGCTGATGTACTTCACCACTCTGAGTTAGCCTTGTTTGATTACCGCTAGTCCAGCAATCCTTGGCTATGTGACCCCGCTTACCACATTTTCTGCAATTGTAAGGAAAATTATTGTTTTCGACTTTTACCTTAAATTGAGGTTTCTTCTGGTGCTTTTGTGGACGAAAGTGCTTAGCACTGAGCACGTTGTTGTTCCAAACTTCTTTCTTTCTGTCACCTACTTCCAGCAATCTCGTGCAAACAGTTGAAACTTCAGGATATTGGCTTTGGGCATCAAAAGCAGACCTTATTTCTCTGTAGTTTTCTGACAATCCATCAAGAAGCACTACAACTAGTAGATCATCGTCCAATTGAGCTCCCAATTCCTTCAGTCTGTTGGTTATGGTTTTGAATTCGCGAACATATTCAGCAATTGATTGTCCTGCAGCCATTTGCAGGTTCGTCAACTTGCGATATTCTTCGGTCTTTTGACGTGGTCCTTTTTTATCATAGCTTTCCGCTAAGAAATCCCAGACTTCTTTCGATGTTCTCAGATTCGCTGCCAAAGCAACAATATTAGGTTCCATTGCTATAAGAAGCTCTGCACGGGCGTCCAAATCCTTGTCGTCTCATAGTAACTGGTCCTCTGGCTTCTCCGGGCGTTGGGTCTCGCCCTTCACATGTTGAAGAAATCTTCCTCGATGTAGCACGGCTTCCATCTGCGCCTTCCATGTGTTGTAGTTTTCTCCATTTAGGAGAGGTATCCGGCCATGGACATTCGAAGTACTCATAATGGTTCAATAGATTAATTACTTTCCAAAATAAATTATATTAAAGCTTTCCCTTGGTTATTTTTATGGACTGGACCCATAACCTGTTGAGATGCGCGATAAATAAAATATATTCCAACTTATTTTATTAATAAATTTATTGAACAGTATAAAAAAAACAAACTAATTGAAAGAAAGAAAAGTTTAGAATGATGAGAAACTATGACAATATTAATTATTAAATAGCAAAGCTACATGATTAAAATATGATTGTGAAAATGAAAGTAGTTTAAGCAAAGTATTTTTTTGTATTTATAACAGATGTAATTACGCATATACGCACCTTTGGAATTTTACGGCTCGAACTTCGGAGTTTAAACCAAATCGCCTTCTTTTTTTGTTTAAAAATATTTTTTTTGCTATAAGTAGCACGTACATATATACATTTTTCGAGCAATTTTCAACAACAATTTTTGAAAAAATTTTAGCATCCATTTTTAATTGTGTTGACCGTGTTCGTAAACGTCAATTGCATTTGCAAGAAAATTCACTGACGTTGATCAAATAGATTTTTTGCAAGCAGGACGATTGCATATTTGACGACAGCAATATTTGCCTTAAAAAATGACGATCATTTGACGATCAAATTGACGTTGATTTGACGTTTTCGAAAACAGCCTAAGATTCGCCAAATCGCGAGATCGTGTATCCCAGAAAAGAAAAGACCCCATTTTTCGATCTTGACTCAACCCACAGGCTCTATTGTTTTATTATTATGTAAAACACCATGTATAGTGTGGACCATAGTTATATTAAGACGAACTCACCACTAAACTTAACTTAGGCTTTTGATATCTGATTAAATCATCTTTTTCCTAACCTTTACTTAGGGAGTCTTTAAGTGAGGGTACACCTACACCACAAGCCATAAGACCTTATATTGATAATATTTGTAGGGTCATCCTTGTTCATATTCTATAACGACTTTTACTTTAAATTTAATATATGTTTCTTCATTTTCAGTGTGGATATAAGGAAGCCGGCCGTTAAAAAGTGTTGTGACAGAAAAAAATAAAATGCACGACTGGGTCGCACGAACTTGCTCCTATGTAATAGACTAGGAATTTTAAAAACGAATGTTATTAGAGAAAACTGTTCATAAGGATAAAATGAATTTTTTTTAATTCTTTAAGTAGTAAGAGATAAAAACAGAATGATATGCAAATATGAATTTATGCAGGAACAAAAATTATAAGTCGTTGTAGTGGTTCCTTAAAAAAATAAGCTTTTATGTACAAAATTTTTAAAACATTTTTAAGAAAAAATTTTGGTACGCCAACCTTAAGTTCTTATTATTGTACGAACAAAAGTCTAATTTCCAAAAAAAATATTAAGCCGTTCTTGAGATATCGAATTTTTCAAAAAAAAAAAATGACTTTTTTTTCTAAAAATTGAAAAAATATTTTTTCTTAAGTTTTTAAATGCAATGTTTTTTAAACTTTTTAGGAACTTTTTTATAAAAAATTTCATTAAAATCCGTTAAGTCGATAATGAGAAATTCAAAATTCGAAAAAATCGTTCTATGGTAGGTACAGTCAGTAATATCTAGATTTAAAATTTTTTTTTATTAAATTATAAATTGTAAATATTAATCAAAAGAAAAAAAATTTTAGCAAAATTCTCGGAACCGTTTTCGAGAAAAATGCGATTTTCGAAAACCATTTTTTAAAATTTGTATGGAAGGTACCGTTAGTTTTAAATAAAACAAAATTTTTTTTCTCAAATCTTGTAGATTATATTAAGAAACTTTAATTTGCCCAGTTTGAAAAAAATCGAGCAAGGGGTTTTCGAAATATTGAGATTCCAAAAAAAAATTTTGAATTTTTTTTTAAAAATCCAAAAAATTAAAAATTGAAAATTTGAATATGTAATAATATTTAAACTTTGGAGGAGCTTTGGCATTAAAAAAATTATTTAAATCGGCTGTACCGTTTTCGAGAAAATCAAAAACAAAAAAAAAGGACCCAGGGGGGCTACCAAAAATAACAATTTTTTGTAAAATTTTTTTCAACCATTAGCTAGTTTTTACCAAATGAAATTTTTGGAATTTTTTTTAAAAAATTCTGTGGGACAGTTTTTGAGAAAAAAAAATATTTATAAAATTTCGAAAAAAAATCGTATGGCAGGTACCGTTATTTTTGGTCTTAAAAAAAAATAGAAAAAAACGTCCGGGGGTAAAAAATTAAAACCCATATCTACCAAGTTTGAAGAAAATCGGCCGAGCCGTTTAGGCTGTAGTCGAACCGACAGACAGACAGACAGACAGACAGACAGACAGACAGACAGACAGACAGAATTGCGAGACCCACTTTTTTGGTCTTCGCTATCATCGTAATGTCAACTTTGATCAAAATCTCGAGTTCGATTTTTTTTACGAATGCATAACTTGCCTTATAGTACCTATAAGTCGCAAGTAAAAACATAGTCACTTAAAGATATAGGAGGTATATGAAATAAAAACATATTTCTTCTAGAACATATAAAATACCATAAGACATTATTATAATGAACGTTATCACTCCTTCGTTATAAAATTACTCTTTGTCCTATTGTTCACCATCAATTCTTTCTTCCTTGCTGCCAGATGACAAATTTACTGAACCGTTAAGAACACAGACCCTATTCGGAAGTCATCATTAACATCAATCCACTCGACTGAAGATGGCAAAAGGTAAGAAAACGTGTTTCGTATACATTCTTAGCCCACATCATCTCAAGGAAGCGAACGAAAAAAAAGTAAAAAAAAATACATTACGAGATGCACTGACGCAGCCTGGAATCAACTGAATCGCTCAACCGAGCTCATCAGATGCACAGGGGAGTAAGTACACCGGTACCGGGATCGGGCAAGCCAGTATACACACCGACACCGGCATGCAATATTGAACCGAAAAGTCAATTGTGAAACAATGAACGCGCATCTCAACGGTCAAACAACAGAGTGCCACTTGCTCTGACAAAAAAGAAGACCAAGAAAAGAAGAGGGAACCCCTGAGCCGCGGACTGACAGATAAAAAAAAAAGAAATAAAAACCCATCTTGGAGAAAAAGGTTGAAGAATTGTTACAAATGTCATGTGGGCACGTGTTCCTTCATGCGGAGTACCTACATTTTCAGTTTGCGCGCCAAGAATAACGACAAGATGAAGCGTATTTTGTGCACTGGGTAATGGCTTTCTTCTCCTGAGTGCATCCAACTGGAGAGAAGTTTGCCCTTATCTCTTTAATAGTTTAAATGTAAGATTAAGATAAAATAAGGGCAAGATATGAAAGCATTTAAGCTCGCGATTTCTATGAAACATAATATCACAATATACCTACTCGTACTTATGGAAGAAGCGTTACAAAAAATTGGCTAAAAAATGCATAATATCCGTAATAAATTTGCAGCCTCAACTGAACGACTATTTTGGGCTGATTTTCCTCTAATGCTCCTGAAATCGACGATTTTAGTCTGCAACCAAAAATAATGACATAAGGCCGCTTTAATTCAAAGCAAACACAACTTTGCTTTGCTTTGTTAATAATTTACTTATTTTGTTTATAATTTGCTTATTTTTTTAAATATCTGTCTCCAAATTTTGTCTGTCAAACAGCAGTACGCAGATCAAGGATGGATCCCTGCTTTTTACGTTTCACACTTGTCAATTATTTCAATAATTGTTTGTGGAACAATTGGATTCTTTTGACACTGTATCATTACTGGGAGCGGTTATCTATGAACAGTGCCGGATTAGGCCAGCGCGGGGCCTGTAGCAAATTCTATCAAGGGGCCCTTAGACTGTTTTAGGTTAGGCACTTATCAAGTTTATGGTATTAAATAAAACAAAACTGTTACAAACAAACTTTTCTTGATTTAAATCATGTTCAATATTCATTAAAGTGAGGAGATTAAGACGTTGTTGGCTCATCGTGTTCCTCAATTCGCATTTTTAACACGTTTTAATGTTGAGAAAGATCGTTCACCACTGCAGTTGGTGATCATAAGTGACAAATAAATGCGCAAAGCAATTTCAACGTTCGGGAAACAAGATTCTAAAGAATTATTTATCAACAGCTTGTAAACCTGCATTTCCAGGGCCTCATGATTCCTGCTGTCAATAATACCAGCCACATCAGAATTGAGCATTGAAGCGAATTGCACTAATTCGTTGCCCAGACTATCCTCTAAATCATCTGCGTAAGCACTTACTATGGTTGCAGATTTTTAATTTCTTCTGGTGGAAGCGATTTTATATGAAGGTTTTTATAATACAAATTCTATATATACTACTGAAATAAATCAGCCAAGTAGAAGACTTAGCACTATTAATGGACTTGTTGAATTATTGATTCAAAATAGCTTTTATGGCTTTTAGTCCACAAAAATTGGCGTTTCGTCCCGGTGATCGCACATGGACTCATCAGTTGGATATGAGGACCTTGTCAATACGCAATTTTTATTGAATTCAGTTCATCTTACATTAATTTTTTGACAAAAATCCAATGTGAACTATATCCAACCAAGATTAAAATTGTAATCATTAACGTTGAAATATTTTGCTATTTTCAACAAATTCAACAAATCCGTTAATAGTGCTAAGTCTTCTACTAGGCTGATTTATTTCAGTAGTATATAGAATTTGTATTATAAAAACCTTCATATAGAATCAATGCTCGGCCACGGGCAAAATATTGTTTTTCTTTAAATAAAAACTTGTGAAGAGATTTTAGCTCTCGGAATATTCCGAAAATGCCAGCAATTTTATGATAACTGTTCATATACGTTTACGTAAAGCAGTGAGTACGTTATCAATGTTGACAATAAATACCTGAATTTCATACCGTTGTCCAATTTGCGTTTGGTGCGGTGCGAAACATGATTTTTGGTAAGACCAGCAGATAGAAAAATAAAATTTTAGTTGATCATTTTGATGCAAATATTTTTTTCTTAGTAATTGTGACTAAATCTAATATATAAATAATACTTTTTTATGGTCAGAAAACGTTGGTGCCCGGGCCCCCAAATGCGCGGCGCCCGTAGCATTTGCTACTCTTGCTTCGTGGCTAATCCGACACTGTCTATGAACAAATCGGAGCACCATAAAGTTTGCACATGCAACTGAAAACAGTATTTTGATGTTTCCTCAAGCCCTCCTATAAGAACTTTAAACTGATGAAGAACAAAGCGTCCTCTGAATTGTTTTTGAAACACACCTGAACACTTAGCTGACACCATGTTTTTTTTTTAATTTCCACCTTTCAAATGCTTGTGTTGTGCTCAGTTATTTTATTCTTATAGCCCATTGAGCACATTGTGAACACGCTTAGAACATGGTCAGAACGAAAAAAGAAACACATATTCGAAGCTCTGAACACTGTACTAAAAACGGAACACAATTTTTTTTTTGACATCTCAGGCTCTGCTCTGAACTAAAAAAGAAAAATCCCTATTAGAACCATCACATAAGGCCCACTTCTTGGTATGCATTGTGGGAAGGACCATACTCCAAAAAAATTAATGAAACGAAGTAGGCTTAGACTTGACATATGAAAACCGAGTATCGAAAACAATTCGTGACATTTGACAACCAAAACAAAAATGTAATTAATGTCGATTTTCTTTAGACCTAAGAAATCAATTTCTGTGTCAAGATTGTGATCCCTCGCCAGATTTGGCGTTCCTTCACACCAAAAAAAATCGATTTTTTTTTACAGGGATCATAATCTTGGAATCCATATTTGAAGAGGGATCTACATGTAGCATATGAAACACTTACAGCAATGGAAAAAAATTGATCCGGGATCGAAATCCCTATAGTGTAAAGGAAATCGATATTAGTCTTGTTAAACAAAAAAAAAAAGAGTTAAAAGAATTATTTTAAACAGAATAAATGAAAAATAAAATAGTGCAATGTATCTTTAGTGGAGTGGAAACAAATTTTTAAAGCCCCAGGAAGAATATGACACACCCTGCATTCGCCCCAATGGCGCAGATCGTACACTTTTAGCTCCAATTGATTCAAAATTCTCTCCAAATTTTATCCAAGTTAAATTTTATCAAAGGATTTTTTCCGAGAAGAACGCAGCTCAATCGCACGAAATAACATTGTTCGGCAGATAATTCTCGGCCTTATTATGACAGGTTATGTTATTCTTTAACTTCATGTGAAATTTACATAGTTTGTAAAAACAAAAATCGAAAAGGAGAAATATTTGAGGACATTCGATTTATAAGAGCAATTTTATTTTATTAAATTCACCTGAAATCTCGAAAACAAATCCTTTGAAATGTTCGCATAAAATTTTTTGTTTTATGTGTCATATTCTTCACTAAGGTCCTAAGTCAAATTAAGCTAGGATTGATGAATGTAAAAAAGTGAAATGTTAGAAGTATAATTAGAAATTAATTTGTTAATTAGACTTTAGCTCGATGTTAAGTGAACGTATAGATGAACAAATTTAGCCAAGCTAAAATTATGTCAAGCATTTTAGACGAGAGGTACGCTGCTCCAGCTAAAAAAATCAAAATTTCTCTTCGAACTGTACATAACTTATCTGTCAAAATTTAGCGCACGAAATAATTGTCTGGCACATTTATTCTCGAGCTAAATATCAATTTCAATTTGAAATGAAATAATATCATATAATAAAACGGCAAACATGTTTTTGTGGTACACTCTTCTCCAAAAGTATTTAACCGATTTCGATAAATTTTATATGGCTGGACAGCCACAGTTACGGAGATGTGCAGAATATACTTGAGACAGGCATTTACACACTGTGGGTCATTTTCGTTTTTGCACTGTCGAACACTTTGCATATTTAATTTAATAAATTTGCTTGAAAACACTGCCAATAATATAAATAATAAATAATAAATAAATTGGCACTCGAATTTCGAGAGCTGGGTCGGCTAGTTTGAATAATATTTAGAAGAATATTTGGTGACAGGAATCTTACAAGATTTTCCACAAGGAAAATCACTAATTCATTATTCTCATTCGTTCTCAATAATAATTCTTAAAAAATTATACTTTAAACCAAATTCTTTCAAATCTTTGAAAAAATTTAGTTTAGAGAACAGCTGTATTCTGTGACATATTCTCCACAAGGTTCATATGTCAAAATTTAGCTTGGATTTTAGCTGATGTTTGGAGAAAAATGTGGGAGATAAAATTTAGCGCGATCTGCGTACTAGGCTTTAAACAAGAACAAAACCAAGAGTTAATTCAAATTGTTGAAATGTTGGGAGTTTAGATGACATTTCATTCAATTGCAGCAATCAGAGTGAGCATAAAGTGTGTTTAAATTGTTGAAATGTTGATAGTTTAGATGGCGCTTAATTCAAATTGACAAGCCCCACACAGTCAACTGATAAGTTCATTTAAGATCGCCGGGACGAAATTCCATTTTTTGTGGACTAATACTACGTTTTCACAAAAAGATACATAATTCTAGATTTAAGGCAAGAGATTTATGTGGTGTTTCCACAGCACTTAAAGATTAAAAAGAAGATTAACTTTGACAACAGCTAATCGTGTTTCAATTTTTTTTGTAAGTGGAAGCGAGAGAAAGAAAGTTTTATTTGTGACAAACGATGAAAAATCATCAAAAGATTTTAGCACAATATGGATATAATGGAGTCAGTTCGAACAATAGAACAATTGATCCAATGAAGATTTAACAAGATTAATTTCTAATCTACTAGAAATTTAAAGAAGATTTATGGTAAATTGGTAAATCCACTTAAATCTAGGATTATCTCTTGGTGAAAAAGTACTCTGAAATTTTGAAACAATTATAAAACGATTATAATTACAGTTAGTGTGAGCATTTAGAAAAAAGGGAAGGGTTAGAAAGGAGGTGTCGGTGTACATTGGTTTTGAATTCTTGAACATTGCAATGACTGGGAAAGACAGAGCGTGGCAAGGAATTCCACATTCGCGTAGTATGGCTGAAGAACGAATCTCTGTACTTCATAGTACGGCCGAAGTTGGGCTCAAGGGTAAACTGATGGGCATTCCTAGAAGTGCGAGTATTACGGTTGAATTGTTTAAGGGGCGGAATGCAGCTGGCTATTTCACTAGAGCATAGTCCGTTAAAATAACGGTAAAAAAGGGTGAGGCAAGAAACATTACGACGATGTTCGACGTAAACGTAAATGAGTCAATGATGTTATTGTCACCAATCAATTTAAAAGCTCTTCTTTGAATACTGTCCAAGAGACTTAAATAAGTTATTGGAACACCAGCCCATAGATGGGAGTTATACTCAAGTTTTGGACGTACATATATAGGTTTTATAGATTGTAGCCAGATCAGAAGGAGAGAAAAATTTCTTGCACCGTCTCAGAAAACCCAAACATCTTGCGGCATTTTTGGCAACATCGCGTATGTGATTGTTCCACAAGAGGTGATGCACATACCTAGAATATTAATGCAAGTGCCACTCATAGATAGTGGCAAGGGGGGTATATCTCGCTTTAACGATATAAGACAGCATTGGGTTTTCGAAGCATTAAATTCGACACGGTTTTTTATTCCCCATTGTACAATGCTGTTAAAGGTCGTAATTTAATGAACTTATCATATTTTGTCGTTGCAGTTTCGCATCCGAAGAGGAAGGATGTGAGTCTAAAAACGAATATGAAAAGCTATCGTCAGCGAAACAATTAATTGGATTAGAAGTTGTAGACAGGAGATCATTAATAAAAATGAGGAAGAGGGTCGGGGACAAAACGGAGCCCTGGGGCACACCAGCATTTATATTGTGGGTTTCGGACTTGAATCCGTCCAATACAACTTGTATTGAACGGTTCAAAAGAAAATTTCTAATCCAAAGAAGTAAGAGGATTCGTCGATGCCGAAAGCACGCATTTTCGATAAAAGAGCAAGATGCCAGACTTTATCAAATGCCTTTGAAATATCAAGTGCAATAATCTTACTTTCTCCGAAACAATGTAAAGATTTGTTCCAATTTTCGGTTAGATAAACTATCAATTCACCTGTGGACCTATTGCTACGAAAGCCATACTGCCGGTCATTAAGGAGCTTTCGTTTCTCAAGATATTTCTTAAGCTGATAATTAATCAGCGTTTCCATGACGTTGGAAAGAAGGGACGTTAGTGCGATCGGTCGATAATTTGAGGGAGAAGAAGATTCGCCTTTAGTAGTTTTATAATGCATATATCTCTTTTATCCATGTTTGTTGATTTTCAGTTATTTCTTGATTTTTTTTTGTATACTCCATGCTTACATTACCTTACCACAAAATGCCATCTACCCGCCAGAAGAACTAATTTTTCTTTGAAATACATAGGTCCAGATAGAGCGCAGGATCCCAAATTGTTTTTGTAATACGTGTTAACAAGTAATCCATATCCAATTCTATATACATCCATAGATCCGTCGATAATAAAACGCACCTAATAAACATAAATGGGTATATACATTAAAGGTAGTAATTACATGGCCCCCGCTAGTAGTCGACCACTACGTTATAAAGTACAACTTAATAGTAAAGGCTTTGGTTCAACCTCCCGGGCCGACATTAAGAGACAACTTTTTTTTAATATTTTTTAAGTTAAGTTAAAATCGATACCTTCCCATAGGAATGTATTAAGCGACATTTTTAAAATTGTTCAGGAAACGAAAAAAACGTCTCATTTAGTTATTTTATGTGTATTTTATTGGACGAAACAGATTTGGAGAGGGATTTTTACAGTACAAAACTTGACATCATTGCAAAACCGAAATTTTAATCAGATAAGAAGTTTTTGTCGCTTAGTACCTTTTCGTGGTCAAAGCATTGGCGCTTGATACAATGTTAAATGGCGCTTAAAACACTGTAATGGTCACACAAAATAAAGGTATGAAATAAATTGTGTCGTTTAATTCATTTTTTTTTCTCATTAGCAATAAAATAAATAAAAATCGATATAAAAAGTAACATAACATTGATTTCAAAACGAAACAACAAAAAACACAAAATAAATGGGAAAAAAAGTAGTAGCCTATTTTATAGACAAATATTTATCTGGAGTATTATAAGCGACAAAAATAGATCAAGTTCTATTTGGGTGAGTGTGCTAAGCGACAATTTCGGTTAAACTATGCGACATCTTACAAATTTTTTTTGTGGACATTTGGTTGCTTAAGACAATAAGATTTTTAAAAATGTCGCTTAGCAGAATTTTACTGGCGGATAATACAAATTTCAGGGAGCAACATTATTCCAGTGAGAAAACTTGGCGGTTGCTACAATTTTATTTTCTCTCTAGTTTCTTTTGCATACATGATAGGGCAGTGAAACCCAGGCCAAAATGTGGCGCTTAACTTCTAGTATAGTTCCACATCAAAAAGTCATTTTCGAAAAAAGTGTCGCTTAATACATTCTTACGGGAAGGTATCGAAATGGTCTCTAGATACTTTCTATACTATTGTAAATAGTATGAACATAAAAAATTTCAAGTGGTGGCCGACTACTCGATACTCAAGCGACCGACTTCTGGAGATGAAAGGGCCGACTACTCAAAAATCACACTTTCAGCAAAATAAAATTTTAAGTACCTAATTTGTTTTAGGTAATAAATTAACTTAATTCTCTTAGAATTTTCTAATCTAAACTAATCATAAAAACTGATAAATCTATTCATTATATAAATTCCTGATTTTAAATGCCAATAGAACTTTAAGAAAAAGTTAATGGGCCGACTACTAGGCCCATCACCTATAAATAAGAAAAATCGCCCCATAACTCTACTTTAACTTGAATAAAGCAAGCTCATTAGCTGAAAACAAATTTCAAAAACCAAAATTAAATTAAGATGCATCTGATTGCTGATCTTTGTAATGTCTGATCTCTAGAACCAAAACACAGAACAAAGTCACAGAACACACAAAAAACACAGGATCATCTGCCAAGTTGTGGTTAAACTGTCGATTTCGAAACAACAACCAAAGAGCATCATCCGATCTCTGATGTTGTTGCATGTTTCTTTTTTAGCTCCATTAGGTCTTCATGGCTCATGGGGTAAATGTATCTTCGTTAAAAAAAAAACCAAAACAGGGAATACCGCGCTGGTCACTGAATAATAGTTGTGAGGGTAGAGGGTAGGTGTAGCGGTATAATACCTAAGACAACTAAATGAACACCAGACGTTGAGCCGAGCCCCAAAAAGGTACCCTTGCGGACGGACAGCCACAAGCGGACAACAGTTGCATTGGGTAATTACAGGCATATACGACTCGTGCGCTGATGTTGACTTCACGTTTTTTTATCCCAAGAGATCTTCTTTGTTGCGCGGATGATGGTGATAATCGAATGCAGATGCAACATTGCTGCTGTCCAGAGCTGCAGCAATAACTCCAATTTGTTGAGGGCTACCCTTCGTATGTTGGCTTCCCCTAAACGCGCACAAAGGGATGGTTTTTTGTTAGCCTCCTTCGTTGCATTATCTCAACTTGGATACCAACTATAGAGCAGTTACAGAAAAGCAGCACGTGCCCTTGGTCAGATTTTTTTTTTTTTAATAATGTCTGAACGTCCGCGCCTCGAAAGCTGGAAAGAGTAGTTGCATTCAAGAACACCTGCCTCCCGCAAGGATCTCAATCTAATAAATAATTTCGGTTTCAGGATTGCCGTGTGTTTCGGTTGAGTGGTTGTGTTTTTATTATTGTTGTCGGCTTCAGTTTGTGCCGTTCGTTTACTCTCGATTAATGTGGATGATAAATGTGCATCAGCGAGGTCGATGCACTTTATGACGAGGGTGTAGTTAAAGTTTGTGTTTGATTAGAAATCAAATTATTGTATTTGTTTTATTTTCAAGATAAGTTGTCGTGATATGATCGACTAGAGGCAAATACATACTTTAAAACGGATTTATGTCAGGAATGCTTATGAAAAAAAAAATAATTGGAAATAAAATGTTCATAAAGTTTTTCGGTTTCGAAAACGTCATTTGCGTCAACGTTAACGTTAACTGCAAAAGTCAAATGTTTTAAAATCCAAAACGAGATTTGTATGAAGAAGCATTATTTTCGATAACGCAATTTGCCGAGGTCATGTTCGATAGCCAGGGAGCGAGTTCGTGAACGTCAAATGCGTTTGAAAGAAAATTGATTGACATTGATCAAAAAGTAAAGAGAGTTGGACGATTGCATATGTGAAGTCATATTGCATATGTACTCGTATGTATATCCGTCAGAAACTGATGATCAAATTGACGTTGATTTGAAGTTTTCGAAAATTCAAATATGTACATATTAAACAAAATAATTTTTGATTTACATTTACATACATACATACATATGTAGGTATCTCGATTCCTAAATTTCTGAATATTTCTTGTCTCAGATTAAACTCTGTAGTGACTTTTCAGTTTTTTTTACCTCAAAACATGAAAAAAAATATTTTTGGAAAGTTTGTTGCCTTATCTTTTTGGGCACCTACTAAAGTGAATTTTAATCAAGAGTCTATGCGAATGGTTTGTGCGGCGAAATTGCAAAACAAAGTGAAATGGGTGCAAATTTCAGAAAAAAATAAAATGCACGACTGGGTCGCACGAACTTGCTCCTATGTAATAGACTAGGAATTTTAAAAACGAATGTTATTAGAGAAAACTGTTCATAAGGATATAATGATTTTTTTTTAATTCTTTAAGTAGTAAGAGATAAAAACAGAATGATATGCAAATATGAATTTATGCAGGAACAAAAATTATAAGTCTTTGTAGTGGTTCTTTAAAAAAATAAGCTTTTATGTACAAAATTTTTAAAGCATTTTTAAGAAAAAATTTTGGTACGCCAACCTTAAGTTTTTATTATTGTACGAATAAAAGTCTAATTTCCAAAAAAAATACTAAGCCGTTCTTGAGATATCGAATTTTTCAAAAAAAAAAATTACTTTTTTTTCTAAAAATTGAAAAAATATTTTTTCTTAAGTTCTTAAATGCAATGTTTTTTAAACTTTTTAGGAGCTTTTTTATAAAAAAAATTCATTAAAATCCGTTAAGTCGATAATGAGAAATTCAAAATTCGAAAAAATCGTTCTATGGTAGGTACAGTCAGTAATATCTAGATTTAAATTTTTTTTTATTAAATTATAAATTGTAAATATTAATCAAAAGAAAAAAATTTTAGCAAAATTCTCGGAACCGTTTTCGAGAAAAATGCGATTTTCGAAAACCATTTTTTAAAATTTGTATGGAAGGTACCGTTAGTTTTAAATAAAACAAAATTTTTTTTCTCAAATCTTGTAGATTATATTAAGAAACTTTTATTTGCCAAGTTTGAAAAAAATCGAGCAAGGGGTTTTCGAAATATTGAGATTCCAAAAAAAAATTTTGAATTTTTTTTTAAAAATCCAAAAAATAAAAAATTGAAAATTTGAATATGTAATAATATTCAAACTTTGGAGGAGCTTTGGCATAAAAAAAATTATTAAAATCGGCTGTACCGTTTTCGAGAAAATCAAAAACAAAAAAAATGGACCCAGGGGGGCTACCGAAAATAACAATTTTTTGTAAAAATTTTTTCAACCATTAGCTAGTTTAGCAAATGAAATTTTTGGAATTTTTTTTAAAAAATTCTGTGGGACAGTTTTTGAGAAAAAAAAATATTTATAAAATTTCGAAAAAAAATCGTATGGGAGGTACTGTTATTTTTGGTCTTAAAAAAAAATAAAAAAAAACGTCCGGGGGTAAAAAATTAAAACCCATATCTACCAAGTTTGAAGAAAATCGGCCGAGCCGTTTAGGCTGTAGTCGAACCGACAGACAGACAGACAGACAGACAGACAGACAGACAGACAGACAGACAGACAGACAGACAGACAGAATTGCGAGACCCACTTTTTTGGTCTTCGCTATCATCGTAATGTCAACTTTGATCAAAATCTCGAGTTCGATTTTTTTTACGAATGCATAACTTGCCTTATAGTACCTATAAGTCGCAAGTAAAAACACGTGTGAAAAATTTAGTGGAATTAGTAGATAGGATGTTTAAACTATTTTAGTGTATTAGTATATTAAAACGACGATCTTACAAATATAAATCGAATTGATTGAAATTAAAATTATCGAACACTTATGTATGTATCTATTTTATCTTTTAAAAAGGTCACAAACGCTCAAATCATTCACAATCACTTTTCTCAAACATTTATGGATCAAAGTCGCATCACTTTTTATTTAAGGTGTTTATATAAACGTTTTCAAAACTTCAAATTAAAGTCAAACGTGATCGTCAAATAATCATCATTTTTTGACGAAGATTTTGTTATCATGAAATATGCAATCGTCTTGCTTGCGTCAAATCTGTTTGACTAACGTAAGTCAATTTTTTTGCATTTGACGTTTACGTCAACTCTACGAGTACAACTCGATTTTTTTTAACTGCAGAGTTGCACCGCAAATAATGTTATCAAACGTATGACTTTAGCAAACTGCATTATCGAAATGATGGTTTTGCATAAAAAAATCGTTTTGCGTTTTCGAACAGTTGACTTTCGCACGCAGTTGACTTTCACAGTTTGTGTTTAAGAACGTCTTGCAATTGCATTTTTGACGCAAATGACGTTTTCGAAAACGTCTAATCTAATAAATTCTTGATCCTTTGTTATATCAGCGGAGTTTCGCTTCAGCATCGTAAAAAAGCAGTCACGCAAAAATATTTGACGTTTATAAATTTACACGTTCTAACTTTATATGATACTTACAAAAGTCAAAAATATGAAGGTTTTTATAATACAAACTCCATGATTAATCTTAATCGTAGTTAAATCAAAATCGTTTTTTATTTAAAGAAAATTTAATGTCTTATAAGACTGCACCCTTCAAATGCTATTATTGGAATTGAGAGTAAGGTCAGTCGGGGTTTATTCGTGCTATTCATTGTACAGAAAATGAAGAGCCGTAATCTACAGACCAATAAAACTATTAGAGTATAATTTGTATTCCACTATAATTTTTCAAAGTAATTCATCGTATAATCTTAAAGATGCCTATTACTTCTAGTTTAGGGGAGTTGAAAGTAGATTCGAAATTAAACCAAGGTATAAAGGCATAAGATTGCTTGGCAAAACAAATTCAGTCACTCTTTGCTGGGTCCCGGGACACCATGATATTAATACACCATGAACTGGCCAAAAACCGTTCATAACTTGGACAGAGCCAAATTGTACCCTCGGTACTTATGCCACTGGATCAGGAAAAGTATAGAACTCACCAAAGTTTCCTCAAGACCGGAAATGACAGATGGTCAAAAATTGGCACCTGTCGGTTTTCATTGACCAAATATTTCATAGAAAAAATCATAGTATCTTCTGAAGCTTCGCAGATGTCAATTGTCTTTCTAAGTTGGAGTCCTAACGGGTCACAACTCACATCAGCAGAATGGGCATCAGCACATTTTATCTATGTAAAGGGTGTCAGGACGAAATGGTGGAGGAGGCCTCATCTCATTTCCATTGTGAATGCTCCAGTCTAGCCAGAACTAGAAAAGATGCCTTCGAGGAATACTTTTTCGACGAACTGAGTGAGGGATCATTTTTAACAATGAAAAGCATCTTTAACTTCATTCAAAAATCAGGATGGTTCAGGGAGGCACCCCATACCTAAGACTTCCACTAAATCGTTCCTCTTTACCATTCCCATTCCTAATATATTACCCACACCCTAGGGATCCATTGAGATCCTAGTGAGGTGAATTGGTTTGCCCCATCATACCTAACCTATAGATAAAGGGTACGTATATATGAGCCTCTTAACTTCAATAATTACAACCCTACGTTCATTTGGTTTATTCCCAAGCAAGAAGTAACATACTTACATTTAATTGGGTCAATTTGAGGTATTTGGCTTTAAGTGAACTTTATCCGGTTTTCCAAAACTCTTGTGAAATTAAAATAAAGCTGTCAGAGGACCATCAAATAGAAAAATACACACACAATCACAAACATTTTTGAAAAAAGACATCCTAAGATTAATTTTATAGGGTTAATAAATTAAATAAAAAAAGCCTAGATCCGGGACAGAATACTGAATTGGCATCTAAGCATCACATAAAACCAAATGCAGATAAATCCACACAGATGAGCCACATATCACCTTTCAATTTAAATCGTTTTATTACATTAGCCAGCCATCCTACATTTTTGTGTCGCTGCTCTGCCTTGGCTGGCTGGTTGGGTCGATACTCTGAATACTAATTTTTCTTTTTCTTGGACATATAGATGCTTCTGATGCGATCGCACAACGCACAATTTCCAAACATAAAATAAAATGAAATTACGCAAAATACGAACGAAAAAAAAGCGTTCACTCTTTGAAGTTAAACAGTTGGCGCATTTAGTTACGCGTAAGGCTTAACAGCTTCTAAATTAAAATAAATCTTCTGTTGAAATCCGAATATGGCATAAGTAGGGATACAAAATAGAAAATAAAAACTTTTTAACGCATGTTTATATTGAGGTATGTAGGCAGAAAGGCTGCACGATTTTAAAGGCATTTATGCATTTAATTTTGAAACCTCTAACTCTTTTTGTCCAATGTGCACACTTACGTAGGCATAGACAAATTAGATACACACGTGTTTTGAATTACTTAGTCATCCATCTGAAACACCCTTTAAATTCGATAATCGTAAGCTGCATGATAATGCTCTCAATATTATAGATACGAGTATTCAGATTGATTTTATTTATATAAAAGCTATAACTTAGCTAGTTAATCTTCCGTTGGCTTACATTAATATAAAACAATTCATGTTCAACTTAAATATATTTGTGATTCGTTTGTAAATATGAGAACTTGAAATATATTGTTAAATCTATTCCTACACAATATGGACGAGGATATTTTGACAGTCCATGGCGGCCATTTTATTTTATCTGTTATTAATATTCCTGTTTTTAATTTTTCGGAAACTTAGGAAAAAGAGTTTTCAGGGAAAGTAACGGTGCCGAGTCGGGTGTTCGCTGACTGGGTTCTCGTCTGGACATATTCGACCTCAATCTTAAATTTCAAAAATAAAATATTTTGTTATTCGGACACATTTCCGAAATGTGCCTTGTTGAAAACCAAGTCCGTCATATACCTATCACAAGGAACTATGTAAAGACTTCAAGATATCATATTAATGTAAATACAATTACTAATTATGTCAAGAACAAATTAACCGCTTTCCCATGCATATATACGAAATACCTGTTGAGAACACAAAAATATCGATTGCAAGTTTTATGGAATGTGTCTTGAAAATATTATCTTTTCTTAGAAGCTAAAATATAAGCTTAATGTATCATGGACGTTTATTTTTCAAATCATTTTACCAATAACTTTAGAGTTTTAGTCATAAAATGATTGATAAGACTTAGATCACACCAAAAATAATAAAACCATATTTACTATTCTCGAAATAAAAAAAAATTAAAAGATTATCGATAACATTGGAGCCATATTGCACAATGAACGATCTTTGTTCAAAGGCAAAATTTGCTCTTCAATCATAGACGTTCGTTATCTTTGCCATTACTCGATCGGTTTGGTTTGTTTAGCCTTATGTACCTACATATATCTTATGTGTATAGAAACCTATTAATAAATGATATCATTTAAGCTAACCTGCTGCTATTTGCGTTGTTTGTACTTTTAACTGGCACGCAGATAATATTTTCTCTAAATTTTCAGTTTCTCAAGTTCGCCTCATCTATGTGGGCGAATAAGACACCTAAATTGGGAGTCGAGTTCGAGGGGGCGCTAGTTTCAAAAAGTTCTTCTTTAGAAAAAAACCTTTCCATGTTCAATGTAGGAAAAGTTTAAAGTATAGCTATGAGAATAGGCCCGAAACACTTAAATTGCCTAAGACGGTAATGGCTCGTGCAGGGAAAATTCAACAAAGGAGAAAATTGCATGGGCAATTAATACTTTTTCTCCAATATAGTCTCCAGATCTGGAAGGCATACTGCCGATTATGCTACAAAAACGCAAGATGATACAGTTCCATGGCTGGACATAATTTTCAAATGATGCCTTCTTTTAAATAATGAACCCGAGTCCTGCAGACAAGTAAGAGTAGTGTCGATCCCGAAAGTTGGTAGGTGGGGCCATGAATCCGCGAATGATTTCCGGCCAATTAGTCGGACTTCCTTTGAGCATTCTCGACATCCATACCAGAGACATTCTTAACAGATGTCCTCTTGAAAACTCTCAACATGCATACCTTAAGGGTAAGTCCTTCATGATGTATTGCGTACAATTAAGAAAACTATTAAATTTAAAGAAAATACTCTCGGTATCTTCTTAGATGCAGAAGTGGCTTTCAATAACGTCTCTACCAAGTCCATTCTGGAATCACTCATCGAGTTTAATGTAGAAGAATACATCAGGGAGTGGATTATATCCATGCTCAGAGACAGAAGGATTCTAGGTACATTAGGTAATAAAAACTTGCCAAATTACGTTATGAGTGGAACACCCCAGGGCGGAGTTCCGTCCCCTCTTCTAGTCATAAATAAAATTCTCCTTAAGTTGGGAAGATGTGGCGTAAAGGCGATTGCATAATGCAGGTTACTTGGTACTACTAGCGTCATGAAAGTTCACCCCTGGGTTAAGTGAAATCACAGAAAATGTTTTAATAAAAGTTAGTAATTGGGTCACGAGTTGTGGTCTAGGTGCTAACCAAAGTAAAAGTGAACTGATGCCATTTACTACTTAAACCAAGATACAGCCTTTTGCTTTATCCCGACTCCATGGCCAAACACTTTTGCTCTCTTCCAGTGCAAAATATCTAGGTGTTATTCTGGACCCTAAGTTGAACTGGAAACTGAATATTGAAAAAAGAGTTAAGAAGGCCCGCGTAGATTTCTACGTCTGTAGTAAAACCTTTGGTAAAAAGTGGGGTCTTCAATATAAGATAATTTTGTGCACATACAACGGATCCTCACGTATGCACGAAAGCATATTACATCTATAAACTGAAGAAGGTACAAATAAATGCTATCGTTGGCCAATAGGGGCTCTAAGATCTTGCCCAACTGAAGCCTTAAGCGTTTATCGGTACTTTTTATGAATTGATTTTGACATAAAGTATCTAGTATCTTGTAGTGCAATAAAACTAAAGGAATCGAACTCTTCGATTGCCAAGCCTAAGGCCAGGCGCGCACATTTAATTTTTAGTTTCGCAACTGTTTGGTTGCTAAAATGAAACATATGGGCATATGGGACACCGCGCACTTAAAACAACTCGATTCGAGCAACTAAAAAGTTTGTGTTTTGACACAAATTAAGGGATTGCCTTCGCAACAGTTGAGCTGTTTTCTATAAGCGCAAGAGAGAAAAGAGTGTGAGCGTGAGTAAAGAGTTGTCAGTGCGCGGTTCTCTTTTAACCGGTGGTGATTAAACTATTTGATTTCGATCACAGTTGCCAGTGCGCGACTAGCCTAATGGCAACAATAATACTACGGGCGGGGTTAATTTCAATAGAGATTCTTTCGACTCCCACTAAATACTCTACCCCTAAAATGGGCATCATTAAAGATTTTAATATTATTTTCCCACAAGGAAAGGACTGGCATGATAACGTCGTTACGAAAGACTTCGACACAACTATCTTCACTGACGGCGTAAAGATGGAGCGTGATATTGGTTCAGGAATCTTCTCTGAGACTGGTTACATCTAGGTTGTTAGGCTACCCGACTTTGCTAGTGTTTGTAAAGTTGAATCACTGGATATCTGGGAAGCATCCAGGGTAAACAAACAAGATCGCACCTGAATCTAATTTTCAATCATCTGTACTAACCATAACATTGGAGCTTACTGAAGCACAAATCAAAGCATCGCAAACACCACTTTCCTCTTTGAAACTTTAAGGCCCAGTTTTTCAGTTTTCCATGTTTTTTTCAATAAATTTTGATCCTGGGGTTAACTCAGAGTTAACTCATAAAATTAGCTGAGTTTACGCTGAGATTAAATGAAGAGAATAATTTTGACACACAGATGCAGAAGTTATTTCTATTTTGTGCCACCATATTAGTTTTGGTTCTAGATTTGTACGGTCAGTTTGCTTACACTCAATAATATTTTTTTTTATCAACGCAATCTAATAATAATTCAACTTCTTGAGTTGACAAATTTGTGCCTGTTTTGCTCATTTTTATTTCAATTTTTCAACAACAAATTAAAATAAAGAAAACACAAAGCCACACACGTTAGCATTAAACCGAAAATCAAATTAACAAATTCGATAGTTTTGGACAAATAAATCGATTACTTTTCAGTGATACCAAAATAAATAAGACCTTTTGCAGTCAAAGTTTATCCATTACTGACAAACTGTTTGAAGAGTTAACTCCAGAATCGGGATTTACTAAACCTGAATTAACTCAGGACTGAAAGTAGTATACTTAAATTTGTATTTCGTTCCGTACTACTTCCGATCAATTTTGTTTATTGGCACCATTTTTTACTTGCGACTTATAGGTACTACGTATAAGACAAGTTATGCATTCGTAAAAAAAATCGAACTCGAGATTTTGATTAAAGTTGACATTACGATAACAGCGAAGACCAAAAAAGTGGGTTTCGCAATTCTGTCTGTCTACAGCCTAAATGACTCGGCCGATTTTCTTTAAACTTGGTAGATATCATTTTTAATTTTTTCACCACACACGTTTTTTTAAGACCAGAAATAACGGTACCTGCCATACGATTTTTTTCGAAATTTTATAAATATTTTTTTTTCTCAAAAACTGTCCCACAGAATTTAGAAAAAAAAAAATAATAAAATTTAATTTAGTTAAAGCTAGGTAACGGTTGAAAATGCCAAAAAATGGTTATTTTTGCAAGCCCCTTGGAACCATTTTTTTTGTTTTACATTTTCTCGAAAACGGTACAAGCGATTTTAATCATTTTTTTATGCTAAAGCTCCTCCAAAGTTTGAATATTATTGCGTATTCAAATTTTTATTTTTTTTTCGGATCTTTTAAAATTTCAATATTTTCTTTTGGAAACTCAATATTTCGAAAGCCCCATGTTCGATTTTTTTTTCAAAGTTGATAAATAAATGTTTCTTAATATAATCTACAAGATTTGAGAAAAAAAATTGTTTTTACCTAAAAATAACGGTATCCACCACACAAATGTTAAAAAATTCTTTTCGAAAATCGTATTTTTCTCAAAAATTGTTCCGAGAATTTTGATAATTTTTACTTGCGATATAGGTACTATAGGGCAAGTTCTGCATTTAGAAAAAAAATCGAACTCGAGATTTTGATCAAAGTTGACATTACGATGATAGCGAAGACGAAAAAAGTGGGTCCGACAATTCCGTCTGTCTGTCTGTATGTCTGTATGTCTGTACCTCGACCTACAGCCTAAACTACCGGAGGTATTTTCTTCAAAATCGGTAGTTAAGGGTCTTCGGTGATTCCCTAGAGGAAAAATTGAAATTTTTTTTTTAGCTCCAAAACTAAGGGTACCCCCCATACACCCGTAATGCAAAATCTTATTTATCTCGAAAACGGCTCTAAAGATTTTGATAAAAAAAATTAAGTGTGATATTATGGACATGGACTATATTTTGGTGAAAAAAAAATTTGGGGGGAAATGTTATTAGGGGTACCTGTCACAGAACGGTTTTTTTGATTTTCGAATTTCTCACTAACGGCTCTAACGATTTTAACCAAAATTTTTACGCAGGAGCTACTTTGTATTTGAAAAAATATAAACTAAAAATTTTTTCGAAAAAATAGTTTTTGGATTTTTAAAAAAATAATACAATTTTTTTTTGAAAATTCAATATCTTGACAATCGATACACGATTAAATTTTTAAATTACATTTTAAAATGTATTTTATTAAATACTAATAATTTGCATATCAATTTTTTTTATAAAAATTTTAAGTAAAATTTAGTACACAAAAAAATGTTTCAGTGTGTCTGTATGTCTGTACCTCGAACTACAGCCTAAACTACCGCAGGTATTTTCTTGAAACTCGGTAGTTAAGGGTTTTCGCCTTTTCGGTGATTCCCTAGAGGAGAAATTAAAATTTTCTTTAGCTCCAAAACTAAGGGTACCCCCCATACAACCGTAATGCAAAATCTTATTTATCTCGAAAACGGCTCTAACGATTTTGATAAAAAAAATTAAGTGTGATATTATGGACATGGACTACATTTTGGTCAAACAAAATTTTGGGGCAAAATGTTATTAGGGGTACCTGCCATAGACCCGTTTTTTTAAATTTTTGACTTTCTCATTAACGGCTCTAAGGATTTTATCCCAAAATTTTTAGCAGGAGTCCCCTTAAGTTTAAAATAATATTATATATAAAAATATTCGAAAAAATATTTATTAGGTTTTAAAAAAAAAAAAAAAATTTTAAATCAATATGTATCTTCAAAACCTATGAACGATTATTTTTTGAAATTATTTCCTAAAACCAATATTATTAAATACTTAAAATTCGCATCCCACATTTTTTTCTTGAAAAATTTTAGAGACATTTCTTATATAAAAAATGTATTTAATAGAAAAACGATTTTTTAAGGTTTATTTGCATAAATTCATACTTTTCCGGAAACCAGACGGCAATTTGATGCAGTTGAACATTATTATCTCATTAAATCCATGTTTTATATTTATAACTGTATCTTAAATTCCAAAGTACTTTTACATAAGAGCAAGTTCGTGCGATCCAGTCGTGCATTTTATTTTTCTTTCATTAAAAAAAAACAATTTGAAATAAATATATTATTGACTGTACCTACCATCGAACCATTTTTTCGAATTTTGAATTTCTCATTATCGGCATAACAGATTTTAATGAAATTTCTTAGAGAAGGTTTTAAAACGTTTAAAATACAGGGTGTCCCACAGTCACCGACCCAAATGAAAACCATGGATTCCTGAGGTCATTTTAAGTCGAAAAACTTAAGAGGTCATTTTCTCGTTTTCGTTCCGCTTTCGAGTTATAACGGTTTTTATGATTTTTCCCTTAACTGGCTTTATCTTTGCCAAACTACGTCCGATTCGTAAAATTTTTTTATAACCAATCAAGAATTAATTACAGTTTTAGTTTGTCCAGGGACCTTTTTCTCTGCGGACAACCGTTTCTCCGCAATTTTGTTTGATATCATTTAATTCAAAAAAACACGTTAATCAGTATTAATTTTTTTCACATATTATTAAAGCCCTGTTAATTTTCTTAAAAAAACTTTTCTTTTCTTCTTAAAAAGAATACTAAATGTAATTAACAAAAAATAAACAAACTTAGTGAATTTAAAAAAAAAATCATTTTTAAATAAAAAATTAACTTTTTCTGAGCTGTTGTGGTTAAAAAAAGACAAATAGATAAAGTTAATTAGTAAGACCGTTAACTTACGTAAACAGTAAAGATTGGCATTATGATTTGAAAGTTGTACATGTCCGCGTCGTGTTCTTTCACTTGATACTCCATTTTGGATTTGTTATTCAAGTTCTAGTTTTTTTCAGTTATTTGCGAACAATGGATTACACTAATCAAGAATATCTGGAAATGTTATTAATATACGCTGAAATGGGACAACTTTATCTATTTGTCCTTTTCCTAACCACAATAGCTCAGAAAAAATGAATTTTGTATTTAAAAATTATTTTTTTTTTAAATTCACTCAGTTTGTTTATTTTTTGTTAATTACATTTAGTATTCTTTTTAAGAAAAAAAGAATAGTTTTTTTAAGAAAATGAACAGGGCTTTAATAATATGTGATAAAAAATTATACTCATTAACGTGTTTTTTTGAATAAAATGATATCAAAGTGAAAAAACTACTTAAAAAACGAAAAAATTGGGTTTGATGCAAAATTGCGGAGAAACGGTTGCCCGCAGAAAAAAAAGTCTTTGGACAAACTAAAACTGTAACAAATTCTTGATTGGTTAGAAAAAAAATCTTACGAATCGGACGTAGTTTGGCAAAGATAAAGCCAGTTAAGGGAAAAATCATAAACAACCGTTATAACTCGAAAACGGGACGAAAACGAGAAAATGACCTCTTAACTTTTTCGACTTAAAATGACATCAGGAATCCACGGTTTTCATTTGGAGCGGTGACTGTGGGACACCCTGTATATTGCATTTCAAAAAGTTAAAAAAAATATTTTTTTGAATTCTTGAAAAAAATATCATTTTTTCTTAGAAAATTCGATATCTCAAAAACGGCTGAATAGTTTTTTTGATAATTAATTTTTTGGTCGTAAAATAATGAAAACTTTAAGTTGGCGTACCAAATTTTCTTCTTTTAAATGTTTTAAAAGTTTTGTATATAAAAGGTTATTTTCTTAAGAAACCAGTACAACGACTTATAATTTTTGTTCTGTCATAAATTCATATGTGAAAGGCATTCTGTATTTATCTCCTACTACTTAAAGAGTTCAAAAATTAATCTTATGCTTATGAACAGTTTTCTTTACTAACATTCGTAATTAAAATTCCTAGTCTATTACATAGGAGCAAGTTCATGCGACCCACTCGTGCATTTTTTACTTGCGATATAGGTACTATAGGGCAAGTTCTGCATTTGAAAAAAAAATCGAACTCGAGATTTTGATCAAAGTTGACATTACGATGATAGCGAAGACGAAAAAAGTGGGTCCGACAATTCCGTCTGTCTGTCTGTATGTCTGTATGTCTGTATGTCTGTATGTCTGTATGTCTGTACCTCTCACTACAGCCTAAACCACTGGACCTATTTCTTTCAATCTCGGTAGTTAAGAGTCTTCAGTGATTCCCTAGAGGAAAAATTGAAATTTTTTTCTTAGCTCCAAAACTAAGGGTACCCCCCATACACCCGTAATGCAAAATCTTATTTATCTCGAAAACGGCTCTAACGATTTTGATAAAAAAAATTAAGTGTGATATTATGGACATGGACTATATTTTTGTGAAAAAAAAAAATTTGGGGGGAAATGTTATTAGGGGTACCTGTCATAGAACGGTTTTTTTGATTTTCGACTTTCTCATTAACAGCTCTAAGGATTTTAACCCAAAATTTTTAGCAGGAGTCGCCTTAAGTTTAAAATAATATTGTATATAAAAATATTCGAAAAAATATTTATTGGGTTTAAAAAAAAAAAAAAAAATTTAAATAAATATCTTCAAAACCTATGAACGATTATTTTTTGAAATTATTTCCTAAAACCAATATTATTAAATTCTTAAAATTCGCATCCCACATTTTTTTCTTGAAAAATTTTAGAGAAATTTCTTATATAAAAAATTTATTTAATAATAAAACGATTTTTTAAGGTTTATTTGCATAAATTCATACTTTTCCGGAAACCAGACGGCAATTTTATGCATTTGAACATTATTATCTCATTAAATCCATGTTTTATATTTATAAAATGTATCTTAAATTTCAAAGTACTTTTACATAAGAGCAAGTTCGTGCGATCCAGTCGTGCATTTTATTTATTTTCATAATGATTACTGGTTTATTTAGTTAGTGCGTTGTAATTGTAATGTCATGCGAAAGGTCTTGAGTTCGATTTTCAGCCACTGCACAAAAGTTTTTCAGGGGTGTACTGCCTCTTGCGAGTAATTTATTGGACAAATCCTATCTAAGAGTTTCTCTTGTCATGAAAAGTGCTGCTCATTAGCCGTTCGGAATCAGCAGAAAAACACAGAAATGATTGAGAGTTGTAAGTCACTATATTCTCGTTCTCCTCGAGCTATTGCATTGCACCACCAAATTTAATTTAATGAGTACGGGATATCATAATAGAGGGCGCCTTTACTAGTAGGCCTAGGTTTATGAATAGGCCGGCTGTTTGTCATTTCGTATGGTTAAAGATATTTTTGCACCGCCAATTCTTTTTAGAAGAGATTTACAAAAGGTGCTGCACCCTACAAAAAAAGTAAACATCACTGTCATAATATATAATATCAAGTGTCACTGAGATAACATGGTTTTGTACAAAAATATTCCCAATCATCGATGACGAAGGGGGATTTTTAAAATATTTTTACAACTTTTATTTGGAAAAATTATTATTTCATCATGTGGATGATGTGACTAACAAAACAAAAAACTCTTATTTTCATAATGCAAATAAATGTACATACATACATCTATAACCTAACCATCCACCATCCATTTAACCATCGATCAAGCAACGCAAGACACACGTCCTTGTGTACTTTTGTGGGGTTAAAAGGGAAATAGTGACGCCATGTTTACGACCGCACCTTTATAAAAACGATGCTTGTTTGATTATCATCTCTTTAGAGCGAAAAGTAAAAAAAAAAAGATATGACACGCGGAAAGAAGTCTTCTATTTTATCCTTCCTATAATAGAGGGTGAAATTTCATTTCAGCACGCACCTTGTTTAGCTTGTATACCTACTATAACTATACCAACAGTATACCAACGCGGTATACTTAAACGTTTTGGGGGTGCAGTTCAACGTAACGGTGCGGTTTATCTTGGTTAGAAAAAAAAATCATTATTATTCTAGAGACTGAAATTCAAGAAGAAACGACTTTTACAAAAACAAAGAAGTGACTTTATCATCTGGGGATAATGGACGCAGGACCCAGCACGCAGATATTTACACCCTGATATAATTCCATAGAGAGTTTTAAGGATGAAAACCGAGTTCAAGTATACACAACAAGAGGGGATGTTATTCAAAGCCCTTTTCTTTATTACAGCACCTTTGGGTGGGTGCGGTAGAATCTTCCACGGCTGTTTAATGTCTGGGGCATCTCATAAACTATATGGTCCTCTAATTGAAGGTCCTTAAGTGCGGAGTTTATTCGTGAGCATTGGATTGGAGTGGTTAACAAACTTGTTGGTATAGCGTGTAGGTATAATGATTTTACAGAGAACAGCATATGATTTAGAGTATAATTTATGCAATTTGAAAAAAAAAGAGAAGTTACCGTGAATAAGACGCAAGCAAAGTCCAATGAATTGGTGGTGTGTGTTTGATCTGCAAAATAGTGGATTTTTGTATAGAAGTTCATTTTGAATACATTTTTAAGTAGAAATAGACGGCTCAAAAATTAGAATAATTAAATAGCACGACAAAAAGTTGAATCATTTTTGTCCAATCGTTTTATTCGACCGACCCCATTAACACCAGGTTAGGTAAAATTAGATTAGGTTATGTTAACATGGCTTTTAACCTGAATGCTTGACACTCTTAGACCATAAGTTGGTCCATTGTGATACCACATGATTCTAGAAGACTTTCTCCCGCTAGTTCAACCACTTAGAATTCTTTACGAAGCATGTGAGACTTCTTAAATAAGGGACGCACTGAAGTGGTGACGAAGTAAGTACGGGGGAATTGGAGTGACGGGTAGCAGTGGAGTGTTAAACAAATGAAATTGATTTAACAATGTCGTCCTGCGAAGATGAAGACGTTCGTTTAGTTGTATAACTTGTCAATTTTAATGCTAAAAATCAGAAGAAGAAAAAGATTCATTCTCTCTGGCAGAAAAATAAAAAATTTCGAATTTTGTTTATCGCAATAGAATTTTAATTGAAAGTGTTGGACCAGAACACGAACATAATCTTGTTTATAAATTTCATAATTAATACAATTGTCAAACTGGCAGACGTCAAATGCCAAGCTTTAATGTTTTAAATAAATGTGTGTCAAATATGTAACTTACTTTCTTAGTTTTCTGTTTAAAAAAAATACGCATCTACTACCTCACTGCTCTACTCACTTGCCACTTGAAAATTAAACTTGTTCGAGATAAGTGGCACGAGACTGGCACAACACCACTTGTAAAATGTCACTCCACCGCCACACCACTTTGATGAGCCACTTGGTCACCACGCTCCACTAACCATTCCACTCGGTCGCCACTTCGGTGCGCACGTTGACTTATGTCTATATTATTTGCAAGGTCGATAGGATCGTTAAAGTAGAACTCTCCTAGATGAAGCCTAAGTCTCTGAGATAGATCAGGATATTTACAGAGAAGATGAGAAATCAATTGTTCGTCTTACTTGCCCATAGAGCTTCTGCAGAAATCGTTGAAGAATACTCCGAGCCTCGTTGCATGTGCACCTATCATCTCCAAGAGAGATGATAAGCGTTTAAGGGTTGTTGTAGAATTTGTGGAGACAGAGTCCAGAAATTTTTTTTTGAGACAAGACTTCTTTTATTGTCATCTAAAACACTCTACAGTGATTACGAAGACGAATAGAGAGACTTAAATTTAGTATGTCTTGTTATGGAACCCTCAGAGGCCAACTTATAGAGCCCAATGCTATAGTTAGTCGGGACTTGTATCGAAAAGGGCAAAGGAACGTCAATTACATACTGCATGACGATTTACAGCGGTAGTGTGAATTGGATAAATCGAACCTTTACTACGACAATCTTCATTCGGTTTTTAGGGAAGAATAACTTACCTCGGCTTTGAATATGAAAATTAATGTCTAGGCTATAATGGTTGCACCTACGGGTACTCATCTGTAGGGGCTGAGTTGCCTGTCTTGGGTTGTTCCGTCTTTTCGTGTATCCCCCTTCAGTTGTAAGTTGCATTTTTATGTTTTTTTCTTGTTTCTTGAATGGTTTGGTTTTTTTCTTTAAAATTTCGTGATTTGTGTCGAAATTTTATAAATTTAAATGGCAAAATTAAACAAAATTACACACCTGCTCTAACACCATCATCAGTTTTTGATAGAATGTTAGCATGGATAAATATTCATTTCCAAGTGCTTTCATATGGATTCGAAAGGGGTGGTGGTACATCTTATAGAGTTCGCGGCGTTACGATGTTACGAATGATATTTCACTTCATCTTACGCGTGAGAAGTTTTAAAAACATTTGTTTCACCAAAAAGAAGTAGCAGTCGTGTTTCGTTAGACCAATATTCTTCGTTGTATCACTGTCATTTCAGGGATTAATGATTGCTTCCAATTACTTGGACTTCTCTGAAGTTGCTGCCATCAAAAGTATGTTTTTTACTTGCGACTTATAGGTACTATAAGGCAAGTTATGCATTCGTAAAAAAAATCGAACTCGAGATTTTGATCAAAGTTGACATTACGATGATAGCGAAGACCAAAAAAGTGGGTCTCACAATTCTGTCAGTATGTCTGTCTATCTGTCTGTCTGTCGGTTCGACTACAGCCTAAACCGCTCGGCCGATTTTGTTCAAACTTGGTACCTGCCATACGATTTTTTTCGAAATTTCATAAATATTTTTTTTTCTCAAAAACTGTCCCATAGAATTTTTAAAAAAAAATTTGAAAAATTTCATTTGGTTAAAACTAGTTAATGGTTGAAAAAATTTTTTCAAAAAATTGTTATTTTTGGTAGCCCAACTGGATTCATTTTTTTTATTTTTGATTTTCTCAAAAACGGTACAGCCGATTTAAATCATTTTTTTTTATGCCAAAGCTCTTCCAAAGTTTGAATATTATTACATATTCAAATTTTCAGTTTTTTATTTTTTGGATTTAAAAAAAAATTCAAAATTTTTTTTTGGAAACTCAATATCTCGAAAACCCCAAGATCGATTTTTTTATAACTTGACAAAAAAAAGTTTCTTTACATAATCTACAAGATTTGAGAAAAAAATTTTTGTTTTATCTAAAACTAACGGTACCTTCCATACAAATTTAAAAAAATGGTTTTTGAAAATCGTATTTTTCTCGAAAACGGTTCCGAGAATTTTTCTAAAGTTTTTTTCTTTTGATTAATTTTTACGATCTATAATTAAATAAAAAAACATTTGAAATCTAGATATTACTGACTGTACCTACCATAGAACGTTTTTTACGAATTTTGAATTTCTAATTATCGGCATAACGGATTGTAATGAAATTTTTTTAAAGAAGCTCCTAAAAAGTTTAAAAAACATTGCATCTAAAAATTAAAAAAAAAAATATTTTTTTCAATTTTTAGAAAAAAAAAATCATTTTTTTTTAAATTCGATATCTCAAGAACGGCTTCGTATTTTTTTTTTGAAATTAGACTCTTATTCGTACAATAATAAAAACTTAAGGTTGGCGTACCAAAATTTTTTCTTAAAAATGTTTTAAAAATTTTGTATATAAAAGCTTATTTTTTTAAGAAACCACTACAACGACTTATAATTTTTGTTCTTGCATAAATTCATATTCGCATAGCATTCTGTTTTTATCTCTTACTACTAAAAGAATTTAAAAAATTCATTTTATCCTTATGAACAGTTTTCCTTAAAAACATCCGTTTTTAAAATTCTTAGTCTATTACATAGGAGCAAGTTTGTGCGACCCAGTCGTGCATTTTTTTTTCTAGCCGTGGGCATATTATATTTATTGATAGCGTGTACTGTGTTTCGTCCTCGCATACTTGAAGACCAACCAGTTACGCCTCTTCTGCAATCGCTATTAAGGAAGATGAAGAAAATAAGAAAACTACGAGTACTTCTGATTTAGTGGAATGAATGAATTAAATTCGATTGAAAGACTCCGTGACTTCAACTGGCATATCCTTCTAAGGTATAAACATTGATGTTAATCGACGTTTATCGACTCTTATAAAAATCACAGCATTGATATGCCATTAAGGTGAGTTGTGCGTGACTGCTGATGTCAATATTATAAGCATATTCTAGTAGTTCAACAGATCTGTTGAAGTAATTGTCAATGGAATTAGTCCTTGTCCTGTGTGGTATCTACCTTAAAACCAGAAAGAAAGAAATCACCGAATGCTAAGTATGGCCAATTTTGTACACCATTGCAGTTTGCTCGGATAAATTTCGCTGAAATAAAGCTTATTTAGCATCTGTTTACAGTGCTGCTTGAATACTTCTACTATTCCCTGTGCTTCAGCGACGTAACGTTCACTGCTTCGAAAAGCCTGCAATTCGGTTTTTAAACCAGCTCTCGACCGCCAGAGCCTTTCTACTTCTTAAGCTGGGAGGATATTTTTCACACACCTTTCTCTTTGATCAACACTCTTCTCTCGCGGATCTTCTTTTGCATTGCCAGGGTTTTATTGTAGAACTCTTTAATTTTGTATATACTTTTGACTGAAATCAATTATTTTTTTTTATCAATGATATGTGTAATGTTTTTTTATAATACACTCATTAACTGTTTTTACAAAACAATTCCTCCTAAAAGAGCTCGTAGTAGCTCCAATGCACAACCATGGTTTGATTTTCATCTTAAAAACTTTAAAAATAAAAGCAACCAAGCCTGAATAAAATATAATAGGACAAGAGCTGATGAAGATTGTGAAACTTTTTTAATTCTAAAACAACTTTTTACAGAGTATTAAAATTCTTTAAATGAAAGTTATATTTCTAATCTAATGCAGACAGTTTCTAGAAATTTGTAAAAGGAAAACTAGTGGCTATACAAACTCTATGTCAAATTTATCGTCAACTAATCATGAGCCTAACGTTATCGCTAACATGTTTGCAAACTTCTTCAAAGAAGCTTTCGAAGATACAAACCATGACAACAGTTCTTTCCCTCACTTAAATTCAATTCATTTTTAAATAAGCAATGATACAGGGTATCATTAAAATGGATGAGTGTTTTAGTCGAGACCCTGATGGTTTACCGTGCTCTATCTTAAGAAAATGTGTTGCTTATTTGTCATATCCACCATGTTATTCTCTTTAATGAGTCCTTGAAAAGTTCTATTTTTCCTAATAACTGGAAAAGTGTATTCATTATTCTGTGCACAAGAACGGTCTTAAAGATGAAATAATGAACTACTGACTTATAGCTAAATTATCCGTGATACCGAAATTATTTGAGCATATTGTATGTAATGTCCTTTCCTTTCACTGTACTTGAATTATATGTGATAATCAGCACGGCTTCGTTAAAAAAAAGATCTACTGTTACTAATTTATTCAACTTACTCTAATTTTGTTTGGATGTTTTTGAAGAACGTAGATAAGTCGATAGTATATTTACTGATTTTAGTAAAGCCTTTGAAAAGTTGTGTCATAATACATTAATTTTAAAGCTAAACAATCAAGGTTTTAATAACAATTTCTTAAATTGGAACTACTTTATAATGTTTTATTTCGTAATGAGTTTTCGAATCAATTTGTTGTGAATTCTGGCATTCCTCAGGGTAGACATTTAAGTCTAATATTATTTATTTTATTTATGTCATTTATTGGTTTCGATTTTTAAAAGAAAACTTATTAATATTTAGAGAATGGTGCAGTAAAAATCGTGTTTTCTTAAATATTGACAAGTTAGGCAATGAGATTCGGTCGCGATTTTCGCGACTTATGTTCTCTTTGTTTTATTTGTAAGACCAATATTTGAATATAGTTGTGAATTGCGGTCTTACTACTTAATTCATAAACAAGACTTGAAGCAATTCAGAGAAGATTTTCGCGTTTCTGTCTTCGTGTCCTTTCATAGTTACATGAAAATAGACCTCCTTACTTCACTACTCAAATATAGAAGGTATTTGTAATTTTATTTTATTGTTGGAATTATTAATGGGTCAATATCATCTTCATCAGTTCTAAGTCATTGAAATTTCAGTTCCAGTCGTCTATAGTAACAATTGTGCTATATATTTATTTAGTATTTAATTGATTTCAATATTTAATAAATTTTACCTTTTTTATAGACTCTCTAAATGATAACCTGAAATGCATTAATAATAGCTTAGAATAATTGATTTAGTTTATTAGTAGTATGTATATAGGTAAGTATTGCTCACGTTAGTATTTAATGAATTCAAATAAATACAAAATAAATACATTTTTAACTTATTCATAGATTTTTAAATTGGCAACACTGTTAGTGAACTTGAATTTGACAGCTGACAGATGATTTGTGTTCAGTATACTCTGCCATTTTAATATAAACCATGAAAAGACTATACTCTGTCCAACAAAAATTGTCAGTACAGGCCCTATGGGAGAGCTTTTTCTAAAGCAGTGGCGCCTGATGCACCCTTACTACAATGCGTTAGGAAAAATGCCACTAAAAAAAGAGTAAGCCACTGACTTTTCTTAAGGAATTGTTGTTGTAATTCTTTGCAAAAGGTTGTACACCCCAACACGACCGTCGTATTCCACTGCTGATGAGATACTGTCAAGGTGTCAAGAGTGTCCTGTCAAGTGTCACTCAATAGTCAATACGATCGTGTGCTCTTTATCTACATCAAAACAGAGTTACCATTATCATTCTCAATTGCAAGCAAGTATAGCTTTTTTAGTGGTTTTTTGGGATTTGAAGCTTTTGAGAACACATTTTAAGAAGATGAGTATGTTGAGTGTTATCGTATTGCTTTTCAACTTAAAAAAAAAACGCGCCTATTATCTTACCGCTTGGTGTTGTGGAAAAGGTAAATTGAATATTGTTTTCAGTCGTTTTGAATCGGCAGACGGTAGCCCTACGCGTTCTTTACTCTCATTTGCGGCGATTTATAATGTAAACTACGGAATCCCTGCAAGAGCTTTAAAAGGCGACACGCTTTTATGCATGGCAATTGGCATATTGGCAATGCAACCAGAATAAGAGACAAACGTCCTATCTTCCCTGTACTAATAATTTTTGTTGGACAGAGTATACAAACGAACGCCTTTATACTGTAATTGCCAATATACAGACCAACTGTTCAATAAAGTTGTTATGGCCAACTGTGTTGCTCATATGCCCGATATCATTTTTGACACTTATGACGGAATATTATTTTTCAATTAAAAAAATACCTTCCTATTTAACATGATTTTGAGATTTATTTAATTTAAAGTTGTGTTGACAACTAAAAATAGAGGGTTTTGTCTTGAAATATTTTACTCGAATTATTAATGGCAGACATTTTTCAAAATTATCAGCAAGGCAAAGATGATATTGGTTTGAATAATTTGAAAAAAAATTATTTCGAAGTGAATACGCTTATTGGCAATAAAATGGTAAATTGTTAAAATGACACAAATTTGCTTTAAATCTCATTAGCTATTAATATATTTTAATCGTGCGGTCTTAATATCAACCATTATTTGAAGTCTCTTATGGATAAATATTATGTGGGTAGTATGAATTTGGTTTGAATTAATTAGAACTCCAATAGGTATTTAAGCATTTTCTAGTCGGCAAATCTTAGACAAATTGACCCATATTTTGAGTTATTCTCAGAGAAGAACTTGTTTCATTGTGGAATTAAACAAAAATTAACATATACCACATTTTGTGACCCAAAAGGCATAAACTTATAAAAGATGAAACTATAACTAAAGCCTTTTCAGTTTTATCAATATATGGCTATTATTCGGATCAAAAAATTATTATGAAACTCTGGGCAATAGGAATACTACTTTTTTTTGGCAGCTGTAAGAACTTGTAATATTCTTGAGTTGTATATCTACTAACGAATTATTGATATTTCCAGGTGCAAGTTCGAATGGTCAAAATCGCCATTTGGATGGCAAACCTCAGTGTGTTGAGATCAGGCGTAAGCGGACTACACGCGAAGCGGATTATTTTAAAAAAATCGATGTTCAACAATCTTCAAGCGATCAAGAACACATCTCTACCAGAAAAAAGTCGGATGCTGATAAAGACGGTGATGGTGATAGCCCGGCTGAGATTGTAATCAAGCACTCAGATTTAGCTGGAAGTTCCGGAATTTTAATCATTCAAAGTCCTTCGTCGCCAAATATTCCTCTTGTGTTTGCAGTGCGACCATCTTTGACCAACTCTAACAATAACAAATATTTAAAAATGAAAATTTTTGAAGATTCAAGCTTCAGTGATGATGATGACGAAGAGGACGTGAGTCAATATTTCGGAGATTTAAGTGATGAATTAGTTGATGATGAATTTGATGACTATTCAGAAGACTCCAAAGGTTACTTCCTGCCAAAGATCCAGTCTTCCAAGCAGCAATCGAAAAGAAAAGAATTTCTGTATTCACAAATTGTAGAGCCTGAGAAGGATTCAATGGAATATAATATAAGACCAAAAAAATATTCAAATAAACGCATGTCGAATAGAAGTAAAATTATGATCCAAGTGTTAAGAGAGCAACTGAGTCAAAATAAAAAAAAGAACAACAATAGCAACACCATTCAAGGCTTAAGAAACGTTAAGAATAATGGTGATGGAAGTATTTTGTCACCATCGGACTGCATTATCATAGAAAAAGAGCCAGAAGTACAGCCGACTGCCAACGAAAAATCATCAGCAGGTTTGTTGAGTTTAGATTCAGGAGACAATCTACCAAATAAGGGTTATGGACTAAGGAAGCGCTTTAAAGGAAAGAGGGGTCAATTTGAATAATATAAAAACTATAATATATAATTAATATAAGAAAATATATTCGAAAAGTTGACTTGCTGGGAATGGTGCAAATGCAAATGCAAACTTATTTCAAGACCTGAATAATTAAAGTTGAATGTGTTGTTAAAATAAAGAACCATTTTCATGTTTGCATTGTTTTTATTTTATGATAAGGATATATTCAAATACGATTACCATTTCTAAATATGTTTCAGGATTCAAGACTAAAAAGTACCCAATTTCTTGATTTGAAATTAGTACAACTAAATAAATTTTTATCACCTGAACCAAATTCCTTCATTTTATATTCAATTTACTGCCGAATATGAACGGCTTAAATATAAAAAAAGATCCCTTGAATATTTAAAATAATGTCATTGCTCATCATAATCAGAACAATGATACATACCTAGTTATTCCAAGAATTCAACCGAATCTTGATTAAGGATAGCATTTTATTGAATGAGTTTCAAAATTCTTACTGCACTCTGTTTACCAAAATTTTTCAGTAGAGGGAAGATAGGCCGTTTACTTCTTACTCTGGGTTGCATTGACTTGTATAATTTTTAATGGATAAGCAACTATGTAGACATAGCTTTCACAACAGGTCCAATCAACTCTTCAGTTTCAATCAGTACCCTTTTTCCAGCTTCTATCCACAGCTACCATCCCCTTCTCAATATAACTTTTTATTATGATTCTCCGATAAAGTCTTCTCCCCCCACAGATCTATGTTCTCATAATTTTCATAAAGCTAAATTTTCTCAAAATAATGAATTTATCACCGAAGTTTTCTTAAATTTTGACAACCAAACTGTTAATGATGCAAAAGATATATATAGAGAAATATTTAATTTTATTTCTCTTCATATACCCTTTTCTCGTCTTCTTCCACACCTTGTTATAATCACAGGCTACGATCGTTGCGAAACAATACGTTTTGGTCAATTTTCTTCGTTCTCAATCTCCAACTGAATAATATAATTATATTGGTATTTATCTTCATTTTACCGAACTTTACCACTCCCTCTATGAACGCTCTATGAACCTTTTAATTTAATAATTAAAAGGAATCTTATTAAAGACCCTAAATATTCCAGTTTGTCAACTTTAAATGAAAATCCGATGGTAACTCCCTCTCTCTTTCAATAAAGAAACTTCAATAGAAACACAAACAATCGCCAACTTTTTTGCTAGTTTTTTTAAACAATCTTTTACCGACGACTCCTTTACATCTGATTGTAATATTGTTTCAATTATTTACCGAATTTTTCCCTCGGTTCATTTTTTCCTCATATAATTGACCCATTTTTTATTGAAAATAAGCTAAATCAACTTAATGATGAGTATATTCCCGGCTCAGATGGTATGCCCGCCACATTTCTCAAAAAATGCTCTTCAATTCTCTTTGTTCCCCTTTCAAAAATTGTCGATTTATCCTTTTTTCAAAGAGAATTCTCTCAGTTGGAAAACGTCTTTCATAACCCCAATACTTAAAAAGGGCACAAAGTGTGAAGTTACAAACTACCGTCCAATTGCTAAGCTTCCAAATATTGCCAAAATCTTTGAAAGCTTTTTGTACGAAATCTTAAGCAGGGTTCGGACTTCATTAATCCCAGATCGCAGTAAATTGACCATGAAATCGCAGTAAAACCAAAATTTTCGCAGTAGAAGTACATACATTTTTTTGATTAGGTAACAAAAAATTATAAACAAAGGAACCAAAGTTAAATCACATTTAAATCATCGTTGATTGTTAAAACAACATAAATGAAATTTTAAGTTTTTACGGAAGAGAAAAAAAACCATATTAAAAAATCCTTAATTGTTTAAAAGTCGAAACACTCTTATAAGATTTTCGGATTAAGAAAATGACAATACTTCACGGCCAAAATTGTGGATTTCTTGTATCTCATGTGAAAAAAATTAAAATTTTAGTTAGATATGTTGTTTTAATAATCACCGATTCATTTACATAGTATGCGTGAACAAATAGACTCTTACTCCGCTTTCGCAGTAAAGTCCGAACGCTGATCTTAAGGTGTTGTAAGTCTCTAATTTTCCCTAGACAACACGGCTTAGTCGAAGGTAGATCCACAACGAATAATCTCGTTGAATTCGTATCATTTAGAGACTTAGAGAACGGAAAACAAGTTGACGTTGTCTCAACCGATTTCAGTGAGGCCTTCGACAACATTTTACATACGCTTATTTTATTCAAATTATCTACCCTTGAGTTTGAAGCTACCTTTTTAAAATAGATTTCTTCTTACCTGAAAAACCGTTACTACAAAATTTGATTCAGATCTATGTTCAATATTGGATTTTTAGCTAGCCTCCGGGGTTCCACAAGGCAGCCACTTAAGACCTCTCCTATTTATTTTTATTATTAGCGATATTGAAATGATCATCAAAATATTCCCATATCTCACTCTACACCGACGATACCAAGTTTTTCAAGACTATTTCTTCCACTCTTCTTCAACCTGATCGCGACAGATTCTCTGTCCAACCCGGCGACTTTGGTGTTTTATGTTATAGAGAGAGCTCAACTTTCTCACACATATTGACGAGATTATTCTTAAAGCAAACTTTCTCTGAGCCCTAAGTGACCCGATCTTTCTATATAACCTTCTTGAAAACGCCTGTCAAGTATAGTCCCCTTATCAACAAATTCATAAATCCAGAATTGAGAGCATTCAACGTCGTTTCCTACGTTTTGTTCTTCGTGGTCTGTCTTTGAGTAACCTTTTGGTTCTACCTCCGAATCGAGACCGACTTCTATAAATTAACTTAAATACGCTGGAAGGAGGAAGAGCAATATGCGACATTCTCTTCTTTAATCGACTTCTTTAAGGATCTGTTGTTTTGTACAAAATTCAGTGACTTACTATTTTGTAGGTGCATGTTTTCCATTTCAGTGTCGTGAGCATGTTTGTGTCAAGCGTCAGAAGGCCACAATGACAATTTTTTTTGAACAGACTAACAGCCCAAAAACTTATTCCAAAATTAATATTTTTTTTAAAAACTGTATTTTGTTTTTAGTTTTTCTTTAACAAAATAGATTAAACACAAATCAATCTAATTTAATATTAACTGCCAGAGTTTTGAAGTTCGGAGTTTTTGAAACCGAGTCGAAAAAAGTCGACATTAGCAAAGAAGAATTTTTGTACGTTAAGACAGAATTTGATACATTAGTATATTCTTGTCGGTTTTCTGGTTTCGGATTCACCAGGTGCCACCTAATGTTTGTGTATTTTACGTTTACTGCAACTTGCGAGAATGAGTGTAAGTCACTAGAGCATAGTTCTCCATGAGCTGTCGCATCACTAATATGTATATTTATTCTTTTTTATTTCGATGAATAACAAACGCAGCTTCCTGTTTTATTCTTCATAAAATTTAATATCTATTTTAGAAGGAGTAACAAAGTATCTAAGAAGTATATATTTCTGATTTAAGAATTAATTTAGCTTCTTAATTAGTTCTGTCAGACTACGCACTTACGCATTTTCTCTACTTGATATAAACTTAAATCCTTTTTAAAGAAGATTGGAAGTAGCACTTAGATAATAATTCTTAAATCCTTCAGTGCTACTTGTGGAAATCCATACTGCTGGTCATTGGCAAACATTCGTTCTTCAAGTTTCCCAAATGAGCGGACTGTCTTCAATCATGCTAAGGCTAGTCATAAATATATACATTGTTTTTTGAACTGAAATCACTGTTTCTATGAGATTGGACTGGAAGAAAATTCTGGAAAGGCTGCACAAATTCTGCTAGGGTTGAAAACACCTATTATTTTATTTTTTCTATTATTTTACTTTGTGACTTTTTCAAATCAAGCAGAAAAATATATTTTTTCCACATTTTGTTCCTTGCACTTATAAACCAAAAAAGTCTTAAAAAAGATGAATGTAGCTCTATATAGATGTACATCATTGAACAAATATCCGCTTTTCCAAAAATCCATAAGTATACGTATTTTTTGACCATGTCCTGAAACTATAGCATCGATGGATGGAGCGTTCACATTATCAAAATCAAGTCAATAATGCTGTGCTTGCCAAACTTATTTGAGAATGTCAACAACTATAAGGGTGTACGAAAATATGACACTTCAGTTTGACTTTTGGAGCCTGATTAAAGGATTTTTATATGTTCGTTTCATCTTTCGTCTTTTTGACAGTTTCGAAGTGCAGAAACGTAGCTTCATTACACTATACACTTCTTCACCTCACGCCAAATATGTCAAATAGACGAAAGACAAAACAACTCAAAAAAAAGACCCGTGTAATCATTCTCTTAACATCTTTATTCTACTATATACGGTGGGTGTTCACACTAAATTAAATCCTAGGACTTTTTTTGACGTTTCTGTACTTTATCTCACTCCCTCTGTCAAAGATTTTCTGAATGACATCTAGGTGTGTTTTTTTCGCAAAGCTATCCGTAGTGAAGTAAGATTTTATACGTATTACAAATACAAAGTCTTCACTGCCGATAAAAGTAGAAGTAGGATCCAACTGCGGATAGAATGTTGACGTTTGCTCGAGTCTCGAATACAAATGTTGGTACAATTGAAAACTGTTTTGTATCTCGAAGGCATGTTCGTAGAGTACGAAAAGTAGTTTGTTGTTTAGCATTTTCCATTGAGAGTTTAAGTCTTTTTTTTACAAAACCATTTTTATAAGAAAAACGCTGCATTTTGTATCGTGTTGGTGTCGAACTCTTATAGAAAGCTGTTTAATAACTAACGCGTTTTTTTAGGAGCGAAATGTCGTGGTCAGCTGTTATACTTTAGTTACACAGCGACATTTAAGAGTTCCTAACGCGACAAACATGATTCTATCTGCGTTGATGGTATAACTAGAACTAACGTAATGGTATCTATTCATCAAGAAGGTCTTCCTACTAATACCAATGAGCTCTTAAAAATATATATTCTATTTCATAAAACCTTTAATTTAACTTCCACTGATGTTGAAAAAGACCTATCTGCTTTTGCTTCATATGTCAATTCTAAAAGGCTTTCGCAACTAAACAAAAATCGAAACAACATTAATAATAAAAATCCTTTTCGTTCCTAACCCTAACATTTCAAACGTTTCAAAACACCAACTTATATCTATTTACTACCAGAACGTTAGGGGTTTACGTACTAAAAGTTCTGAAGTCTACTTGAACTCACAAAAACTTCCTTATGATGTATTTGCTCTTACTGAAACCAATCTTACACCCGACTTTCTGAATAATGAATTCTTCACTTCAGAGTTTAATGTGTGCCGAAAGGATATCTTCGTTACTAATGTGACTACTCATGATGATCCCTCCAATAGTTCATCCACCGGGCGTGGTGTCCTTTTGGCACTTCATTCCAAACTTGACTCCTCCTTGCTACATATTCCCAATACATCAAACCTGGAACTTGTTAGTGTTAAAGTCTCTGTATCAAACCGCTGTCTTTACATATTGTGTTGTTATATACCACCATCACAACCAACAAGCGAATATCAGCTTCTAGCGGATGCAGTCGATTATGTCATTGAGATCACTAATCCTGAAGACGATATTATAATCGTCGGCGACTTCAATCTGCCACGATTAATTTGGCAAGAATCAGACGATGAACTTTACTTCTTTTCATCTAATGCTATTTCCGAAAAAGAAATCCTTTTCACTGACCGGCTCCTCTCTTCGAATCTTGCCCAGATGAGTTGTGTTAAGAATTGTTTAGATAGACAATTAGATCTGATTTTTTCATCCGATGCCCATAATACCGAAGTAATGGAAAGTAAGCATATCCTCTCTAGGCTTGACAATTATCATCCCCCTATTTCTCTCACTTTTGCTTTCCAATCTGATATCATCGAACCTTACTCCCTTACATCACAAACATTCAATTTTCGTAAAGCTAACTTCGAAAAACTTAACGATCTCATTGGTAACATTAACTTTGATTTTATCTCCAATGACTCTAATATTGACATTAAAACATCCACTTTTTACTCTCAGATACAAAACTGTTTTTCTCAAACCATTCCACTTTTGCCTCAAAAGAACTTTACTTCCTCCCCTTGTTGGTACAATAAAGAACTTCGCTCTCTAAGGAATAAAAGGAATAAACTTTGGAAAAAATATCTGAGGTCGAGGTCTAATCAAGACTTCTTCAATTATGTCTCTATTCACAATAACTTCTCCAACCTGTGTGAATCTCTCTACTCCAGTCACCTTATTCAAACCCAAACCGATCTTATTTCGAATCCCAAACATTTCTTTCAATTTATTAATTCAAAAAAGAAGTCTGATGGTTATCCTTCCAAATTGAAATACCTGAATTCCTCATCAACAGATACAAATATTATTTGCAACCTTTTTGCTGATTTCTTTAGTCAAGCATTTGTTTCTAATAACACTGAAGTAGACAAAAATTACTTCAATTATATGAGCAACTGCACTCAAACTTCCTTAACTTCTATTTATATATCATATTCTTCAGTAGTAACCAAAATCAGTCTACTCAAGGATGACTTTTCTTCTGGGCCCGATGGGATTCCTCCTATAGTCCTTAAGAAATGTGTCTCTAAACTTGCCCAACCTCTCTTAGCTCTTTTTCAATTATCTATCTCTTGTGGTATGTTTCCTATACAATGGAAGGACTCGTTCATCATCCCTGTACACAAAAAAGGATGTAAGAATGATATTAATAACTATAGGCCCATTGCCAAACTCTCCTGTATACCTAAACTTTTTGAGAGTATAATTCATGACACCATGCTTCTTCATTGTGTACAACTTTTTTCTCCGAGACAACACGGCTTTCTTAAAGGTAGATCAACGATCACAAATCTTACTGAATTTGTTTCCAAAACTTTATGTGCTCTGGAATCTGGCCATGAAGTGGATGCAATTGCAACGGATTTCAGCAAAGCATTTGATAAAATCTCCCATAACATTATCATCTTTAAACTTAAAGCTTACGGGTTTCCTCCACTTTTTGTATCTTGGATACAGTCCTACCTCAACAATCGTCAGTATAAAGTTATTTTTAGATCATGCACTTCAAGCCCTATATGCTCAAATTCAGGTGTGCCGCAAGGTAGTCACCTTGGGCCCCTGATTTTCCTGTTAACTATCAATGATGTTGAACTTATTCTTACAGGATCTGACCTTGAGATCTACGCTGATGATATGCGCATCTCAAAACAATTTTTATCTGGTTCAAGTGCGCAATCGCTAAAACTAGACCTTAATAATTTCTTTACCTGGTGTCAACATAATTTTCTTGAGCTTAATGTAAGCAAATGTCAAGCCATTACTTACTCTCGTAAACGGACGCCCTTGCCACAACGTCAATATCTAATTAATAATCAGCCAATTTCTATCGTCACTTCCATTCGTGACTTAGGTGTTATTTGCGACTGTCAACTTAACTTTCGTGAACATATTAGCAGTATTATTAATAGAGCTAATTCCACACTTGGGTTCGTTAAGCGCTGGTCCAAAGAATTTTCAAATCCCTACGTCACCAAGTCTCTTTATATCACCTTTGTAAGACCCATTCTAGAATATGCCTCCCAGGTCTGGTCACCATACCATCAGATTCATATCCAACGTATTGAAGCGGTTCAGCGTAGATTTTTACGATTTGCCTTACGTGGCCTTAGTTGGGATGACCCATTGCACTTACCTCCCTATGAAAATCGTCTTAAACTTATAAATCTACATACCTTGTACCGACGTCGTGATAATGCAGAAATTATTTTTATACACCAGCTCTTGACTGGTGGCATCGATTGTCAAGCTCTTTGTGAAAAAATTAAATTCAACGTAAACCAACGTCATTTAAGAACCATACCACTTCTATGTATTTCCTTCCATCGAACTGAATACGGCCAGAATGAGCCGATGACTAGAATGCTTCGGAAAGCCAACAGCTCAACCATTTTCGATCCTAATCTCTCTAAATCCTCCCTTCTACGTGCTCTCCTAACTTAATCCTTAGTTTTTTATTTATTTTTTTTTTCTGGCTCCTTAGTTTTTAATTTAGTCTTAAGATCTTAATTGTTATTCTAGTTTTAAGTATGTTTGATTTGATTGCTTGTATTAAGCTCATAAATAAATAAATAAAGCCTTCTTATGAAAAAAGCTGTTGAGAAATCCAAAACTAACTTAAGTCTGCGAACAGATCCCTTGACTTTTGTGGTGATAATTGCCAACAAAAAAAAAATTCACAAACAAAACTTCTGCTTTATGAAGAATGGCTGGTGAACAGAAAAAGTAAATACAAAATGATTTAAATTGAAATTCATAAATAAATATATATTTTCAGAAACATGAAAATTACTTGGCAAAAAGTTATTGGTTGTTTTTTTTCAATTAAATATTTGACAACTAGTCAGTGATACCAACTTTAAAGTAGAAAAATCGCACAACTGCGGATACGTTTTTTTGGGAAATCCTACTTCACTACGGATAATTTTCCCAAAAAAACACACCTATTGTATCACATCCAGCTCATGGCTTGACAAATGGAGAACGATCTATATTTTGGACGGTGTTCACATTGGACTCACTCCGCCGACTTATTTTGACGTCTCTGTGTTTTTTCTCATTCGCACTTCATGGTAAGAAAGAGACGAGAAAGTGAGGCAGGATTTTTAAAACGAATTGAAAATTAATGGATTTTTTTTGACATTTGTTTTGGTGACATAATATGACACGTGAAGGTACAGGGTATCACAAAAGTAAGTAAGCACTCACAGGGGCGTATTTACCATAGGGCTAAAAGGGCTACAGCCCGGGGCGGCAACGTTGCTAGGGGCGGCCAATTTATAATATGTTTTTAAGCGATTGAACTTTCAAAACATTCACGCAGAAGGACGAAGGCCGCCCCTAGCAATTGGCCAATTAATAATATTTTTTTGAAGCAATTGAACTTTCAAAACATACAGGCAAAAGGTGGCAAGCCGCCCCTAACAATTGTCTAATATACAATATTTTTAAGGGATACAGAAAAAATACACAGATTTAAAAAAATGCGATTTTTTGAGTTTTTCAAGCATGACAATTTTTTCAGTGCCGTGTATGTCCGGCTGTGAGAGTTTATTGTAACATGTCAATCACTAGAAAAACTTTGGCTGGACGGATCTTAGTTTTTTGTTTCTAAACCATCTACAAAGAGTCACTTTTTATTAAAAAAAAATTATAAAAATTCATCAAGCCGGATTCTAGATATAAGGTCACACACAAAATTTTATTCTTTTTATACTCGTATGTTTAGCAAATCATTCCTCAATTTTTTTTTAGTTTTGGTTGATTCGTGTCTCTATATAGACAAATACCCTTCCCTTCGTCAAAAGTTTTGAACGACTTAAGAAACAATATAATGATTGTTTTTTTTGTACAATAGCTTATAGTGATGGATAAATAAAAGGGAAGGTATTATTTTAAAAACTATTGGCGCAAAATTTTAGTCGAATCATTACGATGTTAAAATTATTTTAGTATAACACTAGGTTAAAAAGACGATCATGTTATCTCTAACATTTTACTAAAGTAAAAATCGTCGAATACCTATTTTATTTTTTTAGTATTGTCCTAACTTGTCCCAATTGAAGTCCCTTGAGACAGCAATATTGTCTCAATTTTGGGGTTCTATACTCAAGCAATTCAATATTATATCAATTCTACGAGGCACTCATATCGTTTGTGAGGGAAAAACGAGAATGCTTTGATGTTTTTGAAGAGATGGGGAAAAAGTAAAACCTCTGAAAATTACAAAATGAATCAAAAAAGAATCGTCAAGAGGAAGGGGATGTTCTTTTTTGTGGTCGTGAAAATTTCAAAATAAATACATTCATTCTTATTTGCGACCAATTTTTGAGTGCGCTGAAAAGAAATTCATCCTATGAAATAATAACAAATGGTTTTATTTTTTTATCTAAGCTTGATCACATGAGTAAAGAAGTAATTCGAAAAAATGCAACCACTCTTTAGAAATTATACCCGGTTGATATTGGGGAAGATTTTCAAGAAGAGTGTGTCTTACTTAAACATTTTCTGAAGCAAAACAACACTGAAAATATGAGTTTAAGGCAGCTTAAATATAGGAGGAAAAGAATTGAAGGAAGCATTTCCATATGCTGAGGTTACTTTAAGAATATACTTGTGCACTGCAGTGACAAAGTGTTGTGCAGAAAGATCGTTTTCCGTATTGAAACGTATTGAAACGAAAAAAAACTATTTAAGGTCTCGCATTAGCGAAGAACGCCATAATAGTTTAGCTTTATTAAATATAGAAGCTGAACTGACCAAAAATTTAGATAACGAATCTATTGTTAATGAATTTTGTAATCAATATACACACAAAAAAAAATTGAAAACATTAAATATTATGCATTTTGTGCTTTTTTTTATTATTTTTATTGCTTTATTTTCATTGTTCTAAAAGGCGGAAAAATTTCTCAGCCCGGGGCGCCAAATCCTCAAATACGCCTCTGAGCACTCATTTAAAAAAAAATATAATCAAACACTGTTTGGAAAATAAATCGGAGTGCCAGATAAAATATCTGAGACAACAACCTTCATTCTCAGAACATCGTGCCACACATCTTTCCTATCCTTCTTTCTCTTCCTTAACTTCAGGCCCGCGCTGTGTTCAAACATTTAAAGGGTAATCATAATCCCTTGAGCGCGTGTAGATTATAAAAAAAAAAAAAAAAAAAAAAGTCCATCTACTATACCCAAAATAATAACCATATAAAATAACATTGGAAGTTTGCAAAATGACCCTCGATCAATGACAATGACAAGCAGGAATGCCGTATTATTTTTAGGAAAGTGAAGAGGAATCCCAAAGTAAGCCCATCAAAGATATCAGCAGAAATAACCAAAGAAACAGATAAATCATGTAACCCTCAAATTATTCGACGAGTGCTCTACCAATCCGGTTATCATGGTCGAAACATTAGAAAGAAACCTTACATAAGTAAAATAAATCGCCAAAAGCGGCTCTTCTTGGCAAAAACCCATGAATATAAACAAGCAGAATTATAGAACACAGTGTTTTTATTTGAAATGTTACTTTTTAGTTCGAAATACATATCAATTATAGACAAAAATATTAAGTTTTTTTTAACATTACTAACACTACTTCTACTTCTACTTCACACTACTTTTGTGTATGAAAACGACAGGCTGGCCTTACGTCAAAATAAATCGGTCGAAAAAGTCCAATGTGAACACCGTCTTGATGTACATATAATAGAATATTTAACTTGAAAATTGACATTATGAAGTTTGACATATAAGGTACAAATGAAACTTTGACGTATCGAGTATTTTTCGCCGAGTATTTTTATGCAACAGAAAAAAAAACAAAATTTTTCGGATTTTTCAAATGTCAACTCGGAACTTGCATTTTTCCGGAGCATAAAATAAATTGCAATAAATTCACTATCACTAACGTGAAAGGGATTTTTCAGAAACATTAAAGAACCAGTTGTTTCGTCTTTTTGACATATTGTAAAGGATGAAGAAATGTTGGGGGATTGAAGATATTTATGTCTAACTATCAATGGAAAGTACTAAAATCGAAATTTCAATCCGTTGACACCATGTACGATGTAGTAAGTACGCAATATTTCCAATGTAAACGGCATTAAATGCAATCTTTTTTAAGGTAACGTGCTACACGGAACGGGTAACCGTAAAGTGTTAAACGGAACGTGTAACCCTATCGCCGGCATAAATGTTGACACTTCAAGTGAAGATTTTCTAATAAACCCTGGGGCCGAATTACCGCTTCAGTGACTAGTGAGTCAGTGATCGAATGAAAATGTCAAATTGGAGTAATTTATTGCTCGATAACGTAAGCGGTAATGCCAAATCCACATAATTCAGTCACGTATTACTCGATAACTGATGCGGTAATTTGGCCCCTGGTATAAAAACCATAAGCGGTTTGTTTGCTTAGAACTCTAGATGAGCCCTTCCAGCAGTTTTTTAGTGTGTTTCTAATATTGGTTGTGTCTTAAAATAGTTAGTAATAATGTGGGTGGTTTGAATTTGGTAACAAAGTAAAAAAATTCAAATTATACATATTTAAAAAGTTAAATTTGTTCTAGATTCTCATCCCTGTCCCTGTGACATGTAAAGGTAATAAAACGTATACAACAGTAATGTATGAAGTACCCCTTGGCATAATAATAGTGCGTTTGATTGTCAAGCAAAGGGTCTTGGGCTTGATTCTCAGCCGCTGCAAAAATGTTTTTCGGGGGTGTACTGTCTCTTGCTAGAAAGTGACAAATCCTTCAAGTGTACTTATCGACCGGAATCAACAGAAAATTGTAGGTTTCCTCCATTCCTGTTAACAAACACACTGGAATGGTTGAGTGTTGTAGGTCACTAGGTTTAGGTTTTGGGCTCTCTACTAACCGTAATTTATTTATTTGAATCAAGCTAATTAATCTAGGGTAAACAACTCTCAATTAAATAATAAATAATAACATTTTGTTTAGTGTTTGATATTGCAGAAAACTTAATTAACGAATAATTATGATTTACATTATATAATTTCAACAGATTATTTAAAGAAAAACTTTTCTCATAATTGTTACGATTGGGTCTCTTGAGCTCTTGGATAGAATTCAAAAAAGAGCTTTAGAAACGATAGGTGATAGAAATATAACGGAAACATTTGAATCTCTTGAATATCGTCTTAACGTGCTCTAATGGAATAGACAGTTGCATTCCTCCCTTGAAACAATTTAACCGCAATACCCGTACCATACTTCTAGGCATACTGATCAGTTTACCCTTGATCTCAATTTCGGACGTAATGTCGAGAACAGAGATTCTTTTTTAGCCACACTACACGAATGTGGAATGCTTTACCCGGTTCAAGTAGAACTCCAAAATGACGTTTTGGAACTTTGAAATTAACGCGTGACAAGAGACTCAAAGCGTCAATATAAATATATTCTGCCATAAGTTTGACAATAAAGCAAAACATAATTGACGTCTACTCTCAAGACAAGGAAGATCAATAAGTTTGATCCGGATATTATATGGAGGAAGTTTTAATGGATTCTGGTAATGGCCTCATTATTCATCTCCTACATATGTATATAAAATTCCCTTTAATTACTTTTAAAATATGTCAATGTTGAATCTAAACAAAACAAAATAAAACTTATAATTATTGCAGCCTTAACAAAATCGACATTATTGTAAAAAATTACACAAAACGTAAAATAATCTGCAAAAAACCTAGACTAAAAAACAAAAGTGAAAACGCAGTCAACGAATCGCTGGCTCTTAAGATTTTTACCCACTTTTTGTTGTTATATGCCTATGTTATAGCCAGCTTGTGATTTGATGGCTGTATGCATCGCGCACGGATTATGGCTCGTGCGGCCATCTTCGATATGTTTTCTTCTCCTTCCTCTGTATCTATTACCACTTCAATGCAGCATTACAAATTGTAACTGCTTTGTGCAGTTTTAATTATCCAAGAAACATTTTTTAATTGCATGCAATTAATTAACGGATTTACCCGGTCGTTGGTATAGAGAGTGGAAGTTGCCACTTTGCCAGTTGCCAGCCAGCATTGGCTGGCCTCAGTGTAGTGCATGGTGCTGTGATGGCGGCTGGCGGCTTGCAGTTTCCTACTTCTTTTGCTAGGTAAGCTTGCTTATGTGTGTCTGTCTGTAGTCTTGTCTTCAATGCATGGCAGCCCTGTCTGTTTGTCTGCCTGCCTAGCTATATTGATTTGGCAAACTCTCATGCCTGCGTGTTTTTTAGCTTTTAGGAACGGTTATGAGGAGAAATCGAGTGTCAATAAGCGTATATAAGAGTTAACCAGATTGTTAGATGGTGTTACATTATGTGTTGTTATTGTTGTTTTAGGAATAATTTTTTTTCGCAGTTATTTAGCGCAGATGAAAGTGATCCATCTGCACTTGCACTGTTTGTACCTTGCACCAGTCTACTAAGCGTTTTAATTGCAAGTATTACGTATTCCAATCTTGCACATGATGGCGGATGCAACTTCCTTGTGCATTACATTATTAAATTAATAAATTTTCAGATTGAATGCATTATCTTCCTCCATCTTTTTGATAAATAAAATGAATGAATGAATGAATGAACTCAGTTTATGCGCCAACACATTGTTGGACAGCCTCGTTTTCTTAAAATTTGATTTCTTCTTTGTGCTTGTATGGCATTGCACTGTAATGGACAGTGTTAGATGTAAGTAGATATTTTTAATATCTAGATTTCATTTAATGGTAGAATGGTCATGACCGTCTTATAGATTTCATAGATATCTGTTTCGTCTATCAACCGATCAAACTCCGTGATAGCTGATACATAATATGTAGATACTCATGAACATATAATTTAATGTACCTTCCTAAGCATTTATAGAGGTTTGGGGGATGAGGCCTAAAACGCCAATCTTTTGAGTGATTAAGACATTTACGAACAATAAAATCCTAAGTTCCATTTGTGTGATCTCAAATCGAAGCTTGGCTGTTTATACTATACTAGGCATGTGGGTATTCAAAAAAGGTATTCAAACCCGTTTTGAAAATCTAATTTGAAAGTTATATTGAAGCCTTTTATAGAACTCTAATGTAGAATTGTGATCATTAGATTTCTATGATTCTTATTATTGTAGATACCTTTGTAGGTATATAATAAATAAACTAAAAATAGGTATAATAAATTAAATAAAAAATCTTAAATAATATTATAGTTCTTGTAGATTCTCAGCAAGAAATAGAATAGATGTATTAATAATTTTAAAAAATGATAGAACTATAACAGAAATATTTGAATCTCTCGATAACCACTGCAATATTTCTTGTTTTTCAATATATTACCGTTTTTTGTATAAATAGCATTTCATTACGATCGTTACGATATTCAGATATTCTCCTTTTGAATCCAGTCCAACTTTCCTAAACGCCCGCATTGTGCTAAAACATTTTAAGGGTAGTTGAAATCTTTTTAGTCCGAAATCACAAAGGTGCAAAAGCATAAAATTACCGATGATTTCTAGAAAAGTAAGAATTTATGCAAAGTTTAAAAATCGTTTTATCATTAAGTTCTGGCACTACACCCTTTTTACAGGAACAAACTCAAGCGAATTTTGACCTCTCCCTATCTTCAGTACCAATGAAGTCAGAATATTTGCTAAGCTAGTCAAGCACAGGCGCCCCACCAAATTTCAATTTTCTAGCCTAAGCGGTTCCTGTCCTGAGATATATGTAAGTCCTCAAAAATCTCAAAAACCGTAACTGACTGACAGATCATCAAAATTATGGAGCACTTCCCGATATCGTAGAATCTTGTAATTTTGCACAATGGTAGGTCTTGTCATGCAAGCAGAGGAAAATTTGAAGTTTTCCATTCAGAGGGCGTGGTATCCGCCCCTTCTTACTTTCGACTGCTGTAAAACGACGAGATTTGGTGAAGCGGTAGGGCTTAAATTACATACAAAGAAAAAAAATATAAAATTTTGGGTTTTCCACCCAGGGGTGTGGTATCCGCGAACTTCCTCTGAACTGATGTAAATTATATAATGGCACACTTCCGATTGCAATAGAAAAATGAAATTTGGTAGAACGGTAGGGCTCAAATTGCATATAAAGGACCAAAAATAAAAAATGAGGTTTTCCATTCAAGGGGCGTGGTATCCGCCCACTTTCTGAGAAAATGTTTAATTTATATGGAGCACTTTCGATTGCTGTAGAATGATGAAATTTGGTAGAGCGGTATAGCTTAATGCACATTCAAAGCGAAAAATATAAAGTCTAAGATTTTACATATTCGAGGTGTCTTTTTATTGTCATTTTGAAACTATACATGCATCTTGAAAATTCATGACTTTCTTAGAACTAGAGTGCTCGATGTTATGTTAACATTAATAAATAAAATGCACGACTGGATCGCACGAACTTGCTCTTATGTAAAAGTACTTTGGAATTTATACATTTTATAAATATAAAACATGGATTTAATGAGATAATAATGTTCAAATGCATAAAATTGCCGTCTGGTTTCCGGAAAAGTATGAATTTATGCAAATAAACTTTAAAAAATCGTTTTATTATTAAATACATTTTTTATATAAGAAATTTCTCTAAAATTTTTCAAGAAAAAAATGTAGGATGCGAATTTTAAGTATTAAATAATATTGATTTTAGAAAATAATTTCAAAACATAATCGTTCATAGGTTTTGAAGATATTGATTTAAAAAAAAAAAAATTTCAAAAAACCCAACAAATATTTTTTTGAATATTCTTATATACAATATTATTTTAAACTTAAGGACTCCTGCTGAAAATTTTGGGTTAAAATCTAAAATCTCTAGGGAATCACCGAAAACCCTAAACTACCGAGATTGAAAAAAAACAAACGATCCAGTGGTTTAGGCTGTAGTGAGAGGTACAGACACACTGAATCATGTTTTTCGTGTACTAAATTTTCCTTAAATTTTTTATAAAAAGAATTGATATGCAAATTGTTAGTATTTAATAAAATACATTTTAAAACATAATTTAAAAATTTAATTGTGTATCGGTTTTCAAGATATTGAATTTTCAAAAAAAAATTGTATTATTTTTTTAAAAATCCAAAAACTATTTTTTCGAAAAAAATCTTAGTTTATATTTGTTCAAATACAAAGCAGCTCATGCATAAAAAATTTGGTCAAAATCGTTAGAGCCGTTGGTGAGAAATTCGAAAATCAAAAAAAAACCGTTCTATGACAGGTACCCCTAATAACATTTCCCCCCAAATTTTTTTTGACCAAAATATAGTACATATCCATAATATCACACTTAATTTTTTTTATCAAAATCGTTAGAGCCGTTTTTGAGATAAATAAGATTTTGCATTACTGGTGTATGGGGGGTACCGTTAGTTTTGGAGCTAAAAAAAATTTCAATTTTTCCTCTAGGCAATCACCGAAGACCCTTAACTACCGAGTTTGAAGAAAATACCTACAGTAGTTTAGGCTGTAGTTCGAGGTACAGACATACAGACATACAGACATACAGACATACAGACAGACAGACGGAATTGTCGGACCCACTTTTTTCGTCTTCGCTATCATCGTAATGTCAACTTTGATCAAAATATCGAGTTCGATTTTTTTTCCAAATGCAGAACTTGCCCTATAGTACCTATATCGCAAGTAAAAAAGAAAACATTTACATACCTGGAAAAATTATTAGCTTACATAAAAAAAATCTTAACTGTGATGTGAACTAAGTATAATCAAACCACTAACTAGGCTATTAATTGGTGGGCTACCTTCATTTAAAAAAAGGAGTTAAAATTGCAACAAAAACATCATCGCATCGTCAACAATTATTGCATTTTTATGACTTTGAGCGGATGTAGGTACTATAGTATTTATAATTAAGATAGGTATGTTAGTGTTAGGTATCTTGCCAGGACAGAAACAATTGAAGCGCAAATCAAAACAACCAAAAACAAAAAGAAAATATACCAAAAGAAATAGGAAGCTATTAACTAAGTTGATTTTAGTAGCTAGAGTCCACCCTTCTATCTTCCCGTATCTTTCGAGATTTTGACATGGCAAAATTTTAATATCTTTGCAAAAAGGAGTGAGATCAGACCAAAAACATGAATGTTAAAAAAAGAGCCAAGTTCTTCTATACTAAACTTTTGTGTAACAAGTCAGCCGTGAAAAGTACTGAGATCTAAAAGTACGCCAACTTCTTACTTCATGAAGGAATAATATTGAAACCACAGTACACAAATCTAAGGTAATATATTGCGCATCTGTCAAAAAACGTAAACAACACAAAAAATGAAAATGGTGGCTCACTGTGACTAAAAGTAATTTCTAATACTTACGACCCATTAGTTTGAATGTTGTGTGAACGATATCTAGACAGAAATTTAATTTTAATTTATTTATTTGCCAAATGAATAAAAAAAAACTTTTTATAATCTTGTTTTATGAAATAGTTTTATTTATTTTTCTCTTTCTTTTTCTTGAATTTTCTTCTAGTACATTGTTAAGGTGTTTGATTCGGAAGTACATTCTTGAACGGAAGAAAATTTCCTTAACTTTCGTGTCCAAAGAAATATTATTTGATAAGCTTATCAATGTTTTTTGATAATTGGAGCAGTACACAATATCATCTTTATTAAATTGCTTAAAAATTAACTCCATCTTTTCCATATCTGTCATCATTCTGTCGGTTGGCTTTTGAAGAAATCCTTCACTTAGTTGATTTGATAAAGTAAACGAAGTTTCTTGTTGATTCATCTGAACAACGAGATCCGGGTTGTTTTTAATCCTATAGCAAATATATCCTGCCAAATGTTCGAGGCCATCATACTGCAGGGTTTCGAGTTCATCTGCGGGTGCTTCATGATCAAGACTAACCTCAAGAGCCAGTGTTCCGAATAGGTTGCTGCTGAGATTTTGTGTGTTTCTTGCAATCTAGAAACGATTCCAAAAATGAAAATTTTCACATTGAATAGTTTTTTTTTTAATATCGTCTACTCACTGGGAATATTTTGAAATTTGTTCATCTGTTTGTGTACTGCAATCACCTTTAAACGTTTCAGTTTGTGTACTTTCATCAATTTTGGATACGAACATTCATTTTCAATATTGAGATCCAATGAATTAGTACTATATAAATATATAAATATTAAATAAGCCGTAATTAATGTAATTTCTACGAATATTTCATATTTACTATACCATGATATCAAAGATCTATTCTGAATTCTTAAACACCGTGCACTTGAAGTTTGTTCCCGTTTTTTTAAAGGCAACCAAAGTGATGGAAGCACATTTTCCTTTAAGCGCCTTGATTTCACAATTATTCCATGTGGTTCATACAAAGGGTTCACAGGGACAAAATCATTTTCCTTAAAATGTTTCGAATAAATTCGAGCAGTTTTTACATTAATAATATCTTTCCGATAGCATAAAAACACCCACTGTTTGCACATTTTCTGTGTTTTTGGAAAGGAATGAAAAGAAATTTCTCCATTATTAGTTTTTTTTAAATTATTTATACAACACCCGAAGATAGCACAACGCATTTTTATATTTTTATTAACTTTTTAACAAACAACAATTCACCGGTTTATAAACTACTGAGAATACCGATGTTCAGCAGTCACAATAAGCCGCCATTTTTAGATTTTTGACAGATGCGCAGAACGAAACCAAAAATTCGGCGCGGAGTATATTACCTTTATACATGTACCTTGTATTGAAACAGCTACAATGTTATAGAAAAATTTTATTATTTAATGATTACTGACTAAAATTTGATGGGTTCACTAGTCAAGTTTTTAAAACCTTTCGAATTGGGCATAAAAAAACTTGTCAAGTAAGCCCATCAAATTTTAGTCAGTAATCATTAAATAATAAAATTTCTCTATTACATTGTAGCTGTTTCAATATTATTCTACTTTAAATATTCGGTATTAAACCTTCATGAAGTAAGAACTTGGCGTACTTTTAGATCTCAGTACTTTTCACGACTGACTTTTGGTACACAAAGCTTTTTGTATAGAAAAACTTGGCTCTTTTTTTTAAATTTATGTTTTTGGTCTGATTATAGATTTTAGGAAATAATTTCACAAAATAATCGGACACAAGTTTTGAAGATATTTATTTTAGAAACAAAAAACGCAACAAATATTTTTTCGAATATTTTTATATAAAATATAATTTTCAATTTAAAGGGGCCCCTGTTCATAAATTTTGGTCAAACTGTTTGAGCCGTTAATGAGGAAGTCGAAAATCCAAAAAGCAATTCTATGACAGGTACCGTTAGCAAACATTTTTTTCTAAATGTTTTGTTGACCAAAATGTAGCTCATGCTCATAAAATAAAACTTAATTTTGCTTATCAAAATCGTTAGAGCCGTTTATGAGAAAAATAAGATTTTGTATAGGGGATATCAGGGGCGAACGCAGAAAAAAATTTCGGGGGGGGTTTTCAAAAAAATATGAGATTTTCATAAATAAATTATTTCCCGAATTTTTTAATACGTGAAATCATATCTTGTTGTACTTTTGCGATCATACGAAAAAGAGTTATCCGAAAACATAAGGACACTCAACTGGTACCTACATACGTTAACTACTATACATACTTCATAATAAATTATAACCAAAACGCTTCCAGAAGGTGTTATGGGCTACTCATCAGTAAATGTAACTTTTGAACAAACGAAATGAGTTATTTTTTTTTGCTGCAATACAACACACTCCGACCTTGGAGAAATCAAAAACTCAAACTTGCTCCGTTACTGCCCATATACTTAAACACATAATGTCAATCATCAAAAACGCAATTGCTGCTGGCTTCGTGTGTCTATTTGTTAATGATCAATTAATATTTCTAGAGAAAAAATGTTCATAAGCAAAAAATTCATTTTTTAAATGACTAAAACAACTCCTTAAGTTATTATTTTATAAATACTAGTTTAGTAGTTAGAGCTAACCACATAATATGTTTTATAAAAGATTTTTAAAACATAGGTATTTAAGAAAAAATTTTGGTACGCCAATTTTAACTAGAAGCTTCTCTATACAAAATTTCATTGAAATCCGTTCTGCCTATAATGACAAATTCAATATTCGAAATTATAATTAAAATTTGTCAAAATTCTCGGAGCTATTTTTTAGAAAAATACGATTTTCGAAAAAGATTTTTTAACACTTGCATGGTGGGTACCTCAATTTTTAGTTAAAACATTTTTTTTCCCTCAGATCTTGTAGATTATTTAAGAAACTTTTATTTATTCAAGTTTAAAAAATCGAGCAGGGGTTTTCGAAATATTGAGTTTCCAAAAAAAATTATTGGCGTTTTTCTTTTTTCATTCAGAGTAGAGCTCTTAACAGAGCATGAGCATGTCAAACATGCTCTGAACTTTCGAATCGAGTGTGTTCTAAGAGCTCTGAATTATTTTATAAACACACGCGAGTTTTTGAGTTTTTTTTTTCTGTCTGTCAGAATGATTTCAGCATTTAACTCTGTCTACTCAGCTATCCTGTGATCGAGGCCATTATTTGGTTCGAAAAAGAGTGTAAGTGATTCCATAAGTGTACCTAACAATAACAATATAGTTATAATAAGTTCTAGGTTCGCCTAGTGGTCCAAATCTGCAAAACTAAATCCGGCATATATTAATACGTGAAGTTATAACTTGTTGTACTTTTGCGATCATAGGAAAAAGAGTTATACGAAAACATAAGGACACCAGCAACACTCAACTGGAACCTAAGTTAACTATACTCCATATTTATAACCAAAACGCTATCAGAGGGTGCTATGTGCTACTCATTTTTAACTGTAACTTTCACACAAACGAAATGAGCGAGTTTTTTCTATTGCTGTAGTTCAACACACTCCGACCCTGGAGCCATTAATAACCCAAACTTATATAAATCTAAATCATTTATTAGCCATAAATCGGCCCTTAATATTAACACGGATATCTGTATCGGTATATTGGCTCCGTTAGTCCGTTTTCTGCCCTATACATAATGTTAATTATCAAAAACGCAATTGCTGTTCGATTCGTCTCTTTTTTTTAATCATCAATTCAAATTAAGACAATTGCGTTAAAATACGAAGACATAAAAATAAAATGCACGTCTGGGTCGCTTGTAAAAGACTATGTAAAAGACTAAGAATTTCAAAAAATAATGTTATTACAGAAAAAGCATAAAATTCATTTTTTAAATGACTAAAACTCCTGCCATGTGTTTTGAGCAAATATAAGTTTATACAAGAACAAAATTGTAATTCGTTTTAGTGGTTTCTTAAAAAAATAAGCTTTTGCATACAAAATTTTTAAAACATATCTAAGAAAAAATTTTGGTACGCATATTTAAACTTTTTATTATTGTTTGAATAAAAATTTAATTTACAAGAAAAATATTGAACAGTTTTTGAGATATCGAATTTTCAAAAAAAAAATTGATTTTTTTCTTTCAAAATTTCAAAAAATATTTTTTTTAAATCTTAAAATGCAATATTTTTTTAAACTTTTTAGAAGCTTCTCTTAAAGTAAAGATTAATCGAAACAAAAAAAACTATCAAAATTCTCCGAGCCGTTTTTGAGAAAAATACGTTTTTCGAAAACCATTTTTTTTAATTCTTAGCATTTGTATGGTAGGTACCTTTATTTTTAGGTAAAACTATTTTTTTTCCTCAGATCTTGTAGATTATATTGAGAAACTTTTATTTATCAAGTTTAAAAAAAATCGAGCATGGGGTTTTCGAAATATTGAGTTTCCAGAAAAAATTTTGAAATTTTTTTTAAGAATCAAAAAATAAAACTTTTAAAATTTGTATACGCAATAATATTTAAACCTTGGAGGGGCTTCATAATGATTAAAATCGGTTGTACTGCTTCCAAGAATAACCATTTTTTGCAAAAATTTTTTCAACCGTTACCTAAAATGACTAAATGAAATTTTATGAATTTTGTTTTCAAAATTCTGTGGGACAGTTTTCGAGAAAAAAATATTTATAAGATTTCGAAAAAAAATCGTATGGCAGGTAGCATTATTTTTTGGTTTTAAAAAGAAAAGAAAAAAAAAAAAAACGTGTGGGGGAAAAAATTCAAAACGATATATACCAAGTTTAACGAAAATCGGCCCAGCCTTTTAGGCCGTATTCGAACAAACAGACGACAGAATTTTGGGACCCACATTTTTCGTCTTCGATATCATCGTAATATCAACTTTGATAAAAATCTTGAGTTCGATTTTTTTTACGAATGCAAGCCTTATAAACTTATAGTACCTATAAGTAGTCGTAAGAAAAAACAACACTAGCAGAAGAATTTGTGGCACGAAAATAACACTGTTTTTTTTTTTTCTTTAACAAAATGAACCTTAATTTTTTTTTGTCGTTTCGGGGGAGGTTTGAACCCCTAAAACCCCTACCTGCGTTCGCCCCTGGGGGATATCGTTAGTTGGAGCTAACAAACATTTCAATTTCTATTCTAGGGAATCACCGGAGACCCTTAAATACGGAGTTTGAAAAAATACCTCCAGAGGTACTGACATACAGACAGACAGACGAATTTGCTGGACCTACTTTTTCGTTTTCTTTACCATCATAATGTCTACTTTAATCAAACAAACTCAGGAGTTCGATTGTTTTTACAAATCGTCGCCTGAGTTCTATCTTGTTCAAAAGACCATTTTTGGCGAAATTGAGTTAGAAATGCAGTTTTTATAAATCGAACATGCTCTTTCGAATGGCGTACTCCATTTTTTTCTATCTCTTTTAGTTTTAAAGTTATGAAGAACTATTTTGTTCAATAAACCACTTTATTAAATATTTTGAGTGTCTTTTTTATTCAATCAACCACTGCTTTTTGTTTTTATATGAAATTGAACAATTTTATATTAACGTTACGTAATCTTCAAATGCTTTTAAGGTATTTTGGTAAACCCTTTTATCTTTAGACAGTTTTTGAATACAATATGGTATTTGTCGCTTACAGTATGATAAATCCAGCTCATCCAGGATCTGATATTTCAGAATTCTATGATTCAGAATTTTAATATAGCTGCTTTATCTGAAGAAATCATTTCAGTACCTTCATTGGAAAATGTAGTACCAGCAGAAGGTTCCGTTTCATCTAAACAAACTACATGCTTTACACCAAGAGAAGCCCTGCATCGAGTAAAAAAAAATCGAAACCATTTTTGTGGAAACAAAATATACAAAAACGGATGGGTCAAGGTGGTAAGCAATATTCAAATGACATTCGCTTGCAACGTTAGTTGCAGTCATAATTGTTTCACCAAATTTTCTTATAATTAACGTGTGAAAATATTTGATTCATTTTGGACTTTAATGCTAGGCGCGCACATTCAATTTTTAGTTGCACAACTGTTTGGTTGCTTAAAGAAAACATATAATTATATGTTACACAAAATAGCGAACTAATTTTAGGCAATCGTTTAGTTTGTGTCAAAACACAAACTGTTTAGTTGCTCGACCCAAGCAGTTGCGAAACTAAAAATTGAATTTGCGCGCCTAGCTTAAAAGATTCTGAAAAAGGACGCAGTTTTATTCCAAATTTGTGATAAGATCGGAACCAAAGTGAAGGAAAGTAGCTAAAGTAATTTCAAGAAAAAAGTTTATTTTCAATGTAGACAAATACAATATCGACAATCTGGGGCCTGTCTCTCAGATCATACACATCATACATTGTATGATATTGACAGTTCTACTGTATGATTTCTGTTTCTCAATTTTGTTGTATGATCCACTGTCATACAACAATGTATGACTGAAGATTACACTGGAAATATTGGAATGTTGTATGATTCTGTTTCTCAGAAATGTGTCATTTACATCATACAGCATATTTACCTATAAATGATCATACATTTAATACAGCACAACATTGTTTTCATCAGTCAAAGCTGGGGAAACAAAATTTATTTGAGAAATTCTCTGGCTCGACATTCACAAAACATGGTAGAGCCTGTAGGGCATAGAGAGAGGTAGTTTCATTGGGGTTGTCTTATGGTCTTGCATTATGCCGATTTCATGATAATGGATTCCATTTCCAAGCTAATGAAGGGTTAACAATATTTGTTGCAAAGGTGACAAGACTTCGTTGCAATTAGTTGAACGCACAATTGAGCTTCCCAATTTTTCCACTAAAAATGTTTGGCAATCTAAATTTTTCAACAAAATATGGATCTTTAAGATTGAAATTATCAGGTTCTTAAGTTCTTTTATTATTTTAGGGCGTCATCTGACACGTATATTAATTTCAACTAGTTCCAACACGTCTTCACCAAAAATTGAGATTTATATTAACCTCACACTCAAATAATAATGAAATGTCAGAATCATACACATCATACAACAAAACAAATGTCTTACAACATACAACACTTCTAATGAAATCTGAGAAACAGAATGATGTGTATGTTGTATAAAAATGTTGTATGTTGTATAAAATGTATGATGTGTATGATCTGAGAAACAGGCCCCTGATCTTATTTCAATGCATTACAAATAAAATCATAATGGCACAAAATTTTAGTTGAATTATTACGATGTTAAATCTGTTTTAGTATGAAACTAGGTTTAAACAACGATTTTTATGAAAAAATAATAAGAAACCAATTACAATAAAACTCAGTGGCGCAAAATTTTAAACAGCCTTTTATTAAGGTATTAGTATGATAATTCTTAACGATTTGCTAACTTTAAAGTAGTTTACTAACTCATTCTTAATTCTTACAATTTTCTAACTATTATCGTGCTAAGGCAATTTTCTTATTAAATTGCACCTAAAACAATGAAAGTTCGTGCAAAGAACTAAGTCCTTGTGTGGCGTTTGTAAATAGCACGATACTAAAAAAATAATATAGCTATTCGACGATTTTAGTATCATACTAAAACAGCTTTAGCATCGTACTAATTTAATTGAAATTTTGCGCCAGTTTGTTTAAAACAATAACAAAGTTTAAATTAAAAATTGTATGTAAAATAAATAATGTATTTATTTGAAAAAAGAAGGGTAAAAAGTGAATTCAAAAAAATGTTTAACAAATTTTGAATTTCATTACCTACCGAGCAGCAGCAATATTTTTTCTGATCACCCATTATGTTCTAGTGCTTAACTCAAAGAATGAGTTAGAATTTTTTGTTCTATTTTCATAGTATTTTCGTTGTTTCAATGATTTAATTATTAAGTGCTTCTATTTTGTTCAATATTTAGCTTTTTTGTTCAATATCCACCAATTTAATCAACTTGTTTACAGCCCATACAACGTTGTTCAATATCCAAAATGACATCCCACTTGATTTTATTTTTTAACTATTTCATGATTTAATAAAACCTAGATTTATAAATCATTTTGCAAACAAAAATTATTGAGTTTAATGGAGAAAAAAACTCCACAGTATTTCCTTTCAAATTTAAGTAAAAATTTTGCTTCTGAAGTTAAAAAATCGTTTACCCAACATTTTCCAAAATGGACTTTGAACAAGATAGAACTCAGGTGACGAAATGTAGAACTTGCTCTATGATACAACTGTTAAAAATACATAATTGGCGTTTTCAAAAAAATTACTTCTGGATTTAATTTTAGAATCAAAACGAATTTAAAACACTATTAGTATAAACATCCTTTAGTAAATTATGTTTTTTGTTAAAATTTATATTTTGAAAATTCAAATTTAAGATTCCGAGTTGTATAGCGAGTGAGTCTTAGCAAATTTAAAAAGAATGTATATTTTTGATTTATTTCTGTATTGAGTTGGCTCGTTTTATAGTCTAATAAAAAGAAACTAGATCGCACATACTTACTTTTATGGTTATGGTAAAGCAACTCTTAAAATTTTATAATTTGTGTAATCTTTCATAACCAAACTATTCACATAACCGGGCAAAAATTTCAAATGACGGATTGTTCATGTAAATAATAGATAACCTTAAAAACGGTTTTAGCGGATCCCAAGAGCTTTCAGAAAAAAAAAGAAAAAAAATGCTCGCGAGTGTTCTCCATGTTAGCATTCTATTTCCAAATTTGTAAGCTATACTTTACATTGTACATGTCGTAGGTTAAACTGTCCAAAACCATACCATTTCCAATTGTTCACACCTACTTTAAATAATTTTTTAGTCAATATTTGTCATTAAACACGATTAATCACACTTTGTCCATTATTCAAATCCAATATTAATTTAATTTGCCATCACACAGATAACAAGCTTTCTCTCTGCCTGATGGTGACCTCATGGTTTGCACCCTTACAAAAACACATGGTAAAGTTCATCTTAAACGATTAAATGAGAATTTAAATGGCATTCGAATTAATAGTATGAGTATAAGGGTGCGATGGGCAGACAAAAGAATCTATGTTTCATCCCCCGATTGTGATACACGATACATTTTCGTTTTTGATCTCTCGTGAGAATACACAAACAAAAAACACTTCACGCATTTTCGACTTCATATTGGAAGTAATTTAATGTCATTATGAGATGAATGCCAAATTAAATCCTCAAATTGAATGTTTGTTTTGTGGGTTGCGGCTTAAGGGATGATGATGAGGTTTTAAAAGTCAAGGGCGTATTTCACCCACTTCAATCTCATGTTGTTGGTTGGCCTTTTGTAAATAAATTGCATGAAATTGAGTTATTAAATCGATAGATAATCAGGTTTGGATGGGTTCTAAATAATTACATATGGGGGGTTGAAATGATGATGATGCTGAAGAAACTATGATGGTAAAGGTAGATACATACTTAAAATTATATTAAAATAATTAGAGTTGAGTATTAAGAAGATAATAGCAAGAATCAAAAGAGGTTGTTATAATTAATGGTTAGACATAATTGGATTTGAATAAAAACGGCTGTTTTCAGTTACCATGGTTTAAGATATTAAATATAAATATAAATAAATATAAATAAATATAAATATAAATATAAAAGTCACAACTTGGCCAGTGGAATGATACAATAAGTTATACTCAATGGTTTTTTTTTTCAATTTATTCTGAGATTTATAAAAACAAATTAAATACTTACACTCAAAAGGCGCTAGGACATAGCAGGTATGGGCAGTTCTTTCTGAGCTGTGCTTCTCTTTTGGAGTCCTAGATCATCTTTTATTAAAATAGTATTAAACTCAGATTTAAACCGCATTGTTATATGGGGCATTAATAGATAATTGTGTGGAATTTATTTGGTATGTGAGTTACTGAACAACTTTTGGTCAATGACCACATATCGGATATTGTTTAAAATACTGCGAAATGAATATAGGTTTTCTCAGACGATGTAAGCACTTATTTTCACATTCTGATTTGACAACTATATAAAGTATTTATACGCCCATAACTATAGTACAGTCATTGTCAAAATTATATGCACAACGTAAAATTTACACATCTCTTCATTGAATCTTTGTAACTTTTAAAATAAAAAAGATTTTGTTTATATTTATTTTTATTAATAATGAATACATATTCTCAATACGGTAGATAAAATAACAAAATCGAACTTCCAACGGTTCGTTTTAAAAACATAAAAACAAAAGTGGCAAAATTATTTGCACATCAATGTCTGCATAACTCTCATATTTAGTCAGGCGCATTCAAAACATCACTGCACCTGCCGGATAGAATTCAGAATAGAACTTTAAAACTGGTAGGCGACAGATCGATTACGGAAACCTTAGTTTCGTTGGAACACCATCGAAATGTCCCTTGCTTGTCGCTGTTTTATTGTTACTGCTGCAAACTTTGCATTGCCAGTTGAAATAGCCAGTTGCATTAGTCCCCTTAAACAATTTCAGCGTAATACCTGCTCTGGTAGGAATGCCTTACTTCGGATGTACTGTCAAGTATAGGGATTCTTGTTTTAGCCGTACCACACGAATGTGGAATTCCTGACCCAACTCTGTTTTCTCCTTCCCATTTCAATATCCAGACAATTAAGACAAAAGTACATCGTTATTACGCCCTCAATTCTCACTTTTGTTCTAAACGCTAGCATTGTGTTAAAAGTTTGTAAGGGTAGTCATCATAACCTCTTGAGTGCGCGCCAAGAAATATCAGGTTGAGAGAATAGTTTCCGAACTTACAAAGCCAATCCAACCGAGGAAAATTAGAAAAAGCACAAACAATTCAGAAACCATTCCAACGCTTTAAAAAAAAAAAAAAACAAATTCTTTAATGTCCAGAAATTAAAGTAACATCTCCTGCAATGTTCCAAGGGTAGTAGAAATTTCTGGTAATTTGTCAAAAATGTAAAAAAATAAATTTCATCTTCGGTTCCAAAGCTCACCTACAATGACAAACCGATAACTAGCTCTCAGTGGCGATTTCTGGTCTTCAGTTCTGGGTTGGAATGAGAATGAGAGTAAAGTTTTGAAAAAATATTTAATAAGAAAACGGTTTCGAATTTTTTCATGAATTTTATATATCCGAAAGCAGCCATTTTGTCATTGGGTCCCCATGTGTTTTTCTCATCGTCATATATATTCTGAAAATATTCCAGGATATCCTGTCTATAAGTATGCACTACGTTGACAAGTCGAGAGCTAAAACACCATCTGGTTGTAGCTAAAGAAGGAATTTTCCTTTTTAAAAATTCCTTGAGCGCAAACGTTCTTTTAGAGGAATGAGATGCAAAAGTTGCAATCCCATTTAGGGTGCTGAAGAAAATTCTACATTCTTTTATGTTTTTTAAGCCTTGTGAGAGGACCAAATTCAGAACGTGGGCATAGCAGTGGACAAATAAAGCTTTTGGACAAATTTCCTTAACCTTAACTTGAGTCCGTTTAAATGCCCACTCATTACAGATGCTCCGTCGTATGTCTGGGCTACTTACTAGCTTATTTTTGATGTCGTACTTTTCAAGAAGAATTTTTACTAATCTAAACAAATCATCCGCAGTTCGTCCAGTACTGACATCAATAAAGCCGACAAAAACTTCATTAATTTTTCCATTTACGAAATACCGGAAAACCACAGACAATTGTGACTTCATTTGGATATCAGACGTCTCATCGAGCATTATAGCTACAAATGTTGCTTCTTGTAATTGTTTGGAAATATTTGAGCTGAGTACCTCCCCAACCGCTTTAATTAAATCGTTTTGAATCGCCATTGATGTTCCTTTGAAAACTGTAGCAGTTTCAAAGTGTTGAGCTATGATAGGGTCGTAAAGTTTAAGGAGGTTGAGAATTTCAACATAGTTTCCTCGATTTAAGGACGAGCTGCTCTCGTCGTGACCTCTAAATGGTAACTTTTGGTTTGCAAGGAAACATGTGACGTCAATTAAACGCTTTAGGACATCACGATTTTTTTTACTTGAAGATTATGTTGGCTGTTTAAATTTTTAAGCTGAGAGCTAAGAGCTTCATCAATCCTGTTTTCACCAAAACTCGCTAGCTTAAGCACACATTCCAAATGGGAGTTCGTCTGTTTGTGCTTTTTTTGAAGTGTTTGCAGGGTGTTGAGATTTCTTAAACCTGTTGTGCTCCACACAGAATTAATCCGGGAGAAAAGTAGACAAGGCCAACAGAAGAGTGCCATTTTATTTTCACACCCTGCTAGCCACGGATAAAGTGAATATTGAGTAGCATTAAACCTTCGTATATACTCTTTCTTAGAATCTTTATGAGTTGATTTCAAACTGCCCAGTTTAGGACATGGACGCCCATTTTTAATGATTAATAATTTTTCAGAAAATGTTCTCATTGAAAATGATTTTTCTAATAGATCTTCTACTATAGATTTGGTTTCGTTGTTAGCTGTAGAAAAATCAATTTTTCTTCCTACGATTAAGAAATAAAAATAAAATTGTAAAAAATGTTCTTGCAAGTGGATAAGTGGGCATGTGAAATCTGTTTTGAGGCTCTATTGTTCTTTTGGTGAGGAAAAAGGGCGTTTCTTAAACATATACCTATTAAGCAACTAAAAATATGCTCCAGCATATATTTTTTTTTAAACAACTCTATTAAGACAAACTATGATACATCCGTATTTCATGAAAAACTCTACCTTTTATGGGCTTTCTGGAAGGTCTATTTTGCATATTTAATCGAAAATGCATATTCATTTGATTGAAAAGCTACTTTTTACCTTTTTTTGAAAAACTACCATTAAGTGCTTTTAAAATAGCTATTGTGAGCAGTGCCAATTTTTGTGCTTTTTTTGAGTTCAACACATGTTCAACAGATGCCCCAAATTACTGTAAATTTTCAAATCGTTGCGGTTGGTCGTTTTCCTTTCCTAAATTTTTAAAGTTTCTTGAGGAATTTAGGTAGGGACCATTAAAAACATCATCAGGTAATAGTTATTTTTTGTGAATTTTCCCGAGATTTCTCTCAAAATTTTGATGAATTATTAAAGGAAAAACTTCAAAATTACAAAAAGAAATTCAAATAACAAAAAAAAAATTAATTTTTAAACATCATGAAACATTACAGTTTGGTTATGCCAGTGCTGGTGGTATAAGGATGTTTAAAAATTAATTTTTTTGTAGGTTTGAGGTTTTTTCTTCAAATTTTTGTCAAAACTTTGAGAAGTATCTTCGGAAAAATTACGAAAAAAAATAATCATTAGCTGATGTTTTTAATGGTCCCTAATTTCCTCAAGAAATTTGAAAATTTGGGAAAGGAAAACGGTCAACCCGAACGACTTGAAAAATAAAGTAATTTTGGACATCTGTTGAACTCAAAAAAAAAAGCACAAACATTGGTACTATTCAAAATATTGTAAAAGTAATAGTAGTTTTTCAGAAAAAAAAAAACTAAAAAGTAGGTAAGTTAAAGATTCTGCGTCCCTATATTAAATGCTGGCACATAAAAAATTAATTTTATTACATACCTAATTTAAGCTTTTTTTGTCCTTTTGCCACTCCATTAAAACCTTTTTAACAACAAACTATCAAAATACTTGAAAGAACAAACAAATTCACTGCCCACTTTTCTTTTGTTATTGAAATGCTTGTTAACATTAATAAATCACTCACTCACTAGGTATGTTAATCTTTTAATTTAAAGGATAAGGTTTAGCTTAGTTCAAATCAGACAAAAGTAATTGAAAAGTTTTGTTTTTTTTTTTAATAATTCCGTCACCGAATTAAAACTAAATATCTTGCTTTTTTTATTTATTTCACGCGTAAGTAGAGTGCGAGTATAAATTAACCTTTTTTATTTTATTTCCGTTTACCTTTAGTTGTTCAAAAACATAATCAATCCACAACAATTCTACTGAAAAATGAAGTGTTTATAGTATGTAGGTAACAAGGAATACAATACAATGCTCGAGACACACACATTTTTATTTCGTAATTTGCTACCCAAGTTGGCTCTTTTATAAGAGCCAACTTCTTCCTTATTTTTCAAATTAGCAAACCGAACCATATCCCATCCCACTAACACTGTCTCGCGAAAAACGACCAAACGACACATTATTCTGTTTTGGTCGATACAATACGATATCGTAATTTCTATTCGTTGCAAACGACCAAGCACACACATTTATTATTTTCATATTCTTCTACCCAGGTTGGCTCTTTTATTAGAGCCAACAGTCTCTGTCTCGTGGCGGACACACACATTTTGTTTTATCGTTTATTTCGCTTTCGCTACAAACGACCAAGCAAGCACATACAATTTTCTCTACTCAGGTTGGCTCTTTTTTTAGAGCCAACCTTTGTAAATATTTTTTCGGTCTGTTCTTAAAGATAGAACGGGACAGCACATCGGAAATAAAAGTGAAGTTTGTATGAGATTTGTTGGCGCCAATTTTGTAGCCAACCCAAGACCGAAATTGAAAGCAAAATAATATTTAGAGAGATGCTTTGTATGGGATTAATATAGCAGGTAGGAGTTGCCGTGAATGGCTCGATTTGAATAGGTTTTTTTTTGGTTTTTAAGGATTTAAAAGCATTGGGATAATTAGATTTTTTCTATTTATGTAGGAAGGAATCCAAGTTTTAATGCAAAGAATTTGTTTGTAGTACCTACGTATAATTAAGCTGAAATTTTAGGGTTGGCGCCGCCAACCTCGCCAACTGTGAGGAATCGCCACTGCTAGCTCTAGAGAAAAGCTCTTACTGTTCTTCTGGAATCTTCACTAGAATATGGAAAACAGAATTTGTTCAGCCTGTTCATTAAAAGGACGACATTTCCTCCCCCTCCTTCTATCGACCAATTATTCTTACTTCCCTTCTTTTCAAGGTCATAGAATCTCGAAGATCGAAAGCTTCTTAATGACCGGCAAAACGGATTTCGCAGCAATCGTTCCACTGGTGATTTGATGGTATATCTCACCAAAGAGTGGAACAGATCTTTACATTATTTTGAAGAAAGTAAAATCATTGCGCTTGATATTTCTAAGGCATTTGATAAAGTTTGGTAACAGGCTTTCGAGAAAAATACGATTTCCGAAAATTATTATTAAACTATGGTTAAAAGAACAATTTGTTTTTAAATCTTTAAGATAATGTTAAAACACTGTCAGTTAAAAATTTAGGGTACAAAAATTGATAAAAACCAGCTAAACCGTTTTTGAGAAATTCGAAGGCCAACAAATGCTTCTGTATGTATGGTTTTCTGTAACGATATTATTTTTTTGAAACAAATGTCGAACTGTTTATGAAAAACGTATTTTCATACATTTCAAAAAACAAATTATTACAGGTACAGGTTTCGGTTTAAAAAAAAAGGAAAAAATTAAAAATGTTATCTACAAAGTTTGAAAAAAAAAAATGTCCTTACTACTTTTTTCGTGGGTGGTATATTTCCCGACAAAAGAATCGTTTTTGTTTTCGGATTATCTGATTCAACGGGGTCGCTGTAGATTGTAATTCAATGAGCTTAGCATACGCTGTTTCAGTTCTACAACCGAAGAACAAGGTTGTGAATTTGGAAGCAAATATGAAAAACTGAGGGTGTTGTCTTTAGCGAAGCAATGCAGTGGAATTTAAGCTTCAGACATGAGAATATCTATTTTTATAAATATACGTTGTGTACGTGCAAATGATGATAATGCACGGCATACTATTTGGGGTAGTTCAGAGATCAATGAACGAGGTAAGATTTTTTTCGATTTTTTAATTGAAACTAAGCTTACGATCTTCAACAGAGGTAACACTCTCACTTTTGTTTTTCACAGCTTGGAAAATTTTGAAAGATGGGAGCTGCACTAAATGTTTCGATACACGATCGTTAATAACAACCTTAGTGCAATTGTAAAAAATTGGAGAGTAGCTATCCCCTGTGAAATATTTTGCGGACCACAGATGTATTCTCTTTCTCTTCAACATAAATTTCAAAGCTGAAATTCCTTAACCTTTTTGGACTGGAAGAAGTTCATTTCGATAGTTAATTCGAAGCTCCGAAATGTTCCAAATCTGAGTATAGATTCAAGAGTCAAAAGTAAAATCCTTTGAAGCGTCTATGAATATTGCTTTTAAGGTCTCTTGTCCAATAAAATATATATCTGGAAATCACTCCCATTTTGGTGGAATGAAGATCTGTCTATCTTGATTAAAATGACAAGAATAATCTTTAATATCTGCCATAAGTTTTATCAACCTTTAAAAGATAGTCTCAGAATTTACAAGCGAACTCTCACAGCAGCCAAGCAGCAAGGTTGGAGAGAATTCTGTCAATCAATTGAGAACATATATTTATGATTCTGTAAGGCTTGGCAAAGTGCTATCGAGAGAACATTGCAATCCATCATTATGAAAAATCCTGATGAACTCTGGACAATTTCTCCGGCGGAGTCCTTGGTGCTACTAATGGAGAAAATTGTCTGGGCAATTAATACTTTCTCTCCATATATGTCTCTTTAGGTCTGGATGGCATATTGCCAATTATGCTAAAAAAAATGCAAGATGTGGCAGTTCCATAGCTGAAAATAATTTTCAAATAATGCCTCTCTTTAAACTATGTACCCTGGAGTCCTGGAGACAAGCAAGAGTAGTTTTTATCCCGAAAGTCCGTAGATGGGGCCATGAATCCGCAAGGGATTTCCAACTGCATTAGACCCCTACTTTTATGATGACTGGCAAGAAGTGAAAGCTGTAAATCACTTTGCATAAAAGAACGAGAGCAATACGTTGCTCCACAGCAAAGGAAACGGGAGGAGCATTTCACAAAAACAAACAAAATATCAGGCTTCTCGGAAGATCCTATACTATCATCTACCATTGTTTTTTTTACTATAACTTATGGTTTTGTTTGTTTAAATATTAATCATATTCATAAAACTTGCTTCAATTTTATTTTTCAAAGAGATGAAACAAATATTCAAAGGAAATGCACAAAGAACGTTATTATCCATCCACTGGTTGAATTTTCGTCAAGTTTCCTATGTGTGACCTTTGAATTTATTAATTTAACCAGGGGTATATGATATATTTTTAGATATCACAACCCTTCGTTATATTTTGGCAGTTACGCAAGGGTTCATGATTTATTGGTATCTTGTTCTCAACCTTTTGTATTTTACGTACAGTGATTATGCCAGGCAAAGCAGTACAAAGGTGTGATGTAAGTGGACCTTCGATTCACCTTAGGGGATGACCTGCAATAGCCTTTCTAAACTGAGAGCAGAAGACGTAGAATCTTTCTATTCTAATAGGGCTCAGGGGATAAAATTGAATAAATATTGACCCATAGAGATTGTGAATTTATAAGAAGGGATGCTAAAGTGCTGCTTAAAAGCATTCTGCGTGCTAGAGATTTACCGTGAGATAAAGTATAATAGTTAATTACAATTGTTTGGCGATTTTTCAACAAAAAGAGTTCACGGAAGAGGAAGTAATTGCTGGACCAACGATTGTTCGTTGATCTGGTATATTTTTTTTTCCTTTTGGTTACGCGGAAGTAAATGAAGAATGAACTTGCATCAAGTGATAAATTATAGTTGTACCTACGAGTGTATGATGTAGAGGGTCAGATTTTCGTGTTCTGGAATAAAAAATGATGAAATCTTTAGGAGCAGATGTGGTGTTTTGATTAAGATATATGAAGCAAACAGATATGCAGTATTTGATTTTGAAGAAAAACATACAAGTGTCTTAGTATTTCTGAGTGTTTTGAACAACATCGTGAAGTTTTCCCGCCAATTGTTTACTGCACTAGAACAATTCTATTGCTTCGAAATTGATCATTGATCACTGCTTAGTTAAGAAACGTATCAGATTTTAGGAAGTTGGTGGCTCAATTCGTTCAAATTCGGTCAATTCACCTTTTATTTTCAGAGTTTGAGTTTACATTCGGTATCTTATTCAGGAAATGAGTATGTTGATGATCTAATCGCGTATGGAACAGCTCCAAAATTCGAGGTCATCATACGTTAACATTTCGTCAAATTTCCGCGATATTGAGATGGCTGAAGTTGAAATGATAACTTTTAGAAATAAGAAACTATTCTGTTTATGATTTCTTTGAGCTTCAGGAAATATGACGAAAATTGGGTGCAAGCTAGGGATCACATGGTCATCCATTGAGTATTAGTGTAGTAAAGTATTCTGTCGTCTGGTTAGATTAATTTTTAAAAATCGCTTGTATTGTATTTATTAAAGGCTGGATTTTATAAATCAACAATAAACTAAATTTATGTAAAGAATTTAGTTTGCTAAATGCTAAAGTTTTCTTAAGAATAACAATATTGAAAATTAATTTTCAGTTAAAGAAAATTATAAACTTCCTTAGAATAAACAAAACAAAGTGTTGTTGAGAACTTATATTCCACAATGCAACGGTTTGAACAGAGTATCAAATTAGGAGTACAAACTTTATTGTTTTAACTGGTTTCTACACTGTGAACGGTACTTTATAATGTATAGATGCCTCAATTTCCACTAAAATTAATACCATTTATAAGATAATTACGATTTATAAATACTTTTGACCCTAACCTTTTGTAGCTCTGTGCTAGATGTGGTCAATCATTGAAGATATTAAGAATAAGATTATAAGTTCTATCGAATTTAGGGTAAAGTATGGAAAAAATTCGAAAAAATTAATGTATTCTCTGAATTTTGGAATGCAATATTTTATATATTTTTTGATAGTAATTTGTGCGTGATATTGCATCTTTTTTTTATCAAGAAATTAACAAAATATACAAATACATATAAGTTAAAACTGTTTTTGAGAACATTTTAAAATATTAAAATCGTTATAATGCAGTTTTACTACAATAATTGATGATATTACAAGTACGAAGTTTAATCAAAATCGTTAGAGTCGTTTTAGAGAATATACAATGAATTTTTATGTTTTCCTTTAAAAAACAAAATAAGAGTGCCTGAACTCACAGTTGGATGAAAAACTAAAGCGTTCACATTCGTCAAACATCAATTCATTTTGGATTTTTGACCATGGCAGACCAACTCAAACCATAGATAAAATTTTAGATGAGGAAATTTAGTTGATTTTTATATTCCAAGACTGCAGAAATCTTATATTAATCTAATGAAGTCCACCAGAAGCATGAGACCAGTCAATGAAGATCCAACCCCAGTCCCCAGTACTGAAGATGTTAAGAAGGCCATCTACAAGCTTAAGAACAACAAATCAACCAATTCGGATGGCCTACCTGTGGAACTCTTCAAGTATGGGGGAAGATGTTCAGATAGTGTGCATGCATCAGCTCATCAACCAAGTTTGGGAGGAGGAAACTATGAACGACGACTGGTAAAATATGTCCAATCTACAGAGGCATATCCTTGCTTAATTTTGCCTACAAGATCCTATCCACCGTACTATGTTAGCGTCTAAAACATTTCTGCAACACTACCAGTGTGGCTTTAGGCCATGCAGATCAACGAGAGACCAAATCTTCACATTGAGGCAAATCCTGGAAAAGACCAACAAATTTCAAGTCGAGACCAACCATCTTTTCATCGACTTCAAGGCCGCATATAATAGCATAAGTCGCCAAGAGCTTCTATTGACGATGTCGAAACTCGGGATCCCGAAAGAACTGATGCAGCTATGCCGCATGACGTTACAAAATATGCGGTGCAACATGCAAATGGGTAACAGCTCATCCTAGCTATTCCGTATACACTGTACAGGGTTTAGACAAAGATAGTGCGCAAAAGTGGTGTTAACCTGGAAGGCACTATCTTTAACAGGTCTTCCCAACTACTTGGCTATGTGGACGACATCGACATAATCGCCCGCTTCAAGCGAGCTGTGCTAGAAGCATTCACAGCTATTGATGAATAAGGCAAAACGCGTCGGTCTTGAAGTGAATGAGGACAAAACAAAGTATATGCTATCAACAAACAAAGCCTCAGCTGTCCATCTCCTAGGGTCACTGTTGGTAGCAGTAACTTCGAGGTATTCAAGGAGTTCACCTACTTCGGAACAAACATGAATTCCACGAACGACACCTTAGTGGAAATCCGACGAAGAATTACCCTAGCGAATGGGTTCAAAACTTCTTTCTCGAAAGGCAAAGTGCACGCTATACAAAACACTAATTTTACCAGTTCTGCTCTACGGCGCGGCGGCGGCGCCGAGTGCTGGACGATAAGTAATATAGGGGAATTGATACTGGGCACTTTCGAGAGAAAAATTCTTCGGCGGATATTTGGTCCTATGTAGGAAGAGGGCGAATGGAGGAGAAGATTCAATCGTGAATTATAGGAGCTGTACCAAGATGTAGATGAAGTCCAAAGAGCCAAAACACTGGCTCGGTCACATCGAGCGAATGGACAATAACGCTGCAGCCAAGAAAATCTTCGAATTGGCATCGTAGTCATCATCCAGTTTATGTCCTGACATATCGAAACCGATCTATATTTTTATTTATGTAGAAAATTTAATTCCAAATTTTTGTATTATGTGGTTTGACATTTTAGCGACGAATTATATTTTGACGTATTGAGAATATTTTACAAATTGCCCTGAAAATGCATTTTCAACATTTTTGAATGGTGAAAGGTTAAGAGATATAAAGGGAATGAAGATATTTAGTTCTAACTATCAATGGAATGTACTAAAATCGAGATTTTAATCAATTGACACCATAGGCGCCTCAAGGTTTCCAATGTAAGCACGATGTAGTAGTGTAAACAGGGTCTCAAATGCAACTTTCCGCAAGGTTAAGTGCTACACGGAACGAGTAACCGGAACAGGTTACACGGAACGTATGTACGAGTATATATAAGGTAGGGGGGCCAAATAAGGCCCTGTTCCTAATAAGGCCCACTTGTCAGAAAACACAGAAACGAACAAATAACGGGACTTTTTTTGCTTTGCATATTTAAACCATGTCTACAAGAACACATACAAAGGAAAAAAAGCCAGCTGCGCGATTCATGTCTTGACCTACAGCTCAATGAAGTTCGTCTGGGGGGAAAAACTATAGCAAATTATAAAAAAGTAGTGTGTTTTGTGTTCTTTTTTAACAAATTTAAACCAAGTAAGTACCTATTTTTTGATTTTTCCCGTATAATATATAATATTTTGAGTAAATTACAACATTATTTGTTTGTAAAAAATGTTTGATCGTTAGTTTTAAATAATTTTTTTTTTAAGTCTTGCATGTTCCTAATAAGGCCCACAAAAATAAGGGATGGGCCTTATTGGGCACACGCAAATTTGCTTTTAATTATTGGGTTTTATATTATACATATATTTTTTATTTTATATTTTTAATGTGTTTCAGACCAAATGCCAACTTTTCCCAAAAAAAAGAGCTTCTAATAGGACAGTAACCAACATAAAAAGATGCATTGCAGGTTAAAGAATATTTTAGTTTTATTTTTCTACGAGAAGTGAAGTTTATATTTTTTTGTTTAAGGTTTTTGCTAAAATTAAGTTTTTTATTTAATTTGTGTTTTTTGTTAAACTAAAGAGACTATTTCCTTATGAAATAAATTTAATTTTTGTGTTTTTATTTGCGATATTCTTAAGAAAATCTTACAAAACAATAAAATCTATGTTTTAATGTAGATAAAATGACAAAGAATCATAACCTTTTTAGTTTACTCGGATACTCTTAAAAATCTAGCAGATATTTCGAAAAATCCGTTAGGTGGGCCTTATTTGGCCCGCCTACCTTACGTTATACCTACGTTTTTGGTTTACCCTAACGCCGCGCCGGCAGCTAGATCAAAAATGATTTATACAAAGTGTAATATACAATCGAACTGAAGAATTTTCTCGAATTTTTTTCGACACGAAACCAGAACATTCTTGCTTTATGGAGCAAGTAAGAAAGTAGGACTTGGTATACTTATTACTTGAAACCTCCTGAATGACTTCACCAACTAAACAAAAGCTTACATTTCCCAGACAAACATCTTCAAAAGAAATGAGTTTGTGAAAATATCGACAGTAGCGTCAGACATGGAATTTGTATTCAGATTTGCTTCAAAGACAAAACCAAGGGATCTATCAAAGAATCATCCATTCCATTGTACCAATTTCAATAACAACATCAATCCGACAGATTTATCTACCTGTTCCTTCTTAATTTATTTGTTTTTTATGTTTTTTTTTAAGATGACCGTTGATTTTAAAAAATCAATTAGTATTCCAGTAGCTTGTTGCATCCTGTAGGCAAGCCAAGTCATACACCCACATAACCCGAGATCGACAGTGTCGATCTTCACGCCGCTCATCTTTGTCATCATTATGGTGATAACGTGGTGTTGCATCCAAATGGTCGCATACATTCAAAGAGTATCACACACGTTCATTTCTACCAGATTGATGGATCTTAAAAGTATCCATCGGTTTGGATACTCAAACTCTTTGAATAAGTGTACTTGGGCGGATGAACAAAATGTTGCTACTAGAATTCAATGCACACAAACGCCAGATTAAAGGTTTTCTTTTCATAATGGGTCATGAATGATAAACAGAAACAGTGAAACGTTGAGAACGTGGTACTCATCACTGATTTGCGGATGTTGGTCGAATAATGGATGCTCCTCTTCATCTGCGGGCGGTTGAAACAAACCTGCGAAGCGACTATCATTATATCGCATATACCATAGGCAAAGATAGTTATCAGTTTTATTGATCTAAACTGTAAGTAGCTTCACTTCCGATGCTGTGGACGTGGTTTTGTTTCGTGTAAAGTAAAAGATGAACAGCTTGCTTAGGTTTAACGTCTTAAGAGTAGATCAACACTCTAGATGAGTTGACATCACAAAAACTAGGATAAATCTGTGTTTTTAAAATAACTATCTATTTGTTTGAATCTCCGACATCTTTAAGATGAATTGATATTCAAAAAAAAAATGAAAAGTTCCACACTTACAGCATGTATGACTTTGACTAAAGTTCAAAAAAAGGTTGTCGATTTTTGTACTTGGTCAGGCACTGTTCATTGATTATTATTTTTATCATTTGGCTTTACAAATATAAATAAAATGCACGACTGCGTCGCACGAACTTGCTCTTACGTAAAAGTACTTTGAAATTTAATTGCCGTCTGATTTCCATAAAAATATGAATTTATGCAAACAAGTTTTAAAATCGTTTTATTATTAAATTAATTTTTTATATCAGAAATTTCTTTAAAATGTTTCAAGAAAAAAATTTGGGATGCCAATTTTAAGTACGAGTATTTAGTAATATATGTAGATTTTAGGAAATAATTTCAAAAAAATAATCCTTCACACGCTTTGAAGATATTGATTTCAAAATTTTTTTTTTTTTTTTTTTCAAAAAACCCAAAAAATATTTTTTCAAATATTTTTATATACAATATTATTTTTAACTTAAGGGGGCTCCTGCTTAAAAAAATTGGTTAAAATCGTTAGAGCTGTTGATGAGAAATTCGAAATCAAAAAAGCGGTTCTATCACAGGTACCGTTAATAACATTTTTTCCAAAAAAATTTTTTGTTGACCAAAATGTAGTCCATACCCAAAAAGCACACTTAATTTTTTCTGTTTACCAAAATCGTATGAGCCGTTTTCAAGATAAATAAGATTTTGCATTACGTGTGTATGGGATGTACCGTTAGTTTTAGAGATAAAAAAATTCTCCTCTAGGGAATCACCGAATACCCTCAAGTACCGAGTTTGAAGAAAATACCTTCAGTAGTATAGGCTTTTGATCGAAGTACAGACATACAGATATGTAGACAGACAGACGGAATTGCCGGACCCACTTCTTTCGTCTTCGCTGTCATCTTTATGTCAACTTTGATCAAAATCTCGAGTTCGATTTTTTTTCCAAATGCAGAGCTTGCCCTATAGTACCTATATCGCAGGTAAAAACAATGTATTATAATTTATAATAGAAGTAATAAAACATTTATAAGTTAAACGTTAATTTATGTGTTTCACATTTCTACATTTCTTGAATGATGGTTTTCTTGCATGATATATTTTTTGTTCTTTTTGCTGATAAATCAACTACACTTCAGCTCCTAATAAATAAGCTTAAAATTTTTGCGATTTATCGGTTTTTAAAAACAACTCAACCAAATCTTAGATCGTAAGCAAAAAGTTAAGATTGGGGATACTTTAAGCACGGTTAGATATTTAAATCTAGATGTCCCACAGGGTTCTCTTTTGTGGCCTTTACTATTTTTAATTTTTGTGATTCGCGTTTTGTGCAACTTTTCAATGGCAAAATTACAGCCTTTGCAGATGTCTCTGCTTTATCTTACTCCACCAAAAACTATCTTATTTAATATGCTTGCATAAGCATTAAGCAATGACCTTGAGATACTCCGACAATGGTTCTTTCACAATAAATTTGTAATAAGTGATAAAGCAAAGTTCATGATTCAACCTTTCAGGTAATATCTGTGAAGATATTGTGCTGAGAGAAAAACTTGAGAACGGAGTTAACAGTTAAGTAACAAGAACGAGTGGGTAGGCGAAATAGTGAACTACTCTATCCAGTGGCGTAGATAGCTTTTCGCTATGGGGGGATGGATCTAGTTCGCTCATTTTTTTCGACTTCACTAGGAAGACATTGCTCAAAATGTTTGTCACTTGTGGAACTTTCACTGTTTTTATTCTTAATGCTCACTACATCGGAACGAGGTATTTTTGAAGCCGTTTCAGTAGATGATGTTGGCTTAATTGGCACTAAAAATCTCCTCATTTTGAACTAAAATGCAACTTCAATCACTAAAACTTATCACTTCACGTACACAGTAGTTATAATATTTCAACCGCTCGCAGTTAAATAAAGTACATTAGTGATTCTGATAAGTATCATCATTCATAATATATACATTCACACTTCATTCACAAAATAAAATGCACGACTGGGTCGCACGAACTTGCTCCTATGTAATAGACTAGGAATTTTAAAAACGAATGTTATTAGAAAAACGTGTTCATAAAGATACAATTATCATCATTTTTAAAATTTTTTTTAGTGTAAGAGACAAAAACAGAATGCTATGCAAATATGAATTTATGCAAAAACAAAAATTATAAGTTGTGTAGTGGTTTCTTAAGAAAATAAGGTTTTATATATAAATTTTTTAAAATATTAAAAAAAACTTTAAGTTTTTATTATTGTACGAACGAAAATTAAATTTCCAAAAAAAATATTGACCCATTTTTGATATCGAATTTTCCAAAAAAAATTATTTTTTTTTTCTAAAATTAAATAAATATTTTTTTAAAGTTTTGAAATGCAATGTTTCTCAGAGTTTTTAGAAGCATCTCTTTAAGAAATTTCATTAAAATCCGTTATGTCGATAATGTGAAATTCAAAATTTTAAAAAATCGTTCTATGGTAGGTACAGTCAGTAATATCTTGTTTTCAAAATTTTTTGTATTAAATTATATATCTTAAAAATGAATCGAAAGACTACAAATTTAAGCGAAACTCTCGAAAACCATTTTTTAGCTAAAATAGTTTTTTTTTCTCACATTTTGTAGATTAAGATTAAGAAACTTTTATTTATCAAGTTTTAAAAAAATCGACCATGCGGTTTTCGAAATATTGAGTTTTCAAAAAAAAAATTTGAATTTTTTTTTAAAAATCCAAAAAAAATTTGTTTGAAAATTTGAATACACAAAAATATTGAAACTGCTGGGGAGCCTTAACATAAAATGATCAAAATCGGTTCTACCTTTTTTGAGAAAATCAAAAACAAAAAAAATTGTTTCAAGGGGGGTACCAAAACTAATAAATTTTTGGAAATTTTTTTTCATTCATTAGGTTTAACTAAATGAAATCTTATGATTTTTTTTTTTAAAAATCTGTCTGACAGTTTTTGAAAAAAAAAAATATTTATAAAATTTCGAAAAAAAATCGTATGGCAGGTACAGTTATTTTTGTTCTTAAAAAATCAAATCGAAAGACATCCGGGGGAAAAAATAAAACCCATATCTACCAAGTTTAAAGAAAATCGGTCTAGCCGTTTAGCTGTAGTCGAACAGACAGACAGGCAGAATTGCGAGACCCACTTTTTTGGTCTTCGCTATTATCGTAATGTCAACTTTGATCAAAATCTCGAGTTTGATTTTTTTTCCGAATGCATAACTTGCCTTATAGTACCTATAAGTCGGAAGTAAAAATCATGCATCTCGTAGTCGTATACGTTTGTCGTGTTTTTCTTATTTCTACTCCTACTGTGTCTGGTGTGCGTAAGAAGAAAAATTGAAGGAGACATGCATTTAAAATTTTTTTTTCAGCAAAATTGGTTTGACTTCGCACAAATAACCCGCAAAATTACGACGAATGACAGTCAATCTGCCGCTTGTGTAAGGCATGCTTTATGTAATGGGTAATAGCTCATTTTGCTTTCTAGTCAAAATGAATGAGTGTGAGTTATCGTTACCGTTAAGGTGTGTCCACACCAAAGAAACATTTCAGGAAACATTGTTTAAAAAACGTTTCTGAAATGTTTCCCATTTGTTTAAAAAACATTTCAGAAATGTTTCTGATTTGTTTTTTTGGTGTGGACGCTTTGAGAAACATTTCTGAAATGTTTCTTTGTTTCCCATTGTTTCCAGATTGAGTTGTCTGTAATTTTTTTTTCTCGCCTGTGTTGTACTTTAAGCGCATGAATTTTTTTTTCTACTTCATCTTTATCACAATTTATATTTTCGCAAATTTCAGATATATCATTGGCTTTTTTGATTTTATTTTTAAAATTTTCGTCAACAGTGGATCCGAGCATCCAGACCAAAAAAAACATTTCAGAAACATTTCGGAAATGTTTCTCTGTTTCTGAAATGTTTTTTAAATGTTTCTGAAATGTTTCTGAAATGTTTAAAAAATGTTTCTTTGGTCTGGACACACCTTTAGGATTCGCGTTAACTGCACCGCAGTTGTGCGAACATTTGTGTTTGTGTGGATGAGTGTACTGCGTGTTTGGGGTGGTTTCTTACACCAACTTAATACGCTATTCACACCTAATCAAAATCTAGATTTCGAGCAAAATTCTCAAAATCTCATCCAAATCTACTAGATTTCCCATACATTTTCAGATTTCCAAATCTACTAGATACCGACAAAATCTCCTCAAAATCTACTTTCGAACACAAGATTGTCAAAATAAACAAACCTATCGAAATTTTCTGCCTTGTCAGCAAATTTTCAGCGAGCGAAAAGGCAGATAAAGGATTCTCTCTTTGAATTGTGGCGAAAGAAGGTAAATTATATCCGAGGAAGCAGGAAAAATGGACAGATTTATAAAGAAATAGTTGCAGCTTTTGAAGGAATGTCCATTGTAGTAATAGTAAGTAAAGTAATAGTAGAAAAACTAAATGAAATGGATGTTGACAATAACAACATTCTAAAAGAATATATTGAATTAGCTAACGAATTTCATAGAGGTGTATTGAAATATTTAAATAAATGAAAAAAATAAAAATATATGTTTTTGTTTACCTAAATGGTTACTAATAGCATTCCGTATGTTTGTTGTTGTGTTGAATTAAAATCACATATATTTATATGCGTTGTACATATGTTCTGGATGTTCTCATTCCAAATTGTTTATTAGCAATAACAACAATACCATTGAGTGTTTATGTGATCATTATTTGCATTAAATTGTGTAGAACACAACATGCTTTTAAAATTAAAGACGTACTGTCAATATGGTTGTCAAGGCCTTTTCCGAAATCTTGCTTTTATTTTAAATGTCCGAAACATTTTTCTACAACTCGACGACATTTTAACAAAGAGTAATTACATTTTTTTCTTCAGACGATTAAGAAGTTGAGAAAGGATATGGCTTCATTGGGTATCTGAAAATCTTAGCACATTTATACATACATATGTATAAAGAAATCTGTAACTTTATAGTAGGTACACATTATTATTGAGTATACAAAAAAGATCTTTACAATTGCATTATTAATTATTATATAGTGTGGGCTACAAGAATCTTACAAAGATTCCTCACTTTTACTATCAATAATTTTTAATTATCAGGATTAATTTTTTGTTCATATAAACAAGAAATTAAAAATAATTGGCAAGATGAAAGAAACGTCAAAAGAAATCCTGATTCTGTTCAATGCGAACGCTTCAACGAGATTTCGTAATCTTGTTGCTGAAATCCGAGATTTTAATTCGGTGTAAAAAGCCTATAACAATGTGCCACACGGTACGAAGAAATCTAAATAATTTTCATTTTTTGTGTCTGTGTGGGCTTTTGTGCTATGTGATGGAAAGCTGGATGTAAGCTCTTTTTCTTGCACGTTTACCTATTATCAATTGGTGAGAGACGTAAAAAAAATTTTCAGAGTGCGTTTCTTTAACTTATTTGGTTCATGACTGGTTATGTTGAACAATTATCGATCCCAATGGGGGGGGGATATATCCCCCTGATCCCCCCCCCCCTATCTACACCACTGACTCTATCAATGCACATGCCATTAAATGGCATATTGATAGATCGAGAACAGGATCAGCAGGAATTTTTAGGCCCAGAACCAAACTTTCACAGTTTGTGGTACGTTTCGGATGTTTCGAAAAAAATACAATTGTAAAAGAAGACATTTATTGGTAAGCAAACCTTTCGTGTGTAACGTCTAACAAAAATATTTTTTTACGCGGAATAGATACGCAGATAAATGGATAGAACTAGAACTTGCGCCATACCCATATACCTACTTTATATTCTCTATAGAATTCAAATTTCCAAATGGTCAAGATTTGCATTGTCCAACTGAAGACATACCTTCGTATATAAGGTCTGCTCCTTCTTTTATAAACACAGTCTGTCGTGTGAAATTGTCTGAAAGTAAATAAGAAAACTGACCTTATCGCTATTGTTATACTTGTACATAAGTATTAAGTAACCTTTTTCAGTCGAGAAAAAAGTCGTTGGAATATTTAGCAGGCCGCAAAACTGCCCAAAACTAGATCAGGTACCTACATATATGTGTGTATGGATATAACGCGATTGTATGTATGTTTAATTTGCATCTTATACCCAAATGCGTTATAAAATATTCCCACAAGCAACTGCTTTATATCTTATCCTTTTCCTCAGGTAAAATTACCATCAAAACGGATTTATTTCACTGCATGGGATGTCATTTTATAACAAAGGGTTAATTTTCCGCGGACATAATTATATATATGGGTGTTGCAGGTAAATAAAAATCAGAGCATCATCGTTTTTATGAGGTTTGATAGATAGTTTGCTCTGCTTTTGGGACTTTTAACTGTTGAATATAAATGTTTTGTTTTTTATTAATACTTGATTGCAGAAAACAAATAAAACAATTTAAGATGTTTATATTTTAAAAAGTAAATTAGTCCAGTATAATAAGTCATGATTCCTATGGGACGAGACACTAATCATTTATATACAAATATAGAGCGTATAAAAGCATCTAGGTGTTTATTTTTCGAAAAAATTGAATATAGAAAGACATTTAAAGGAAAAGCTTGAAAAGGTATCAAAACTGCAATTAACATTTCTTGGAAAAGATGTTTTATGAACAAAAATATAGCTAAGGCACTTGGATATCAATCATGGCGATTACAGAATTCGAAGAATTTTACTCCCGGTGTGAGTCAACTCGATCCATTAAACTTTAGCATCCCCTGTAAAACTTAATAATGAAATTCGGCAGATGAACTACATTGTCGATTTCTAAAATTACCTTATCATTTATGAACTTTCCTATCGACACTGTCAGTTACAGACATTTAGTTAACGGCCTAGGCTTTGATGAAAGCATCGCTTCTTATCGATCAGCGAAATCAAGCATCATTGTGCGTGGTTAGTATGTACTAGGATCGTGGATCGTTCAATACCAACCGTTTGCTGTTGATATGGGTTTCTTTTGTTGTTCTTTTTTTTGGTTGTCTCTCTCTGTTGAAATGTCTAAGCCGCCGCCGATGGTCTCAGTTTTTAGTGCTTTTAGTACGGAGTAGTGTAATGCGAGAAACAGATTGACGCAGCAACTTCAACTTCAACAGCAACGAAAACTTATATTTTCATCATAATTTTTTTTTAGTTTACTTTTCTCCCTTCGGAAATTTCCTTAAATGATGACCCCATACCATTTTGAAATCGCATCCAAAACTGTTTTTGCTGCTCAGCAGACTTTTTACTTGCGACTTATATACTATAAGACAAGTTATGCAATCGTAAAAAAATCGAACTCGAGATTTTGAGAAGTTGACATTACGATAATAGCGAAGACCAAAAAAGTGGGTCTCGAAATTCTGTCTGTCTGTCTGTCTGTTCGACTACAGCCTAAACGGCTCGGCCGATTTTCGGTAAACATGTTAGATATCGTTTTTAAATTTTCCCCCCACAGGTTTTTTTCTTTTATTTAAGACCAAAAATAGCAGTACCTGCCATACGAACTTTTTCTAAATTTTATAAATATTTTTGTTTTCTCAAAAACTGTCCCACATATTTTTTTTTTAATTAAATAAATTTTATTTAGTTAAAGCTAGGAAATGGTTGATTTGTTCAAAAACGGTACAACCAATTTTGATCATTTTTTTTATGTTAAAGCTCCTTAGCAGTTTCAATATTATTGTTTATTCAAATTTTCAAAAATATTTTTTTTTGGATTTAAAAAAATTCATTTTTTTTTTGACAAAACTTAATATTTCAAAAACCCCATGGTCGATTTTTTGTACTTGATAAATAAAAGTTTTTCAATATAATCTACAAGATGTGAGAAAAAAAATTATTTTATCTAAAAATAACAGTACCCTCCATACAAAAATGTATGGTTTTTGAAAATCCTATTTTCCTGGAAAACGGTTCCGAGAATTATGCTTAAATATTTTCTTTTGATTAATTTTTACGATCTATAATTAAATAAAAAAAAATTGAAATCAAGATATTACTGAATGTACCTAGGTATCATAGAACATTTTTTTCAAATTTTGAATTCTCATTATCGGCATAACGGATTTAAAAAATACTGCAGGTATTTTCTTCAAACTCGGTACTTAAGAGTCTTCGGTGATTCCCTAGAGGGGAAATTGAACATTTTTTTTAGCTCTAAAACAAACGGCACCCCCCATACACCCGTAATGCATAATCTTATTTATCTCGAAAACGGCTTTAACGATTCAGTAAAAGCAAAAGTTTGGAAATTAATTGAAACTGTCCCTTTAAGCCATTCACCGCATTCCATAGGCTTACGGAGGTAAGAAGTTTGATGCAGTTGAACAGCTATTAAGGTGTTACGTTAAAAGAATATTTTATCTACAATAAAACACGCCATATTACGTCATTATGTTGGGAACCGGGTTATCACCTCTATTCTTAGAAACGCTTATGCTCCAAGCGGGCCAAAAAGTAGCACTCAGAGCTATTCAAGATAGAATCGCTGGTATAGAAAGTAGTTGGGTTCATCCCAGGAATGTAATTTGAATTCCAATATAAACATTGAAGACATAGCGTTCAGTGAAAGAATCTCTACGAAATAATAGGAAAGTAGACGAGCAATGCAGAGCATAATACATAGCTGAAGCATATTGATATTTGTATACATACATAGATCAATTTATGTAGACTCAATCACAACTTGCAAGACAGAAATTAGTTTCTCTATTGAAACTGAGTTCACATGATTTTTACTGAATGAATTACTAAGCTTTAACTATGTTCATTACTGAGCCGACTTACCATTGGAATTCTTTTAAATTCCTTAACAGAATTGCATAGCTGAGTTATACACAAATAATATCTTAAAGGACATTTTATATTTTATAATACTCCCTTAATTGCAGATACTATGAAAATCGGTGCCCTCAAAACGATCCGCTTTCGATCCCATAAATTAAAATCCAACACATCTACAAATTTAATTTCTATTTCAGAGAAAGATATTACCCATCTGACATCCATAAAACCCAACCCCATCTGTTTAGTAACGGAGGTCATGCGTGTAATACTTAAGATGCGTGAATAACATCGTATCTATAAAATAAAACTCCGAAGATTGCCAACAGATGACCGCTCTCAGTCAAATGCCATGGACAGATAGATCATCAACCCCTAATGAAGTCTCATGCATTTATCAAGCTACAAAAATTCACATCCGACAGAGGAAAAAAAAAACAACAACCACTGACCCTTTTGCATCGCCATGAACCCTTAGCACAAAAGGTCCAGCACGGCAATCAGAACAAGAGCATTTCGTTTTAACCCAAATCCAGGAGGCTAATATGCAAATAAGAACTCGATCTTGATTAACCCGCCAATTTTCCATGACACAGTGGTCAAGCTCAAGATTTGGATCTCTTATAGACTCGGGCAGGTATTAATTCAAGAAAATTGTCTATTTGACATTGGCGCGCAATAGAAACGGGCCATCCGAAAAGGGGTCAGCGGAGTAATGGGAAGATATGGTCAGGCCTTAATTTGCATATTATTATTTATATCCTTGCTCAATTATATTCTTTATATATGGTATGTTTTGTATACGTACATCTTTAAGAATCTAAGTTAACTGACCGCTGGGCCTTGGGTCAGTTGACGGGATAACATGTCTTCCTTTCTTTCTTTCATTTGTACATTCTTTGCTGGGCCCTTTGGCTTCTTCAAGGACGAGTGGACAGCATAGGATGTTGAAGTTTTAAGGGTGCCTATATGTTATTCTTACATGTATCTGTCCAAGTAACTATGTGTAATTCTCACAAAATAAAAGCACTTCAAACTGTTGGATTAAAAAAAAATACATATAGGTACGAGTATATTTCTTATGTACCCTTGTTTTGGAAAATGTGATACAATTTGAGCGGGGATTTCAATTTTTAAAATGAACTATGTACCCCATATATGGATTTTTGAATTTATGTATACATAGTTTAGGTAAAAGAATCTATAAAATGTAACGGTCAAACCAAAGCACATAATAAGTCCATCTAAATATTCAGGTCAAAAATCTGAATGTAGGTACTGATTTTAATAACGGGCAAAAAAGGCTATTGGACCTTTTTTTAGAAAAAACTAGATTTGACGGAAGATCAGTTAGAGTTCTGAATAGGCAGCCATTGAAAGTTTTGTTTAAAATTATAAACAATAGTATAAAGCAACTGGAAGCACCGGTCATCTTACACATATAAAGGAATTTGATTAAAATTTTTTTCAAAAGGAATGATTCAATATATAAAAGTAACAGATGTTTAAAATCTTGATTTAACAAAACTGTTATTTTATCAGAAAATAAGAGGTACATACCTACAACATCTTCCTCATGTATCCATCCTTTGTAACGGTTTTCGTATATTAGTCCAGTACACATATTTAGTTTTTTTTTATATTTTATTGGGTATAACACAGTTTTTTACTTGCGACTTATAGGTACTCTAAAGCAAATTATGCATTCGTAAAAAAAATCGAACTCGAGATTTTGATCAAAGTTGAGATTTCGATGATAGCGAAGACCGTATAAGATTTTAATTGTTACTCAATTGTCAACAGTTTTTTTTTTACAAACTGTTGCCCCTTAAATGTATTTATTTTACAAAATTCTCTCCAAAAGCTCATGTAGTCCTTGCCTGGCTAGCTCGTCTGCCCATTCATTACCAAAATTTAGTGAATATTATAGCTGAAGCTTAGAGAGAAAGTTCTTGGGTTCGATTCTCATCCGCTGCAAAAATGTTTTTCAGCGGTATGCTCCTTTTGCGAGGAATTGACAAACCCTCTATGAGTATCTCATGTCGTTAAAAGTGCTGATCATTAGCCGTTCGGAATTGGCAGAAAATTCATTCCTGATAACACTGGGTCGCACGAACTTTTTCAAAAACTCAAAAATTATTTTTGTTTAAGTTTTGAAATGCAATGTTTTTTAAACTTCTTAGAAGCTTCTTTAAAAAAAATTTTATTATAATACGTTTTGTCGATAATGAGAATTTCTAAATTTGAAAAAAATGGTTCTATGTTAGGTACAGTCAGTAATATCTTGAATTTAAATTTTTTTTTATTTTATTTACATCGTACAAATTAATCAAAAGAAAAAAAATTTTAGCAAAATTCTCGGAACCATTTTCGAACAAAATACGATTATCGAAAACCACTTTTTAACATTTGTATGGCCGTTATTTTTGGGTAAAATAATGTTTTTTTCTTACATCTTATAATTTATATTAAAAAAACTTTTATTTATCAAGTTTTAAAAAAATCGAGCATGGGGTTTTCGAAATAGTGAGTTTTCAAAAAAAAATCAAAAATATTTTTTTTTGGAAATTTTAATACACAATAATATTAAAACTGCTGGTAAGCCTTAGCGTAAAAAAAAAATATCAAAATCGGTGGTATAGTTTCTGAGAAAATCAAAAACAAAAAAATGGTTCCAAGGGGGGTACCAAAAATAATCATTTTTTAGAATTTTTTTGCAACCATTATCTACCTAGCTTTAACTAAATGAAATTTTATGATTTTTTTTTAAATCTATGGGACAGTTTTTGAAAAAAAAAAATATTTATAAAATTTCGGAAAAAAATTCGTATGGCTGGTACCGTTATTTTTGGTCTTACAAAAGAAAAGAAAAAAAAACGTGTGGGGGGGGGGAAACCAAAACCCATATTTACCAAGTTTGAAGAAAATCGGCCGAGTCGTTTTGGCTGTAGTCGTACCGACAGACAGACAGACAGTTAGACAGATTTGCGAGACCCACTTTTTTAGTAGTCGCTATCATCGTTATGTCAACTTTGATCTAAATCTCGAGTTCGATTTTTTTCCAAATGCAAAACTTGCCCTATAGTACCTATGTATGCATATCGCAAGAAAAAAGTATACAAAATATGACAGAGAGAATTGTTAGAACTTGCAAATATCCACTCAGCACTTTAGCACTTTGCTTAGAAAATTTATTTTTATTCTAGTTTGTTTTCTATGTTGTCATTCTACTTTAATTTAATATTATTTTCATTCAATAAACTAATTTCAATTTGTTCGTTACTTTTAATTAATAGACTTTATTTTATAATACCTAATAGGTTATGGACCCAGACCATAACGAATAAGTATCTTAAAGAATATCTCATTTAAAATAAAAGTTCCGAATCTAGGTGCGAGATGTCGATAAACAATATTGGAATCAGGCCGCTGACTAGCGAAAATTACGACACATGGGTAATGCAAATAGAAGCGGTGATGACCAAATGTGGGACATGGAAGCACGTAAGCGGAGCATCACAGAAACCTGAATTTGATGCCGCTGACAAGGAATTTGCGATTAATCTGGAGAGATGGCTGGAAGGCGACGCAAAGGCAAAATCGGATTTGATCATCGCTATTGACCCAAGTCTTTTACGGCTGGTAAAAGGATTGGACACGGCAAAGAGTGTCTGGGATCGGCTGAAATCTGAATTTGCATCGACAGGACCAGTCAAAAAGGCGACACTGCTGAAACGTGTGGCAACCTACAAAATGCAAGAAGGTGACGATTTACGTAAAAATTTAATGGAATTCTTTGATGCAGTTTCATAATTGAAATGCATGGGTGTTGATATACACGAAGAGTTGTTATCAATACTTCTATTAAATGGACTACCACAAAGTTTCGAGTTATTTCGATGCGCAATGGAATCGCACGACAATCTGCCAAAGCCTGAAGTCCTGAGAGAAAAAATTCTTGAGAAAAACGAAGCTCAAAATCAACGAAAAGCAGATGGTGATACAGAAGCAATGTATATCTATCGAAGTGCATGTCGAGGAAAGCCAAAAGTAGAACGAGAAGCGCACCATAAGAAGACCTATGGTAAATTACCTGAAGGTGATAAAGGATTCAAGTACAGATGCTACAGATGTCATCAAGTGGGCCACAAGGCCTCAGAACGCCCGGAAAACAAAAGAACATCCAGGAACTACTCAAGAGGAGAATATTCTGCAAAAATAGAAACTACTTTTCACACAGCTGAAGCAAATGATCAAGCCTTGGGTGTTCTGAAGAACGCGGTTGGCGGACGGTGGTGCTTGGACAGTGGCTGCACGTCTCATATGTGTAATGACGAACGTTTGTTTTTATCACCACCTTCAATTGTGCAAGAGAAACTGCTTTTAGCGAACGACACTTTTGCTGGAGTTGATGCAAGAGGAACAGCTGGGATTTTCACTACAGACGGGAAGTCTGAGAGGTCAGTAAAACTCGAGAACACCTTATTAGTCAAGAACTTAAGGACTAACCTTCTTTCTGTTTCGAGGATAACGGACCACGAATGTACCATCACTTTCGACAAGGAGAGAGCAATTGTTCGCGGAAATGATGGTGAAACGAAATTGATTGCTAATCGAGTCGGACAACTACATATACTATGTTGAAGAAGGTAATTCCCAAGCGTGCGTGGCTAGTGGAAAAACAGAAAATCTTGAACTTTGGCATCGGCGAATGGGTCACGTTAATGAAAAAGACCTTTTAGATTTGTCTCGAAAGAAATTGGCGACTGGATAGACATCAGGGACGATGGAGGATTCAAGACCTGTGAAGTTTGTCTTCGTGGAAAAATGACGTCGTTGCCGTTTCCTAAAAATCCAAAGAGATGCACAAAGCTTTTGGAACTGGTGCACACTGATGTCTGGGGACCTTCCAGGACGGAGTCATTTGGGAAATCGAGATATTTTGTCACTTTCATCGATGACAGCAGCCGATGGTGCGAAGTTTTCTTTCTGAAACGAAAAAATGAAGTTTTCCATGCTTTCAAGGAGTATAAAGCTCGAGTAGAGACGCAAACTGGTTTGAAAATCAAATGTTTGATGTCGGATAATGGACGAGAATTCCGTAACAATGAGTTTGATGGTTTCCTGAAGATCAATGGAATAACTCGAAGACTTACAGTTCCACATACGCCACAGCAAAATGGGGTGGCTGAACGGAAAAATCGAACGCTCGTTGAAATGACTAGATGTTTGCTTGTTCAGTCAGGACTCGAAAACCAGTTTTGGGCAGAAGCTCTTGCAGCGTCAAATTATCTGCGAAACAGGTGTCCTACGGTCAGCTTGGATGGTCATACGCCTTTTGAACTGTGGAAAAATAAATTGCCAGACTTAAGTCATCTTAAGGTGTTTGGAGCAAAGGCATTTGTACTAGACAAAACTCCTGGCAAAGGAAAGTTCGAGGCACGTTCAAGTGAGGGCATAATGGTCGGATACTCTGAAGCATCCAAAGGCTACCGAGTGTGGATCCCGAAAAAACAAGATGTGGTCATTACAAGAGACCTCAAGTTTATTGAAGACAAATTGACCGGAACAGAATCTGAAGATTACGTTGTAATTCCAACTGAAAAGTATTAGGGCGAAAACAAATCAACTTTATTGCAGAAACCGCTATCAAAACCAGAAGAAGATGAAAATGATGAAAATATCGAGGTTAAAACATCATTCCATAATCGTAAGATAGTTTCCAAGGTTCGTTCTAAATCTAAAAAGAATAAAGATGTCAGAAAAATATACCAGACAAGATCAAAAACGCTCAGCGCGAAAGCAAAGGAAGCTGAACAACAAATTCCAGGTGAGAATGAAAAAGACGAGGAGAAAGGCGAAACAGATGACGAGGTCTATTTCGATCCTGAGAATGAGGCCGGATTTGTCGAAATAGCAAACATAGGTGAACTTTCACTTGAAGATGCAATGTCTGGAACAGATGCACAAGAATGGCTTGAGGCGATCAAAGATGAAATCCGAGGTCTTATTAAGAACGATACGTGGGATCTGGTCGAGCGCCCTGACAACAGATCTGTTGTGACCAGCAAAATTATTCTGCGTAATAAGACAAAACCAGATGGATTGTTGGATCGGAAGAAAGCTCGTGTTGTTGCCAGAGGTTTTTCGCAGCGCCAAGGAATAGACTTTGAAGAAACGTTTGTACCTGTAGCCCGTCTTGAGTCCATTAGACTTTTAATGGCGCTAGCTGTTCGCGAAAGTCTGCCAGTTTACCAAATGGATGTCGTTACAGCATATTTAAACGGTGACTTGGAGGAAGAGATTTACATGGAACCTCCCAAGTACTTGCAGAAGGTATTGCAGATGCTAGTTGACGAAAATGGACATAAAGATGAAATAGGAAGAAAAGCCAAGCAGATGCTCCAGAAGCTTAAAAATGGTAAAAATGTGTGTCGGCTAAGGAAGGCACTTTATGGTCTTCGACAGGCAGGACGTCAGTGGCATAAAAAGCTAGATCAGACACTACGTGGCCTAGGTTTGAAACCAGCTTCCAATGACACATGTCTTTACTATGGATCAAGCAAGGAAGAATTCACAGTTGTTGCTGTATATGTCGATGACATTTTGTATGCATCAAGAAGTCAGAAAACATTAAACAGAATTCGAAAAGGACTTGCAGATATTTTTGAAGTCAAAGATCTTGGACTTGCCCGTTACTGCTTGGGGGTTGAAATAATTCAAGAAAATGGTGAAATAAAACTGAAGCAGCAAGGTTACCTGAACGAATTGTTGAAGAAATTCAACATGGACGAGTCGAAAGCAATAAGCACACCAAGTGATGCGAATGCGAAATTACCAAGAGGAGAGCGTCACTCTGAGGAACAACAACCTAAGCAACCATATCGTCAGCTTATTGGATCACTAATGTATCTAGCGATAGCTACTAGACCTGACATCTCATTTACTGTTAATCGATTGGCACAGTTTAATGAAAATTACCGGGATGTTCATTGGTCTGCTGCGAAACGGGTATTACGATACTTGCGTTGTACGGAGAACTATGGATTAGTTTATTCAAAGGATACACTTGGTCTTCGAGGTTTCTCAGATGCTGATCATGCAAATGATGAAATGGACAGATTATCTTATACTGGATACGTTTTCATACTCAGTGGAGCAGCAGTAACCTGGCGTTCTCAAAAGCAAAAATCTGTGGCTATTTTAACAACGGAAGCAGAGTATGTCGCACTATCGGAATCATCCAGAGAAGCAGTTTATCTTCAAAACCTGATGACGGAAATGAATCTGCCTGAGCTAGCTACAATAACTGTTGGGACAGATAATCAAGGAGCAAAACACATAGCAGAGAATGCAGTTTGTCACTCCCGTACAAAACATATTGCAACCAGATATCATTTTGTACGACAACTTTTAAAGGATGGAAAAATAAATGTCGTACACACTTCAACTGACAAGATGCCTGCGGATGTGTTGACAAAGCCATTACCAGGACCAGCGCATTATCGATGTATGAGAGATGTGGGGATGACAAGATGTTAAACCGTTCTGATTGAGGAAGGCGTGTTAGAACTTGCAAATATCCACTCAGCACTTTAGCACTTTGCTTAGAAAATTTATTTTTATTCTAGTTTGTTTTCTATGTTGTCATTCTACTTTAATTTAATATTATTTTCATTCAATAAACTAATTTTAATTTGTTCTTTACTTTTAATTAATAGACTTTATTTTATAATACCTAATAAGAATTTTAATGGTATTATTTATAGGACTTAGTTTTTTCGATACAAATTACATAGTACGCACTTGAAAAGACCAAATAGTATACTGACTCTCTCGATATTCCAATCCAGGAAAAATGTAATTTTAATGTGAACAGAAGCTATGCAAAAATATCTTAACGCAATTATTTAAGATAAGCATAAATTATACTTCCTAAAGATTCCAACAAGTTATTCAAGATCAAATATCAAAATCTTCTGTTTTACAAATTTATCATATATCTATTTTTGTTTACCAGACTTTACCAAATGTAGCTCCGTTTAATTTATGCTACGATTAATATCAAAACTAAATCGCAGTTTTAAAAGGAATAGTAAACGACTTGTGTCATATTACTCAGAAGTGGTAAAATATTTGTGCATTATCTAAGGCCCTACAAGTAAGCATTAACCTTTTTTTAATCTTCTTAAATTTAGAGCAAAGAAATTTTACTTAAAGCTTTCAGTTTTTGAGATTGTCTTTTGTAGAAGAGAAACAGAAGACTGAGACTAAGACTGTTAGCGACGTAGTTAGATCTGCTAAAAATAAAGTAAAGAAGCAAATTTCTTCTTCAACTAGAAGGACTCATATTGAAATTTATTCATCAAAGAACCGATGGAGATGAAATAGACCCATTCAATAATCCAGTTATGAACAAGAATTGAAATACTCTCTGTGAATAAGAAGTGATTCTATTTGACCAGGTAATAAAAAACAATAAAAAAAATCTTCTTTTAATACTCAAATAACACCTCCGTGTTTAAGAATCGGCTTAACAAAAGCATTATATGGAATTTTGATAATATATATAAAAACTAGACAATCTACACAAATATGACGAATTTAACAGATATCCATAAATAAATAAATAACGTTTACATGTATAACACATTATCTTACACTATTTAAAAGCAAACAATTATTGTTGCACCAGTCAAAAAATATATAAATATCTTACAATCTCTGCCAATCTACAATGGAGTTAATTAATCGAAATACTTTTACCTCATCAGCATAAATGAATACTATTGAATGTTGTAATATAGAAATTAGATCACATATGAATAAAACAAACAACAAAGGGCCAATTTGGCTTCCCTGAGGTACACCAGAATTAACTTTAAATCTAAAGTCTGTAAAGATACAATATACTTGCGAGTGAACAAAATGCATAGATCCGACTTAATTTGAGCGATGGCCTGTGTTATGTTCACCTTAAGGGACATCGGTCGTTTGTAGTTTATTAGCATAGATTTGCGACTTCAGGAAACCCCACAAAAAACGGTAACTTTTTGTCACCTGGTGAGCCTCGAGTGGCTTGGTGTCATCCCATATGCTTGTTTACACAGCCATGCAACCAAAAACCGGAATAAAAATATCGCAAGTAAAAAAATAGTGTTTTAATATTAAACACATCGAAGTTGTATATGTGTTTTAGTATTTGGCAATTTTACTGACGAATAATTTGAACTTTGTTAAGCATTCTAACTTAAAACGTAATAAGGCTAAGCTAGCATTAAACATGTTGTGGCTAAAGTTTTTTCTGACTAAAACTTTGATCAGACGTCTAAATATCGAGTATTTAGACTAACAGTCAAAGCATGTATGTCATATAGCGTGCAATCATTCGAGTGCATACCTTTCGAGACTCTTGAAAGTTTACAAAGGCATTTCTTTAAGCGGTTATTTCGTTTACCAAACACCAACACCAAATAACGCTTCATATAAGTATATTTAGTCAAATAACATTCCAAACAAATGCGGGGAAACAAATATTATATTTGTCACTTCATTACTGTTTTCCCATTTTAAAAGGAAATACGTCCGGTCATATTTCCAAGACAGCTTTCTATCATTACTACGCCTTGAAAAAATTTTAAATTAAGCGCCGGGTGGCTAAGCCTTTATAAATATTCCCAAAGTGCTTATTCCAATCGAAACAGTTTTTAACATCATACAAAATTGCTTTTTTCTTTTAAGTTCCAAATCAAAGTCATTCTTAAATTTGGAATAAGTTGTATATTTTAATCCATCAAAATTATAAAAATTGGTATTTAATACTTTTGCTTTTTTAGGTTCGTTCATATCTTTTGTTAATTTTTTTTCAGTACTTTTGAACAAATATTTTAATTGGAATATTTTCCGATTCAATACCAGACTTCCGGGGGCCTCATAGCCCAATCCACTCACCATTATTTCAAGGAAGAACAAGTCTAACTAAAATTAAAACTTAAGCTGACCTGCTATTTGTTAAAGACAGTACCGTTTTAATAGATTTGGTAAATAAAGTGAATCAAAAAGTGTCTCACATCATAAATTCAAAAGAATCACGGAGAACAAACTAGTTCATTTTCAATTATTATTGGTCAAAACCAAATACTTCAATATTTATGAGAAACTCGAAGTGTAGATAAGGGTTCTATTCATTTAAAAACAAACAAATAAACAGAATTCGGGGACCAAATTCGTCATCTTCCATAACGTTGAATGATTTTAAAAACTTCTGTTGTAAAAAGCGATAGATGACTAGAAACTTTTCGTAATCTTATTGTATAACTAATCAATGGAAACGCCTCATCAAGCGAATCGATCTAATCATGCTTGTCGCTGTTTTTTTTTTGTTTTGTATTGTGCTTTCATCATAATAATGTTCTTAAGATAGATCAATTCTGTTAGTGTAGTGTAGGCACTTCCAATTAAAATGTTATATTTCTCAAAAACCTCGACTTAGTTGCAGCTTAAATTAAATCAATGCCAAATTTACTAGAGCGATTAAAACATTTAACTACAATGCCATCAGCGAAAAGATTTTTGACTTATAGCTGTTAAAATTTTCGTTTGTTTCCTGTTGAAAGAATATAATAATTCAAATGTATACATTTATCTACGAATATGTACTTATAACTGGTAATTTCCTACCAAGTAAAATTTCATTCAGGTATATCGTAAGGTAATTAAGACTATAGGCAGTTATACTCGTACGTTACAACTTTTACGAGTAGGTACCTATATCAATGCCTTTTGCAGACAGCTCTTTGTTTCTTCTTAGGTATACAAAACTCCAGGAAGCATAATGCGCGCTATCGGTGTTGCACTCTCCTGGGTTCTGGGTTGGGTGAATGTCTCACCATCTCAATGATTATGTCTTTAAAATTCCAATTGAACGGATGGATGGGATAGATGGATGGACAATATTGCAAACGCTAATTGAATACGCAATGACTTTGGCCAAATGAAGCTGATAATGATGTTGGTCGTAATAGATAAAACATATTCCATAGGTAAGCTAAGCTATAGGTTGTACCTTGCGCACTTTATTTTTATGGAAGATGATATTGGTTTAGAAAATAATGTTGTAGTGTCTGCGATTGTCTATTAATCAATTTTTTTTTTTTTTTTTTTGAAATTTTATGGAAAGAATAATTGCTGCTTGTCAAAGTAGTAAAGCTTTAAGCGCGATCGAATTGATGACCTCCATCAGCTAAACTTAATGCAAGACATTAGCTAAGTCTATTACTTTTAACACCATTTTTTCTTTGTTTCTTTATACTTCAACACACAAACTATCTACCTTCTGGGTCTCCGAAAATTCAAGAGTAAGCCTCTTCAAACTTAACGTGTGACATTTTTGCTTCATAAGGCAAATTTTGACAGAATTTTGTTCGCCTGAAATTAATCAGGGCGACACCAAATGCCACACAGCTAGTGAAACAATATCTATTAGATACAATACATGTCAAATTTGATCGTGATTTCTCGAAAAGAGTGAATTCCATTGGGAGCCTACAATAAAGTCTACGCAAATGCTCCCCCAAAACACGGTCTGTGATTTATTCGGACTATCATGTTCTTCATGTTAATTTTAGTAGTCCATATAAACCGGCATAAAATTAATACGAAATGGATCTGCTTATTTGACGGTGGTCTATATTGTCTCTTATGAATACGAAAAATCTCGTTTCAGTATTTGAAAATATTCAGTTTTATGAAACTGCCATTTTTATTTATCTGTTTTGAAAGCAAATAATATAAGTATATTAATAATAAAAAACACCTCATGTCATTTTGTTTTTAGCTCCAAAAACTAAAAACATTTGCGCAAAATTTAAGTTGAATTAGATCGATGTTAAAGCTGTTTTAGTATATGAAACTAGGTTAAAACAACGATTTTGAAAATTTTAATCGAATATACATAGCGTCTTACTCTCTCTGTACCCTTTTATTAAAGTTAAATCATCGAATACCTATTTTAATTTTTTAGTATCGTGCTAACTTGATGTGACTCTTTGGCATTTATAAATGTCAAAAAAGGTCTGTTTACTTATGTCGTTTTTATTTGGCAATCCGGAATCTCTCTCCGATCCGGGATCTCTCTCCGATCCGGGATCCCAACTGAACACTTTTTTGATTCTGACGATTTTTGTGTGATTGTTCTCGTATAGTATGTGAAACTTCAAATGTGGACAATGTTATCCATTTCGAAATCAAAAATTATGTTTGTTGAAAGAAAACCACTTCGCACAATTAGGATAGAAAAAATCGAATTGTCGAATTTGACGTTTATGTTTATGAATGTGTGAGTGCTTCGGGTTTCGATTCTGATTTCGAATCCAGAAGCAAATTTCACTTGTTTTCAGAATCAGAACCAGGCGCGGATCCAGGATTTCGTTCAGGGGGGAGCAATTTTCGTGATATTTTGCTTAACTTAAAAAAAATGGTCAATTTCTCTGCATTTCTGTCTTAAAATATTAAAAAGGTATAAATATAATCGAATATAAAAATAACAAATTATTAAATTGAATTAAGGAAAGCATGTGCAGGTACATAATATATGTAGGTCGTATGTAAATAACTATTAAATAGTAAATCAAACATCTTCGTTTACATTACTTTAGCCTCTTTCAATAATACTCTGTATGCATGTCTTAAAGTATTAAATAGGAACTCGTACGTATTAAAGAAAATGAATTAATTAATTTAAATGAAGGAATTATAGTGTTGTTCATGATATATATAGTTCTTAAATACTTAATTCTAATATTTTTGTGTGGCCGGTTTTTGAAAACGGTTTTTTAACAGTTTTGAAAAAAAAATTAAAAATTTTTTTTTTTGAATACACAATTCTATTTAAGTTTTTTGGGAGCTTACGCAAACAAAAAATGATCAAAATCGGTCATGAGAAAATCAAAAACAAAAAAAATGGTTCTTTGGGGGGTACCCTCTATAACCATTTTTCGGAAATTTTTTTTCAACTAGTACCTAGCTTTAACTAAATGAATTTTTACTTGCGACTTATAGGTACTATAAGGCAAGTTATGTATTCGTAAAAAAAATCGAACTCGAGATTTTGATCAAAGTTGACATTACGATGATAGCGAAGACGAAAAAAGTGGGTCTGGCAATTCTGTCTGTCTGTCTGTCTGTCTGTCTGTCTGTCTGTTCGATTACAGCTAAACGGCTCGGCCGATTTTCTTCAAACTTGGTAGATATGGGTTTTGATTTTTTACCCCCGGATGTTTTTTGATTTGATTTTGTATGACCAAAAATAACGGTACCTGCCATACGATTTTTTTCCGAAATTTTATAAATATTTTTTTTTCTCAAAAACTGTCCCTGCGATTTTCTTAAAAAAAATTCAAAAAATTTAATTTAGTTAAACCTAGGTAATGGTCGAAAAAAAATTTCAAAAAAATGAGTAGTTTTGGTACCCCCCTTTTTTGTTTTTGATTTTATCAAAAACGGTACCACCGATTTTGATCATTTTTTTTATGCTAAAGCTTCCCAGCAGTTTAAATATTATTGTGTATTAAAATTTTCAAAAACAATTTTTTTGGATTTTTAAAAAAACTTTCAAAATTTTTTTTGAAAACTCAATATTTCGAAAACCCCATGCTCGATTTTTTTAAAACTTGATATATAAAAGTTTAGAAAAATAATCTACAATATATAAGAAAAATAAATTGATTTTACCTAAAAATAACGGTACCTTCCATACAAATGTTAAAAAATGGTTTTCGAAAATCGTATTTTTCTCGAAAACGGTTCCGAGAATTTTGCTTAAATTTTTTTCTTTCTATTATTTTTTAATATCTGTAATTCAATAAAAACAAATTTGAAAACAAGATATTACTGACTGTACCTACCATAGAACGATTTTTTAAAATTTTGAATTTCTCATTATTAGCACAACGGATTTTAATGAAATTTCGTAGAGGGAAGCTTCTAAAAAGTTTAAAAAACATTGCATTTCAAAACTTTAAGAAAAATATTTTTTTTGTATTTTGAAAAAAAAAATCAATTTTTTGTTTTTTGAAAATTCAATGTCTCGAAAACGGCTCAATATTTTTTTTGTAAATTTAATTTTTATTTATACAATAATAAAAACTTCAAATTGGCGTACCAACAATTTTTTCTTAAAATTGTTTTAAAATTTTCTTATATAAAACCTTATTTTTTAAGAAACCACTACAAGGACTTATAATTTTTAATCTTGCATAAATCTATATTATATATTCCTATTCCTACCTTTAACTACTAAAGAAGTTTTTTTAGTCATTTAAAAAATGAATTTTATGCTTATGAACAGTTTCTCTAATAACATTCAGTTTTGAAATTCTTAGTCTTTTACATAGGAGCAAGTTCGTGCGACCCAGTCGTGCATTTTATTTTTTTAAATCCGTAGAACAGTTTTTGAGAAAAAAAAATTTACAAAGTTTCGAAAAAAATTCGTATGGCAGGTACTGTTATTTTTGGTCTTAAAAAAAAAGAAGAAAAAAACGTGTGGGGGGGGCAAATTAAAAATGATAAATGTTTAGGCTGTAGTCGAACCGACAGACAGACAGAATTGCGATACCCACTTTTTTGGACTTCGCTATTATCGTAATGTCAACTTTGATCAAAATCTCGAGTTCAATTTTTTTTACGAATGCATAACCTGCCTTATAGTACCTATGAGTCGCAAGTAAAAAGAAAAAAGTGTTATGGTTTTTATAATTGTGAAACGAAGAACTGCTCAGGGGGGGGGCAATTGCACCCATTGCCCTCCCCCTGTATCCGCGCTTGATCAGAACTGTCATTTTCTCCCAAGTGAACACTTTTAGAAGAGTCCAGAAGGCTTCCAGATTGCCAAATAAATACGACATTAGTTTTTTGCACGAACTGTCATTATTTTAGCTGTGTTCACAAGCAATTTATTAAGAAAATTGTCTCAGTAAGATACTAGTTACAAAATGTTTAAAATCAAGAAAGAGTTAATAAACTACTTCAAAGTTAGCAAATTGTCAAGTTTTAACCTTTTGAAAACAAATTTTGTGCTCTTGAATATTTTTCACTAATAACATCCATTTTTAAAATTTTCAGTATCTTTTATATAAGCAAGTTCGTGCGCTCCAGTCGTGATTTTACACGAATAACGATATTACATCGGCATTAGGAATACCGCCGATAAAAGGTAAAAAACAATCCTATTTCGGATGGGATTTTGACCTGGAATGCTTGTAGTCTTGTTTAAATATGTTGGTGCAATTGATACTTGGATTTATCTCAAATGGCTGTGTTAATTAAGAAGTTCTGCATTTTTCATGATTTGTTTTTTCATTTGGCAAAACAAAATTGATCTTTTCTACTATTCTACTTTTTACTTGCAACTTATAGTTACTATTTATAAGGCAAGTTATGTATTCGTAAAAAAAATCGAACTCGAGATTTTGATCAAAGTTGACATTACGATAATATTAATATATTGTTTTATAGGTCTGGAATGATAAAAATTATTTATTTAATTTTTTCATTTCATTTATTACGTTTTTATTTATAAAATAGTGCAAGTTTCTGATTAATATACGAGTAATAAATAGAATTTCAAATACTATTGTACATATTTAGTATCTAATTATAGACAGTTGATAAAAACTAGCAGCCGAATCTATAAAGAAATTTTAATGGTTGATTAACTTTAAAATACATACCTCCAAACAACTCTTAAGTATGAAATCGGTATCTATAATCAATTTTCACATTTAAGCAACGTTACTTAAAGGCCTCTTAACTTAAAAGCCATCCACCGCGGTTAAAGGTTACTTAAAGACATTAGGCGTTTTTCTTTTTTAGTTCAGAACAGAACCTGAGTTGTCAAAAAATAAATTGTGTTTCTTTTTTAGTTCAGAGTGTTCGAAAATGTGTTTCTTTTTTCGTTCTGAGCATGTTCTGAGCGTGTTCAGAGTGCGCTCTATGAGCTCAGAATAAAATAACTGAGCAGACAGAGTAAAATGCTTAACACAGGCATTTGACAGATGGAAATTAAAAAAAAAATGGCGACAGCTACATAAGTGTTCAGGTGTGTTTCAAAATATACTCAGAGCGCTCAGAGCACGCTTGGTTCAGAGAATGTTCGGAACATGCTCGACATGCTCGGACTCTGTTCAGAGCTCTATACTGAACTAAAAAAGAAAAACGCCTATTTTAAAATGTATTTTGACATATCATTTGTCATCTTTGAAATTTTGAAGTTTCAAATTGTGAGTTTGTATTGTTTGTTGTGATATTTTAGAATTAGAAAATGCAAAGAATTAAGATACAGAAAATTTGTATTAATTAAAAGATGTGAAGAATTTTCGTCCACACTTCCCGCTTAGCCTTTGAAGTGTTCGTATCGACACTTTTGTCCGCGTTGTTGGAGGTGAATCTGTGCATGGAAATAGTTTTTTTTTTTAAATTTATAATTGCATATTTTAAAATAAAGACGTTTCCTTATCGGAAGCATCCTAATTTTCAGATCTTTTTCTTTTTTTTTTCGTGGCGACTGGAGTTGGTTTGTTTCATGGCATTTTTCTCAATTTCACAGATATAAAAATGTGTATTCCAAATGTTAAACCATCGTTTAGTTAAGAACCAATGAAAAATTGATTATAGATACGAATTGAAGTTTCATCATTTAAAGGCAAATTAAATATTTAAGTATGCTTAACTAAAAAACCTCTAAGATGCAGTTTAAGAAAATCTTAGATACGGCTGTAGGTAAAATAGATAAAGAAATTGAAATTGAAATTAAAAAAGGAGATAGAAAAAAGATTAGTCTAGACTGAAGGATGAAGTTAGTTGCTTTGATTTTTTAGGAAAACTATTAGTGCTACTTATTTTTCTCAAAGAAGATGGGAGTGAGTTTCAGAGACGGATCGAGGCGATGAAAAACTGCCTTTCAGATGTCAGGCAATTAAATCTAGGGAGTATTAAACAGATTGCACAATTTGATTCCGCGAAGCGAAGAATTTCGAAGAGATAATTTGGTTCACGTGATTGAATTATATTAATATTATAAAGTATTTTAAGGGTTCGAAATTGTAGGAAATTTTCAAATGACATATCGAGAAGCATCATACTCAAGTGCGAAATATGATCATACTTTCTTTGTCCGTAGATATTCCGAATGGTGCCGTTGAAAGCGACCTTTAGTTTTTGTTTGCAAAACGAATCATAGTTTAGAAAAATGTAGTATAAAGTATGTTAAATACAAGGGTTTTTTCGAGATTACTAGGCATTTGCATTTATTGGGATTGAGACTTAAATTTAATTTATATATAATGAGAAAAGGAGTGGTGCCAAAATTGATCCTTGGGAACATCCCGGAGAACAGGAAGGAAACCTAAATAATTATTATCTAGACACACGGCCTGCATTCTGTCACTTAGTAAATAGGACGCAATTAGTTTGATTGCGTCAGAAGAAAGATTGAAGGAGAACTGTAGTTTTTTTTAGAAGAAGAGAATGGTTATCCATGTCGAAGGCTTTCGAAAAGTCTAGAAGGACCAAAAATGTAACATCATGGTTTTCAAGACTTTTCCTGATATCCTTAACCACTTTTATTAGCGCAGTAGTGCAACAGTGTTTGGGTCGAAATCCCGACTGAATGTCAACTAACAATTTATTCCTCATATAATATACTCGTTTAATTGCTTTTGCAAACTTTTGAAAGGAAGGGAAGGATTGAAATTTAGTGAAACAGAAACTCAGCCACAACAAGCAACAACTTAAAGGCACAGGTGATGGTCAAAATACAACCCTATGTGCTTGAACAAGGCTGACATATTAAATCTAGATGAACTTGTTAATCCACAAAAATCAAACAGATTATTATCGTCGACACAATAAATGCTGCAGGTGAACCTTGTATAGTCGAAGATTATGACGAAGAAGAATCACAAGCCAATGAGACCATAATTTCATTAAGAATCTCTTTTGAGAGAACAAACAGATACAAACAGGTATCTTCGAAAAATGGTAAAAAATTAAAGATAAAAACAAAAACTGTATGCTATTATGCTTGATTTCAATCTTAAATATTTATTGAGGTTTCTACCTTAATTTTTTGCCCTAATAAAAAGTAATTGGTTCATTAATAAGTATTTCTTATTCCATATTCTAGATAAATTTAATAGATCAGATTATGTTGTTACGTAAAGAAGCTGCTTTGTTTTTATGGTCTTTCTCCTCTTATGCGGCGAAAGTCTATCTTCTTATCTATCATTTACTCATAATTGTATGCAACTATTATGCAGGCAACAACAAACATTAATAATTTGAGAAACTTTTTTGAGATTGTAGTGCAGTTCTCTTGCTCTAAAAGTACGTACAAATTTGTTTTTTTTTTAGAATCCCATAACCACTCATTTCTTATTCCTTCATTGAACTATTGTGAAAATAATTTTGCATCACTGTATGAATAAACCTAACTGTAGTACCTTGCATCAACAAAGCGTTTTTGCATTTTGTGATCACAAAGCTTAAGTTAGTAAATTTTATGAAAATAGTGCTAACATGTTTATTCTAGACGGTTATATTTATTCTTTAAAAACAATCTGATTAAGCACTCTTCTTTCTTTCCTACTGTCATCGAAAATGAATGTACTTAGGACAACTTCGCTACTCGAATATGTTTAAAAATTCTTTTAAATTTTTGAAAAAGAAGGCTGGGCGATAGCTAAATTGAAATCATCCCCTTCCCTTGTTTGGTAGTTTTTTCCCGATCGCATACACACATACATACATAATGTAAATATATATTTGAATTTTACTTTTGACAGTCGAAATGTTTTAAGGAAACTGCAACTTTTCACATATTACTACATATATAAAAAACATACCAATCGTCTGGCAAATCCATTTAATTCGATTCATCACGAATTGTCCTCCGGATACTGAATAAATTCACAATGCTTTCGTTGTTATCGTCCGGAAAAAATAAATCAATAGAACTCATCTGAATTGTATTAGAAATTAAAAAAATTAATTGCGAAAATAGCACTAATGAAATTTTAATTATTTTGACAATTACCTACAACGACAGACTTTGTTTTAGGTTAAGCTTCTCGTAAGTAACGCAACGTATAAGACTTGAAGATGTTTGGGTGTTTGCATTTCAAAACTTAAAAATATATTTTTTATAATTCTTGACGAAAAAAATCAAAGTTTTTTTATAAACTTCGAAATCTCAAAAACAGGTAACTATTATTTTTTGAAATTTTATTTTTTATTCAAATTTTATTTTCTTAAAAATGTTTTAAAATTTTTGTACATACATATGTATATAAATAAAAGCTTATTTTTTTAAATAACTGCTGCATCGATTTATACATATGTAATAGTTTATGTCCTTGCATAAACTAATATTTGCTTGAGAAATCACATGGCCATCCTGTTGTTGTTTAAGTGATTTTAAAAAAATAATTTTATGGATATGAACACTTTTCTCTAGTAACATTTATTTTTAAAATTGTTAGTCTTTTACATAAGAGCAAGTTCGAGCGATCCAGTCTTTACTTAGCGATTTTACAAAAAAGGATTTGCTATTCTTATCGTGATAAATCTCGCCCAAATTTTAGTGCGAAAAAATTGGTTTTTGATTTTAAAAAATGCCGATTACGAGCAATTTAGATCCTGAACTTGCTGAAGTGTTGCATATTATTTTTTGGAAAATTTTCTAGAATACACCACTCAATTGAAATAAAGCTCATTACATTACAAATGAAGACCCTCTGCTATTTTTAACGATTATGATGTTTCTTAACCCACAATTTTGAATTTCAAACATACGATGAAATTCATTACGATATACATACATACATATAGACTAAGAGCCCACAGCAATTTTTAGGTGTGATTGATAACAAAAAATAATTAGCATAATTAGATAGGCCTTTTATAGTTATTTACAAATGTGAAAGCCTTGCATACTCTAGTGGACGCAATAGTGCAAGTATGAAGTATGCAGTTCTTTCCAAGTCGAAATAATTGTGGTAATAACTTTGCCAAAATGTAGAGTTAAGCCCCCTGATTGAAAATATCGAGGTCCAAGACGTTTTACAGACAGCCTTCTGCCTGCCAGACGCGATAAGAATAGGAATAGGCAACTTCTTGCACTAAGAAGGCCACCTTCAAAACGTCATGGACCTCGATATTTGCAATCAGTGCACTTAGATGTTCATTTTGAAGTTATGGCAAATTTTGTATCCCAATTTTTTAGAATTTCGAAAGAACTGCATACTTAATGCACTATAATGCACTATTGCGCCAACTAGAGTATGTAAGACGTTCTCATTTGTAAATAACTACTAAAGGCCTATCTAATTATGCTTATTAATTTTTGTTATCAATCACACCCAAAAATTGCTGTGGGCTCTCGGTCTAATATGTATATAGAATATTTTTCAAAACAAGAATCAAATTATAATATCATAAAAAAAATACCCGTAACTTCAACATATAAGCTTGGAATCTTCTCAGACAACCCACCAATAAATAGATCATTAATGCTGCCAAGCTTTTGGAGAATGCCCCAGCCCATCCAGAACTGGAAAAGATGCCCTCGGAGTAACGACGTCTCATTTTTCCTACTTAAAAGCATGCTTAAATTTATTCAGAAATCAGGATGGTTCAGGGAGGCACCTCATTACTAACACTTCCACAAAATAATTTCTCTTATACTTCCCATCCATACGTTACCTACACTCTGGAGATCACAATGGATCCAATGAAATCCGAATGAGGTTATACGACCTGTCGCATCATCACCCCACCTAACCTAATCTAACCTAGGAATAAGTTTGAAAACCTTAAACTCATTGGTGCAAAATTTTAAACAGCCTATAGTGTTACTTAACAATTTGCTAACTTTAAACCAATTTACTTGTTCTGAATTTTTAACATATTCTAACTAGTATCGTGCTACTATTTCTTCTGAGATTTATGTGCTCACCTAAAACAATTGCAGTTCGTCGAAACTACATAAGTAAAAATCCCTTTTTTGGCATCTGGAAGTGTCAAACAGTCCTATAAAAGTAGAAAGATACTAAAGAGATAAAATCGCAAATGGATGATTTTAACTTTTATAAAATGTTAGAGATAGCATGATGCTAAATTCAATTAAAATTTAGCAAATCGTCTTTTAAACCTAGTATTGACTAAAAATTTTGCACAAACTTTTTTAATTTCTTATCAACAATGATTTCGAAAAAGAGAAATGAAAAAAAAAATAGAATAGAATTATTAGATTAGTTTTTTGAAACAGTTTATACAACTTCGATAACTTTTGATAATAATGAATTAAATGACATTATGTACAATAATTTATATTGAGGTCTATGATAGTTACTAAGTGTGACAAAGTTCGAGAAGTCAAATCGATTAATTTTTATAACATAAACAGTAGTCCCAATGATTTTCCACCATTGTTTTTAAATGAAACAGATCAAACTATCGCCAAACCCTTGATCGAACTTTTCACATTTCCCCTTTTCAGTGTTACTTTTTTCCAAAAGCATGACGATTTTTTTAAAGCAATTATCCAAATTGGAGAAAGGTCTATCAGTAATGTTAATCTGAATGTTGCAATTTTTTCGGCTATTCCCAAAGAGAGTGTCACTCATAAATTGAGTGCTGAACTAAATTTTGCCATTATCAGTGAGCATAAGCACAGTTTTTTCTGGTAGGCCTACAACTACTATTCAAGCAGATTAAACCTCTTGTATTCTTGTATAAATGGAAACAGATTGATGCGATTTCACTGACTCTAGCAAAGCTTTGTACAAAGTTCATCATTACGTGCATTTTTTTTTTAATTGAAGGAGAGAAAGAGTACACACAAAAGTACACTTATTGAAGTGCATTGATTCTTATTTGTCAAAATGAACTCAGAGATTAAGTTCTAGTAATGTCATTTTACATGTCACCTTTGGTGCTCTCGGGTACCTAAAGGTAGCCTTTTTGATCCTCTTTTACTTTTACTATTTATAAACTACTTGTTTGGAATCACTTATAAGCTGGTTTTAAATGCAGAAGTTCAAAGTAATTCCTTTCTTAAGTGCAAAAAAGTACAATAAGTATTGACTACTGAATTGACAGACATATTAAATAAAAATAAATTTAGACCTAGTGACTTACAACTTTCAACCATTCCTGTGTGCATGTTATTAGGAATAGAAGACGGACGGATATACTATAGAGTGATTTGGACAGACGTTAAAATAAAACTTGAGGGTTATTATGAACATAAGACTATGTTTCATTCACCTTATTGACAAAATATACTCTAAAACAGAGTGTTCTGCAGGGTTATAGAAAGAAGATCTAAAGAATCAAACGATCCTTAGGTATAAGCCTGATGGTGATTGGTGGACCACCAGCATTATTTTTCGATATGAAAAGCATACAATTCCAGAAACATAAGCTTTCATACTTTCAAATAAATAATGTTTTATTAATAGTTTGACATAACCATTCACTCACCAGCCAACATTTAATTCAAGGATCATAAATTAAATTAAAATAATGATCTCTTGTAAGCGGTTTTTTAGCTCATAAATAGTTCCAATAATCGTATTTGTTTTTTTGGTTTGCTGCTGTAGCTGTATCATGCAGAAATACTAAACATGATGGACATTGAACATTCTCTACTTCAATGGAGAGTTCATCATATTGTTTGCTCAGTCATATCACGTCCAATGGACGATCGCTGATATGTTTCTCTTGCTGCAGATAATCCACTAGCTCCAAGAATTGCATCATATATGAATTACAACACGGAATATTTTAATGTGCCTATGTATTGCAAGAAGACTTTGTTGATAAATCTCTTGACAAAACACAAACAAAAAAAAATGGCCGGCAGCTACTAAGTCATCAATTGATTTCATTCTTTTGTTCAATGATTTTGTAACCCTGAACAAAAATAAAGAAAATATTCAACAAGTGACCTCAACTCAAATTCAAATATCCGATTGTTGTTTCGCGAACGTGTGCAATTTTGATTTCTTTCGAACAAGCTACAAGGTATACCTCCAAGAAAGACTTCAATGGAAGGAGATATTTTACCTATCAGTCATCTGTATCTACATGAAAATTTAATAATTTCTGGTAAAATATGATTCAAAAATCGTGAGGCAGAAGACTATTAATACAAATGATTAACACAAAAAATATTTCGTACCAAGTATAGGATTGCTTTTAATCAGTATATTGTTCTCATTTTTGAAGTTAAAAAGTTTTAAATGAAGTACTGCTTTTGGTACTAATAGCGTAGCAATCGATCTGAGAGGTGAACAAGACCAACAAAATCTATTCTAAATCAGTAATTCAACAAGTGCAATTAAAATGTTTCGATCTTGTTGTTTACATGCTTTAGGTTCAGTTCTGTTCAAAATAATATACAAATATTTTATGATGGTTCTTATTGGAGACGTCTTTGATCCATAAGGACAGCATTTCCAGGCTCTCATTCAAATAATGGGGGTATATATGAACGTTAAGATAGATAACTCTTCTCTGTGTCAATACTCAAAGAATATCTGACATGGCTGTCAGCAGGAGAGTTGACACACTTTGGCCATGAGTTGGTCCATTGTGAAACAAAATTGAATCTTAGAGACTTTTTCCCTGATCGTTAAACCAATTGGAGCTTCTTATGAAGCAAACGATTTTGCCTACATCTAAATTTGCTAGATCATTGTTGTAGAAATCTCGAAATATCCCAAATGGAGTCAACGTCTTTGGGATAAAACAGAACATGTACAGAGAAGATGAGGAATCGATTCCTCCAATTCTTCGTCCAAGAAAATTCTGCAAATATCGTTAGAATAAACTCCAAGCATATTACGGAGCCAATGTGCGATCGGCTTAAAGATATTAAACATTTGAAGCGCCTCAGATCTAGCATTGGTCAGAGACGATCGGCATTTAAGGACTGTTATTGAGCTCGTAGAGAAAGAATCAAAAGATTTGATGGCTGTTTGGCTGCCCGAGGAAATGCAGATTGATATTACATTTTTTTAAGCCAATACAGAACTTCTTTATTCAACAAAAGTTCTGCCTTGAACACGCTACAGTGACTGGGAAGACGAAAAGACAGACTTTAATTTAGTCTGTCTGAGTATATATACCTCTACCAACACCGTCTTTAGTTTTTGATCCATCGCATCGGTGTAAAAATTAATTGAATCATCTTCCAGGAATGCCATTTCCGCCCAGATTTCTCAAGAAGTTTTTATTAAATTGAGTTTGAGGGATGGTGTAATATATGCTACTGCGAGGAGGCTTTTAGACGAATAGCCGTGTTTGCCGAATATATCAAGGAGTGCTAGATGGAACATAATGTCCCATGCTAAGTGCTTTGGTCGATTGTGGTTTATTCGCATAGACCTTCAACGTTTGGAATCCCCACAAAAAAATGTCTAGTGAGGTCAAATCGCATGATCTTGGTGGTCAATTCACATCATCTCTGCAAGGGTAATCTTATGCTTATACATACTCAAATCGTTCCTCTGTCAAAGGCTCAATCAGCGAACAAACGGCGGCGTTGTCTATAGTCATGAATGTTGAGCTCCTGGGTCAGTTGAATTTTGTAGTGGTGTAGGCCCAAGTCCCGACGCAAAATTCGCCAAGTTGAAGTCTGCCAAGGCCGAGTTTTTGTGTTCTGATCTACACTTTCACCGACCTCGTCGATATTCTACGCCGATCTTGCGTTCCTTTGACATATGGCTGACCGGTCGTCTTAAATTTGACCACGAAACGTTAAAGCTTCAACTGTGAAGGGCCACGAAGTCTAAATGGGCGCTAAGGCGCTCAACGCTGGCACTATAACGAACGTTCATTTTGATAATACAAATTTATCATTTGGACGTGCTTTTAAATCGTGTAGCTAACAATGGTGATTTGACATCAGTAATTGATTAATAAACAGATTTGACAGATTTCATTAAAACAACAAAGCTGCCATAGTTGAAAAATCCTTTACAATCAAAACATTTATGTATGGAATTTGACGTGTTATTTGTATGTCTACCACAGGCACGTTTGCAGCGGTCGATTATTGAACCCAATTTTCGACACATTTCAACAGAAAAGTCCGTTATCTCTCGTTTAATATTGTCTCTGAGCTCCCTTAACGACACCGCCTCCCTTAACGCAGCCTAATAATAAAAGTCTAGAGGTGTTTAACCACACGATCTAGACGGCCAATCGACAGTACGTATACCATTTCTCGATATAACACGAAAGTTAAAGTCCTAATTTATAAACGCAATTCACTTTGTCCAAATTTATGAATGGAGGAATTGTCTTGACTAATTCTTCTCAGCAAATGACCGGTCGTTTGTAATTGAATTTTATTGTTATTCCGGCAGATTAATATCGGCGAAAAGAAGAGATATTTCGTGACGAGGAGTTAACACCGATGCAACTATATCTATGGACAATATCTACTTCATTAGCCGTACGTTCCGTAAAAGAATCCTTCAGGGTGATTCAAGAAAATGCGAGTCTTATTGGTATTATACAGGGTAGACCAAAAGTCTCTTTCCTATGTAAAAACTTAATATCTTTTTTATTTACCACACAAAAGACTGTACTGACCCTTATACACATATTTTTGTAGATATTTTTTAGTTATTTTTTTTTTGTTTCAGACACAAGGCTTGGGAGATTTAACATGGAGCATTACACGATCGCACAGTTAACATAGCCAGTCAATAGAAATGTTTCAACGCCACCAACTATTCGTGCTATCGTGGCCAAATTTTAGCAATATTGGAACGTTGGAGGTGTGAGGCGTACGCGAAGGCCTCGTTTTGGAATATCGATCGGGAAATTTTTGCAACCGATCGTGAAACATTGATACAACGACGTTCAACACAGTTAGGCATACCGCATACTACGATCCATCGGATTTTGAGGAAAGATCAGCACATATGTCCTAAAAGATGCAGTTGGTCCAATAGCTCAATCCTGGTGGCCCAGAAAACGTCTGAAGTAGATAATGCAGAACTGTCCCAAATACGAGATTGACGAAGAATTTTTGGGAAATTTTATGATGACCGACAAGGGGGTTTGTGAACATGTAAAATCGGAGATTTTGACTGAATCGCAAAAATCTTCATTAACGTCCCACAAACTCAATTCGTGTTACTGTTTGGTTGGAATAACCTCGCGTAAGATTTATGGGCCATATTGCTTCGGAAATGATGTCAATGGTCGCCGCTACGGAACAATGCTTCAGAATTTCCTTTTTCTATTTTGCATGCAGGCAACAACGCTGAGCTGATTTTGTTTCAGCAAGACGGAGCTTTCGCGCTTACCGGTCTTGAGATAATGAACTTATTGTGCGAACAATTCCTAAATTACAATATCTTACAAAACGGTGAATTTAAATGGCCACCGCGATCGACTGATCTGTCGGCTCTGGAATTTTAGTTATGGGATTTTATATTAACAAGCCACATACTACGTATACAGAAGCTGAAACAAAATATTCGCACAGAAATTGCTCAAATTACGCCGGCAACACTTCAAAAAGTCATGAAAAGCGCCATCAAGAGAGCCCAAGAGTGCATGCGCTCTAATGGGCGCCACTTATCCGATGATTTTCCTTCCATACATATTGTAAAGAATATTCACGAAATAAAGTTTTATTTGTAATTTATTTCGTTAGTTTTTATCTTTTTGTTCAAAAGTTATACCAGATATACGTAGGAAGTGACTTTTGCACCACCTTGTAGTAAAGGAGGACAATGGAGGCAATGAACAAACATCTTTCCAAGGGCAAGGACAAAATACCACCACTGATAGCAATAGCTTCGAAATAATTCATATGCCTCGAAGTTAATATCAACTCATGAACGAGACCTTCCTGTTAATCCAACGAAGAATAATCTTTTAATAGTCATTCCTGTTTAACGGCGCGGCGTCCAACACCCGGACTATAAGCAGAAATCGAAAGCTGCTATATACGCCTTCAACTGAAAATTTTTCTACGGATATTTGGTCCTGTTCGAGAGAGGGCGGAATTGACGAGAAAATATAACCGCGAACTTTATTAGCTTAACTAAGATGTAGATGTAGTTCAGGATGTCAAAAAATATAAACTAAATTAGCTCGGCGAATGGAAAACAGTGCTCAAGCCAAGAAAGTCTATATAAGAATTCCAACCCTCAAGACTGAATTTTTGTTATGAAAAGTATTTCACTTGTGGTAAAGGAAAAACACTCGAAATATCATAGGATCCTAAAATGTTGAATAATTCGTATTATTTTTATTTCATTTAACCTCGTTTATTCTTTTTTGTTTTGATTATGGAGAAAATTAGTAAAATTTTATCATTGATATTATAATGAGTTTTCCACGAACTCAATCAAATTTCCAAAAATCTTTTAAGACAACGGAATTGGTTGTAATCAAAAATATTCCTGAAGTGAAAACATGTAGACACATGAAGTCTAATTATTGGATTCAACAATTGTTGAAATTTTTTATGCTGACGTGTTTTAATAGAAATATCAAGCCTACAGTGGCAAAGACCTTAATTACCTGAAGTTCCAAATCTACCTTGTCCTAAATGTGTTATCATTCGAACACCTAACTGTTTGATTGATTACATGCATATGTAATCATGTTCCTAAATGCGAATTCACTTGCAGCCCTCTCAATCGGAACAAGAATTTGATAGAGCACACTTAACTATATGCCTTTCCATCAATCCCTTTTACAACTGATAAAAATTTCACAAATTATTTTTTTAATTTTCCCACGCAGCTAAGAAAACATAAACTCCAAACAAATTACCACACCGTCATACAGTGGGACAGAATTGTCTACAAATTGGCAAAAACAAAATTTACAACAAAAAGCGCCAATACCAAAATAATTTGAAGCCTTTAATGTTCAAAGGCATTGACTTGCCCATGTGTTCTATGTTGTTATAAATAAGGGTATTCATGGAACGTTTTGAACCTTCTAGCGATTGTAAACCATCAACTGAATCAGGAGTTAGCTGAAAAAAAACTTAAAAATGTTATTTTATATACATAATATATCATCTCAGTCATAAGACATGTAGCGAAAGATTCCTCATAAAAATTTCGACAGTTCGTTCAAGACATCGCGTTGGGCACTTTCCGTTAACGATGGTTTTGAAACCTTGTATGAATTCTACCCACACTTAAATAAAAGCCAATATGAAAGTTGCAAGGAAGTTGATACAAAATAAGTCATCCGTGCTTGTGAGGCCTCGAGTCCTTAAAAATGTAAAATTAGTGATTCACTAAAAAATATGCTTAAAATCAAATAATTTAAGTCATATTAATAGTTTTCAGACTTTCTTAAAAAATGAATGAAAACTTGTTTTAGTCGTTAATGTAAATAAATAAATATTCATAGATGATTGCTAAACTCTTGCTAAGTTGTTACTAAGCAAGTCCAGAGATTAGGATATTCATAAATAAATTTAAGCCTTAGTTAGGGCTAAAACTTTGGTCTAATTTTAAACAGAGGAAATGGTGTGTTTAAGTAGTTATTATCAAAGTCAAATGTCAAATTTTAATGATACAAAAAAGTTCCAGTGGCTTTTAAAGCCTTTTGCATTGCAGCATTGCTTTTGTTTGTTTTGTTATTATAGAGTATCTTTTTTCTTTGACCTGTCATTATTTGACGTATAATTGTAGTAGAACACCTTAACCTGGTGTTTTACTAAAAACAGCCGATAGGAGAGTATGCAGCGAAGCTAGGCATTCCTCACAACGCACTCACAGTCGTATCTGTGGGGATCAGCGGGGAAAGGAAAAGTCCTCCATTTCCTCTGCAAATGCCCAGCTCTGGCCAAATTTAGAGCACAATCATTAGGAAGGACATTTTTTGACATCATTCACAAACTTTCGGAAATGAAGATCAAAGACTTGATCTCTTTTCTCAACGCGACGAAATGACTTTAGGACGAACTTCGGTAACTTCTGTATGGTGCTCTCCATGTTTCCCTATAGATCCCGAGCTTGCGGACTGAGGGCTTTGACGGAAGTTTACGATGCGGGAGCCGGATGATCACTCGATCGGATTAGCTACTATTTCAGCGCCAGTCAACAAGGAGCCTAGCTTGGCACAGTGTAGATGGTATCGGATGATTGTGATGACTCGGTTGAAAACTAGCTAGATCCCTTCTTATTTTTGAACTTAATCCAAACTAGATGACTCCGTGAGAATGTCCACAATTTCCTATATCAATTCTATCCACAAAATGGTATCAAAATGGCGCACTTCAGGGCTAATTGAGCCATAGGTTTAGACCGCCAGTGATCGTCATTTCAACTTACCTATCAACATTTGGTGTCACGGCTTATAGCGACTAACTAATCTCAACCAACCCTACTAGAGTCTTTCTAAGCCGGTAGTCATGGGAGAGAATATCCCCCGAATTAGAAAAGCCAAGAGGAGGAGCACTTTTTCATAAAATGTCATTAAGCGAAGGAGGTAATATCTTTGAATTTATATACAAGGGTAATATGCTGGAACTATATGCATATTTAAAACAAACAGAATTTATTCATCCTCAAATGTAATATTTTACTTTGTGGTGGATGAGTATAGTAAATAGGTATTAAAAATGGAGAATACCACTTAAAACTACTGAGTTTTAAGAAGATGATTTTCTATATATTATTTTCTAAATATTCTTCCTTTATTTGTACTTTGTGTGCCTTTTTATTCTGCGGTTTGTCCCACTGTTGGTCGTGCGCTGTTGACTCAGCGAAATATGTAAAACCATCGCCTATGTTAGATATGGATTGCAGTACTTTTTCCGAATCATTCCCACATCCAAGAAACCTAAACCCACCATAAAGCAGCAGATTCCAGATAGACTTGTAGAGAATCGTTCTGCTAAACATTGCAGTCTTATAAAAACAAAAACAAAACAAAAAACTTTTGCTCAGTGGTTTGTTACTATCAGCGCGTAATTTAAAGAAATGAATTCAAGTCTTATCGCAGAACATTGTTGTACCCGTCTCAGTGTAACCACCTTTTTGAGTTGACATTTGTGGTATTCTGGGACAAGTGTTCTATTTTCCATATATCTAGCCACAGTAACATGCCACATGGAGCGCAAAAATACAATAATTATAATCTTCGGACTATTTAGACGGTATCAGTTCATGGTACAATATTGTATGTATATACTCAAACTGGCAGCCGCAGCGTAGCGGTTAGACAATTTTTTGATAAGACTGTTATAATAACTATCTCCTAAAACGGTTAATGCTTATTTTTCTTAACCGATGTGACATAATGTGTGAACTAGTCTCAACAAGATCATGGAATTATTATCGGAACAATTTGAAGCTTACCATACTGTCTTGGTATAGAAGTAGAAAAACAATAAAAAATTACTAATCTGTTATTTATGCCAAGAATATGTTGATATTTTCGGTTTCTATATTCTGTAATTTTAAATGATAGAAAAGATATAATATTACACATAAAGATACAAGTACATTTACAAAGCCTTTGACCGCAACTTCTACGCTTCAAAAATTTGACAGTTGTTACTATCATAAGTCTGAGATATGTATTATTTCTGTTCGCATATTATTGTTATTATTATCATTACTATGGTTTTTTTGTATAAACTTACGTCCCCTCTTTCAAGGTCGTAGAAACCTTGATTCATTATCAGTTTGAGAAATACGAGTATATCGAAAAAAAAATATCCCACCGAGCATTCGAACAAATCTTTCTGGAGAAATTAAAATTACTGCGTTTGATAAAGTTTGTCTTCAAGTATTCTCTTATGCGTCCCTTTGTATCTATGCATATCTTTTTTGCTGAATTTAAATTACCTTCCGGAACTCTCAATACAAGATGTATTGGATGGTTCCAGTCTGAAATTCATAAAATAATTGCTGGTGTGCCTTAGGGCTCTGTTTTGTTCCTGACTCTGTTTATAATATTAATAAATGACTTCTTAAACATATTTTCCCTTAAATATATGTAATATTATAATAATATTAAGCACTATATTAAGACATTATCAGTGTAATAAACGTCAGTTCTACTTCTCAATTATTTTAACAATAAATTTTGTCAGAGTATCATTCATTGAACATTCGATCTTAATTTTTATTTTCACATAACAGTGCGCTAAATATTCTCGTGTCCCATTCATCCAGAAAAAGAGAATGGGATACTTAACTAGGACCGTTTGGCAATACGAGAAAGCCAATTGGGACGGTCTGAATAACTTTTTATCGAATGTTTAACTGGTCACTATGTTTCCTCGATAGAGACGTTGATTACAGTGCTGATATGATCAAAGAAGTGATTTTTCTTGGGATGCGTATTTTTTTCTGACAAAATTAGGAATATAAAGCCTAAACAAAAGTCAGATTGAGAGAAGTAAGTTTCCACTCTTACAAAGCCAACCCAACTGAGAAAAATCAGATAAATTATAAGCAAGTTAGAAACCAATGCAAGGCTGTTATAAAAACAACCAAATTCTTACATTTCTAGAAATTAAGACAACATCTCCTGCAATATCCCAAAGGTAGCAGAAATTTCAGGTCATTTGTCAAAAACAACTTCAGCTTCGGTCCCAACGCTTATTAACAATGACAACCCGATAACTAGCTCTTTAGATAAGGCAAATGCAATTGCAGCTGATTTTGCTGCTAGCTCTACATTGCATGATAACAACATTTCCCTTCCTATACTTGAGAACGTGAATCATTCAATGGAACAGTTGCAAGAGCCCTTCGATGTCTTGATATAAACAAATCCGCTGGTCCTGATGGTATACCCCCAATTGTTCTGAAAAGGCGTTTTTCCACGCTAGCAAAACCATTGTGTAAGCTTTTCCATCGCTCCTACTGTTCTGAAATCTTCCCTATAAGATGAAGAACAGCAATTTTCTTTAGAGTTCCTTAAAAAGGAGACTCAATCTCCTCGCCACCTATCGACCAATTGCACTTACGTCTCCTCTTTCCAAGGTCATGATATCGCTGATAAATCATTAGCTCAAAAAACCAACTCAAAGATCGAAAGTTTCTTAATAACCGGCAAAACAGCTTTCGCACTGGTGATCTGATGGCATATCTCACCGAAGAGTGGAACAGATCTCTACATTGTCTTGGAGAAAGTAGGATTATTGCGTTTGATATTTCTAAGGCATTTAATAAAGTTTGGCATCAAGCTCTCTTATCGAAAATGCGTGCGTTTGGTATCAACGAAACCCTTAAGTGCTTTGCACATGAGACACGAACTGCGAACTGCGAATTGCGAATGGTCGCGAATTTTGACATTTCTTTCACATAAGTATTTTCTTTGGTCGCCGAACAGTGCGAATTGTCAAAAAAAAAAAGAAGTAAGTAAATTAAAGTAAAATGAGTGCTAAGCAAAATTATTTTAAGAAAAGGTGGCTTTTACACCGAAAAAAAAAGCTTGGTGATATCAACTAATATCATTGGTTGATTTTGCGTCAATCAACGGCCATTGTTGATTCAACAATGCAAGCGTGATCAATTTTTGATAAAATTTTTATCAAAAATGGATCACAAACATTGTTGATTTCGTTGTTGGCCAACAATATTCGTGATAAAGTGATCACGTTTGTGGTCAAATAACTAGGTACGTGGCTTATATACAAAGTGTATATAGTATGTATTATGTATTAGGAAAATTATTAAAACTGATCACGAACGTGATTGAACAACAATGTTCATGATTTATCAATCACGTTTGTTGTTGATTAACTATGTTTTTTTTTGACTACGTTTGTGATTTAATGATCACGTTCGTTGTTGATTAACTATGAACGTGATTTATTGACTACGTTCATGGTACGAAAAAAATGATCACGTTCGTAGTAAAATGATCACATTCGTTGTTGATTAACCACAAACGTGATTTATTGACCACGTTCATGGTACGAAAAAAATGATCACGTTCGTAGTAAAATGACCACGTTCGTGGTTGATTTACCACAAACGTGGTTGATTGACTACGTTCATGGTACGAAAAAAATGATCACGTTCGTAGTAAAATGACCACGTTCGTGGTTGATTTACCACAAACGTGGTTGATTGACTACGTTCATGGTACGAAAAAAATGATCACGTTCATAGTAAAATGACCACGTTCGTGGTTGATTTACCACAAACGTGGTTGATTGACTACGTTCATGGTACGAAAAAAATGATCACGTTCGTAGTAAAATGACCACGTTTGTGGTTGATTTACCACAAACGTGGTTGTTTGACTACGTTTATGGCACGAAAAAAATGATCACGTTCGTAGTAAAATGACCACGTTCGTGGTTGATTTACCACAAACGTGGTTGATTGACTACGTTTTTTTCATGAGCACATGATCACGTTCGTAGTCAAATGATTACATTTGTTGTAAAATAAGCATATCTGTGACATCTTAAAAATTTTTGCTTCATGCTTCAATGATAATGTACCACGGACATTACCATTTTAGCATGAAACAAACATTGTTAAGATGTAACGGATATGTTTAATTTACAACTAACGTAGACATAAACCATAAATCCGTAATACTTAACCTGTAAACCTGAAAATTCCAAAAAGGTAAATGAGAAGAGAATTTTATTTCTTTCCACTTTTTTATTTAAATAAATAATGAAATATAAAATATACATATAATAAATATAAATATTTTTTTAATACTAGGATTAATTTAATTTTAAATTAATTTAATGTTATTTTACGTTGTAATTTATAATTACGTTTAATATAATTTGACAAGATTATGAAATATCAAAATATTTCTTAAAAATATTACATTTATATTGTTTTTATAAGACTATACTTATATTAATCAAATGAATAATAAATCAATGCTTCATTCTTATTTTTACGCAAATTAGATATGTATGGAATATTTTCTTTCGGTACAAAGCATTTGTCATAGAAAAAAACATTTATTTGATCTTAGGCTTATGGACAAAGAAATATTGCTTCGAGTTATGCTTTTATAATAGTTTTGATTCAAACCAAAAGATTAAAACCAACAAAGAAAACGGTAGGGACCATGTACAAAGGGCCACCGGAGCTCAGAGGATGTTCTGTATAGAACTTTCAATGAGTGACTCAATGAAATAAATAATTGATTTAAATTTTTTAAAAATAAAAAGGTGTGAGTTTACTATTAAAAGTTTTCCAAAAAATAATATAAGTTTTCGTATCGGGCACGATGATATAAGTGGTGTTTTTTGCAATGGAATACTGAGATTCAAGTAACTCTTTTAAAAAAAACTTTGATGTTTTATTTCCTAACGAAATTGAAGGATTCTTCGGGAACACATTAACAATTGTTTTGATTCAAACCGAAAGATGGAAAACAAAAAAGAAGAAAAGGGGAGGACCGGGCACAGAGGACCACCGAAGCTCAGAGAACGTTCTGTATAAAACTTTAAATAAGTGACTCAATGAAATAAATGAATGATTTAAATTTAAAAAAAAAAATGAAAAAAGTGTGAGAGTTTACTATTAAAATTTTTCCAAAAATAATATAAGCTTTTTGAAATTGGAGGATTCCTTGGGAACGCATTTAAAATAGTTTTGATTCAAACCGAAAGATGAAAAACAGCAAAGAAGAAAAAACAAAAAAAAAAGAAGCGGACATAGAGGACCACCTGGGATCAGCGAAATCTGTATAAAACCCTAACAATGGGGCACAGAGGAATAAAAAAGATAAAAGTGATAAGAGCTGTACATACATACATACATCTTTTAAAAAAATTTTAAAAATATATAATTTTTGCCATTGGGGTTTGAAAGTAAGGAAACAGGCGGACCATCAAAATGATTAATAATATAAATAAAGTAATCATTAGTGTTTTTAAGGACTTCATAAGAATTAAAATGATCAATGTAATTGGAAACTATTATTTTTTCACATATTACGTATGGAATAGTTTTCAACAAAACTACACATTCAATTCTAAAAATATTTTCAGAAAATCCTATGTAATCATTGTTCTTATAGCGAATTTTTTGGAAAGTAAGTGAATTATAACAAAATGCGCCATCAAAATGAATTTCATATGAAGAAATATTTCGTAATTTAGAATAAAAAAAACTATCTTTTACGAAAGTCCCATCACTTTTTGAAATATTTGAAATTTCAGGAGAAGTTTCTGAGATACAAGTTATTCTTTTAGAAAACATCAATGAGCTTTTAATACCTAAGGACAATGGAAGATTTCTTCGAGAAGTTATGCTATTACAATAGTTTTTAAGCTCTTTATGTTTTGATTCAAATCGAAATGACCAAAAATGTTTTAAGGGACCAAGCATACGCATAACATAAGGATAGTGAATCATGAAATGAAATTTAGGTTTTAAATTTTCATTGAATAGCTTGATATATGTCGAATGATGCTTTGAAATTAAAATTCGCAAATTATGGAGGTCAATTTCTTTGAAATCTGATTTTAAAACAATATCTATGATTTTGTTAAGAAGGGTTAATAGTTTCCAGTGTTTATTTTTTTCTGGGACGAGATCACCAATAATAATTGGTAAAAATCGACAAAACGTCCACATCTCTTTTGCTGACATGTTTAACTTTTTTCTTTTGATGTGTTCAGGTTTGATAGTTGTGGCAATATTACCAATTTCAGATTCACTGTATTTGAAAAATTGTGTTCTGTTATTTAAAACGTCTAAAGAAAAAAAGTTGTCAACTAATATAAATTGATTGATTAGCTTACACAAATCGTAGTGGCAGACACCCTCAAATAAATCATGCATAATATCTACTGTAACATTCTGCACTACATGAAATGATGGAATACTATTGAAAACTGATTCTTCCCTGATTCCAGTATTTATCAATCTTTCACTTGATTTTGAAAACCTTGCTGCATCATTTGTGTATCCAATAATTGTCCTGTGATAGCTACTTTTATCAGAACAAGTTATATAATTTTGAGTTTTCGAACAAGTGCAAATACGACAGTAATATTGTGAATTAAAGCTTTTGGAGTAACCAAGAATTGTATTTAAACCAAGGTTATCACCTGTTATTAAACCTAATACAAAGTAAAAATGATCTATCTCTCCAGATCTCAATGTAATTGAAACTCCTTTTTCTTCCAGTATTTTTATTTCTTCAACAAGTTGATAAAAAATCGAATTTTCTCCAAAGCACTTATATTTGGAATAAAACAACATTGCAACGAATATATTGTTTAATTCAGAATTAATGTGCTGCGGAAGACTTGGAAAATTATAGTATACGGCTCCAATGGAATGACTTCCACCGTGAGAACCTAGAGGATTATTTGATTCAAAATCATCGAAATATAAGTTAAAAGGGATTACTTTGGAACGCTTTTCTTCCGGAAATTTACTGATTCTATCCTTCCAAATGTCAGTTGTTATCATATGAGTAATATTGTTAGATGTAATATATTTCATATTTTGTATAGTAGCTTTATAGATTTTAGGTAATTCAAAGAATTTCTTAAACTGAAATTTTAACGGTAGTATAATACCGTCAGATTCAACGCTATCTAAAGTAGGTGTCGTTCCACTCTTAACGCAAACTTCGTTATTTATAACATAACTTGAAGGTTCATGATATAAATTATTATTTTTTGTTGTTTGAACAAATTTATAAAAAGTTTTAACTTTGTGGAAAGGATTCTGTAGAAAAGTGAGAATTTGTTTAAATTTATTTTTCATATCAGTTTCAATATATTCAAAAAACTCTTCGTTTAATTTTTTGAAAATTACTGAAAAAAATTCTTCTGTTATATCTGCAACTATATCTTCAACAATTTTACGAGATAAATTAGAATTTCCGTACAAGTTACAAAGAAATCTTGTTGCAGAAGTTTCAATGGTTTCAAAGATATTATATTGTTCAGGTGGTGAACTTTCGTTTTCAAGGTTACTATTTTGAATATTTTTATCAAAAAAAAATATATCTTCTACAGGGGCAGAAGCAGATGAACTCAGATTTAAGCCCTTACAAGATCTTTCAAAATGTCTTTTGAAACTTTTCAAATTATAGATTTGACTACAGTTGAAGCATTGATAATCCATTGTTGCTTTAAAATAATGTATTTGTTTATAATGGATAACAAGTGTTTTAACATCTCCTAAGGATGTTAAGCATAGATGACATTTATACATTATTGTTTTTTAAGGATTCAATTAGAACTTAAGGTGAAGCTCTTTCAGAAGTGTCAATTTCAAAAAAATATTTTTGGATGAAAATCCAAACAGATTTATATGGCATTGGATATTTTAGATTAAGAACAAAAAATATGAAATAAATGAATGATTTAAATTTAAAAATAAAATGAAAAAAGTGTGAGAGTTCACTATTAAAATTTTCCAAAAAATAATATAAGTTTTCGTATCGGACACAAGGATATAAGTGGTGTTTTTTGCAACAGAATACTGAGAAACAAGTAACTCTTTTAAAAAAAACTTTGATGTTTTATTTCCTAACGAAATTGAAGGATTCTTCGGGAACGCATTTACAATTGTTTTGATTCAAACCGAAAGATGAAAAACAGCAAAATTGGAAAATTATAGTGTACGGCTCCAATGGAATGACTTCCACCGTGAGAACCTAGAGGATTATTTTGAATATTTTTAAAAAAAAAAAAAATATATCTTCTAAAGGTGCAGAAGCAGATGAACTCAGATTTAAGTCTTACAAGACCTTTCAAAATGTCTTTTGAAACTTTTCAAATTATAGATTTGACTACATATAGTTGAAGCATTGATAAATCATTTGTTGCTTTAAAATAATGTATTTTTTTATAATGGATAACAAGTGTTTTTACATCTCCTAAGGATGTTAAGCATAGATGACATTTATACATCATTGTTTTTTAAGGATTCAATTAGAACTAGAACATCAGGTGAAGCTCTTTCAGAATTATCAATTTCAAAAAAATATTTTTGGATGAAAATCCAAACAGATTTACATGGCATTGGATATTTTAGATTAAGAACAAAAAATATCTTGAAACAACTATCCAATGCAGGCAATATATCTTTAAATTTATATTTAATTTCATTAAAATAAACTAAGTAGGAATCATCAAAAAAGCAACGAATTATAAGTGGTTGTAAACTTTGACCAAGTGCTCTCACCTTCGTTGCAAGCTGGTCAAGTGTTGGATTTAAATTATTTGCATCTTGTACCTCGATGATTAAGGACTGCTGGGAATCCCTTATTGTTGGTTTCAGGAATTTTTTCTTTGCCTCTGAAGAAGTTGTTGGGTGTCGTATTGGGAGAAGTATGGCGTGTAGCAGGGAAATGATAAGAACGTCTTCTGGATCTGAAAATAATTATTTAAAATACCTTTTATAAATTCTTGGTTTTCAATAATAAATGAAATTAATTACTAAATTTTATGTTCTTAAAATGATTTTTCTTTATTATTTAACTTAATTTTACATTTAACAGAAAATTTTTACAAACCTTTTGTAAAGTTTTTTTTGTTAAGATGGAAGAGAAGGTCTTGGCAGGTTTTGTCCTTTATCTTCATATTAAAAATTGGAAGGATGCTGGCTTTAAAACTGTCCCATTTATCAATAAGGATGTTTTGTTTCCCAGGATATAAAATTTCGAAATCAATATTGATCTAAAATTAGGAAGAAAATAGTAATATAATATTTTCACTTGCTTTTGGAAAACGAAAGAGCAAAAGCAACAACAAATTGCAGTTACATTATTTTTTCAAATATTCAATATCCAGTTTTTGAATCAAAAGTTTTGTTATTCTTTTTGACTGCTTATAATGCAATTTGATGACAAAAACTATAATATAAAAATTAGTGTAGATTTTTTGGTTAAAAATAGGTAGGTATAAGATTGAATAGGTTGATTTCGATACATAGGATGCTCAATCAAAAAATTCAAAAAAAAATTAATTAAAGTTTTGAAATGCAATGTGTTTTAGACTTTAGAAGCTTCTCTATAAAAAATGTCATAAAGTTCCGTTATGTGGATAATGAGAAATTCAAAATTTGAAAAAATGGTTCAAGCTGTAATATCTTAATTTCAAAAATTTTTTTTATTAAATTATAGATCGTAAAAATTAATTGAAAGAAAAAAAATTGTATTAAAATTCTAGGCGCCGCCGTTTGATAGAAAAATACGATTTTTGAAAACCATTTTTTTTTATTTTTTAGCATTTGTATGGTATGTACCTTATTTTAAGGTAAAATAATTTTTTTCTCACATCTTGTAGATTATATTGAGAAATTTTTATTTATCAAGTCTGGGGTTTTCGAAATATTGAGTTTTGAAAAAAAAAATTGAAGTTTTTTGTAAAAATCCAAAAATTTTTTTTTTGAAAATTTGAGTAGACAGTTCTATTTATGTTTTTAGGAAGCTTTAGCAAAAAAAATGATCAAAATCGGTGGTACGGTTTTTGAGAAAATCAAAAACGAAAAAAAAGTTTCCAAGGAGGGTACCCTCAATAACCATTTTGCGGAAATTTTTTTTAAACCATTACTTAGCTGTAGCTAAATGGAATTTTTTTGTGTTTTTATTTTTAAAATCTGTCGAACAGTTTTTGAGAAAAAAAAAATATTTCGAAAAAAAATCGTATGGCATGTACCGTTATTTTTTGTTAAAAAAAAAACAGAATTGCGAGAAACACTTTTTTAGTCTTCGCTATCATCGTAATATCAACTTAAAAATACTTGATGGGTAATTGCATCGTGTTTGCATCAGCTGCGTTGTGCATTAAAATCGTAAGAAAGCAGTGATGTTCGTTTATGAATTTATACATAGTCAATATACTGACCAATGTCACTCCTGCTGAGTGCTTCAGTAGAGGCCAAGTCAATAAAATATCGGGAAAACTTTGTTTTGAAATATCTAGCTGTCTTGTCTTATGAGTTTTTTGCCATTTAGATTTTATTTCTTCCCAAGGCTCTTTATAAATTTGAAGCCATTTCACATCCGCCAAAAAGTCGTCTTTAATAAAAAATTATAATTGAAAGAAAACTTAATTAAAATCAAAACTATTGGATGTCAAAACTTAGATAAACATACCATTCAAAAACTCGATGTCTTCTTCGTCTAGAAAACGATTTACAACCAATGAACCAGAAAAAGGTTTTGGTTCTTTTGCCAGTGTATCAAAACCAATTTTCCTATTACGACGCTTTATGTTATAATATCGGCAGTATAATCGTCCTGACGGATTTCCTTTTGACCCTCTCTTAGGTTGTGTAAAATATATGTTCTGTAATTGAATTGTTGTCCGTATTAAATTTAATTTCTATATTTCAATACAATGTATTGAATGAATAGGTTTTATGAGAAGGAAAAAGTGTACAAAGGTGCTCTTTTCTTCCTCAAAACAAAGAAATTTTTTTGTAAAATGTATCTTCAAAATTCTAAACTTACAGGGTCTTCGTTAAATCGATCATGTATTTTTGTGGAAATGTATTGAAAATCTCGGCGGGTTATTGATTCATTATATCCTAAAAGCCAATTTGTTATGCAATCTAACAAAATAGTTCGTGAGGAATCACCAATTTTTTTATACTTTTTGAACTCGTTGATGACGAAATTTCCCGAAGGGAACAAAGCAAGTATTTCATCGATATCCTAAATGATAATGATTTTAAAAAAAGTTATAAATAGAATAAACTTGAAAGTGATCCAAGAAATTAAAGTATGCAATTGATCTTAAATGCATTAAATTTTATTTAAGGAAATTAATTTACAAAATTCTTGAAGCCAAACAACTGTTTTCTGCTAGGCGTTTTCTTACTTCCTCTTCTACTAAAATTTTTATACTATTTAATATTTCTATCGATGGATCTAAATCAGTTTCAACTCCCTAAAAAAAATCAATTTAACGTCAAAATCAATAAGGTTTCATAAATTGTATTACATTTTCTTTTCGCCATTTATGAAGTTTGTGTTTAAATTCAACTCTTATTCCAAATGATTTATCTGCAAACACTTCTTTTAAATCGTCACTGGTTATGTACTTAAGGATGTCAACGCTTAACTTAAGACTTGTAAAATGATCATACAAATCAACAAATCCCCAAGAAGAGAGTAAATTATACATGTCACAATCTACTTCTTCTACTACTACTTCTTCACAGGCGTCAATGCCATCGTCATCTTCATCGGTATCAGATTTTGGGGTTTCACCACTATCAAATTTATTGCGAAGCGTAGAATAAATCGGTTCCGGTTGATTATTTTCAGTTTCATGATCTGGTTCATTATAGGATTCATCATCAAAAAATTGTGAAAAATTCTCCATTGTTTATGTATCAATATAATCGAATACACTAGAAGAGAATTTTAATATTAATTTTATCTGATTTGCAGAAACTTTTTCCCATACAAATTTTGACAGCTCGTTTCTGCGGAGATAAAATTATCTGGTTTACGAGGGTTTTCCGCGTTTACATGAATACCCTTAATATTTAAATTTATTTTAAGTTTTATTGAAATAAACTACATACATACGAATTATCAATATAGGACCGAATTATTAGGGGTTGTAAATTTTGACCAAGTGCTCTCACCTTCGTTGCAAACTTGTCAAGTGTTGGATTAAAGTTATTTGCATATTTTACCTCCACGTGTAAGGACTGCTGTTAACCTTTTATTATTTGTTTGCAGTACCTTTTGTTTGTATATGGCATGGCACTAAATAGGTTTTAAACCCCAAAACCCTACCCCCCCCCCCACACACCCATCATAACTTCACATCAAACTATTGTACTGTCCTATACTAAATCTCAGAATACCTATATGAAAACATAAAATTAAAAATATTAAAAATATGACTATCATCCTTGTTACAAAACAAATCTTCAAAGTCGAATAATATCAAACAATTATCTATAGAAAAATCCTAAAGTCAACTGAAGTTAAGAAATCGAAATTAAACTGTCAACCTTTTTCCAACGCAAATAAGATAAGAATTAGTATCGAATGAATTAATTGATATTCTGAAAAAAGATAATTAAAATATGCATAATATAAACGAGTTTTGAATGAGGTTCTATACTGAATCTTAGAATAGTAGAAACTGGTGTACATTTGACATTTTAGTTTAGGGTATGTACCCAACAGTTTGGATTCCAATGTTTTGTTTATGTATCTTATGCATTGATTATTCGAGATTATACTTAATTTTCTTCTAAAAAGTCATTTTGTCAAAAGTGAATGAGAAGAAAAGTCAAACATTTTTGAAAACGATTTATTGAAATGCGTACAGAAAAAATAAATCGGCTTATTAATTTTCTTTAGCAAAAAAAAAATAAATAAAAAAAGCATAAATTTTTTCTTTTAAAAACAAAAACTATAAGTACATTGAAAAGTACATTATATATAATGGAAAAGAACTTTTTTGATATAATTTATAAAATTTAATTTAGTGAGATATCAAATTTATAAGAGTTAAATGTGACCCAAACGTACTTTATATTGTTTTGTTTTTATGAATCATATTATATTTTCACAAATTTGGCTTTAATTTATTACTTTTCAAGAATAGTGCTTTCACTAAGACTGCCTCAGTGTCAAAGGTACACCAGATTTACCATACCTATCTGATAACAAAAACTTCAAATGCAAATCTCGAAATAAATTTAAAAACAAAATATAAATATAACTATCACTCATCCTATCATCAAATTATGTAAAGAATAATCTTAAGTTTAGTGAATTTAGGGAATAGAAATTAAACCTTCATCCTTTTTAGACTTTATCAAAACCAAGCAAGAAAAGAACTAGTTTGGAATGAATTGGTATTATGAAAAATGATAGTTAGGCGCCAGTTATAGCAATCATTGAAAACCATCATTGAAACACAAATCAGTGGAACGGTGGAATATTTTTTGACAAATCGGTTATAGCAATCAATAATTTCGCTGTCATTGAAAAAATCTGTCATTGAAAATATCTGTCGCTTTGATGCTAGCTAAATTACTAGTGATGGGTTCCTCATTCATGAGGAAATACAAAATGTCGCATGTTATGTTATTGTTTAAAAGTTTTTTTTTTTGCTAACTGCAATCATTTAGGCCTATTCGGCGAGATCTTCAATTCAGTTATTCTGTTATGAATTTCAATACAAAAGTTTAAGCTGTCAACAAATCTTTTATGAATTATAATTTTGGTATTCGGCATAGAAAAAATCTTTTACGAATAGCATTTTTGCTATCCAGCATGCTAAAATCTGTTATGAAATCTGTTAAAAATCATAAAAGAATTAAAGAGAAACTTCTGTGAGTTTTATCATAAAAGATTTCAATAAGTACACAGGTGCATCATGTTAAAATGAATATTTTTCTTTTATTTCGTCAACGAATTGTTCTTTAAAAAAGACAAATGAAAGAAATTATATTAAAACACATATCATATAAGCATAAAAGTAGAGTATATCCATGGTATTCCCAGAAACATATGAGGTAAAATCGTGTTCCATTGTATGAATACCAATAGTGTGTAAGACTAGGCGCGCACATTCAATTTTTAGTTTCACAACTGTTTAGTTGCTAAAATGAAACATATGGGCTTATATGGGACACCGCGCACTTAGAGCAACTCGATTCTCGAAACTAAAAAAGTTTGTGTTTTGACACAAACTAAACGATTGCCTCGCATCAGTTGAGCTGTTTTTTATAAGTGCAAGAGAGAAAAGATTGCAAGCGTGAGTAAAGAGTTGCCAGTGTGCGGTTCTCTTTCAACTGGTGATTAAACTATTTGATTTCGATCACAGTTGCCAGTGCGCGACTATCCTAAGAAACCAAAAAGTTGTGCAACTAAAAGTTGAATGTGCGCGCCTAGCCTAAGTGTCTTTTGTGCTAGTGTTTGTCTATTTCGTAATGGGCGGTTTTCAAATTTCAGTCGCCTATCGTTTGTCGTGTCTCGAATCTCGCCTGAGAAGAAGAATATAAAAAGAGAATATAAAAGAGAAATGTTTTTGTATACCTATACGTATCTAGGTACATACATAGATAACTTTGTATGTTTTATTCAAATTTCATGATCATTAGAATTGCAGAGACGTCATTGAAAAATTGATTTTTTTTGTTGAAAATGCCCATTAAAATAGGTATATCCTATGGGACATTTGAGGTGAGACAAAATACCACCTCATTTCGAAAAATTAATACCTCATACAAACTTATTTTAAATTCGTATCCTACCCATCACTATAAATTACAAAGTCAACCTGAATAATTTTTTGAGGTTAGAGTTGATCATCAAAAAAAAAACTGACACATGAGAATAGAAAGAGAATCGAACACAAATCATTGGAACGATTGTGTTTCACTTTGGTGGAATGAAAATTAGCTGTTCATTGAAAACGATTTTCATCATTGAAAAATTAAAATTAGTTTTTTGAGAAATATTTAACATATTTGTTTATTTTTATTTGCAAAAGTAAAATATATAATTGATTAGCTTCATTTGTATACCAAATATTCTCAATATTCATAGTTTAACTATCCCAAAAAGTGAAAACAAAATTTTCAATGATGGTTTTCAATGAAAGCTATAACTGGCGCCTTAAAATACAATCTGAAAAGGCAAACTTTAAATGAAAATATTGATTGGCTTTGACGAAAACCTAAAAACCTTAATTGAAACGCTTTCTAAGAGTTCCTATTTATAAACCAAAACTTTAAATGCAAATCTCGAGATAAATTTAAATAAAAATTAGAAATACGTTTATAATGATTATGCTTTCTTCGTTTCTAGACTTTCACCAAAACTAAACAAGAAAAAAAACTCTGAAAATGATAATTTAAATATAATCTGAAAAGGCGAACTTTAAATAAATATATTGAAACAAAATAACTAGTTTCCAATGAATTGCTATTCTGAAAAATGATAGTTATAATATAATCTGAAAGGCAATTTTAAATGAAAATACTGATTGCCTTTCACGAAAACCTAAAACCTTGAAAAGAGTTTTGAATGAGTTCCTATGTATATATTGAATCTTAGAATTCCTATTTTTAATCAAAAACTGCAAATGAAAACCTCGAAAAATAAATAAATATAAAAATTTGAAACTTAACTATCATCCTTATTATGATTAAACTAATTTTTGGGAATCTTCTGCCCTTTTTCGTGAATCTGTGCGGTTTTATGTGAACTTCTAATCATGTAAACAATAATCCTAAGTTTAGTGAATTTCAAATAACTAGTTTCCAATGAATTGCTATTCTGAAAAATGATAGTTATAATATAATCTGAAAGGCAATTTTAAATGAAAATACTGATTGCCTTTCACGAAAACCTAAAACCTTGAAAAGAGTTTTGAATGAGTTCCTATGTATATATTGAATCTTAGAATTCCTATTTTTAATCAAAAACTGCAAATGAAAACCTCGAAAAATAAATAAATATAAAAATTTGAAACTTAACTATCATCCTTATTATGATTAAACTAATTTTTGGGAATCTTCTGCCCTTTTTCGTGAATCTGTGCGGTTTTATGTGAACTTCTAATCATGTAAACAATAATCCTAAGTTTAGTGAATTTCAAATAACTAGTTTCCAATGAATTGCTATTCTGAAAAATGATAGTTATAATATAATCTGAAAGGCAATTTTAAATGAAAATACTGATTGCCTTTCACGAAAACCTAAAACCTTGAAAAGAGTTTTGAATGAGTTCCTATGTATATATTGAATCTTAGAATTCCTATTTTTAATCAAAAACTGCAAATGAAAACCTCGAAAAATAAATAAATATAAAAATTTGAAACTTAACTATCATCCTTATTATGATTAAACTAATTTTTGGGAATCTTCTGCCCTTTTTCGTGAATCTGTGCGGTTTTATGTGAACTTCTAATCATGTAAACAATAATCCTAAGTTTAGTGAATTTAGGAAATAGAAATCAAACCTTCATCCTTTTTAGACGTTAATCAAAACCAAGCAAGAAAGGAACTCGTTTGGAATGAATTGCTTTTGTATAGAACGATAATTAAAATATAATCTCAAAAGGCAAACTTTAAATGAAAATATTGATTGGCTTTGAAGAAAACCTAAGAACCTTGAAACGAGTTTCTAAAACTTCCTATTTGTAGAGCAAAACTTTGAATGCAAATCAAATGCAAATTTATATAAAAATTAGAAATACGTTTATAAATATAATGCTTTCTTCGTTTCTAGATTTTCATCAAAACTAAACAAGAAAAAAACTCTGAAAAATGAGAATTTACTACAGGACATACCCAAGATGTTTTTTTAGTTTTTTTGTTTTGCTCCCTCGTTGCTGCTTCCTTGCTGCCTTCGTTTTGCCCGTTTCAGCTTCTTTTTCAATGAAAATAATCTGAAATTAAAAATTTTAAATGAGATGATTATATTGAGTAAATGCTTTATCTAAAATAATTTTATATGGAGGGCTCACAGCTGTACCAAACCAAGTCATTAAAAAATCAAAAATATCCGCAAAATTAACCTCTATTACAGCTCTAAATAGGTCAATTTTTCGAAAATTTCGGCGTTAGTTTTGGATTTTTTTTAATGACTTGGTTCGGTACAGCTGTGATCCCTCCATATGTACCTACTACATGTAAAAGTATGAAATTTGTTTAAAAATGATATATATGTACCTTCCTACCCCAAGATGTTTTCTGGATTTGAGTGTTGCTGCCCGTTGCTGCCTAGTTGCTTTCTTGGCAGATATTTTTTTGTAATACAAATTTATCTGAAATGAAAAATTTAAAATTTGATGAGTTTTTTTTCAACTAACTAGAAAAATAAAGATTTACTAAAGACTAATTTTGCTTTTTATCGACGACATGTGCTATGTCCATTTTTTTTTGCCGTTTTGTAAAACTGATGAAGAATTATATATTTTCGACTAATATGTTTCTACAAAAGCATAATTTTATACAATGCTAATTGAACTGCATTATAATGCGTGTATCAAAACTTTTCACTGAGTTTTGCCAAAATAACAAAAAAAAATGGACATAGCACTTGTTTTTTTCTTAAAAATAATATTTAGTTATATTAATAATAAGGTACTTACTTTTAATAAAAGGTTTGTCCACTGTTTTTTTTTAATTTATTGAAAATGCCTTTTAAAAATGGCCACAATTTAGTTTAGATTTTTACGTTTTAACTATTCCACATCACATCCACAGCACAACTAATTCTAATATCGCGTCGCTTTGAACGAACGAACGTGGTTGGGTAGACAAGAATAGTTGTGAATCCACCACGTACGTGAGTTTTTAACAATGTTTGAATGTATTGGATGAGTATAAGGCCATGTTCAGACTTAATGACATCTGAAATGTATTCTTTTCTAAAAATTTGCAAATGAAATAATTTTGTAATTTTGGATAAATAAGCATTAATGTCGTAATGAAAAAAGTGACATTTCGAGAAAAATAATGAACATGTTCATTCTTTACTTTCGTGTAAATGCATTTAGTTAATGAAATGTTTTCCATTATTATTCGTCATATTAGTCAAGTTATTGAAAGAAAATTCATCACTCATCATAAATCAGGCATAATGCCGAGTGACTAATGACTTTTTGACTTAAATTACATACAAATTTCATCATCGTCAGCATGTTTTGACATTTTAATGACATTATTTAATAAGAATTATCCCTGTCATTTTCTTAATGGCTAAAATATTGAAAAATATTTTGTTTCTAACAAAGTTCTGTAAGTTTTCCAGGGAGGGAATAAACTTGAAAATGTTCATTTTTGACTTTTTTGTAAAAAGAAGGCCACAAAATTGGGAATAAAATAAATAATTTCGGATTCATAGGTAATAATAAATACGTTTACGAAAAAGAAGCAAAAACTAAAAATGTAGTGTTAGTTAAAAATAATAATTTATTTTTGAAAATGAGATAATTTCCTATACGATTTGACATTCGAAATGCGAAATTATTTCATTTGGGCTCTAGTCGAAACGCGCTATAAGTTATTAATGAATAACTTCATTATGTTTGCAAAAAGTACAAAGTATTTGAAAACAAAACAAAAAAAACTATTTTATATTGGACTATGGATTTAAAAATGTAGTCACACCTCTTTAATTGAATAGTATTATAAAAGTTTTTCGGTGTCTTCATCAGACGAAAATTATGAAATTGTATTATGAAGAAGTTGTTACGGGGCCTTAAATTCTCTTAATGGCGGCAATAATATGATGGGAGCTAATTTTCCTTTGTATGTGTATTTTATACAAGTTCTTCTTCTAACAGATTGCGTAGGCACATTACACACACTTGCATGTATAGACACGCTATAATTTGGCGCGTCGGTTTCAACTAATGAACGTTGTTGGCCAAACAATAATAATTGTGAATCAACAACGTGCATGATTTTTCAACAATGTTCGTGATCAATGTATATATTTGATGAGTATAAGGCCGTGCTTAGACTTCTTTAATTTGGAAATGTATTCTTTTCCAAAAAAATGGAAATAAAATAAATAATTTCGGATTCATAGATAATAATAAATACGTTTACGGAAAAGAAACAAAAACTAAAAATGTAGTGTTAGTTAAAAATAATAATTTATGTTGGAAATTTAGCAACATATGTAATTTGTGCAGCATAAAACAATGAGGGAATGTATTAAGTTTCTTTAAAATAGAAATGTTTTCCATTTCTGTATTAGGGATTTGTTTACATTCAAATTATTAGAATATAAATTTATAATTTTTGATAAGTTTAGTTGGGTTCCATTAAACAAACTTTTTCCGAACTATCATAAATCAACAGCTTTAGCAGATACTCAGAGTAAGTTAATTCTGCGAATGAATTTCACTTCAATTACCTCAAAATGCAGTTTTTCAGTAAAAGGTTATCAAAAAAAAACCTAAGGCTAGGCGCGAACAATCAATTTTTAGTTTCGCAACTGCTTGGTTCGAGCAACTAAAAAATTTATATTTTGACACAAACCAAACGATTGCCTTAAATGAGTTCGCTTTTTTGTGTAACATATAATTACATACATATATCTATTTTCTGTAAGCAACCAAACAGTTGTGCAACTAAAAATTGAATGTGCGCGCCTAGCCTAACAAGCACTTAGAAACCAACATCAAAAACACCTGTACAATTTATCAAGAGATTTGAACCTTCAAATTTTGTTATTTAACTCAGGGTTCACTTTAATCTCGCACTGAAAAAGTAGGCCTTAAATGTATTTTAAGTGAAATACAAGTTTAACCGATACTATTCTATTCGGTAGGGATAATTCGCTCGCTGGCCTTGGGCCAAAACCATCAATATTTTTATGTAAAGACTAATCATGATTAATAGTGCTTTTCGACTAGAACAAATGAGATGATTTCGATAAGATTAGCTTGAAAATGAGATAATTTCCTATACGATTTGACATTCGAAATGCGAAATTATTTCATTTGGGCTCTAGTCGAAACGCGCTATAAGTTATTAATGAATAACTTCATTATGTTTGCAAAAAGTACAAAGTATTTGAAAACAAAACAAAAAAACTATTTTATATTGGACTATGGATTTAAAAATGTAGTCACACCTCTTTAATTGAATAGTATTATAAAAGTTTTTCGGTGTCTTTATCAGACGAAAATTATGAAATTGTATTATGAAGAAGTTGTTACGGGGCCTTAAATTCTCTTAATGGCGGCAATAATATGATGGGAGCTAATTTTCCTTTGTATGTGTATTTTATACAAGTTCTTCTTCTAACAGATTGCGTAGGCACATTACACACACTTGCATGTATAGACACGCTATAAAGTAGGAGCGTCGGTTTCAACTAACGAACGTTGTTGGCCAAACAAGAATAAATGTGAATGTTTGTGATCAAGAATGTATTGCATGAGTATTGAGTATAAGGCCTTGTTTAGACTTTCATTAAGAAGTGTACCTACACTTTTCCAAAAAATTGGAAATGAAATAAATGATTTTGGTTTCATAAATAGTAGGTACATACATAAATATGTTTACGAAAAAGAAGCAAAAGCTTAAAATGTAGTTTTGGAGTTAAAAATAATATTCTATTAGTTGGGAAAAACATTTAAAGCTACATACATAATTTGTACAAAATAAAGGAATGTAGGTATTAGGTTTAGTTTATTAAAATAGATTTGTTTTCGTTTAATGTGCTAAGTATTTGATTACATTAACATTAGAGTACTCCCATAAATCAACAGCCTACAGACCTAAGAACAATTGACACTATTATTGTTGCAGTAAGAACGAAAAGCAAGTTATGAGAACCAAGTTAAAGTTAACAAATTAAAGCTTAGATGTTTTTCATATACAGTAATCCCCGCTTAGTTGCACCTCGCTTAATTGAACATCCCGCTTAATTGACCGAAAAAATTGCATTGCAAAATTTCCCGTATTAGTAGCATAGATTTTCAAATGGTTAATTGAACCCCGCTTAATTGAATTACTCGGTTAATTGAACTTTAAAATATGCACCCGAAAAAAAAAATATATGGACATTTTTCGGATAATTGGACGTACAAAAAAATTATAATGAAACAAATATTAGAAATATTTTATTACTTAACCTACGTCTGAAGTGGTTTTTTAAAAGATAGGTATCATTCAAGATGAAGAGCAGCTGGAAAATGATATCGTGGTCATAGACAACATACTTAAGTACAATGCTTAACAGACGCCGAAATTTTAAAAACGGTTTAAGAAAAAGAAGAAGTTGAAGCCATATTACCATCAACTTTCGAAATTCTTCAGGACATTGCAATTCTACGTTTATACTTCTTACCACTAAATAAATTTACAGTTGAGCTGAAAAACAAGAAGACATTGTTCAAAACAAAACAATCAATCAAAATCAAATCACAATTTTTTTCACAATGTATGCAAATAACCATTATGAGCCTTTCGAGGTACATACCTACTATTGTATTTATAATTTTTTGTATCCTTTTCGAAGCTAAAAGTGACTTTTTTTAAGAATAATTTATTTCTGTTTCATAGTTTTAATTATGTATGTATGTTTATTTTTTAAATAAAACGTGTTCAAATATTTTTGTGTGTGTATTCTTTTTTAGTTTTTTCAAGGGTTTCGTAAGTTGACAATGAAATGTTCATAGTAAATTTCTGGGATGAATATTTTAATTTTTAGTTGACCGACTCGTGCAATTATACGGGTTTCGTTTAATTGAACAGGTCGGTCAATTAAGCGGGGTTTCGTTAATTGAACCACCCGGATAATTGCCCGAAAAATCTGACAAAATGGTCAGTGCAATTAAGCGGGGAATACTGTACACGTAAGTGCTACTAAATTAATCATGAGAAGGTTCACTTAAGACGACTGAAATGTGTGTGAAAATAAAGGTCTTTTAAATTGAAGTTGCTTTAAAGTAAATAGTAGTCAATATTTTATTTTGTTGGGTCGAGAACCTATCTTTCAACGTCAAAAATGTATACCATACCAATTCACACACATCAATTCACAGAAATCAGTCAAAACACTCATAATTCAAGTGTCAAAACAAAAGAATATAGTTTTTTGGTGGAAATTTAGAGCGAAAAAAAAAGGATTTTCATGATGAAATAAATTACAAAAATTTCAAATCTTTGACAACTGAGGGTAAGGAAAGTGTGGTTAGAGTTAGAAACTAATGTGTTTATATCATAAACACAGGGACAAAAACAGAATCATACAAATTGCGCTTTGCTGGCTTTTATTGGCATCCAAGATTGGATTGCTCTTCTGGATCACCAATGAAAAACGCGACGAGTTTATTATTGCAACGTGATTTGCAATCATTTGCATGTAACAACGATTTACAACGTTTTATTGGTTGATTTGAGCCTGAAACCTTGGTTGTTTTATCACGAACGTTGTTATTTTCACAATTATTTTTTTTTTGTATGTTACATTCGTATATTACAATGCTTTTAACAATGTTTATTGGTTGATTTCACTATGAAACCTTGGTTGTTTTTTTTTATAATATATGTTTATTTTTGTGTTATATATTTGGTATGTAGATATTTAAAATGAACTACGAACGTGATTGATTTACCATTCGTATATTACAATGCTTTCAACAACGTTTATTGGTTGATTTCACCATGAAACCTTGGTTGATTTCTTTTTTGTATATATTTTTATTTTTTTTTTATATATTTATTATGTATTTAAAATGAACTACGAACGTGATTGATTTACCATTCGTATAGGTATAGCAATGCATTCAACAACGTTTGTTGGTTGATTTCACCATGAAACCTTGGTTGATTTCTTTTTTATATACAGGGTGTCCCACAGTCACCGCCCCAAAAGAAAACCATGGATTCCTGAGGTCATTTTAAGTCGAAAAACTTAAGAGGCAATTTTCTCGTTTTCGTCCCGTTTTCGAGTTATAACGGTTTTTATGATTTTTCCCTTAACTGGCTTTATCTTTGCCAAACTGCGTCCGATTCGTAAGATTTTTTTTATAACCAATCAAGAATTTATTACAGTTTTAGTTTGTCCACAGATTTTTTTTCTGCGGACAACCGTTTCTCCGCAATTTTGCATCAAACACAATATTTTCGTTTTTTAAGTAGTTTTTTCACTTTGATATCATTTTATTCAAAAAAACACGTTAATGAGTATTAATTTTTTTTACTTATTATTAAAGCCCAGTTCATTTCCTTAAAAACATATATTTTGTTTCCTTAAAAAGAATACTAAATGTAATTAACAAAAAATAAACAAACTGAGTGAATTTAAATAAAAAATAATTTTTAAATACAAAAGTAACTTTTTCTGAGCTATTGTGGTTAAGAAAAGGACAAATAGATAAAGTTAATCGTCCCATTTCAGCGTATATTAATAATAATAATATTTCCAGATATTCTTGATAAGTGTAATCCATTGTTCGCAAATAATTGAAAAAAAAAATACAATTTGAATAACAAATCCAAAATGGTGTATCAAGTGAAAGAACACGACGCGGACACTAGATCACGAGAGAAAGACATTTACAACCTTCAAATCATAATGCAAATCTTTACTGTTTACATTAGTTAACGGTCTTACTAATTAACTTTATCTATTTGTCCTTTTCTTAACCACAATAGCTCAGAAAAAGTTAATTCTGTATTTAAAAATTATTTTTTTTTTTAAATTCACTGTTTGTTTAATTTTGTTAATTACATTTAGTATTCTTTTTTAAGGAAAAAAAAAATATTTTTTTTTTCAGAAAATAAACTGGGCTTTAATAATTAACGAAAAAAATTAATACTCATTAACGTGTTTTTTTGAAAAAAATGATATCAAAGTGAAAAAAACAACTTAAAAAACGAAAAAAATTGGGTTTGATGCAAAATTGCGGAGAAACGGTTGCCCGCAGAAAAAAAAGTTCTGAGACAAACTAAAACTGTAATAAATTCTTGATTGGTTATAAAAAAAGTCTTACGAATCGGACGTAGTTTAGCAAAGATAATGCCAATTAAGGGAAAAGAGAACAAAAATCATAAAAACCGTTATTACTCGAAAACGGGACGAAAACGAGAAAATTACCTCATAAGTTTTTCGACTTAAAATGACCTCAGGAATCCATGGTTTTCGTTTGGGGCGGTGACTGTGGGACACCCTGTATATTTTTATTTTTTTTAAATATATTTATTGTGTATTTAAAATGAACTACGAACGTGATTGATTTCACCAACGTTTATTGGTTGATTTCACCATGAAACCTTGGTTGTTTCATCACAAACATAATCATTTTTTGATGAAAATGGACTACGTACGTGATCATTTTACTATTTTTACAAAATAGTTCATCAACAAAGCTTTATTGGTTGAATTGACTAATAATCTTGGTTGTTTGATCACAAAAGTAGTCATTTTCAGAAATTTTCAGAATGATCACGTTTGTGATTTATCAACAATGCAATCAACAATGCAGGATTGTGAAATCAACTACGTACGTGATCCATTTTTTCAATTTTTGGGTATTTTTTGCCAACAATCCTCCATTCGTTGGATCAACAAATCCGCGTTGGTTGATTTTACCACAAAGCTTGGTTGATATCACTATTTTTCGGGCATTGTTGGCCAACAATGAAACATTGTTGAATCAACCAAGCTTTTTTTTTTCGGTGTATGCAGTTTAATTTGTTACCAAAATTTAAAAAAGAGAAAAAACTTATATTTGCATTTTCTAAATATGAATCGTCATAGATTTGGAGAACATTTCACTTTGTTACCTCAACTAGAAAGAGGTTGAATTCGTACGAATTTTTTAGTCACGGGTTTGTGGAATGCGTTCACTAGTTGTGGATTGCGAATTTACATTTGACAGTTCGCAGAAGTTACGTTGTTGGTCGCGTACAAAATTTTAAAATGCAAAATATTTCAATTTATAATTATTTTATGCAGTGTTTTCCTTTTAAATAGTTGATTCGATCATTAATTCACTTCGTCGTAGAATAAAAACAAAACAAAAATTGATATTAGCTGTGAAAATTGCTTAAAAAGATTTATTCGCATTCGCAGGTCGCAGCTCATGTGCAAAGCACTTTATTCTTTGAATTATAAATTACCTTCTAGATCGTTCAATACATGTTGTATTGGGCGGTTTCAAGTGTGATCTTCACAAAATAAATACTGGTGTTCCCCAGGGCTCCGTTGTGTCTCCGAATGTCTTCCTTTTTTTGTAAATGATCTCTTTGTCTAAAACTTCTATTCCACTTCATTTTTTTGCCGACGGCTCTACTCTAAGCTTCTCATACTCATTCTCAAATTCACGTCCATCTTCTTCGGAAATGGAATTGCAACTATATCTAATAGTAAGCTTATTAAACTCCGATTTTTACATTAAAGTTTTTAAATGGCGTACACAAAATCGTGTGGAGTTTAATGCTCCTAAAACTCAACGCTGTCTATTGTCGATGAAGCAAAATGTACCCCTTATGCCATTGTCCTTAAATGGCACTTGGATCGAAGATGCCGAACTCTCAGTACACATTCTCGATAAAGCAAAAACGATAAATGCGTAGGATTTCTATATCGGTGTAAGAAATTTTTCACCTCCTCTGATCTGGCTGTAATTTATAAGTCGCTTATACGTCCAAAACATCTTTGCGCAGGCGCAGCACAAACTTCTCTCCTTTTATTGGATTGAATTCAGAACAGAGCGTTAAAACTGATAGGAAACAGAGCAATCATGGATTCGTTCTCACCTCTTGAACACCGTCGGAAAGTTTCATGTATTTCTTTGTTTCATCGCTTCTTTCACAATTAATGCTCTCTCGAAGTAGCCACTTGCATTCCTAACCTCGATCAATTTACCCGTAATACCCGTTTTGCTAAGAATGCTTATCAGTTCTTCCTCGAGCCTAATTCGGTCATACCGTTAAATATAGAGATTCATTTTTTAATCGCACAACACGATTATGAAATAATTTACTTAATTTAATTAAATTTCCCCTTGAGCGCATGTGAATTATAAAAAAAAGATAAATGCGGCACATTTAAAAGCAAAAATAAACTTTCGGGCAAATTTAAGGTTGACTAAACTTTTGAGAGAATTTCTTGGGAACTAAAATTTGGCTTGTTAGGCTAAACAAATAAATGGCCGCTATATGTATAACAAGCGAAATAAAAATGTATGATAAAAACTTTTACAAAATTATAAGTTTGATAGTTAATTCCAATACCGAGAGAAAGTTTGCGAAATAATTATTGCGAATTATCTATAGTTGCTTCATCAATATTCCAATGGCGAAAGAGGGATTTCCATTTAAAAGATTTTTGACAATTGAAAGTTAAGATCAATTTTCCACTAAAAAACTGATGTGAGTTGATTAAGGATCGATTAAAATTGCAGAATAAACTTATCCTTATAAATTAAGCATTAAAAAACAGGCCCTTAGAAATCAAAATTATTTGTAATCTTGGTGTCAAAATAAAGCTAAGGCATGTAACAAAATGCATTTTGGTCAAACCTTCTTTACAAATGGTTCATTATTAGTTCAATCATCAATTCGTAAAAGTCCAACGAGACCTTCAAATTCTAAATTGTTCATCGGGGAATTTTAGTTCTCATGTGTACACAACTTTCAATATTTTGTTCTTTTAAAACCTTGATTGACTTGTCTCTATTCATTCACTTTTGAAAATTACCCAGAGCCTATACACCCATATTAATAAAGATGGTTTGGTGGAGGTTTATCGTTAAGTCCTGGACTAAGTGCGAAATTTCATTAATAAAACAAATTTTGTGTTAAGTGACGTTTACTAATTATGATAAAGTTAAACCACCGAAGTAGGTGGTTTAGCGAAGGAATAAGAAATAGAAAGGTCCACAGTCAGACACAAGCAATTGACAATCAATTTAGGTAGCCACAGAATATAAAAAAGAGATTGCTTACTTTTGTAGAAGATTTTCTTAAAAGGATTTTTGATAAATGTCATTTTACTATTCCGGGAACATTTTGTTTTTATTAATGTAAATATTTAAGCCATGGCTTAACTCCTATTCCATGGTTTAGCAAAACCATGGAATATAGGTGGAATAAGCGTTTTTTATTAATACGGCTGATACAGTTTAAGTGCCAAACTGATGTAAATTGGCATGTCTCTAGTCTCATCCAAAGGAAAGTGATATTTTAGTATACGAGCGAAATTATGTAATTCTAATAGTACACCAGGGAGCTTCAAAATGTCAATGGTCAATAATATAATAATTATAAAAAAAATAACATTCTCTACGTCAGGAATTTAGTCCAAGTTTTGTCTGATATGTCTTCAAATATTCCGGATATACTTAATTTAGTTAGTCCAAGATCTTGTGGAACATTTTCAAAGAATTATAACTAATTTATTAGCAAATGATTTTGTATAATCTTTTCTTTAATTCGAATTACGATTTTTTGTGCGCCCCGTTCTAAAAAATCGTAGTTTTTCACACAAGATATAGAATAAACATTTTCAATCCCTGTGATTCTCTGTCCAAGAAATGTAGGTACATACATATATGGTTTTCCATTGGAAAAATAAATTTATATCTGTGAAAATGTCGATTCTGACATTTTTTGCATTCCATTGGGCAGCAAATTGATTTATTTTTGATTATTTTTCTTCAGATTTATCCCTTACTGTACTAAGAATTTCCAGCTGTCAGCTTGCCAATGTGTTTTAAGTTTGTTTAATTTATTTTAATTGTTTAAATTTGATAAAAAAGGAAGGAAATCATTTCTTTTAAGAAAATGGAAGCTGTTAAAAATAATTCGATAAATTCATTAAGCTGATATTTCACTACTGAAAGTAATTTTCAGGGTGAAGATTTATTTTTGTTGAAATAATGAGGCACACACGAAATAACACTTACATAATTACGACAAAATAAATCATTTTGAAATCGCATTCCATTCGCCGTAAACAAATTTATTGAAATCATAATTTGTCAAAAAAGAGAATGAAAGCCAAGTACCTATCATGTCATGCGTGTCATTCACACTTTATTACCTTAAGTATATATTGTGAATTCGCGTTCGAGTACTTTTGCTCAATTTGGATAATTCTTAGAGATAATACCTATTGTTTAAAAAAAATCAGATCAAATTGGATAGAAATCTGACAATTTTGACAGTTCAAAATTTCTAAACAATTTTTAGCTCAACGATTTAAAATGTTACATACTTAAAAAGTGTTATTATATTTTTTGTTTAATTCTTAAAAGATTATTACATATATATTCTGGTTGCTGTATTTCAATCTGACGTCAGAATAAGAATTTTCACTGTTACAGTTGACAGTAGTAAAACAACAATAAATTACCAATGCTTAGATAATAATATTCAAAATCTTACTAAGAATTTGAAATAAAAATTGTTTTATAACTGTCAAAACAGTCATAATTCGTTAACTGGCACATCAATCAAAAATTATGAAAAATTACAAAAACTTTAGGTAATTAATTAATTTTTACTTTTAAGACTTCAGTATCTGGAGCCTTATTCCGCAGAGACGTACCAAATACCTCAGCTATCTATTTCTAAACTCATACAATATTTCAGACTCACGTCGAAAAACATTGATGAAGGCAAAAAAAAAAATCTTATGTGTGTTTTATTCACCCCTGGCTCGAATCACTCCACGACAGACGACACACGATCGCATTCATTTGGCTTAAACAGAAACACTCTGCCAGAGATCAAAGTTACCCTCCCCGTGTAGATGGAAAATTTATTCGAATTGTTAATTTAGTGCGACCCTGAGGGGGCAGCAGCGCAGCGTACAAAGCTCACGTGCACGCCTAGGTATAAAGTTTGTTCAATTTTTTCTTATTCGTTTATTTGTTTCTTCATTGACGATTTCCTCTTTCCTCTCTCATTATACAGTATACCTTTATTTTTATTGTGCATTGTCCTTGCCTTTTAGTCTGATTTGTGTTAATAAAAACGGTGCAGAGCTCACTTTACTTTTAGCTTCGAATTGATCAGCAAAGTCTCTCTGAACGCATCCATAAGTGTTTAGTTGGATTTTCTGCGATGGCGTGGTGATTGTGAGGTGCGATTGTCTCATGAGTTCAATTGGGTCAAAATCAGCATAAACAGTAGACTCGCTAGCGATCGCGATGAATATTGATGATCGACCAGGTAGGTGCTGCTGTGCTGATCGTTAATTGTGGATTTAATTTCATAACATTCGACTGGAGAATCGTAATGAAACCTTAAGGATTTTGACCACTTTCAGCTGCGTGTGATCAAGAGATCAAGAGGCTAATATAATACCAGTTGTTGACAAAACACACACCTTGGGAAAGTTTTTTTTTTGTTTTCTTATTTAATATCAAGAATGTAATCAATAACTAGAGTAATTTATTCTATATACGAGTACACATATTATGTTTGTATTTAGTTTGGCAACTGGTGAGGTTTAAAAAAGTTTTGTATTAAAGACAATCATGTTTTTTTTTCAATTTTTTAAACAGTTTTTATCCACTCAATATCCAACATTATTTCCCTTATTGTTCTTTTTCAATTCTTAAATAAACACATATAATTTAATTTTTTTTTTTTCAAAATATATTAGCAATTAATTATGAATCGCAAGGTTTGATGCGTTTTAAATAAAATATTTATTTTCGCCCATATTTCTAAACTAGAACTGGACAATATAATTGTTTTTTATTTTCACTGTCGTGCTAAGATATTGACATTATTATTGGTAAAAGTAAATCGCAATTTGAATCAATATTTATGAAACTTATTTTTTATAGCAGACCTTAAGGCTACCTTTCAGAAAAATATTTCTCAAGTCCTAAGTATGTTGCGATTTTTTTCAACTTTATTTTTTTAAGTGAGCATTTCATCATAAACCCGAAGATTATTTTTCTTATTTCGTTATTTTTATAATATTTTAGAATAACTGTACTAATAGATAATAGTAAAAAAATTGTTTGTACTATTGTAGGCATTTTATTTGCCTATAAACATTAAGATATAATATCTTATAAGGTAGTTTACAGCTTTGAAGTTTGTAAAATAAAAAAAGAAGAAAGACTACCCTATTAAACGTCATTAAGATGAATATTTTATTAAGATAATAATAGCCGCGTTTTATTATCGGCAAAGATCCATATCTATAGATTAACTTTTAAAAATAAAAGGATACGGATCAAAGTGACAGTTGTGTGGTATGCTCATCTCTCTTTTGCTTGTGCCTGTTGATTTTTAAATGTTTCTTGCCTTTTTTCTTTTCACTGTATTTTACACTACCTTACCATAAAAAGCCATCTACCCGTCAGAGTATGAACTAATTGTTGGATCTTTGAAATAGATCCCGATAGAGAACAGGATCCAAAATTATTTTTATAATACATGTTAAGAATTAATCCAGATCTACATAGACTCGTAGATAATAAAACGCAACTAATAATATATGTATTACAATCATTTAAGATTAGATATTTGAAATTGAAGAAAAATTAATTAAAATAAAAATTAAAATTTATAAAAAATTAAAAAGAAAATACTTTAAGAAACTAAATATCTCCATTTATTTATATTAATTTAGTTATTTAGTTAGACTGAAAATAGACAAGTAAAATAGATTCACTCCTCAGTTCCCTAACATGCAAGGCAGAGTATTCCACAGTCAAATTAATGAAAAACTGCCTCTTTGAGGTTTAATATTTTTACCGCGGATGAATTATTCGTTGGGATTGGGATCTAACTGAGGAACCGAATCTAATCTATCGAAAAGATATCGAGGTTGATGTGTTTGAATTACGAGTTCGTTGAACAGTAATATGAGGGTTCTAAAGCGTAATAGATTATCCAACGAAATGTTTGAGATTTGCCTTGAAAAATTAAAGACGCTGTCATATCTTCTTAGTCCATATATGTACTGGGCTGTGCTATTATAAGCCACATTAAGCTTCTAAGCTGATAGAATCACAGTCACAGTAAATTTTGCACCCATATGATGCCTTTTCCAAGTTAACGTTCTATTGAATTACACTCCTAGCTGTTTCTACTTAAGGTATTCCAAAAGTCCAAAAGATTTCTACTAGCAACTATACATTTAGACTTAATTGGATTGAAGAACAGACCATTCATATTAGACCACAATTAAATCTTTTCCAAATTCTTATTGATAGTATTTGCGCAGTCTTTGATGAGTCCAAGCGGGCGGATTCTAAACAATTGAACATCGTCAGTAGGGGTCCAAGTATTTATGCTTGGGGCGCCCCTCTTATAGTCGGTAAGAAACTCGAGACATTTGTACCTATTACAATAGCTTGCTTTCTATTACAAAGATAGGAAATGAAAAGGTTAACGACCGAAGGAGAAAAGTTATAAAGCCTCGTCAATTTATTACAAAAGATAGAATGATCAATAGTGTCGAAGGCTTTAGAAAAATCTAAAAGAACCAGGAAGATCACGTGCTTCCATCCAAGGCCAGTCTCAAATCATCGACGATGTTGATAATAGCAGTGGTACTGCTATGTTTTTGACGAATAGGGGATAAAATATTATTTAATCTAAGAACTGCTAGTTGTTTTTGCAAAACTCTCTCAAAAACTTTGGACAAAAACAGGGAGAAAAGAAATTTGGCAAAAGTCATTACCTATACACGTTTTGGGAGATGGTATAATTTTTGCCAGCTTCCAAATACCAGTCATTAATATGGTGTTATATGCTTGTGTTACATAAGGCAAAATAACAGGTATTATAGCCTTGAGGAAGACTGGGTGTAATAGGTGGAGGCCAACAGACAAAAAACATTCAACTAAGTTCCTACTATCTATACAAGAGAACTCAAAGCCATCTTCTTTTGTTTCAATAGAATGTGTCAGGGCTTGACACTGAGAAGGAATCTGTAAAGTCACAATTTGACCATTAAGTGCCTTAATATCAATATTTCGCAAACAAGATATTATTTTTCTTACCTATTTCCATTTCCCTCAAATTTTGCCATATAGATGTCGGTGTTATGTATAAACATTTTGGAAAAATTTTATTTTGGATTTTTCAAAGAAAAAATTTAAATTTATTATTTGAAATTCAATTCGAATGTTTTTTTTTTTAATTATTTGCTTAAATGTTTACTATCAAATATTTTAAAACTGGCATGCCAATTTTTTTAATGAAAATTTTGTGTATGAAAAATTAATTTATCAAAAAAACTCCTCCAGCGATTTTTAAAATTTTGTTTGCATAAATTCAAATTTGTTCCAGAAATCAGATGGCCATTAAAACAGTACATTACATTACATCCAGTCGAATATTTTATTTGGATTCACATTGTTCTACCCTTTTAAAGTTCGTTGTGCTTAAATAATTTTTAGTTGGGCTCACACTGGGGTTTCCATCCACTACATTTTCGAGCAAACTACTCGTATTTTCAGTTATCTAGACTAAGCGTTCTTTCTTGGAGCCTGGGAGCAGGGATGAGAATGCTTAGCCCAGAAAGTGAAACAAATTTGCCAAAAAAACGAAGTAGATTTGTAAAATATGTAGCAGATAATGACAAGAAAATATATATAAGAAAAAAACCACTTTATTTTCATTTTATTTAATATTTATGTAAAGAAAACAAACATTGACTAGAATAAGTCTAACAAATTCATAAATTATGTAGCTTAATTGATATACACTGCCGCTCATCTGAATGGGTTCACTGTTTTTCGTAACTTACTGTAATAGGCTTTTCACACCGAATTAAAATCTCGGATTTCAGCAACAAGATTACGAAATCTCATTGAAGCGTTCGCACTGGACAGATCAGGATTTCATTTGACGTTTCTGTCCATTTATCCTGCTTTCTCGGATATAATTTATCTTCTCTCCTTCTCTCCCCACAATTCAAATTTCAAATAGTCACTCGAGACTCGACACCATTATCTGCTTTTTATCTACCTCTTCTCTTGCTGACAATTTGCTGACAAAGCAGAACATTTCTAAAGGTTTGTTTGTTTTGACAATATTGTGTTTGAAAGTAGATTTTGAGGAGATTTTGTCGTAATCTAGTAGATTTGGAAATCTGAAAATGTATGGGAAATCTAATAGATTTGGATGAGATTTTGAGAATTTTGCTCGAAATCTAGATTTTGATTTGGTGTGAATAGCGTATAAGACTCTCTGCATATATATGGCAATGACACGTCTGTGTTATGTATGTAATGAAAGAGCATTATTTTGCCCTTAGTTTGGGAGAAAAAAATTTCTCTTTAAGATTACCGTTATTCTCACACGCTTGCTTAACTTAATTCATTAAGAAAAACTAACGTTTTTTTTGGCTCATCTGAAAATTTGATAAAACGGTTTTAAAGACCATGAGCACACGTTTACGCAAAATTGTATCTGTGTCTTTTCAGATTGAAATGCCTTATTAAAATTGTTAATAATTTCCAAATAAAAAGTGAAAATTTAATTTCTGGATTTTTTAAATTGTTTAAGATTTTTTAAGCTTTTGAAATCGCTTGTGTTTTTTTCAAAAACTATTAGGTGGAAATAATTTATAAGCGCCAACCACTACTCCAACCACCTAGTCTTACTTAGGCGTAAAATTGTATGTATCTCAAGGCCAAAAGCTTTTTGAAATTCACAAAATTCAGTTTGTCTTTTAGAGCTGTGAGCAAAATAAAAATAAATATCTTGTAAGATTATTTCAATTTGATATTCAATTTTTCTTCTTGCGGCTGATGAACATAAATCCAGTGAATGACATACACATCCTAAATAAAATATATCTTTTTTTGTTGCCTGAAGTCGAGTTTTTACCCCCGTGAGCTCTCCCCTCCTCAAAGAAGCGTTGTCTGTGGCCAGGCGGATAAGATTTTCCAAAGGAATCTGGTTTTCCTTCAGAAAATTTATAATTTCATTAAGTTATTTTCAGCATTAGACTGCTTCAGTCTTATATAAGTTAAAAGTTTATCAACTATCTTAGATGTACTTTGCTCATAACGAACTAATAACACTAAACATTTTTGCATAGAGACATCTGTTGTTTCATCACATTTTGGGGGTGGCCGTGGCGCGCCTGTCAACCTCATGATGACAGGTTCGATCCCTGCCGTCGTCTATGTCGCTTTAATTCCATTAAAAACCTTCTAAAAATTATCATCAACTCAATACATGTTGTTCAGGCATAACACTAACAACATGTAATTGAGTTAAACTAGTATGCCCAACAAGGATGAACGCGAATAAAATAATGTGAATTATAAGCGACATAGAAATAAGACATGGCATTTTTCCGCTTTAGCCCAGCCGCCATCCCTGGAGATAAAAATATATGAGACAACCACCAACAGTCTCAGAACATCGTGCCACACATCTTTCCTATCCTTCTTTCTCTTCATTAACTTCACGCCCGCGCTGTGTTGAAACATTTAAAGGGTAATCATAATCCCTTGAGCGCGGGTAGATTATAAAAAAAAAAAAAAAAAAAATAATTGAAAATTTTCTTGTTCACAATATGGAAAATGTTTCTTGTAGAAAAAATGGAGCGCTCAAATTTGTAAAACGAAGTAGAAATAAGTTGCTACGTAGCAGATGCATAAAAATAAATGAATGAAGTAGATCTGCTACATATGAAGTAAATACTCATCTCTGCCTGGGAGCTGCGGTTTGTAGCTTCCCTTGTTGGATAATAGCTATCCATTCGCCTGATGTGCCCGTCGTAACGTAATCGACTTTTGAATTTCTGGGCTGCATCCTACATCCACATATTGGGATCTATCAAAGTTCGAAAATAAGAGTTAAATGAACATATAGTTTCTGAACTTAATTCGACTTACATTGTTTTTCACGATAGCCATGGATAACACATTTCCAATAATTCGATATTTTTTTAAATTCGGCATCGGTCGTCAACAACCACTTGCACCCATTAAGACCATTTTATACATAAATATAAATTTATTTAATTTCCTGTTGTTCCAAGAACAAATTTTGGCTTGAAATTGTGAAATTTTCTTGCCCCATGTTAAAGTCTCTGTAGTTAGTTAAAAAAAAGGCAAGGGTATCAGCAGTCCTTGTTAACTTCCCATAGGGAGTTATTGTAATCGGTCCGATTCGTCAAATTGGAATTTTTGACATTTCTCGACGTTTCAAGGTCCCTAGAGGCTATATCAATCATTTTTAGAAAGATGTCTGTGTATGTGTGTGTACGTACGTTCGTACGTTCGTACGTGCGTACGTTCGTACATCCGTACGTTCTGGTACTATTTTTCGTCGTCGATATCTCAAGAACTAGTAAAGATATCGACTTCAAATAAATTTTGTTTAATAGATAATAACTTCGAAAGAGGCTGAAAGGGCGTTTATTAAAATTCAGTGAAAAGTTTTTTCACTATAACGGTTTAAAGAAAAAGTAAAAATTTTGGTTAGTTTTAAATATCTCACGATTAATTAATGCTATTGATTGCAAATAAAATTTAATGTACTCATTATAAGGTTATACAGATTTGGTATGAATTTGGAAAAAAATGAACATACCGTTATTTTTTTAAATAAAAAAAACTGAAAAAAAAATTTCATAACCCAGATATTCTAAGAACAGAAAACAATTTGAAACTCAAAATAATTTTATTTTACGAAAAATAATGTGTTTGACAACTGGTGAAAATTTCAAAAAAATTCAGTTTACAGTTTTTTTACAAAAAATTAAAAACTATATAAGATTCTATTGAAAATTGGTAAAAATTGTTTTTCGACTCATATTTCTCGAGAACTAGTAGTGATATTGACTTCTAATTTAGTTAATTTTATACATAGTATAATTTTGTACAATTGGTAAAATATTGACAAATATTGAATTAATAGTTTTTTTTTAAACAAATGGGAAGTTATCAGTGTGGGTCGCACCCAGCCTCTTTTCTGATTATCGTCCAATACTTGGCACCGCCATGGTAAGAACTGGCATTATTAAAAGGGTTTCATAGAGCGTCTTACGCTTAAGGAATTTTGAACCCAATTGTCTAGCCAAATTTTAGGGAAGTTGGAAATGGCCGATTCGGCGATTTTAGTTTTTTTTTATTAGATATATCCTTCATACAAGGTGGCGCAAATTAATCACCCTATCGGAAGATGTTATAATCTTTGCAAATGCGTCGTACGTCAATCATATTTGACATTTGTGAATTGGACAACTGCAGTATACAAACAGACAAGCAATGGACCGTTATACTCCGCAAGAACGTGGTCGGTCGGTGTAAGCGCAGCGTGAATTTCGACGTCGATTTCCTAATCGTGTTGCTCCAACTGGGCGCTTAGCAACTCGGCCCAAACAGAAAGGAACCACAGAAAACCATGCAGGGCGTGGCGTGTCAGCGAGATAATCACATCTGTGACTACCGTGTGATTCACGATGACCCGTACGTCCTCTCAAAACCACCGTACAGGGTCATGATAAACGACTTCTTACTGCCAGAATTACATGTGCTTTCAACAAGATGGTACAACCGCACACACAGCGCGAGCCACAATGGATATTGTGAAGGAAGCGTTTCCTGGCCGCTAAATCTCCCGTTTTGGCATCTCCCCGTACCACAATGGACATTTTGCACGAGCGGTTTCTGAACACGGTTATGTCACGCGAAGGCTATGTGAATCGGCCACCAAGATCATTCGATTTGAACCCTTTCTGGTTCAGTAGATACACTGAAACCGAATTATTATCAGCCGATTTGACAAATAATCTAAACAATTTCGGATTTGTTAATCGGTAATGAAAGGGGCCGTCATCGGCCGATGACAGCTGAAGCAGCGTACATGCTTTCATTCTTTAACCTAGGTTTGATTCAATCGGCCTATTTTGAGCAAAAACACCCGGTCAAATTTTGGCCGATGACAGATTTGATGTACGCGAGCCATTACACTTCTTCTTGTGGGGTGTCCTTAAGTCACCACTGTCCAGAAAGCCATCATAATCAATGCACTTTTGGTCAAATTCAGCCTCATTTATGCGCCAGAGTTAGGGATGTTTCTATCAAATATATAACTGCAACTATTATGTATCGATACCTTCCCGTAAGAATGTATTAAGCGACACTTTTGTCCAAAATGACTTTTGATGTGGAACTATACTAAAAGTTAAGCGCCACATTTTGGCCTGGGTTTCACTGCCCTATCATGAATGCAAAAGAAACTAGAGACAAAATAAAATTGTAACAACCGTCAAGTTTTCTCACTGGAATAATGTTGCTCCCTGAAATTTGTATTATCCGCCAGTAAAATTATGCTAAGCGACATTTTTAAAAATCTTATTGTCTTAAGCAACCAAACGTCCACAAACAAAATTTGTTAGATGTCGCTTAGTTTAGCACACTCATCCAAATAAAACTTGATCCATTTTTGTCGCTTATAATACTCCAGATATGGTTCTTTGCTTTTAAATATTTTTCTATCAAGTAGGCTACTACTTTTTTCCCATTTATTTAGTGTTTTTTTGTTGTTGTCATCGTAAGCGCCATTTAACATTGTATACATTGTATCAAGCGCCAATGCTTTGACCACGAAAATGTACTAAGCGACAGAAACTTCTTATCTGATTAAAATTTCGATTTTGCAATGATGTCAAGTTTTGTATTTTAAAAAACCCTTTCCAAATCTGTTTCTTCCAATAAAATACACAAAAAAATAACTAAATGATACGTTTTTTTCGTTTCCTGAACAATTTAAAAAATGTCGCTTAATACATTCTTACGGGAAGGTATCGATATTATATTCATGTTTGTACTATGTTATCCTTTTAATATTGTGCTAACCCAGAAAATGGTGTGTTTGCCTAGTTTTTTGGACGAACTGTCATTCTCGTAGGTGTTTTCCGAAGCAATTAAGAATCAAGCAATCTTATAGTTATTAAAAAAAATAGTAAACTGCTTTAAAGTTACGTATGTACCATATCTCTCCAAATTGATTTGAAAGTTTTGTACCAACGAGTTCGAAGATCATATATGTATTTTTATATTGGATGTAACCTTCTTCTAGAAATGAGCTTGCAAACCTTAACTTAAATTTATTCCAAAAATACTTTGACTGTAAGTTGTTTTTCGATAATAATCAAGTATATAAAAATATCACCACGTCTTTGAATGCCGTGTCACTGCTGTGTGATTTGATAATTTTATTTATAAAATTGCACATTCATAATAATATCAGTTCAATGATCTACTGATAATGTATATTAACGAATGTAATATAATATTTCCAAATATAGTACTTTATGTGGTATTCAAATACAGTTGCAATAAAATTTGTCTAAATTCAAATGAATCACTTGGAAATTTACTTAAATCTTTCAAATCTTTATCTTGAAGTTCAAATTCAATTATAAATTTTTTATATGTAATTTTGTTGTCGGTGGATGATTCACAAAAATGGTTGTCAAATAAAAAAAAAAGGTTGTTTTGAAAATAAATTTTATGTGAAATTATCCACTGACCGACAAAAAGATGCTGTTCGTATTTCAAACAAAAATAAATTCTTGATAAGCTTGTCTCAGACAACAGAGTGAAGCAACATCACAAAGACCTCAAAACTCCTACTCGAGTGAGCAAATTTTCAAAGGTTTAATATTTCCAACCCATATATATTCCTTTTGGATCTTTCGTTTCTGTCTATATTTCTATCGGTGATCCTCTGAAATGAAATGATTAAATTCACACAAAAAAATTTCACAGTATCACGCTGATCTTTGTGCAATAAAATGCAATGTCAGATAAATTTGATTCTTATGGCCCCAGTGGGTTCCCATGACATCTTAGGTATTGTTTGTAAAATGCTACAATTTTCAGCTTTTTCCACAGACTCGGACGAGCATATGCTTACTCTTTCCCTATTAAAAACTCGATAGACAGGGGAAAACTGGGTCTTAGCGGATCCACTTTGATGATAAATGAGAAATGTAAATGATACATTTCAGAAAAAGGTGCAATAAACTATTCTGAGAAATAACCTTGGAAATTATAGTATGCCTTGAAATAGAAGATTACACCTTATAGGGATTGGCATGACTGAAGACACGACGCGCCCCTTTAAATGCAATTCAGCTGGATGTGGTTTTTGTTTTTGTTGACACAAGTTTGCTAGTTTATCACTGCAAAAAAAATATAACAACTTTCTCGAGCATACACAAGATACATCTAATCTAAAGATAACCTTGTGTTTTCTTTCAATGTTCTTGCCATATTAAAACGGTAAATTTGAACTTTATAAATACTCTTATAGTATAGAAGGGAGCGTTGTAAATTAAAGTCAGCTGATATTTTGTTTTTAAAATTGATATCTATCTCATGACATAATTTAAAATTTCTTGCTCTTCAGAAACGTTGTTTGAATTTTAATAATATTAACCAGATACTTGTTGCCATTTAAGGGTAATCATTATCCGAGACTCCACGTGTCTCTCTCATATCCATTCAATTTTATGTGGAAGGGAAATTAACTCGACGACATAAGCAAGCCCCATACCCGGAGGATAAGTCCCTATTTTGCATTAGGACAGCAGGCCGGATAATCCGATGCCAGTAACCAAGTTCATTCGGCTTAATCTGTTTTTCAGAAACTTAGCTAGTACTGAAAATCCTTTCTGACATCTTCTCTTAATATGTTAAGTAGACACCAAGTAGTTCTTCCTAACTGGAACCGAAGGCACCGGAAGGTTAGATTAGGAGGAAGGTTATTTGATAGCTTTCCACTAAAAACCCAAAATGTCATTCGATTTCTTGAACCAATTTTTTCCTAACTAATTGATTTTAAAAAAATCATGCATGCATTTTTGGTATATTGGATTTTCAAAAAAAATTATTATTTAAATTTAAAAAAAAGAACATTTCCTGTAAAATAAAGATATAGAATATTTTTTTAGACTTCAAAGGAAGGAAGTTTCCTGTAAAATTTTTGGTACCAATCAATTCAGTCGTTGACGAGACAGTCGAAAAGAAAATAGACAGTTACTTGTCAAGTAGAGATATTAACAGTTTTTGATGTTTTGAATGCATTTAAAATAATTCACTGAATTTTTACCAAAATCGATAGATCTATTTTTGAGATAAATAGCCTTTTTCTTAAGATTATATGGCAGATGCTATGATCACGTTCTGCAGTTCAGTTAAAAACTATGAAATTGTGAAAACATTGTTAAAGTCAGCAGACTTGAAGTTTCATACCAGAAAGCGGAAAATGGAGGTTTTGGCAAAAACCATAATAATTTTCTCAAATGTTTCTTATTTTAGTAAATACAACGCAAATTCCAGTATCTTAGCAAAAATTTCGATTAGTTTTCTACCATTTTTGCAAGTTCTTGTGAATAATTTCTAGCTTCTTTAACTTTAGAAAGGCAAACTTCATTGAACTGAACAATTTTCTTGAAAATTTTGATTGGTCTATTAATTTTGTCAATCTGAACCTTGAACAAAAGTATTCGCGTTTCGTGTCTATTATTTTTGACAGTTTTAGTAGATTCGTTCCGTTTTCGAGAAGATCCAAACATATTCAACAAAAGCTCCCGTGGTACAACAAGCAAATAATTAATCTGAAAAACTTAAAACGTAAAGCTTTTAACAAATTTAAGCGAACTAATGATAATTTAGACTACGCTAATTTTAGCAAACTGCGCAAAGATTTTTTTAGTCTTAATAAATTCCTTCACAAGTGTTATAACGGGTGATTTTTTTGAGGTTAGGATTTTCATGCATTAGTATTTGACAGATCACGCGGGATTTCAGACATGGTGTCAAAGAGAAAGATGCTCAGTATGCTTTGACATTTCATCATGAATAGACTTACTAACGAGCAACGCTTGCAAATCATTGAATTTTATTACCAAAATCAGTGTTCGGTTCGAAATGTGTTTCGCGCTTTACGTCCGATTTATGGTCTACATAATCGACCAAGTGAGCAAACAATTAATGCGATTGTGACCAAGTTTCGCACTCAGTTTACTTTATTGGACATTAAACCAACCACACGAATGCGTACAGTGCGTACAGAAGAGAATATTGCGTCTGTTTCTGAGAGTGTTGCTGAAGACCGTGAAATGTCGATTCGTCGCCGTTCGCAGCAATTGGGTTTGTGTTATTCGACCACATGGAAGATTTTACGCAAAGATCTTGGTGTAAAACCATTAAAATACAGCTCGTGCAAGAACTGAAGCCGAACGATCTGCCACAACGTCGAATTTTCAGTGAATGGGCCCTAGAAAAGTTGGCAGAAAATCCGCTTTTTTATCGACAAATTTTGTTCAGCGATGAGGCTCATTTCTGGTTGAATGGCTACGTAAATAAGCAAAATTGCCGCATTTGGAGTGAAGAGCAACCAGAAGCCGTTCAAGAACTGCCCATGCATCTCGAAAAATGCACTGTTTGGTGTGGTTTGTACGCTGGTGGAATCATTGGACCGTATTTTTTCAAAGATGCTGTTGGACGCAACGTTACGGTGAATGGCGATCGCTATCGTTCAATGCTAACAAACTTTTTGTTGCCAAAAATGGAAGAACTGAACTTGGTTGACATGTGGTTTCAACAAGATGGCGCTACATGCCACACAGCTCGCGATTCTATGGCCATTTTGAGGGAAAACTTCGGAGAACAATTCATCTCAAGGAATGGACCGGTAAGTTGGCCACCAAGATCATGCGATTTGACGCCTTTAGACTATTTTTTGTGAGGCTACGTCAAGTCTAAAGTCTACACAAATAAGCCAGCAACTATTCCAGCTTTGGAAGACAACATTTCCGAAGAAATTCGGGCTATTCCGGCCGAAATGCTCGAAAAAGTTACCCAAAATTGGACTTTCCGAATGGACCACCTAAGACGCAGCCGCGGTCAACATTTAAATGAAATTATCTTCAAAAAGTAAATGTCATAGACCAATCTAACGTTTCAAATAAAGAATCGATGAGATTTTGCAAATTTTATGCGTTTTTTTTTTAAAAAAAGTTCTCAAGCTCTTAAAAAATCACCGTTTATAATGAATATTGAGACTAACATTAAGACAAATACTTCTTCGTTTGGGACATATATGTATAAATGTGAAAAGAAATATGTACGTCAGGCTACCCAAAGCAAATGACATTTGGGGACACTGAAGCATCAGACACATCATCAATACTTTGTCTATTTGCTGACTTTTTTCAATCCGTTTATTCACCTGCTAGAAATAACAGTTATAGTACACTTTTGGATAATTCAACCTCTAGCGTTGATATCGGAGGATTACAACTCAGTTTAGAGGAAATATATTCAGGACTCCAGTCTATAAAGCCCAAAACTATACCTGGAGCTGATGGCATACCCGCTTTTTTCTTAAAAAATTGTGCTAAGTCCCTATGCTATCCTTTTTATTGCATATTTAATCAATCTCTATCTCAGGGTATATTTCTAAGTGAATGGAAAATATCTTATCTTGTGCCAATTCATAAATCTGGAGCTAAAAATAAAATTGAGAATTATCGTGGTATTTCCAAGTTGTCTGCCATCCCTAAATTGTTTGAGAGCCTGGTAAAAAATAAATTGGAATTCATAACCCGAGAGCATATTTCTGACCGACAACATGGCTTTATTTCCGGTCGTTCTACAACAACTAATTTAGCTCTTTTCTCAAATTATGTGTTAAATTCGTTTGAAAGTAAGAATCAAGTAGATGCGATATATACCGATTTCAGTAAAGCTTTTGATTCGGTGGATCATTCCACTTTAATACACAAATTAAAACTTAATGGTTTCCACTCTACTCTTCTTGATTGGCTGTCATCTTATCTAATGGGAAGATCTCAAAAAGTCATAATAAATAACACTTTATCGAGATCTATTCAATGTAGGTCAGGTGTTCCTCAAGGAAGTCATTTGGGTCCGCCCCTCTTTAATATTTTTATAAATGATATAACTACAGTGATAAAATATTCTCAATACCTCCTTTACGCTGATGATTTGAAACTCTTCTTAAAAATCAATTGCCTCCATGATTGCAAGCTGCTACAGGACGACCTTAACCATGTCTCCGAATGGTGTAAATTAAATTGTCTAAAATTAAATATAAAAAAATGCAATGCTATCTCCTTCTATAGGTCCTATATCCACATTAGCTTTGACTACACGATCGATTCTAATGTATTATCTTGTGTAGAAAACATAAAAGATTTAGGTGTTATATTGGACAAAAATTATTCCTTTAAAAGTCACATGGATTATGTAATTGGAAGAGCTAACTCAACTGTAGGATTTATAAAACGTAATTGTGTTGATTTCAGTGATCCTTACGCATTACTATGCCTATACAGGGTGATTGGCATAAGGTGTGACAAAAAGCTAGGGCGTGTAGGTTGGACTTAGACAAGAAAAAAATCGTATGGGAGGGGGGGGGTCTATTTCCCCCCGTTTAGGCGGGAGGGGTAATTTAAGAAAAAAATCACTTAAAACAGAAAAAAAAATATTAGAAAATAACGGTGATACCTACAGAGTAATGCTATGGCATTTTGAAAAGCCAGAAATACATTCTTTAATTTTGTTTTTAAATAAAGTTGTTCGAGTAAATAGTTTTTGAAAAATTAATTTTCAAAATCAAAATTTTGAAAAAAAAATGAAATTTTTTTTTTTAAACAATTTTTTTTCAAAATTTTACGTAATTAAGTATTATTTTTTTATTCAATATTCAATGCTCTTATTAATTTTTGATCAAACACAAAAAACCGGATGTCAAAATGTTTTGTAGTTTTTGAGAAAATCAAAAACAACAAAAACTACTTTTGTTCTAAGAAAAGCCTTTTATTTTAGTTTTTACGTGTTTGGATTCTTAGGTGAATTTACGATTGAAAGGATTTACTTTCTTTTTACTATTTTTTTAATTATCGGTCTTATAAGCATACAATAATGTGACAAAGTACTGGATTAACCATATTTCACACATTTTTTCATTTAGAACACCTGCGTGAGAGCATTGGTTTAAAATTGACCTGCCACTTTTTTATTATGGTGGGGTCGGCTTGGCTTAGGTGCATTTACGAAAGAAAGGATTAACTTTAAATAAACAGTAATTATGTATTTTATCTAAATATGCATGTATTTATTATTTAAATTGATTCCAAGATTCAGGAACATTTTTGTTCTTATTTCTCAATTGCATTTTTCTGTCACTAGTTAGGGCGTGTAACGCTGCATTATTTAAAAAAACATTCGCAGATCAATATTAATCCAATGCTCTCACGCAGGTGTTCTCAATGAAAAAATGTGTTATTGTATGCTTATAAGACTGATAATAAAAATTTTTACAAAAAAAGTTAATGCTTTCTTTCGTAAATGCACCTAAGCCAAGCCGACCCCACCATAATAAAAAAGTGGCAGGTCAATTTTAAACCAATGCTCTCACGCAGGTGTTCTAAATGAAAAAATGTGTGAAATATGGTTAATCCAGTACTTTGTCACATTATTGTATGCTTATAAGACCGATAATTAAAAAAATAGTAAAAAGAAAGTAAATCCTTTCAATCGTAAATTCACCTAAGAATCCAAACACGTAAAAACTAAAATAAAAGGCTTTTCTTAGAACAAAAGTAGTTTTTGTTGTTTTTGATTTTCTCAAAAACTACAAAACATTTTGACATCCGGTTTTTTGTGTTTGATCAAAAATTAATAAGAGCATTGAATATTGAATAAAAAAATAATACTTAATTACGTAAACTTTTGAAAAAAAATTGTTTAAAAAAAAAAATTCATTTTTTTTTCAAAATTTTGATTTTGAAAATTAATTTTTCAAAAATTATTCACTCGAACAACTTTATTTTAAAACAAAATTAAAGAATGTATTTCTGGCTTTTCAAAATGCTATAGCATTACTCTGTAGGTATCACCGTTATTTTTTAATAATTTTTTTTCTGTTTTAAGTGATTTTTTTCTTAAATTGCCCCTCCCGCCTAAACGGGGGGAAATAGACCCCCCCCTCCCATACGATTTTTTTCTTGTCTAAGTCCAACCTACACGCCCTAGCTTTTTGTCACACCTTATGCCAATCACCCTGTATATATCTCTTGTGAGATCTATATTGGAATATGCAGATGTCATTTGAAATCCGGGTTTTAAGACCTGCTCTGATCGATTAGAAAAGGTTCAGAGGCGGTTCACTAGATTCATATTTTATAAGATGAAGTGGACTTCTATCCCAGATTATAAAGCAAGATGTCTTTTTCTAGGTATTAAGTCTCTTGAATCAAGAAGAAAAATTCATGGTATAATGCTTGTGAAGGATATTTTATGTTATCACGTACGTTGTCCATCTTTGCTCTTCATTGTACCAATTTATGTTCCGTCAAGAGCTTTGCGTGGTAGAAAATTTCTGTTTGAATCTTTTCACAGAACAAGCTACGTTAATAATGAGCCGATTTGTAGATCTATAAGGCAATTCAATGAAGTTTGTCAATCTATTGAATTAAGTAATTCTAGGGATTTGTTTAAGGCCAATTTATTCTTATTGTTTACTTTTTAATATAATATTGTAATACTTAAATTTTTAAGATCAAATCTGTTAGCTTTAAGCTTGTAGATAAATAAATAAATAAATAAATAAATAAATAATTTGGCCTCAAAAACGTTCTTGTATTCGTCGGTCATTAGTCGCTTTCATGCGAATTAACCTTTAATAGATAAAGATTATGTCATCAATGGGGACTTCAACCCCGCATTACTCATTGACTATAAACCTCGGTAATCAGGCCATTTCCAATAAACGGTGTGGCAGAATGGTGAACGGTTCTAGATAAAAAAAAAACACTAAATGCTTAATACTAAACAAGGTCCAACTGTCAGCTTGTCTGTTCATGGGCAGAGCACTTCGCATGGCTCCCTCCGCTGCACTGGACATTTTGTTCTATCTAACAGTCCTCGACATTAACCTTTAATAGATAAAGATTATGTCATCAATGGGGACTTCAACCCCGCATTACTCATTGACTATAAACCTCGGTAATCAGGCCATTTCCAATAAACGGTGTGGCAGAATGGTGAACGGTTCTAGATAAAAAAAAACACTAAATGCTTAATACTAAACAAGGTCCAACTGTCAGCTTGTCTGTTCATGGGCAGAGCACTTCGCATGGCTCCCTCCGCTGCACTGGACATTTTGTTCTATCTAACAGTCCTCGACATATTCGGCAAACAAATGGCTACAAACACAACTATTAGTCTAAAGCCTCCTCGCAATAAAAACTTTTAGGTAACATTCTATAGAGAAATCTGGGCGGACATGGCATTCCTGGAAGATAATTCAATTCGTTTTAACACCGATGCGATTGATCAAAAACGAATGATGGAGTTGGTGGAGATGTATTCTCAGACAGACTAAATTTAAGTCTCTCTTTTCATCTTCCCAATCACAATGATACCTTTATTGCCAGATAAGGCATATATAAGTATTCCCATAACTATCTACGTGTTTACTTTTGGTAAAGCAAGATACTATACAGAGAACAAACCTTAGGTGGTACAATATCACCACCTGCTGGGCGCAAAAAGTGATTTGCAAATGCTGGATCTGAAGCGCTTCAAATGTTTAATATTTTTAAGCAGATGGCACATCAGCTCCGTAATATGGTTGAAGTTTGTTCTAACGATTTCTTCAGAAGCTACATGGAAGAAGAAGAGGAGAAATCGATTCCTTACCTACTCTGTACATGTCCTGTAGAAGAACGTAGAAGACGTAGAATCCATTTGGTAAATTTCTACTACAATAATCGTAGTGTTCTTGAAAATTTAGATATAAGCTCGTCAGCTTTTTAAGGAGCTCCAATTGGTTTAAGGATTTTGGAGAAAGTCTCCAAGATTTAATGTGGTAGCACGAGGGACCAACTGGTGGTCCAAATTTGTGGTCTCTCCTGTTGACAGCCACGTCAACCTATCCTAACCTATGCTATTAAAGATCAGACTGCTCATCAACTTTGAGAAATATCAAACAATCAACCGATCAAGCAATCATAATTCTTGACAAGGATTCATTTAATTACCAAGAATGTAGGCTTATTTTATCATATATGTACTTAAACATGAACGAAGAAAACATTGATACAGACCTTTCCCTTCGTCATTCAATGTGGCCGTTTTGTATTGTGAGTGATATTATTTTATTATGTTAGATATGAACACATAAAATATCGATCAGTTCTTCCTATGCAATCAGAACCTATATACATTAAAACTTTGCCTCCCAGACTATACTAGGTAGGTACATATTTTTGTCAACTTTAAACGCGTTTTAAATAATTGACACCACATACAGCATCTAAACTTGTTTGTTTGGTTGTTTTATTAGGCACCAAATTGGCAACAAATTGTTGCTCCACATATCATTTTCTCCCCATTGTAACATTAAATATACCGAAGTTAGAGATTTTGTGATGAATTCAGATTTTCATTGTAAATTTAGCAGTACGTTACGGCTCAAATTTACTAAAAAAACAAATAGAAATACAAACTTAAAGCGTTGCACATTTAAACATGGCTATGTATGGGTCATTCAACTTGGTGTATCTATTTTCTGACAACAATGATAAAAGTGTTATTGACCGTCTCACGATTTTTCAGTTGGCCTGTACGATGCAAACAGTAGTTATAGTTATACCTTTTTTTATATTTTTTGTAATATCCTATGACAAGAAGTCTAGAATTGCTTGACCTACACCTGCAGTCATAGATTTTCTCAGGTTTTGGATGTTGAAACCAAGATCTTGAATAGTGTGGGAGTAATTTTCGAATTGAGTTTTAATAAAAAAAAAAAAAAAAAAAAGACATAGGAAGGGCTAACATTATAAGCTCAGTATATTTTCATGAATTTTATTTACTCTTAGAGTAAAAAAAAGATTTTTTCATGACACTAACATATGATTAAAAGATTTCATATTAAACACAAGTTTACACGGCTATAAGTCTTGTGCTTTACCACCATTTAACCATCTCTCATTTTCATTATTAACGTCATTTTGTAGAACTTATACATTTAGAATCAAAATGCTGAAAAAACTTCGTTTTTTTTGTTATGAGTATTTTAAATAATGCAGTTGAAAAATATGTACCAAAATACGTTCTAACCCTACCTGGTTTAATAGTAGAAGGCTCACTAATTTCACAAAAAAAAATACAAAGCATACAAATTATACAGAAATTCCAAACAAAATTTAAGTCCACGCAACAAATATTTTGATAGTCAGCGTAGGTTTGACTTTTTAAATACATTTATGTACCGTAACTATGTATATCCTTTCAGAAGAAACTGATCTCAAAAGCAATAGCAAACGTTTTTGGATTTTTTTAAATACCAAACGTAATTTTTTGGGCTTCCTACCTGCATGAAATACCAAGACACAATTGCTAGTGAAGTTCCTGTAAATTGTAACTTATTTGCCAGATATTTGCAGTCTGTTGTTTTTTTATCGGAAACTTTCTTAAATTCTGAACTTCTATCAAAAATAAATAAGTTCCCACGTTGACAATAGTTCATTGGTTTTATGACAAGCGGAAGTAGAAGGGCAGCTATAAAAGTGAAGGGCCAGACAATATTTCGACTATTGTTCTATAAAGATGTGTAATTGCATTAGCCCAGCCACTTACAAATTGTTTTAACTTATCGTTAACTAAAGGCTTATTTTTGAAAAAGTGGAAAATTTCGTGTGTGTCTTTGATTTTCAAATCTGGATCAAAGCAAGAAGTCACAAACTATAGATCACTCTGTAAGCTATCCGCCATACCAAAATTGTTTGAAGTATGTATTCGATTTTCTTCTGTTAGCCAAGACAGAATCTCAGTTTTCCAATACGGTTTTGAAGTAACCTGACCATAATGATTAATTCAATTATAAATAATGTGGAAAAAGGTATCAAACTGACATTATTTTTATAGACCTTTAAAGGCTTTTGACAGAGTCAATCACAAAATTCTGCTCAACAAATTATTTTATTTTTGCATTAATTCTTCTCTCTCAGAATGGTTGAAGTCTTACTTGACTGAAGAGTACAAATTGTGAGAATTAAAAACTATAATCCTGATGACATCTATGTCCCGTCAGGTGTTCCCCAAGGGAGCCATATAGGACCATTATTTTTTTTTTTGATTATTTTTGATTGATAATCCTGATATTTTCAAAAATTCTTAGTGTCTCCTTTTTGCAGACGATCTGAAGATATATCGTTGAATTAATGGTCTATCGGAATGTAAACTCCTGGTCGAAGAATTTGGCACAATGGTAAACTATCTTCATTTGAATGTGTAAAAGTGCCAAAACAAAGACAATCAGATGCTAGGTTTCATTAAAAGAAATACCAAAGAATTTACTGATTCCTACACTTTACTTTCATTATTTAACTCTCTGGTAAGATCTGTGTTTGAGTTTTGCTCTACAGTTTGGAAAAATTATTATGCTCAATTTAAAGAATTGAAAAAGTTCGAAAAAATTTACTCGATATTCTTTTTTTATATACCCACCCACAAAAATGTCAATATCTTAGTCTTTAATAGTAGATTATATATTATGCTCCGATTGATGAAAATAAACTAAACTAAGTTTGATTAACTGCTACTGCGCATCGGACCATGAAAACTGTGGTGTCTTCTCAGCTTACAGTGACCAGTAAAAAGGCCCGTTATTGTTCTGAGATGGTTCCTGCTAACGTTGATACAAGATCTAAAATGTTCTTAGGTTTTGATCTTATAGTCTGCGCCCGTTTTCATTTTGTTTTGAATCACATTTTCTCCTATTCCTCAATAGGGTTCAGGCCTTAGAGTGACGTTGCTCCCATTTTTGCTAAAGACTCTAAATCTTCATTACCCCGGACTCCTACGTGGCCCAATTCCTAATGAATTGTGAAATTGTTATACTTGTCAAGATCGTTAAGCCTACCCATGAACTATCACTTCCTAATTTAATTTTGTTTTGACCTATCCACTTTTTCTTTGTACTTAATTCTGTTCGAAAGTTTTTTTTGGAAGTTATAATTTTTTAACGTGCCATCTGTGAGATATCAAAAAGACTTGATTTTTTGTTCCTTACTTAGAGTGGCTTTTAAACCAAAAAGTTTTTACTTGATTTTACGTAAAAAAAAATATTGAAACAAATATTTTAAGCGCATTATTTCCAACAACTTTTTGGCTAAGTAACGGAGAGGACAAACAGATGCTTTAAATGAAATTCATCTTATTCATGGTATTTTAAGATTTTTAAGAGTTCAAACCTTATTTTCTGCTAAATTTTTGAGTTATTACTTATTGTTATTACGAATGTTGTAAAAAATGGAATGGGACTATTTTTCTAAAACTTTTTTTTTTCAATTTTACTTTAAAAAAAACCAATGAAATTTACACGTTAAGGTCAAAATGAGAAATGAAAAATGGTAGACCTTTAAATTGGGTACACTTTCTATTTTGACAGCATATTAAATGAAGATCTCGTCTGAGGAAATGAAAGCAGATATCCACCAACTTCCAGTTTGTTACTTTTCATTTCGCCACTTCTTGGAGAGTTTTATAGTTTTTTAATAAGTCCCTGTAAAACAAGTTTCTATATAGATTAGTGAATATATTGAAAAATATGGGAAGATCATTATAAGCAAGCAAAAACTGGGGATATTATTTAATATAGAAGAAAAAAGAAAACTGTTACATTTTGAATAGGTAGCGGAACCCGGGGTTAGAAGTACCAGAAGTAAAAAATACAGCTGAAATAAAATAGTTCCCAAAAAATTTAAGAATTGACTTATTGGGAAATTATGTAAGTCTGCTCCAAAAGTAATGGCACGTTTGCTCCAGTTGTGATTTCGAAGTCCGAAAGAAAAGTTATGGGGCTAGTCCCAAAATTAGATAGGCTAGCAATTTCTTTGTTCTTTTTGTGTTTTTAGTGTTCCTCTTCACATGGATAAGGAATAGTGTGCCTTATTTTATGTATTTCTGTTTAGGGCTTGAATGTACGATTTGATATAACGATTTAAAAGCACGGGGCTTTATTTATTTTAATTTTTTAATTTTATCTTGTGTAATTTTTGAATTGAATTCCATGGATGGGCTTCTTGTAATATTTGTGCGGGGTTAGTCGTAACACGTACCTAGCTCTGTTCGTTTTTTTTTCAAATAAGTTTTTGGGAACCATAGCGATGGATAATTTTTGTATAATGGTTAGTGGGTTGGACTGTCATGCAGAGGGTCTTGGGTTATATTGTCAGCCACTGCAAAAAAGTCAGGGATCTACTACCTCTTGGGAGGAATTGGCAAATCGTCCAAGAGTATCTCTTGTCATGAAAAGTTTTCGAAATCGGCAGAAAATTGTAGGTTCCCTCAATTTCTCCAAACACGAAAACATAAATTCTTGAGAGTTGTAAGTCACTTGGCTTAGGCTCTCTATCAGCCTCTAATTTTTTACTTGCGAGGTACTATAGGGCAAGTTCTGTATTTGGAAAAAAATCGAACTCGAGATTTTGATCAAAGTTGACATTACGATGATAGTGAAGACGAAAAAAGTGGGTCCGGCAATTCCGCCCGTCTGTCTGTCTGTATGTACGTATATCTGTATGTACTAAAGGGTCTTCGGGTCTTCTTGAAAACCGATACACGATTAAATTTTTAACTTACATTTTAAAATGTATTTATTAAATACTAACAATTTGCATATCAATTTTTTTTATAAAAATTTTAAGGAAAATTTAGTACACAAAAAACATGTTTCAGCCTAAACCACTATTTCTTTCAATCTCGGAAGTTAAGGGTCTTCGGTGATTCCCTAGAGGGGAAATTGAATTTTTTTTTAGCTCCAAAACTAACGGTACCCCCCATACACCCGTAATGCAAAATCTTATTTATCTCGAAAACGGCTCTAATGATTTTGATAAAAAAAATTAAGTGTGATATTATGGACATGGACTACATTTTGGTCAAAAAAAAATTTGGGGCAAAATGTTATTAATGGTACCTCTCATAGAACCGTTTTTTTTTTATTTTCGACTTTCTCATTAACGGCTCTAAGGATTTTAACCAAAAATTTTCAGCAGGAGTCACCTTAAGTTTAAGATAATATTGTATACATAAATATTCAAAAAAATATTTGTTGGTTTTTTTTTGATAAAAAAAAATTTTTTTTTTTTTTGAAAAATCAATAGGTATCTATAAAATCAATATTATTAAATACTTAAAATTCGCATCCCACATTTTGTTTTTGAAAAATTTTAAAGAAATTTCTTATATACAAATTTATTTAATAATAAAACGATTTTTTAATGTTTGTTTGCATTAATTCATACTTTTCTAGAAATCAGAGGGCAATTTTATGCATTTGAACATTATTATCTCATTAAATCCATGTTTTATATTTATAAAATGTACTTTTACATAAGAGCAAGTTTGTGCGATCGAGTCGTGCATTTTATTTTGGATTTTGTTAGTTTAAATTTCTTGCATAAGATTACTTGTAACATTTTTAAAAACCATTCATTTTGAGGCAAAGTTTATTGGATTTGCCTACAATTTCTTAAAATATTAAATAATTTAGTAAAATAGTCTAATTTGGTTTAGTTTTTACGTTATTTCAAAATTATTAAAAAATGATAGTTGTGATTATTCTCTCAATCCAAATTTTAATTAAAAAGCATATTGTGGTTTTTAGCATCATCAAACAATAAATTAGTAAAAAATAGAGTCAAATTTAAAATGACAAGTATTAATCCAAAAAGAAAATATTTAAGAACCTACTAAATTATCTACAGAAAACATTATTTCTGTGATACATATTTTATGAATTTTCAATGTCTAACAATTAGTTAAAGATTGAAAATTAAGAAGTGACTGATTTTCTAATCCAAACATTACTCAACCTGTGCAGATAAATTCACTCCCTGATGTCATTAAGAAATCTCAAAAACTAGTTATATTTTTCTATATCATTTAGAAAACAAGATTTCTTTTAATTAGCTGCCAGCCACCGCAGCTCTTCCCATAATGTACTCATTAACTTACTTTTCAAGTCGTTTGGTATTTTTTTTTTATTTTTGTAATTAACACTTCTCGTTTAGTTTCATCACCGAACTGTCTTCTTTCGTGTCACAGAAAACCGTCTCCAGATGAAACTATAGTGGGAAAACAATATGCTTGGTCTAGGTACCTGGGAGTAGGAATTTATGAATGCCTTTAGTAGACAGACAAGTTACATTTGCAAATGGTCACTAAAAATAATTTAAGAGAGACAAGTGACGCGACTAATAGTAAGATGAGAAAGCTGAATAAAAGATTCTGCAGACAGATTTAAGCTGGGCTACTTTATTGATACCATCTCAAGACGGGTCGGCTGTAAATTTACACAATTAATATTTTACTTCGACTATAATAAAAATTATGATTACTTCTCAATTCGAAGTGTCGAATAATTTAAAAATCAAGGGTAAACAAAAATAAGTCTGACTGATAAAATCATGCTGCAAACTACATAGCTATAATCCTGATTTTAAGCTTGTTGGAATTATGCTCATCTTGTTGTGTCATTGCAAAAGAGTTAGCAGCTTTAACCGTACATTGGAATACCGTACGTGTGGAATAAGTAGGCAATCGTCCATGGATTTAATTTTTCAAAAGTGCTTGAGATCGTCTGCAAATATCAAACAAAAACAAAACTTAAACACCGATACTATTTCATTGATAAAGATAATGAAAAGTAATGGTCCAAATCGGCACCGAACATTTATCATCGATTATTACTCTTTGGCTTCTACCAATGATAAAGGAAGACATCCAGATCAACATTGCAAAGTGAAATTCAAACATATTTAGTTTCTTAATAAGTAAAAGATGGTTAACTGAGTCAAAGGCTTTGCTTGCTAAAATCAATATAAATAGCATCAACCTGGTAGCCCTTTTCAACTTCGTTTAATATATAAATGAAGTTAAATATGCAAGATTGGTAGCCGTCGTCGAGCGCCGTGAAACTCAAGTTAGGATTTAACAATGCTTTCGAAAAGTTTTGGTATTGATCAAAGTTTGTAAATTCCTCTGTAATTTTCAACACAATTTTTCGAACCAGATTTGAAAATCTTCCCTCCAGAATAAATTAGCTTTGGAGCCTTTCATAGTTTCATACATCAAGTACACAGAATTACAAGAGATGTTAAGAACAATTTTAGGTTAGAAAAAAGTACAGGAATGATATTACTCGATACATAAAAGACGTTAGATACTGTCTGGCATAATGATCTTTTTCATAAACTTGTCACTCTAAACTTTCCATTTCTTCTTCCAAGAAGATTCAAAGTATCTCAACAACTGTTTGTCTGAAATGTTTACAATTGATTTAAATACTATACAGGCATATTTCAATGATTGGAAAATCAAAGTTCAAGACGCAGGCTATCTTTTTCACACGTAAAAGGAGAGTTTGCCTCTCCTTCCAGTTTGTAGCTTAAGCCTAGTACTCAGTTCAAGTGAAAATGAAAATTTCATATAAATGTGGCGGCTGGTTCACTCGCATGAAATCCCCAACGAGAGGTGAGTACCAAAATGTGGATTGGAAAAACAATTATATTCTACAAATTTTTCCATGCCAAATTTTCATTTCTCAATGTACAACCATCGGGAAAAATTTTAAAGCAGCGTGAAAAACTGTGACACTTGTCAGTTAATTTAAATATTTTGTTTCAAAATAAAAAAATTGAAAATTTATAAACAGAAATAAAGAAGGGATAACGAATTTTTTGATACTGATCTCGAGAGTTTACTTAATGAAAGCAAGACATTTGAGTATTCAGTATTTCAGGTGAGTATCAAAAATTCACGTGGAAGAGTTTATTCTATTTTCATTTTTATTCTCCGCGTGTAATTTGGAACGTATTTATTTTTCATTTCACGCTAGGTGAGTACTAGGCTTTAATTGTTAATTGGGAAACAATTGCTATATACCTTGGGGTAGATATCTTGATGCAAAGCTGACATTTGCATCCAATTTCAAGAAAGGTAATGGCACTATAAAAATTCTTTGTCCGTTTATAAAATTGAAGATCTGCGCAAAAAAGTGAAAATAAACTTCTAATTTTCCAATCCATATTTCAAGCTGGATCACCAACTTCGGTTGTATGTGCAAAGACCTAAATAAAAAGGCTTCAAACAAACCAAAATAAAATATTTAAAATGACGTCAAAACTTTTTGGTCTTATACCAAGTTTATAACTATGTACTCGCATCGTATTTATAATTATTTAGTACTAGCGATGCGCCCCCGCCTTGCACGGAGAGCACTTATTATCTTTATCCAGATAACTTCTGGCGGAATGTTGGGGGGTGGTCATGTGGCTAAATCTTAGCTGATATCAATAGAAATGGTACAGTACCTTGCTACGATTCACAGTGGTCTGAGAGAGGAAAAAAGTCTTTGGAAAAAGTCATAACTAGCCTTTTAACCTTTATGTTTAGGTTCTCTTATAGATAACTTGAGTGTATGTTTTCAAAGTATTTTTTAACATACATATATATTGTATGTTCTGATTTATAAGCCCTCAAAGTTGAAAAATAATTTTATGCAAGTCGCGAACAAGATTTTCAACAAACTTTTAGATATCTTTTTCCAAAGTTCCTTTAAATAAATTCTCTTACTTCTTATATCATTTTATTGGTCTATTTTTGACTATCTAAAATTAAAAAAAAATAATAATTTATAAAAGAAGTCTTCTATAAGTAGTCTGAAACATTGGTACTAAGAAACTCAAAGCTACGAGCTATACTAGAGTGTGATCCATACTTTCAAATTAAAGCACAGAAAAAATGAGCTGCAGATACTTGCAGATGTGGGAGTAATTTTCAAAATTGTCTCACTGAATCCCTCTTGACAGTGGTGTTTATCAAAAAGTTTGATTTCAGAATGAACTGGTAAGCCTTTTATTTTAGAAAAAATGTAAACCTATGTTTAAAAAATAAAATAAAATAAGATTAATTGACCCAGGACTGAGAAATTCGATTTTTGAGAAACCATTTATTTCTTCCTGCTAAATTTTTCAACTTTCAACTCAATTTTTCTCAAATTTTTGAAAAAATTGTCAATAACTTTTGTAATTATGATTTTTTCTTAACCAAATTTTTATAAAATACTAGATGACCCGGTGAACTTCGTATCACCTACATATATTTTTAAAAAATATTGTCGAAACCTAATACAAAATTTGTATCTAAATTAAATGGAACTTAGTTATACACTTAATCAATTTAAGGCTTTCTGATGTACTATATTTTTTGTCTTTTCTTGTGGTGCGTATATATATAAAGATGATGGTTTTCAACGACCGGCCTTGCGATTTATTTATGGTCATCGCGAAGGCCTGAAGGACGCTTAAAATCGAATGGCAAATCCGTTGGAATCATCGGTATACAGGATCAAGACAGCCTCTCCTTTGTACTCTCCCTTGATAATCTTGTCCTCGATGACTTTATTCATTATCTTTTTTACAGCCAGTCTCGTTCTGCGTACGGAGAATAATCACAACTGATCCTAGTTTTAATTGTAAATTGTGAGACGGTAGTAAAGGCAGATCCAGGGAATTTAAGAACTCTGTATGGGATAGTTGACTATGTGATCCTAGTTTGTAACTGTGTCAACTGATTTGTAAGAAAACAACTCTCCGGGAAGAATGGTTTAATGGGTGTATTGAGATCATCAACATCTTTGTTTTTGGCCGCCAATATTGCTCGTTCATTTAGCCAATTATAGTTTCTGATCTGTTGTTTTACATATGTCCATAAAAACACTCTGAATAAGCTCCTCTTTTGAGTCGACAAAGTGATAAAAATCCGAGAGTAGTGTAATAATCCGGTGGAGGTGGCAACTGCAACATTACCATTTCCAATATTTAACTGCTTCGAAAACATAATCGCAGTATGATCTTGTTGCTACTCGCAAAACACTCGCAAGTTAGTTGTTAATTGGAGTGTCTTTACATGCCACAAGAGGGCCATTCATTCCAAACGATCTGATCTTTCCCAACAGCAATGAAATTAGGAACGTTTTTTCCAGTCCCCCGGGAGCATCAAGGAAGTAAATTCCAATAGATTCACTGTTCATCAAAGTATTGTACGCAATTCTTTGTTGTTTATTCAATTGCGGAACATTTGAACGAACTGTTTCGGCCAATACTTTATTATAGTATTGTTGTTCTCTATGCAGCTCATGGTTAAATGCATCAGGCATAGGACGATTGGGTGCTTTCATGCCCAAACACGACAATACTCAATTTACCATCAATAAACACCAATCTTCTATCATGATCAATGTATCATTGTAAATTTCTGCAGTAATTTGTAGTGTAAGGCTAGTCGCGAACTGGCAACTGTGATCGAAATCAAATAGTTTAATCACCAGTTGAAAGAGAACCCCGCACTAGCAACTCTTTACTCACGCTCACACTATTTTCTCTCTTGCGTTTATCAACTGTTGCAAAGGCAATCGTCGAGTCTTTGAAGCGGTTTCGGAAGCCATCATGTTGTATTCGGCTCAAGTGTGGGGCTACAAATAGTACAAAACGGTGGAGAAGTTGCTGAGGTACTATATCAAAAGAATCTTCCATATCCCATCCAACGCCCCGAACTATATGGTCATGCTGGAAACTGGACTTTCACCTCTATTTATACGCACCCTTAAGCTACATGTAGACTATATTCTTAAAACTCTCAGTATGTCTAATGAGAGACTTCCAAAGATAGTAGTACTGCACGAAATAAGAAAAAAAATAAGCTGGATGAATGAATGGGAGGAACTAAGCCAATGGTGCGGAATGCAACTTAACCTCAACTGCTGTGACTTTAGCGAATGGAAACCAAAGCTTTACAAACTAATTGAAAACGTTGATCGCCGGTGTAGAGAAGGGTATTTATTGGAAGCAACAAGTTCGGTTCATAGAACACTGTACAGCCGTCTAAACCATAATCTCAATGAGCGGAACTATTTTCGGGATGAATATAGTGTGGAGGAAATCTCTATGATGGGAAAATTAAGAGGTGAACTTCTTTGCCTTAACTATATCCCACATAGAGACGATGTAACCGTAATTTGTGAGCTTTGTAACATGCATGAGAGGGAGGATACCATACATTTCATAGGTCGGTGTCCAGTCTTAGCCGAAACGAGAAGATTACACTTGGGTGCCAATAGATTATCCATGATCCAAATAATGGCTCTCCTCAATGAGATGGACGTCTCAAAACTATTTAATTACTGCAAAGCTGCTTTACGGTATCGACAAAGAATAATAAATGAAGACTTTTAATCATTGTGTAAAGATTGTTTATGCTTATTGCAAGTTGTTTTTTTTTTAATTATTTAAATGTTAGTACAAATATTTTATAGTATGTTAATTTTTGTCAATCGGCAGACGGCAAGGCCATGCTCAATGATTTTGTAAACTATTGTAAAAAAATTATTTGTGTTCTTTAATTTGAGACAGATAGGAAACCCATGAACTTTTTTATTTTTTTCGTCAATTTTCCAATTTTGTTAATAGTTATTCTGCTATTCGGGACGGAAGCAAATACAACAAATCAAAAACCATGAAAATCAGTCCTGCCGTTCTTGAGTTATAAGTGCTCGAACAAACCCGACTTTGTTTTATATATTTAGAAGAAGATGTACATATATGTATACACTTATGAAAAACAAAGCTATTAATGTATTATATGATGTAGGGGCTGCTTTAGACGTCTACAAAAATTGAGCTACCTATAATCTTTTGGCCTATCCAAAACTATCCGGATTGATTTGTGTTGTTGTAATTCATTTTGAAAAAGAGCTGATAACAACTGATGCAAAACTCAAATTCAAGGTACATATCTGAGCAGCAGTTTTGGATAGCTATGTAGACTATCCATTATAGCTATTCAAACGCTGTAATTATTCTCTAATTTCATTGCATACACAAATATTCATATCTTACATTCGAGACTATGAGTAAGAAAAAATGTCTGCCACATCCCGTATCTGGTGCCAAAAGAAAGAATAACCTCAAGACTCCTTGCACTCTCGAATGGTCATTGTCATTGTACAAGTATGCTGTCTTCATTTAGGCACAAGGTCATCAATTAGTATGTTTATGTGTCATCAATAATCATTTAGAGACCACAGAACAAGAAAAATACACCCAATAGTACAATTTCCGATTTCCTACCGTATAATAACATTGAAAGAACGACCCTGTCTCATTCCGGAACCATAAATCTGTCCCTTTGCATTTTATCTCAGTTGATTTCAGCTGTGCATCAACTAAACGATCTCATTATCGAGTTGATTTCCCTTTCCTTCTTCCTTTCGTGTATAGTATATGCATGGACAATTGGCGTCTTCTTCTCAAAACAACAAGACAGAATTCCGTCACTTAAATACAGTCGAACTGGCAGTCGCATAGTTTACGGAAACCAATGACTTTCTAATGGATGCGATCCAAAATCATTCGGTAGCCACTGGCATTCCACAAATATTGTGACATAATCTATGAGGTTAGCTTGTTTCGTTCTTCTTGTTTTTTTTTTGCGTGATGATGCACTGGTTTAAAGTCTGGACACTTTGGAAGCAGGTATAGAATTGAATTTTGTAAAGGTTCGGGAGGGCAATCAGATAATGGAACACAATAAAATGTGATTTTGATTGCTTCCTCTGTGCTAAAGGATACGCAACTTACTGACTCGCTGAAGAAATTTAAAAAGGTTGAGAAAAATCACATTTGCAACACATTCTTACCGGAAGGATGTATTTCTTTAGTGGTGACTAATGTGTGCTGCGGATTGCGTTGACGCTTCATTTAAACTTTCAAAATATATCTATAATTTAAATTTACATAGTCGGTATTTAAAGACCGTAAACAATGTTTAGGTAGGTACAGGTAGGGAAGTACATAGGTACATATGTATGTAGCTTCATGTTCGAAAATGTTTTTAATAGGTTTAATAGGTAATCAATTTCTTTAAGGGAAAAAGTTGAAACCGTTTTCCCGAAAATTTCCTCCAAAAGAAAATGCAACTGATAACTATAAATGAGTTTCGGATTGATATCTACGTCTAACCCTTTCAGTGCCGGATTAGCCACGAAGCAAGAGTAGCAAATGCTACGGGCCCCGCGCATTTGGGGGTCCCGCGCACCAACCTTTTCTGACCATAAAAAAGTATTATTTACATATTAGATTTAGTCACAATTACTAAGAAGAAAATATTTGCATCAAAATAATCAACTAAAATTTTATTTTTCTATCTGCTGGTCTTCCAAAAATCATGTTTCGCACCGCACCAAACGCAAATTGGACAACGGTATGAAATTCAGGTATTTATTGTCACCATTGATAACGTACTCACTGCTTTAGGTAAACGTATATGAACAGTTATCATAAAATTGCTGGCATTTTCGGAATATTCCGAGAGCTAAAATCTCTTCCTGATTCCAAATAGCTGTTTTGGCCTTTAGTCCACAAAAACTGGCGTTTCGTCCGGGTGATCGCACATGGACTCATCAGTTGGCTGTGAGGACCTTGTCAATACGCAATTTTTATTGAATTCAGTTCATCTTACATCGATTTTTTGACAAAAATCCAATGTGAACTATATCCAACCAAAATTAAAATTATAATCATTAACGTTGGAATATTTTGCCCGTGGCCGAGCATTGATTCTATATGAAGGTTTTTATAATACAAATTTTATATACTACTGAAATAAATCAGCCTATTAGCACTATTAATGGATTTGTTGAATTTGTTAAAAATAGTAAAATATTTCAACGTTAATGATTACAATTTTAATCTTGGTTGGATATAGTTCACATTGGATTTTTGTCAAGAAATCAATGTAAGATGAACTGAATTCAATAAAAATTGCGTATTGACAAGGTCCTCACAGCCAACTGATGAGTCCATGTGCGATCACCCGGACGAAACGCCAATTTTTTGTGGACTAAAAGCCATAAAAGCTATTTTGAATCAATAATTCAACAAGTCCATTAATAGCGCTAAGTTTTCTACTTGGCTGATTTATTTCAGTAGTATATAGAATTTGTATTATAAAAACCTTCATATAAAATCTCTTCCACCAGAAGAAATTAAAAATCTGCAACCATAGTAAGTGCTTACGCAGATGATTTGGAGGACAGTCTGGGCAACGAATTAGTGCAATTCGCTTCAATGCTCAATTCTGATGTGGCTGATATTATTGACAGCAGGAATCAAGAGGCTCTGGAAATGCAGGTTTACAAGCTGTTGATAAATAATTCTTTACAATCTTGTTTCCCGAACGTTGAAATTGCTTTGCGCATTTATTTGTCTCTCATGATCACCAACTGCAGTGGTGAACGATCTTTCTCAACATTAAAACGTGTTAAAAATGAATTGAGGAACACGATGAGCCAACAACGTCTTAATCTCACTTTAATGAATATTGAACATGATTTACTCCGAGAAGTCGATATCAACAGCATTATTTATAAATTTTCCCAAATTAAATCAAGAAAAGTTTGTTTGTAACAGTTTTGTTTTATTTAATACCATAAACTTGATAAGTGCCTGACCTAAAACAGTCTAAGGGCCCCTTGATAGAATTTGCTACAGGCCCCGCGCTGGCTTAATCCGGCACTGAACCCTTCCCTTTCAATTTTCAACCAATAAAATTGAAAAAAAAATATATGTATAATAATTTTCACATAAGCGTCCTTGCTTATGGCAATACAAAATTTAAAACTCTATAATAAGTTTGATTTTATAACATGTATGATGGCCTTACAAATATAAGCTAATAAATTAGAAGCACAGCAGCTTGTAGGGAACCTGAATCTAGTTGCTTACAACTCTCAACCATGCCAGTGTGTGTTGTCCACAGAAATGTGGGGGACCTACAAAACTTTTGAGCGACTGATTGATATCCATTTAAGAACACTAAACTCTTGTCTATTGCCAGTACACATACTGTAAATGGAAATCGGTGGAAACAGCTCTTCATACACTGTTAAGAACCATCGAAAACTCCATCCATCATAAAGAGTTTATTATAGTTGCCTTCCTAATTATAAACAGGGCACTTTTAACAATGTTAATACATCTGCAATCTGCGTCTGAACTTTCATCTCTGTATCTAGAAGGTTTATTTGGGTAATTGTTCTCTTCTCGGACAACCATACAGCCATTTTATCTCTTGATTCTTCTGTCTCTACCAGCTCAATAACAGCCCTGAACTTTCGATCGTCTCTCACCCACCTACATAATAACGTCTTTGGCTGGGGCTATTTCCGAAATCAAGCCTTGGAAGAGGCTCCGGTTTTCAAAATCCCTAATCAAATTGTCTGCAGCTATCTACAGGTAGAAACCGGAAGCTTCTGCGAGGTCTGGTTCTCGAAATATTTCGAAGCAAAGTGATTTTACGGAGTCTTTGAGAATTTTGAAAAAAATCATGGACTAACCACTTGTCTAAAAAAATCACCAAATTTTCAAAGTTCCCCAAACGCATCGAGACATACATCGAATGAAAGGTCTATTCAATTCCTATATACACATCCAAACGAAAAGCTTCTGAGTGGTCTGGTTATCGAAATATGCCCGTCCAAAATGATTTTATGGATTTTCGAGTCCCAACTACTTAATAACGTCTTTGGCTGGCGCTACTTCCGAAGCCAAACCTTGTAAGAGGCTCCGCTTTCCAAAATCCTTGATCAAATTTTCTACAGCTATCTACAAGTGAAAACCGGAAGCTTCTGCGAGGTCTGGTTCTCGAAATATTTCGAAGCAAAGTGATTTTACGGAATCTTTGAGAATTTTGAAAAAATCATGGACTAATCACTTGTCTAAAAAAATCACCAAATTTTCAAAGTTCCCCAAACGCATCGAGACATACATCGAATGAAAGGTCTATTCAATTCCTATATACACATCCAAACGAAAAGCTTCTGAGTGGTCTGGTTATCGAAATATGCCCGTCCAAAATGATTGTATGGATTTTCGAGCCCCAACTACCTAATAATGATTTTCGCTGGCGGTATTTCCAAAAGCAAGCCTTATAAGAGGCTCCAGTTTTCACAATCCCTGATTAAATTTTCCGCAGCTATCCACAGATAAAAACCGGAAGCTTCTGTGAGGAAAGAGTTAAATAGTTACAATTCGTGAACTAATTGTGTTTCAAAATAAATAAAATATTATATAAGTTTTTTAGTAAAAGAGAATTAATATTTTGAAAATTGAATTAATATTTTACTAGGTAGTAAAACGAAAAAAGAAGGATTAAAATTTTTGAAGAGCTAGTAAATTACTGAATGTTTTGCAAATTGCTAACTAGTAATATGCTAAGACCTTAACAATAGGTTTTTTTTTTAATTTTCCCCAATAAGACACTATAAGTTTTAAAGATCGGCTTGGAAATTTTAATCGAATTTAACAACATATTATCGTAACATTTTACTTAAGTCAAAATCTTATCTTTCTGGTATCATACTAACGTCATTTGATTCCACGAACTGCCACAAATTTAGTTTTTCTCAGCTGTAATTTCAGCTTATTAAGTAAAATTCCCTTAACCCGATACTTCTGAATAACTCAATAAGCTAAGTGATCCGACTTTAGACAATTAGGAGACTCAGTTTATCCTGACATTCTATGTAGGCAACTCTTGATTTCTTTTAACTTTTCCCATCCCTTCGTCAATCTAATACCGTATTACTTATGTAAAAGAGTTTAATATACTTTTCACAACAAAGCCCAATCTTTCCTGTTTATCGTGGTGTACCCCATGGTTCTATAATAGGTCCTTTATTATTTTCCATGTTCATAAATGACCTACCTCATGTGATACAAGATTGTATGCTTCATATTATATGCTGAAGATGAACAAGTCTACATAAAATTTCATATTGGTTTAATGGACAATGCCGTTGAAAGAATAAAATTAAATTTCTATTCATTGGCGAAATGGGCTTCCGAAAATAGACTTTTCTTTAAACCCTTCTAAGACTAAATCTATTTAGATACATAAGCATTTGTTATTGTCTCCCATTTTTTCTATTTTTATAAATGGTATACAGGTCTATTAAAGAGCTAACATCAAACACAGTCGTCAGTTTTAATCGATGTTTCCCTCTTCCCACCAAAATGAACTTTTTTTTAACGAATCGATAGAAAAGTGTTTGCTATTGATAAAAAACATCAAATTATGGAGGAGAAACACTTTTTTTATGGTAAAAAAGTGAAGTATAAGCCGACCACCCACAGTACTATAAATAAAACTACTTTTTTATTATGGGATATTTGCTTTTTTTGCTTGCTTACGCATTACGGCGTATAAACAGTGAGATATGTATGGGGGGGCATGCTGCCCCCCTGCAAGCCCCCTGCTTGGGCACACTATAGGATTTGGGGTAGGTGCGAGGTTGGGTGTATGCAAGGTTTCTTTTGCATTTACAGAATCTGTATTTAAAGAAACTTTGAATTTACCCTATGGATGGCCTATATTAATTTTTTTATACTTCACTTTTTTACCATAAAAAAGTGTTTCTCCTCCATAATTTGATGTTTTTTATCAACAGCACACTTTTTTTTATCGATTCATTAAAAAAAAAGTGCATTTTGGTGGGGGGGGGGGGGGAATTCCGAATAAGGACCATTAAAAGTAAAATGAGTGATAAGGTAAATTATTTTAAGAAAAGGTGGCTTTATTAGTTTCTCATCAAAGGCCTTGATAAATAAAGTGCTATTAGAAACCAATTATATTATTTTCAATTATTTTACCCTTTTTTTTATAGGTTCACTCATTTTTTTAATTTTCAGTCTAGCAACGAGCAACACAACACAATTGCGATGGTTGACATTTGAGGTTAGATTCGAACGAATTTTTTAGTGGCCGGTTTGTGGAATGCGTTCACTAGTTGTGGATTGCGAATTTACATTTGACTGTTTGCAGAAGATACGTTGTTGGTCGCGTAAAAAATATTAAAATACAAAATATTTCAATTTGTAATTATTTTATGCAGTGTTTTCCTTTTAAATAGTTGATTCGATCATTAATTCACTTCGTCGTAAAGTTAAAACAAAATAAAAATTGATATTAGCTGTGAAAAATGCTTAAAAAGATTTATTCGCATTCGCAGGTCGCGGCTCATGTGCAAAGCACTTTTTTTCTATATAAAGGGTTTTCCAATAAGAGGTGTTATTTTGAATAGCCCGCTATTTCGGTAGCTGTCACTTTTGAAGCTGTCATTTTTTGACATTTGACAAGTAGAAACTACGCTATTAATAAAAATGGAACGATACACGCTTCAACAACGCATTGAAATTATTAAAATTCACTATAAAAATGGTGAAAATTTGGCAGAGACGGTTCGTAAAACTAAAACATTTTTGGATCGTCGTGAAGCACCTTGTCGGACCGCAATACAGAAATTGGTGGACAAATTCGAGCTGTTGGGACAAGTTAGTGATGTGAAGAATAAAACCCGTGCACGTCGCTCAAGAACAACTGAGAATATTGCTGTTGTAGCCCAAAGTGTTGAAGAAAACCCAGGTTTGTCCATTCCTCGTCGTTCTTTGGAATTAGGCATTCCACAAACGTCATTACACCGTATTTTGCATAAAGACTTGGGTCTTAAGGCTTATAAAGTTCAGTTAACACAAGAACTCAAGCCGGCTGATCATCAACAACGTCGTGTCTTTGCTGATTGGGTCCATGAAATGCATGAAAATGAACCGGAATTTCATCGAAAAATCATCTTGACTGATGAGGCCCATTTCCACCTCGGAGGCTACGTCAACAAGCAAAACTGTCGCATCTGGGGCTCGGAAAACCCAAGAGTTATTGTTGAAAAGCCTCTCCATCCTCAACGCGTGACTGTTTGGTGCGGTTTATGGTCCCGCGGGGTCATTGGACCTTACTTTTTCGAAAATGAGGCTGGAGCAACAGTTACGGTCAATGGATTGCGCTATCGAGAGATGATTAATGATTTTTTATGGCCTGAATTGGATGGTATTGATCTGGACAACGTTTACTTTCAACAAGACGGCGCTACGTGCCATACAAGCAATGAAACCATCGATCTTTTACGGGAAAAGTTTCCGGACCGTGTTATCTCTCGAAGAGGTGATCACAATTGGCCACCGAGATCTTGTGATTTAACACCTTGCGACTTCTTCCTTTGGGGCCACGTGAAAGATAAGGTCTACGCCAACAGCCCAGCGTCGATTCAAGACCTCAAAGATGAAATTCGTGAGGCTATCGAGGACATAGGGCAGCCACTTTGCGATTTGGTTATGGAAAATTTCATGAAAAGGATATGGTCCTGTAAGCGTGGTCTTGGCGGCCATTTGGCTGATGTTGTGTTTCATTATTAACGGCATACCTTCCTCTTTATAATGAAATAAACATCCGATCATTTATCTCCAAAAATGCCATTTTTCTTTGAATATCAAAATAACACCTCTTATTGGAAAACCCTTTACTTAATACTGCTTATTAATTCTTAAAAAAAAAACTGGCGAAAATTTAAATAGTTCTACGCAAAATTAAGTTCTTGGCAAATTTATGGACCGATTTTGATCGAACGTTACAGAATAACTCGACAATACCGATGATTCTTCGGAAAAACTTATAAACTTATGTACATTGAATAACATATACACTGCATTACATTTTTGAAAGATAAACGCCTCGATAATTTAGTAAGTGTATCAATTCGTTTTTTTATTTGAGTAGATAACATAATACTATTCAATTGAATTACGTTTAAACGTCGAAACACGTTAAGATTCATAATTTCAAAAGGAGATGATAATACACGAATATAATATCAAGCAATTTCATTCGTCTTTAAATCTGTCATACAAGTACTCAATTTGTTTAAGTTGCAGAGACCACACACCGGATGCTTGTCGCTTCACTTTTCATTCACCTTTCTCACACTTGAAATTACACTCGGTGTCTGACCTATAAACTATACCGAAAAGAAAAGACAATTCAAAAAATTAACCAGAAAAAATGAAGACAAAACGAAAATCTTTCAACGGTCTTAGCATAAGATTTAGCAAGATGAGTAGGTAGGCATAGGGTATGAACTCATGCTGTTAAGTATATTGGAATCAGACAATGCGTCATGTGGAATGGGAACTGCTCTGGATTCACCCTGATGCGGACCACAGTTAACAACCAGTTTGATGCCCGAAAGATCAAGCCCATTTGACTTCGAAGCTAAATGGTTCGGTTCCCGTGCATAGCCGGTACTATTCATTACAGAAACTGTGACATTATGTCATCTGGCTTCTCTGGGGGTAATGTACCTACTACATATAGTAACTTAAGTGCGATAGTTGTTGCTTACAAGAGAATTGAGAGGTTTTGCTTGTTTTATGATCTTGTTCAGGGTGAAAGAGGGCAAAATTTTGTTTGTCTTTAGCTATTACTCTTCTTATTGCTTTAAACTAAATTTTCTGAGATTTTGTTTTTAAGATGCTGTTGATGTTACAGAACGCAACACACAAGTTCCATGAATATGTTTTTTTTTTTATAATAGTCTCGTTTTTATGATATCGCGATGATATTTGCTCCTAACTTTGTGGAAGAGGTACTGAAATATTTTAAAATATACCTACTTCTAACTATACATACATTATATCTACAGAGGAATTTATAATTTACTGTAGTTATATGCAAGTTCGTATTTTCCCACTTAGGAATTTTACGGACTTAACTTCTTAAGCAATAAATAATACTATGAAGCTTCTTGTTAACGATACAATTTAGAAAAATCATTATGATTCATCAGACATTTATTTAAATCAAAGATTTCATGTGATAAACAATTTTAATATAAACATCCACACGGATGAATGGTAATTTGATATTTTAGGATCATTTTCGTTCCTACATTTTAATGTCTACAATTTTGTACTTTTGCAATGACTTTATCACTTGAGTAAGAAATAGAATTAAGTTAGTCTAAAACCTGTTTCCACGCTTGTACATATTGCGACCACATTATATTATTTACTTATCGACCTGTCCCTGCTCGGGCGCCAATTAATAACTTCGTTTTAAATAATTAAGTTAAGGTACCTAGTAGTGTGTGACTCTTACCGCATGAAAACCACCGGGATTAGAATTAATCTATATGGAAGATTGACAAATGATTTTTCTTTCTCAATATTAATATCACATTGGAGAAGTTTAAACTTAAATTTAAGACGGTTTTCATCTAGGAGTTAGTATGACTTCGTAGTTGCTCATTGTGCGATACAGTGTGGGTTTTAACCACTTCTGTGTCTGTGACCATTTCTATTTGAATGTCACGATTTAGATCGCTATGTCTTATGCACCAAGATTTATTATTCCACGAAGGACTTTATTTAAGCATTTTTGGATAGGTTCAGCATTTGTTTTCTTTATACAGCCTCATCGCTGGATACCATACGTTCAAACGGGTTTCAGCACTTGCTTGTATAACATTATTTTGTTCTGGGGAGATATGAATAGATAGGCCAGTTCGGTCCTAATGACCAGTATATTTTTCTGTACATAAAGTTAAGTGCTTTTCATGAATCGAAGTATAAATGGAAATGGGTTCGTCATTTATAAAATATTGTCTTTAATATAATGGATGACGCTTACGGGTATATGTTATGGCTTGACATTTTTTATTCCAGGAGGTTTTTTGACACCAAATGTAGAATTTGTCCAAGTCAATTTCGGTGCAAGAGATCTTTCTGCATATTCATCTGCGTGCGTAGATTAACAGATCAGAGTTCGAAAATATTTGTTCAAAGCGGTTTGTGGTAAAAACAAAAATAAGTGGTCCTAGGTGGCTACCTTGTGGAACTCCAGACGTTGCACAGATAGAGGTTCACAACCTGAATATAACGTTGTATTCTCGTTTCGAAAAATATGATTGAATCTATGAAATCATCAAAGGCGTGAAGCTGAGTTCTTTTAAGCATAAATAATATTATACTATGTGATATTTTGTCGATTGCTTTGATAAAGTCAGTAGCTATCGCATCGACTTCTTTTTTACTTCTAAAGCACACAGAGTAGTAGATACAGAATCTACCAGATTAGTGGTAGTGCGCCTGCCCTTTAGGAAACCATGTTGTTTAGTTGAAATCGGTTTACCAAAAAAGAGCACATTGTCATATATTGGGTGATTTCTTTGCTATTTTCTTTTTGGCAGCACTGGTTTTGACAGCTTACGCACGTTTCGTGTTTTGTGTCACTCTCAAACATCTTCAGTTTGGTCTATAATTTCACAACGAATCGTCTTACAAACGAGCAACGCTTGCAAATTATTGAATTTTATTAACAAAATGCATGCTCTGTTAAGAAAGTTCATCGCGCGCTTCTTCCATTTTATGGTCAGTTTAATCGACCCACAGGACTATTCGGGCTATTGTGACTAAATTTCGCACCAAATTTACATTGTTGGACATTAAACCACCAACACGCTTACGTAGAGTGTGAACTGAGGAAAATATCGCAGCTGTATCGGCCAATGTTAGTGATGACCGTGAATTATCGATTTGGCGCCATTCGCAGCAATTGGGCCTCTGTTACTCCACTACGTGGAAAATTTTGCGGAAGAATTTAAGTGTGAAGGCTTTCAAAATACAGCTGGTGCAAGAATTGAAGCCGAACAATATACCACAACGCCGAATTTTTGGTGAATGGGCTCTTGAAAAGTTGGCCGAAGATCCACTTTTTTATCGGAAAATTGTGTTCAGCGACGAAGCTTATTTCTGGTTGAATGGATACGTGAAGAAGCAAAACTGCAGTATTTGGAGTGAAGATCAGCCAGAAGCATTGCATGAGCTACCAATGCATCGAGAAAAAGTGACTGTTTGGTGAGGATTATGGGCTGGCGGAATCATTGGGCCGTATTTCTTCAAAGATGATGCGAATCGCAACGTTACTGTGAGTGGTGAGCGCTACCGTGCGATGATGACAAACATTTTTTGCGCAAAATGGAAGAGCTTGACTTGCATGAAATGTGGTTTTAACAAGCTACACAGCACGCCTAACAATGGACCAATTGAGGGGAGAGTTCCGTGAACAGTTTATTTCACGTTTGGGGCCGGTCAACTGACCGCTTAGATCGTGCGAGATACCGACCGAAATGTAAGAAAGAAAATTGGACTAAGCGGATGGACGATTTGAGGTGCAGCCGCGGCAAACATTTGCATGAAATAATCTTATCTATCGCTGCCATGAAATTCGACCACAATTTAAAACGAAACGAAAATCAGGGAGATAGTATTACATAAAATACAAGTTTCTTTTTAAAAGTTCGATAAAACAAACAAAACTAATTTTTTTTCCATGAATTATGGCCTTATTACTAAGAAAAAACATTCCCATTAATTATGGAATACAACATCTTCAGTTGCTGAGTCAATTGGATCTAGTAAGCTTATAATCCCAGATCTTTATGCAGAATTCTCCTCAGGCTAGTGCGTGAATGTTGAGCTGTTGAGATCGATGGCGAGTTGATGTTCGTGAATTGAGTCTCACACTATCGGGTACAGTAGCTACATTCTCGTGTGTGCGCACCGTACGACAACGGGCACCATGAGTGTTGTCCACTAGCATATCAGTCTCACGAACTTTTTGAATAAGATTGCGTACAGCAGGCGCGGTGGAAACTTCATTTCGGCAAAAACATCTTTTCAAAAATCGCACTGTTTGGAGTACACAGCACTCACTTTTGAAATAACTTTTCAATATTTCCCAACGTTGTTCAAGCTCAAAGCGACAAATTTCGTTCCGCGGAATTTTTATACTGACGCTCGGTCAAGATTTCAAGCGGGAAACAGCTGTCAGTGTCAAAATGACCTATGATTTAAAAGGAAACCACCACTCCGCTCTCGACTTTCTCAAGAATGGCACTTTGGACTTATTAACTTGTTTATGACTATAAATGATGATAAACTGACCTTTGCTCAAACTAATTTGGAAATCTATGCTAATGAGATGAGAATTTCACAAAAAAAAATGCATCCTCTGAAGATGTGCTATCGCATTTAAATAATTTTTACTTTCTGGAGCTTAATATGAAGAAACGTCAAGCCATAACTTTCTCCCATAAGCTTGCTCCACTGACACAGAGGAAGCACTATTAATGACGAGTTATTTGCGACACTCATTTAAATGATCGTTCTCAGAACGGCAGCAGTATTAAGAAATTCAACTCGGCTCTTGGCTTTCTAGGACCTTAAGTCCTTACGTGACTAAATCCCTTTATATTACTTTTACTTTTGTGAGACGAGTCCTAGAATATGCCTCCTTATGATAACTCTTTAATTGAGTCGGCATTGATATACTTAATTAAAGCCGTCCATCCCAGATTTGTGCACTTCGCTTTGGTAGGCCATTTTTGAAATAATCCTTATAACCTAATTTCTTAATAAGACTGACTTCAAAACTCTAATTTTATGCGCCTTAGGATACACAACACATATACCTATGTATGTATTTTTAACAAAAAAAGACCTACAAATTCCTCCTATTGTAATAAAAAATACTTCAATTAAATCAGAGAAAATCAAGGAATGAAAACATGTAACGCATATCTAATCTCTCTCAAAAAAAAAAAAATAGAGCAACCAGTGAGAAAAATAACATAGCTTACTGGCCTGCTGCATGACATAAGTGTATGTAACTATATTCCAATTCTAATATGAGGAACCTTTTGAGTGCATCATATAGATTTGTATTAATCTCCATCTGCTCTATATTCCTCCTAACACACACTATACATATTACATATACATAATTCAAAAGGTATAAGCTTGTCTTATCAATTTATTAAAAAATATGAATTACTCCACCAGAAGAGTGAATAGTATCTTTGATCTGTTTCAAAAAGTACATATTTCAAACTCATTCCAAATATCATATACGAAACAGATATTATGTAAGTCAACAACACCAATCGGGGATAGTTTTGTTGACATTTCAACAAAAAGATTGATGATTATGGCTAGTAATTGTGAAGAGCGCCATAAAACTTGCCACTCTCATCTAATAGGGTTGAGGCATTGAGACTTGAGGGTAGATATAAATACAGAATTTCGAAATCGGTGTGTTTGCTTAACACACCGAATGGATTTGGTGATGTATCCATCCATATTCCATATGCTGCTTGCACACGGTTATTCCCGGAGAGATAAACGCCTGTTACACGCCAACACTTAAGCCAAAGATCCCAGCTGCCAAGAGACATGTTTGGCGTTATCGCATTTGACGATGTGAAATGACGTTCGATTCTAATGGCGATCACTGTGTGATAATTCTCAGGTGACACAAACACCTACTGAGGTGTTTTATTTTCTTAATGTTTTATATCTCTAAAAAAAAATACTAGGGCGTTAGGTGTGTTCATGGTTCATCCCCGAGCAATGAGTGATAGAATAAACAAGCATGTGACGTTTATCTCAACGGAAATACTAATAAAGGCAAAACAGTAAACTAATATACAAAAAAAAACACTCGCATTCGTTAATGTTCGAGGTTAAAGTTCTTTAGAAGGTGCCACTTTGACAATTTGATCTTGTCGATGCTGTCATTTTAGATAAGGAAATATATAGAATTTGGCAAAATGAGATTATTTTTGATTTATTGGGAAATGTAAGTATGTCAGTTAATTACCTGAAATCAATATGCCATCATGGCGCGCGGTAGTACCTATTTGACAAAGAAATATTTCTCGGAATAAAAGAGAAGTTTGAAGTTAAATATGAAAGGAGATTTTGTAGATATTTCTTAAGCTTTTCGATAGAGATAACAAATTCAATACCCAAATGAGCTTGGTGGCTACTTTTATGATTATTTTCAAAGAGGAGAAAAACTTCTAGATCTGATTCCAAAATTAAAATGGAAAGATTATCACTATGTACAATGTACAATCACTGGCGAAATTATTTACACATTGCATTGCTCGCACTTTACTCAAGCTATAAGGCTGGAGAACTTTTGAAATAACAACAAATTGTTTATTAACTTTTCTCATTTTAAATGTTTGCAGTTTTATTTAAACCGGAAATACAGAAAATTAATCAAATTCCAACAAGTATCTACCTAACAGTTAAAATCATATGAAACTAAGTGCTAAAATTATTTACTCATCCATTGAACACAGGCAAAAATATTTACACTTCACTTAAGTGAAACTTACATTTGGTAAAATGGTATTTAGTAAGTCGTGTTAATCCTGTATTATAAAAAAAAAAAAACAATTTAATATATACAAAGAAAAAGGGCCTACATTTTTTCTCTTTTCAATGTGCTTACAAATAAAAGTTGTGCTCACCTTGTGCTGCCATTCCCAAAAGAGATAAAATATGTACTTACATGGGGGATTTTACAAACAATGGAATTTTCGGCGGCCCCAGAAGTATTTTAAGATCCGTTCAATTATTTAATCGAATTTTTTTATAAAATTAAATTTGATTGATATCTACCTGGCCAAACAATATTATTAGGGTGACGTTATTTTATTTTCCTCAAAAAATTCTAGAAAGTGTCTGATTCTCAGTCCCCTTTGCGTTTTCGCAAGGAAAAATTATTACCGTTCTCTTATTTCATGTCTCATACTAAGATGAATCCCACCGAAGTTACGCCAAATAATACATCTTTGCTACCAAATAGATCAATATTTTTTAGTAATTGATTTTATGACAAAAAAACTTAATTAAATATATATTAAAAATATAATATTGAAACAGTCGAAAAAATCAATTGATTGAATTTCCAGCACTGACAATTTGAAGTACCAAGTCTCCTTACAATAAAACCGTGGTGCAACTCGATTCTGTTTCGTATGTTAGTATTGTGAAAGACATTTGTGCAAGAAGTCGTGGATTGTCCGTTTAGTTTATCAGTCCTCTGGTGAATTTTTAGAAAACACATTTTTAGGTTTAATAAAACTGTAATAAAATATATATATTTTTTTTTTAAGTTTTTTTTTTTTTTTTTTTTTTATAATCTACACGCGCTCAAGGGATTATGATTACCCTTTAAATGTTTGAACACAGCGCGGGCGTGAAGTTAAGGAAGAGAAAGAAGGATAGGAAAGATGTGTGGCACGATGTTCTGAGACTGAAGGTTGTTGTCTCAGATATTTTATCTCCAGGGATGGTGGCTGAACTAAAGCGGAGAATGTCGTGTCTAATTTCTATGTCGCTTATAATTCACATTATTTTATTCGTGTTCATCCTTGTTGGGCATACTAGTTTAACTCAATTACATGTTGTTAGTGTTATGCCTGAACAACATGTAATGAGTAAACCAGCAACCCATTGATGACAATTTTAGAAGGTTTTTTTTTTTTTTTAATGGAATTAAAACGACATAGACCTAAATATGTTTTTTTACGAAAAAACCATGAAAAAACTCAGTCCCCTGGCTAATAAATGAACAAAAGATATTCTATTCAGAAACCTGAGCAATTTTTAGTTATGTTGAACTTCGAACTTCATTGCGAATATTTTTAAAAAGAATATAATTTATTTTAAATTGATTCTAAATAGAAAAAAAGAATAATTATAATATATTATATTCTTTTAATAAAATGCTAAGTTATATGTATTAATCATGAATTTGTATGCTTATTAGGAAGACTAATTAAATTTAATTTCTATATTACATTTTTTATTCTTTTGACTAGCCGCTTTCAACAACGCAAAGAGACTAGAGCAACTAGAACAACTCTTACGACTTTTGGCTGCCAAAAATGTCGTGTCGAAATTTGTAACATTTTAATCCATTGTTTGTAGAATCACCCACATATATATTTCACTTAACATTAGCCTGTGCAATGACTTTGACAAATCAAATGAAAATCTTGAGTTCAATTTTTAAAAAATTGATAATTTTGATCAATTATTTAATTTGTTGTGTAATGTTAACTGGAATCAAGTTTTTTTTAATTGTAATATTAACGAAATGTATTTAGAATTTTATGATATCCTTTTCAAATGTTTTTATGAAACAACTCCTCTACGTAAATCTTGCAGTAGATCTAAAAATCCACCATGGTTTAACACTGAGCTTAAAAACTTAAAAAATAGAAGAAACAAAGCATGGTTGAAATATTCAAAATCCAGAGCTGATGAAGATTATATTGCTTACTCCGAACTGAAGTTTATGTTTTCTGACTACTCTAATATTTTATATTCCGATCACATTTTAGAAATCGAAAACGATCTAAAACTGAACCCTAAAAATTTTTAAAACTTCGTGAGTAGTAAAAGAAAAATTGACGGCTACTCCAATTCTATGTCCTTCAATAACGCATCCAATCATGATTCTAGAGAAAGATCTAATATGTTTGCAAATTTTTTAAAGATGCGTTTGTAGAGTCTGGTTCTCGTGAACCCTCAGATTTTTCACCTTCCCTCAATATTTTTTCACACCTAAACACATTTAACTTCTCTGTTTGTGAAGAATCTATTGTTCAAAATATTTTTAAACTCGACGATTCTTTAGCCCAGGCCCTGATGGCGTACCATCTAGTGTATTAAAGAAATGTGTATCTTATTTTTATCCTATCCCCTATTTGTTCTATTTAATGAATCTTTAAATTCTTCAATGTTTCCTTCTATGTGGAAAAGTGCTTTCATAATACCCATCCATAAAAAAGGGTCAAAAAACGACATAACTAACTATCGCCCTATCGCCCTATTGCTAAATTGTCTGTAATTCCCAAATTATTTGAGTCCATTATCTGTTTCTGTAACGTCTTATCTTTTAACTGTAAATCTATTATTTGTGATAGCCAACATGTTTTTGTCTAAAAGAAGTCGACTGTCACAAATCTGTTTGACTTTACCTCTTTTTGTATTGATTCCTTTGAAGATAGAAAACAGATAGATTGTGTATTTACTGATTTTAGCAAAGCCTTTGATAAGCTTTGTCACAAAACTCTAATCAATAAACTAAATGACTTAAGGTTCAATGAAAACTTTCTAGTCTGGATATTATCTTATTTAGAAAACAGGAGCTATAGTGTTACTTTTCTTAATGAGCGTTCTGATCAATTTTTGGTCAACTCAGGTGTTCTACAAGGCAGTCATTTAGGGCCATTACTATTTATTCTATATATCAATGACTTGACATCAATTATAATAAATTTATCTGTGATTATCTATGCCGATGACATCAAAATTTTTAAAAGAATAGCCTCCATCAGCGACTGTGAACAACTTCAAGAAGACATTTATAGGTTCAGGGAATGGTGCAATACAAACCGTCTTTTGTTAAATTTTCACAAGTGTAAAACAATGAGTTTTACGCGCAAAAAGAATGTATTATATTACAACTATATGTTAGATTCTTTTTCATTATGCATAGTGGCCGTTTTTTTCGATCTAGGGATTATTCTAGATTCTAAACTAACATTTATTGATCACATTAACTATATTATTAAAAAAGCTAATAAAAATTTGGGATTTTTAAAAAGATTCTCCCGTGACTTCCACGATCCTTACGCTCTTAAGCTTCTCTACATATCTTTTGTCAGACTAGTACTCGAATATGGCTGTGTAGTGTGGGTGCAATTCTATTCAATTCATATTAACAGACTTGAGGGAATCTAAAGGAGATTCTTACGATTCTGTTTTCGTTTTCTTCCTTGGCCACAAAGATCGACAATGCCCCCCTATTGCAATAGACTCATCTTAATAAATCCTCCTTTACTCTCAAAGCATAAAGGCAATATCTACAACTATGTTATATTATAAAAATTAGTCAACGGATCAAAGGGCACGGTAGTGCCCAGCCAAGTTCTGGCACTACACCCTTTTTACAGGAACAAACTCAGGCGATTTTTGACCCCTCCCTATCTTCAGTACCAATGAAGTCAGAAACTTAAAATTCCGAATATTTGCTAAGTTAGTCAGACACAGGCGCCTTACCAAATTTCATTTTTTTAGCATAAGCGGTTCCTGAGATATAAGGCCTCAAAAATCACAAAAACCGTAACTGACTGACTGACAGATCATCAAAATTATAGAGCACTTCCCGACATCGTAGAATCTTGTAATTTTGCACAACGGTAGGTCTTGTCATGCAAGTAGAGAAAAAAATCGAAAATTTGAGGTTTTCCATTCAGGGGGCGTGGTATCCGCCCACTTCCTCCGAATTGGTGTTGGTTGAATGGAGCACTTCCGATTGCTGTAAAACGATGAAATTTGGTAAAACGATAGGGCTTAAATTGCATACAAAGAAAACATATAAAATTAGCGGTTTTCTATTCATGGGCGTGGTATCCGCCCACTTCCTCAGAACTGATGTAAATTATACATGACGCACTTCCGATTGCAGTAGAACAATGAAATTTGGTAGAACGGTAGGGCTCAAACTGCATATTAAGGACCAAAAATAAAAATCGAGGTTTTTCATTCAGGGGGCGTGGTATCCACCCACTTTCTTAGAATTGGTGTTGGTTGAATGGAGCACCTCCGACTGCTGTAAAACGATGAAATTTGGTAAAGTGATAGGGCTTAAATTGCATACAAAGAAAAAAATATAAAATTTGAAGTTTTCCATTCAGGGGCGTGGTATTCGCCCACTTCCTCAGAACTGATGTAAATTATATGGCACACTTCCGTTGGCAGTAGAACAATGAAATTCGGTAGAACGGTAGGACTCACATTGCATATACAAAACCAAAAATAAAAATTGTGGTTTTCAATTCAGGGGTCGTTGTATCCGCCCATTTTCTGAGAAAATGTTTAATTTATACGGAGCACCGATTGCTGTAATTAAGGTAGGTATGTTAGTGTTAGGTATCTTGCCAAGACAAGAAGAAATAATTGAAGCGCAAATCAAAACAACCAATAACAAAAAGAAAATATATCAAAAGAAATAGGAAGCTATAAACTAAGTTGATTTTAGTAGGTAGAGTCCACCCTTCTATCTTTCCGTATCTTTCGAGATTTTGACATGGCAAAATATTAAAATCTTTGCAAAAAGGAGTGAGATCAGACCAAAAAACATAAATATTAAAAAAAAGAGCCAAGTTATTCTATACAAAAACCTTTGTGTAACAAGTCAGCCGTGAAAAGTACTGAGATCTAAAAGTACGCCAAGTTCTTACTTCATGAAGGTTTAATACCGAATATTTAAAGTAGAATAATATTGAAACAGCTACAATGTAATAGAGAAATTTTATTATTTAATGATTACTGACTAAAATTTGATGGGCTTACTTGGCAAGTTTTTTTTTTATGCCCAATTCGAAAGGTTTTAAAAACTTGACCAGTGAACCCATCAAATTTTAGTCAGTAATCATTAAATAATAAAATTTCTCTATTACATTGTAGCTGTTTCAATATTATTCTGCTTTGAATATTCGGTATTTAACCTTCATGAAGTAAGAACTTGGCGTACTTTTAGATCTCAGTACTTTTCACGGCTGACTTGTTAGACAAAGGTTTTTGTATGGAAGAACTTGGCTCTTTTTTTAACATTTATGTTTTTGGTCTGATCAATAATATCTCCATCAGCTCTGTGCCGCTTGAATTTTAGTTTTAGTCAAGCTAGCTTTAGAAATCAACGGTCTCTATATCCTATATTTAGCCGAACAAACTATGGTGTGAACAGGCCCTTAAATTAATTGTTTTCAGTTTTCATTAGGTATAATTTTTAATTTCTTTAATTTTTTAAATTTTTAATACAACATTGAAATTAAATCCATATTTGTAATGTACATAAATATTATATGTATAGTAGTTTCAAGATTTCTAACGTTGGTACTTTAACGAATTAAATAAATAAATACATAAATATATTTGCAGCGTTTACGCCTAAAACTTAAATTTCTTCTGAATGACCGGCAATACGGCTTTCGCAGTAATCGCTCTACTGGTGATCTGATGGCATATCTCACCGAGAAGATCATTACTAGCGACTAGCATTTGCATATTTAAGGCATTCTCAGCGGTAATATCATATTTTAGCTAAGATTTATTTATGATGCATATTATCGGTACATTTACAATCTTTTTTCGAATGCAGTGCACTCACCCTGCGTTCCGAAATGCGATAAAAGTGATAATATCGCGAATCTGACCAAATTTAATAGTCACAAAATATAAGGGCTATTGAGTATTTGAGTAATAAAAAAAGGTTTTTCTTAAGGCTCGTAATAAAGCCTCCAAAGAAAAATTACCAAATTTGCCACTCCCTCCCGAACCATCAGTTATAATTCGATGGAGTACGTGGATCGCAGCAGTTCTTTTTTACAATAAACATTTTGAGGCTATTAAAGGTGTAGTAAATGACTTTGTGAGTGCCGAATGAACAGCAGTTAATCAGTCTAAGGAAGCATTTAACGATTCTATAGTAAAAAAGCAGTTATTTACACTAATTTTTCCTATATACCTGAAAGTATTAAAAAGCTTGAAACTCGTGGTTTGGCATTGACTGAATCTATCCAAACAATGAATAAAATCCGCCAAATGAACTCCACATTACCAATGGCATTGCCGCATAAGCTTAAAGAAAAGTTTGAAAACATATTGAACGATAACCCAGTTTTTGTAAGTTTGTGTCAAATTGATAGTTTCATTAATGGGAGGGCAGAACTTTTGCCAGAAACTATAAGTGCTAACATAGCACCCAAGTTCAAATTCTGCCCAGTTACCTCAGTGGATGTGGAGCGAACTTTTTCCACTTACAAAAATATTCTAAATTATCGAAGACACAATCTTGCCACTGAACATTTGGAAAAATACTTGATTGTTTACGTTTACAAAAATATTAAATAATTTTAATGTCATGCAATGTTCCTGTACCTATTATCGCCTATAAAGGGATAATTTACTTATTATATGCTGATTTTGAAATAAAAGAATGAAAACTTAACTTTCTCTTTTTTTCTTGGGTTCCTAAAATTTATCATTTAATTTCGCATATTCTGCACATTTTCTTGCATATTTCAAGCATTTTTCATGCATATTTGCGTGCATATAACAAGCTTTTTACGTTGCATATAATCCGGTCTCTAACCATTACATTGTTTTGGAGAAAGTAAGATTATTGCGCTTCATATTTCGCCATTTGTTAGAGTTTTACATCAAGCTCTTTTATCGAAAATGCGTGCGTTTGGTATCAACGAAACCCTTATTCTTTTTATTATAAATAACCTTCTGGATCGTTCAATACATGTTGTATTGGACGGTTTCAAGTCTGATCTTCACAAAATAAACGCTGGTGTTCCCCAGGGCTCCGTTTTGTCTCCGACTCTCTTCCTCATTTTTATAAATGATCACTTGTCTGAAACTTCTAATCCACTTCATTGTTTTTCCGATGAATCTACTCTCAGCTTCTCATATTCGTTCCCAAATTCACGTCCATCTCCTTCGGAAGTGTGGAATTGCAACGGTATCGTATGATTAGCTCATTAAATTTCGACCTTTCTTGTTAAATGGGGTATACAAAACCATATGGAGTTTAATGCTTCGAAAACTCAATGCTATCTTTTGTCGTTGAAGCAAAATGTCCCCCTTATGCCATTGTCTTTGAATGGCACTTGCATCGAAGAAGCCGAACACTTAGTACTCAGTATTTGTGTCAACGACAATCTTCGTTGCAATGACCATATTCTCGAGACGGTCAAAAATGCTGCTAAATGCTTAGGATTTCTAAATATATCGATGTAAGAAATTTTTCACCCCTTCTGATCTGGATAGCATTTATAAGGCATTTATACGTCCAAAACTCACATCTTTGGACAGGCGCAGCACAAACTTTTCTGCACTTATTGGACAGAATTCAGAAGAGAGCGTTAAAATTGATAGGAGCTATCATCTCTTGAGCACCGCCGCGTCGGAATGTTTCATGCATTTCCTTGTTTTATCACTTCTTTCACAAGCAATGCTTATTCGAAGTAGCCAGTTGGATTCTTCCTGAAATCAGTTCAAGAAAAATGGTCAGATTTGAGATTATGGCAATCCACCCTGAGGCCGCTAGAACTGTCAGATTCATCATGGTAATTGCTTCCGGTTTTGTTGTTGACAGAAATTACGATTAAAAATCACGTTTCTAATTCCGTTCTTTAAATTCTGTCGGTTTATGAGAGGTGTCGGCTTATCTCTGTTATGTCTGTTAAGAGTAGTGTTTTATCATATGGCTTTACAATAGATCAGAAGTGACATTTAATGCTTAAATTCGATCTGCTTCGATCAGTAACAAAGATTCATCACCAAATGATAATATTTTTCAAAGTAACAATGACGTTTCCCTAGAAAAATGTTCATATTTATCAATTTCCGATAACCAAGATGCCGTATTAATGAAGCTTTTGTAAAATTTCATACACCTAAGCTAGATACAAATAAGTTCAAAATCAACCGAACATCCGATAGCCAAAGTCGAAGCAAGAACGTAATATCACCATTTATAGTCCAAATTATTGAAGAATCATTATAGTAAATGAAGATTTCACTTAAAGGTTCATCGTAGCTCGATGGGCCCAAATATTACTGCCATCATTCTCCAACATCAATTGAAGCTATTACCATAAATTCTTTTCGTCTCCATAAGACACGTATAGATGTACATAGTTAAAGAGGCAGCAATACCTTTTAGTAAGAGGCCTAAAGAAGACATAAAAGTGATCGTGCCGATAAACAACCCCACGACAATCGTCGAAATAAAAAAAAATACAATTTCTCATTCAATAATTTTCTTTTGAAAAATAATTAAAGATTCAAAAAGTGTAATCACACGAAAAGAGAGCCGTTGGATATTTGGCTGGCTGTGAGTTTTCAGTCTCGACGGATGAAAAGATGGATGGTCGGATGGCTCAACTCAACTATAAAGACCCAATAAAACGAAGACGCTTTCATTTGGCCTCCAAAATATTGTGATTGAACCATGTACCGTCTTGTTGTCGTTGTCGTTGACGTCGTCGTCGTGCCCTTCTTCGGCATCGTGTACGGTGAATTCTATATTGTTTTTTTTTTTTTTTTTTTTTTTTGGGTCTTGAATTAAAATGCTGCACGAGATCGAGATGGTGCGGATGGTCGGATGGTCAATGGGCGGATCTTCATCAATATTTTTTTTAAGCTTTCAAAAAATCTGTTAGTACTTACCCATATCAGTTGTTTATTTTATTTTGCTTCAAAATATTTTATGATGCATTATGAATATTGTAGGTGGTTTTAAAAAAGAAACTTAACACCCTCCTAAAGGTTTTAATTGGGGAAAATGAAATTATTTATTTGAAAACTTCCAAAATTATCTAACATAGTATGTAACATGCCTTACTCGTATGTAAATTCACATTAAGAAATACGAAATCTGATAATTAATCAAATAACCATCTTGATTCAAATTCAATAATTTAAGTTTAGGAACGAAGATGTCCAAAATAATTAAACATCACAATTTCGAAATTAAAGTCTGCGATGTCTTTTGTGAGTTATAAAATAATTTAAAAGTGTCAGGCAGGACGCAAAGGGCAGCTGTGTTCTGTCTGGTCTTCTATTTAATTAATTTATCAATTGATTTTTTTTAAATAACTTGACCAATTGAATTTTGAAAGCGTAAATTTATAAAAATAAAACCTTGAATCTAAATATTTAATACATAAAATTCTGTGTTTATTGAAGATATAGCATGGGTAAACTACGTAGGGTAGAGTTGCCAGTTTCCGGCCCCCTAAGGATTTTTCCTCATAAGATATACCACAGTTACAACAAATATTAATATATTCAAATAATTCTTGAAATAAATTATTGTTTTTGTAAAAAAAAAAGTCATTTTTTCCAGTAGCCGGCCCCTTGTTTCCTTTTTCCGGCCATCTGGTATCCTATCTTCGGCCACCCAGTAAATTAAGGGCTTTCATGTTTTAATAATTTTTATTTAAGTGTTCTATTATTGAAAAGTTAGGAAAAAATTATTTATTTAAACGAAAATAAATAAAATATAAATACTTACAAGTAAAAAAATAAATTAGTTTTTCCATTTTTCAGGCTTAAACAATAAAAAAAAATCTTTTAATTTAATTCAGTTAGGAACATTTTATTTTAAAGCTAATAGGAATTATAAAATAAAATAATAGGCACATACTATTTTTTAATACAGTTTCAAGGATGCAAAAATAACAAATGCTTACTCGAAACAAATCACTAGAGTTTTTCTTATCTTATTTTGGGTAACAAAATATCACATTTTGGACAGATAAATACTTCGAGCTTAGCATCTAAAAACGACATGGTTGAAAAATTGGTACATTTGAGATGAAATCAGTTTTCACATTTATCACATCCAACATTTTTGAGCCCTTCTTCTTCTACATCCGTGAGGACATCTTCTTTCCGTTTATTGATTTTCCGTTTATTGATTTTTTTCTTGGCTTCTCTTTTGTTTGGCGATCAAGCTTCCTTTTTCTAATCCGGCAGCTTTAACTTTTTTTTGGTCTTCTTTACTTTGATGAAAAGTTTTCCAGGCTTGCGAAGATATTGACATAGGTGGTTTCGGATTACTAAAAAATCGTCGCACGGAATTTCGTATTGGCTTCGGTTATTTTAGATATTTTTCAAAAACCGATGGGCTCTTTGAAGAATGCGGTTCAGTAAAGTGTTTCGAATAATAATTTAAATTCGTTTAAGACCTTACAACTAAAGTATACGAGTTGTTGCAGCTTCGTGGTATCTTAAAAAATAAAATATTAAAAACACAAGTTCCTAGTGCCTAATAGTGAAAAGTTAATAGAACTGGACGTCTAACATCATTGTTGGAAATCCACACGTTAAGACCTTCTTTCACGTATTGAAGCAAAGTCTCTCCCCGCATCCATCCACTTTTCGTCTTTCCAAAAATCCAGTCAGGCTACTTATTTTGGACCTCTTTCAGCCAGTTGCTCGATCTTTTGTATGGCAAAACGACCATTGGAGGAAGTGTTCTTCCATCTTCTGAAAAAGTAATCAGCACAGTTACAGGCTTTTAGATACAGTTTGAATAGTTCGAAGGCTTAAATCTGGATGGCGTCGAATAAGACCGTAATACCATTTCTTACTTGGTTTGATGTCTTTGAGAGGGATTTTGCGGCTTTCTTCTTGGAGAATAGCTTGCACCGTTTTCAAAAGTTTTTCAGAGGTTTGTGAAAATCCAAATTTTGCTGGATTTATAAGCCAGTTTGTAAGCTTATTTTCTTCTTCTGCAGAAAGCACAGGGCAGGGACCAAACTTCCCAAGGTTTTCTGCGGTTCTGTTGTGAACTCGGTTCTGAAGAGTCGTCCTTGGAATTTTAAACCTTCTTGCTGCTGCTCTGATTAGCAGTTTATTTTAACGGATTTCAAATAAGGATTGTTCCAAATGTGTGTCTTTATATGGAATGACACATATGTCCGGGTCATATTTAAGTTGCTGAAGACAAGAATTTAAATAAAGGTATCTAATTGGTATCAAAAAGTTGGAACCTTATAAAGATTTGCTTTAAACCTAAGATAAAAGAAGGGGCCGGAGTTAGGACACGAGTGTCCTTTAGCCGGCCACCATTATTTCTTTTTGTAAGGAGGCGGCCGAGCACTGGAAACCTTTGAATTTTAACGATTTTTTCTGCTGCAAGGTGAAGAGAGCAGGTTTATTTATCATTTTGTGTACTCAGTTAAAAAAAATAAAAAAAACGAGTTGCGTATCTCCGGCCGGGGGTGGCCGACAATAGGCAACCACTAGTTTTTTTGTGTCCTATCTTCGGCCCCCTTAAAATGAAGAATAACTACAAAAGGTTTTTACATTTAAAAGCTTATATAGTGACCGACACCCACTCATTTATGGTCACATATTACTATTTTTCCATTTCACTTATGTATAGCTTTCTTGTTGCTGGATGCTGCCGACGCTAATTTTTACGTGTTCAGGCATGCAAATGTCATGAGAAAAGGCTTCAGTTGATATTTTGTAGTCATTCGTAGATATGTAATAAGAGAAGTAAGCGAAGAACCTCTGTATATCAAGGTAAACTTGTGAATTCTTTAAGAAACACATATTTATAATATGTTCAATGTAGTGTAGGTGAATTTGTAAAAAAAGTAACAAGACAAACTCCATTCAAAAATAAAACACTAGGAGAAACTAAAGTTTTGCACAAATTTCTACGACTGCTCGTTGATCTTATGAAAATGACCGTTAGGGAACCTGCCACTAACCTGATGCACCCAATTTTTTTATTTTTGAGTAGACTTTAATCGTAACAAAAAAGTTACTACACAAAACTTCCTAATTAAACCCATTTTAATACTGACAAGAATTTTATTAAAAAGTCGCAAGTGCATGCAGGATTATTTAAATCCATTACCATTTGATCTATTTAATTTTGCGACAGAAAAAAACGCTTAACAAAAATAGAACTTTTTTCATTTTTATAATCGCTACTATTTTTAAGTCGAATGTGCATTCACATTTATTTCTTGAGGCTAAAAAATCGTGATATTGAAAATCATAAGTGCGTACATGCGAATTTCTTATTGCGACTAGGATTTTAAAGTCGTGGTAATTTAAATCGCAAGTTTGGGCATATCCATTCGAATGCGTTTGTTGCATTTTAACTTACGACAGTCGCATCGGTAAAAATCATCATCACGATTTTTTGGTATCAAGTGCGTTTATTCTCATTTAAGCTCATGTGATCTATTTTTGCGACTAAAAACCCGCGCGTTTCTAGCCTTATTTTGACATTTTTACTTGCTTATAAGGCAAGTTATGAATTCGGAAAAAAATTGAACTCGAGATTTTGATCAAAGTTGACATTACGATGATAGCGAAGACTAAAAAAGTGGGTCTCGCAATTCTGTCTGTCTGTCTTTTCTTTTCATTTACAGCCTAAACGGCTTGGCCGATTTTCTTTAAACTTGGTACATAGTATTTTTAATTTTTTCCCCACACATGTTTTTTCTTTCTTTTTTAAAACCGAAAATAACGGTACCCGCCAAACGATTTTTATTTTTTTTTCTCAAAAACTGTCCCATAAAATAAAAAAAAATTAAAAAAATTTCATTTAGGTAAAGCTAGGAAATGTTTGAAAAATATATCCAAAAAATGGTTAGTTTTGGTACCCCTCTTGGAACCATTTTTATGGTTTTTGATCTTCTTAAAAACGGTACGACCGATTTTGATGATTTTTTTATGCTAAGGCTCCCTAACAGTTTGAATAATATTGTGCTTTCAAATTTTCCCAAACAAAATTTTCCAAATTTTTTTTTTCAAACTCAATTTTTCAAAAACCCCATGCTCGATTTTTTTAAAACTTGATAAATAAAAGTTTCGTAATATAAATAAAAAGATGTAAAAAAAAAAACTATTTAACCTAAAAATAACGGTACTCTCAATACAGATGTTAAGAAATGGTTTTTGAAAATCGTATTTTTCTCGAAAACGGTTCAGAGAATTTTGCTTATTTTTTTTTTCTTTCGATTAATTTTTACGATCTATAAATTAATAAAACAAATTTTTGAATCAAGATATTACTGACACTATATACCTACCATAGAACCATTTTTTTTATAGAGAAGCTTCTAAAAAGTCTTAAAAACATTGCATTTCAAAACTTTAAAAAAAATAATTTTTGAAAAATAATCAATGTTTTTTAGAAAATTCGATATCCCAGAAACGGCTCAATATTTTTTTTGTAAATTTAATTTTTATTCCAACAATAATAAAAACTTTAAATTGGGTTACCAAATTTTTTTCTTAAAAACGTTTTAAAAATTTAGTTTATAAAAGCTTATTTTCGTAAGAAACCAGTACAGACTTATAATTTTTGTTCTTGCATAAGCTAATATGGAAGGCATCCTATTTTTAGACCCAACTATTAAAGGAGTTGTATAGTCTATTAAAAAATGAGTTTAATGCTTATGAACAGTTTTTCTCTAATAACATTTATTTTTGAAATTCTTAGTAGTTTACATAAGGGCAAGTTCGTGCGACCCAGTCGTGATTTTATTTTTTATTAAAAATAAAATTTTTAAGAAAACCGCCAAAATGATTTCTTATTAAACAACAACGCCCATTTCTGAATGTATTGGTTCGACAAGAATCAAAATTTTCCAATTTGGGACTGTGATATTCCCTACAAGATTCACCAAATTGCAATGCATCCAGAGAAATTCGATGTTTGGTGTAAATTTTGGGCTGACGGCATCATCGGTTCATACTTATATAATGCTTTGATTGAAGATCTAACAAAGAAAATTCCTACACTATTTCACGGTATAAACTTAGAAAACCAGCATTATTCCCCATCTTTCTAATATATCAAAGAAGTAATTTTGGAGTTTGGTTTGACGAATTAGTTTTTCCGATTCTGAAATTTGGAGTTTTCCGTGAGATTTTGGTTCCGAGGTTATTATTCAGAAACTCATCAGGTACCTAACCCGATGTGAATTGGCCACCGAGATCGTGCGATTTGACTCCATTAGACTTTTTGTTGTGGGGTTTTCTTAAGTCATAGGTCTTTGCCAAATTTTGTAGAGCCGTTCTTTAAAGTGCATCAAATTAGCGTGATCCAGTTCCAATGTTTTTCCGCAAGAATTTCGTTAGCCCTTCCACTTCGCCAGCCACCAATCCGCATTTCTCAGTTCGTACAATAACATTTGTTTGGTAAGCCGATTGTCTTCATGAGCCAGCACCCTTAAGATGTAGTTTGTATGCAATTTGAGAGTGTAAATGTAAATTTTAGCTAGACCCGCCTCGAGATGTAGAGCATAGGTTGGGCTTTTTATTGGAGATTGAACAGTTTCTTTAGAAAGCATCTTTGAAATTTTTCTATTGCCTGGAACCAGCATAACAAAGTGAAGACTTAACAACAGCATTGAATATCTTCAATTTTGCTGACAGTAGGTACAATACGCCGATTTGATTTTTGTATGACATTTTTAGCAGACGAAGAAAAAGATTTCATTGTTACATGTTCTAAACAGTCCATGGTTTTGTTTATATTTACTCCTAGGTACTTGAGGCACATGCTTACTATCTCCAGAGCATTTCAATTGAAAGTCCAAGTACATGCACCGTGATTTCGGGTAGATCTATAGATCACCTTTATTTTGGACTAGTTAGGGTAAACTGTAGGCTGCCATTTAAGGCAATATACAGATAAATCGAATTATTATCCCTTGTAAGTTTCCGGGATTTTCGTAGCATTTAGTAAAATAAGAACTACTTAGACGTTCTTTTTGAGCACAAACATTTTCTGTCAAACGAAAATTTGTTCGAATAAATTGAATTGACTAATGCACTACGAACACAGCCATCGATATACATAAAAGGTGGCGGAAAATTAATCACCCTATCGGAAGATGTTATAGTTTTTGCAAATGGCGTCGTTCGTCAATAATATCTGACATTTCTGAACTAGACAGTTACAGTATACAAACAGACAATCAAAGAACCGCTATACTCCGCAAGAGCGTGGAATAATTGTGTCGTTTATTTTTTGACCAATAATCGGTGGCGTTAGCGCAGCGTGAATTTCGATGTGTCGATTTCCTTATTGTGTGCCGCCAACTGAGCACACATGCCGGGGCTTAGATTCTCTATTCGAACAGACTGGAACCACAGGAAAATCGCGGCTGTAGCTGCCGATGTCGTTGAGAACGATGAAACATCAACTAGACAACGGGCCTCAGCGAATTTTAGTGAAAGACTTACACATGTTGCGTAAAAAGTGCAAACAGTGCATCAGTTAATACTTGCTAACCGTCCGTCCCGTGTGAATTACTCTCAAGCCATCCTCAATCTCAACAACGAAAAACCGATTATGTGTCAAAAATCATCATAAGCGACCGGTTAACCGGTTACCTCAATAAGCAAAAGCTTCGTTTCTGGGGCACTAAAAATCCGCGTGTGATGCACGAAGAGCGTTCACGTGGGAAACGTGATTGGTGATTGGGATTGAGGACGCCATTGGCAATAATGTCATTTGTACTGGCGAACGCTACAGGGCCATGATAATCGACTTCTTACTGCCGGAATTAGATGAGCGGGGCTTGGTGAACATGTGGTTTTAACAAGACGGTGCAACCGCACACAGCACGAGCGACAATGGATATTGTGAAGGAAGCGTTTCCTGGTCACGTAATCTCCCGTTTTGGTGATTTGGCATGGCCACCAAGATCGCCCAATTTAACCACCCTATGGACTTTCCTCTTTGTAGCCTCAGACAACCGCAGTCCTTAAAGAGAATATTCGACAGGAATGCAAGCAACTATCGCCGGAAATCTTTCGGAAATTCATGGAAAATGCTATCAAACGGGCACAGATGTGTATCAATTCGGCGACAGCCACTTGATGGATTACATCTTTTCCACTTAAAAGAAAAAATTGTAAAGGTCCTAATTTTCCATTATTAAACATCATTTTTTTATTTAGTAAAAAAAGTAATTCAGAAACACAATTGGATGATTAATTTTGCGCCACCTTGTACAAATATTAATCGCACTAAGATCTAAGACTAAAACCACCAAAATTCCAAATAGAGGTAGAAATTTGAACAGATGGTCACATTTTTGTGGTGTTTGGTACAAATATGATAAGCCCATAAAATTTGCCTTTTTATATCCACTTTACATGGAGCTAGGGCTTAGTCGGGTTAACCGATTTTCTTCATATGAATATGAATCATAGGAATATGAATCATGAAAATATTCGTTAAAAAATGATGTTCCAAGTTTAAAGAAAATTAGACTTCCCGTTTAGGTTTTAGCTCGATGTAAAGAGAACGTAAGGGTACTAATTATTTTACTACCTCTTTCATAACCCCAATAGACAAAAAGGACCCAAAGTGTAAAGTTACAAACTATTGTCCAATTTCCGGACTTTCACATATTCCCAAAATCTTTGAAAGCATTTTGTATGATATTTTAAGTTTTCATTGTAAGTCTCTCATTTCCCCTAGACAATACGGCTTTGTCAAGGATAGGTCCACAACGACTAACCTTGTTGAATTCGTATCCTTTAGCCTCTCAGCCTTAGAAAATGGAAAGGAAGTCGACTTTGCCTCAACCGATTTTAGTGAGGCCTTTGACAAAATCTCACATAAACTTATTCTATTAAAACTGTCCACCCTTAGACTTGAGCCTATCTTCTTAAGATGGATTTCTTCTTACCTGAAAACTCGTTACTACAAAGTTCGATTCAGATCTTCCTTCTCTGATTATTTCTAAGCTACCTCCGGAGTCCCACAAGGCAGCCACTTAGGACCTCTTTTCTTTATTCTTACTATTCTCAAAATAAATATTTAAATCTAAAATTTTCAAAGACGTCTTTTTTCATTTAAAACTTCTAAAACTTGTTTGCCTTGCCTGATCAAGGTGCATCTTTCTAAAGTCCGTATAAGCTAGAAAATTATGATTTTTCTATATTTTCTCAAAAATGTTTTCTCACGAGTTATTGTGTATTTTCGTACCAGCTATGAATGGGGCTTATGGATTTGTGAATTGTTGCCAAAATTTATTTGAATATAAAATCCAGCTGACTTGGGGCTTGAAGTTTGTCACCCATAATACAAATCCTTTTGGTTTTTCTTGTTTGTTAAGTGTTTCCGGCAAGTTGAAACCATTATCTTTGAGAAACCTAGTTCACAAGCCTTCGAAACTTCCGCTTCAAACAGACAAAAAACAATTAAAAACATATTTCCGATACTAAAAACCATTATCGATGCCGAATTAATGTATTAATTTGTTAAATATGTAGGCTGGTAGGGGTAAGTATTGCCATCAATTTCATAATCACTGACAAACAGCACACTTGAGTAGGTGCATATAATTGCAGTCGGAACTTGAGCCCCTTTTCCTTAAGGTACATAAATATATCCTTAAAGGAAGAAAACAAAAAAAAAACGAGAGGAAGAAGCAAACAAAATACAATACAATCCAAATATGTTTACTTACAAATGAGGGGAAATACTCTCCATACTTCCGAAATGTCGAATCGCTCAAGCGTTCAAAACAGGACAACGACGACAACGAACGGACGTACACTCGCAGGTATGAAGACGAGGATGACGATGACCAAAAGTAACTTGTTTTAATAGTCATGTCATCTCATCCTGCAGCCAGTCCGTGTATAGGAAGGAGGATATCCCGCCGGCACGAAACTAACTTACATTATAGTAGTAGTACACCCCAAGTGCCGGAAGGGAAGTTGGTTTGAAATCGGATAAGGTTGCTCGGTTTTATCTTTTCATTGAATTTTTTGTAGAGCTTCTCTCGTAATCGATCGATATTTCGATTTTCAATGTTTGGTCAGTTTCACCCTCGTTTAGCTACAAAATCTATCTCATCGCCACGACACGCCACGGCAGGCTCAACGCAAAGAAAGAGTTTTTCGGAAATTAAACATAAGAAAAGAAGTCACCATCAGGATGACTGGCTCTGGTGTGCATGTAATTTCATCCGCTGCAATGATCCTTGCCACTCTTTTTTTTAGGTTTTTTTTTCTACGTGCGGCACATACGTGTACCCCTTACAGCATTACCTCCGTTTGGAGACGACAACGACAGGTGCGCCAAGGATCTACAGAGAGGATAGATGTGAGGCTACAGTTTTTTGTATTTTTATTTGTTCACCTTAAAGGCGAACGAATGGACCATGCAAGTGGCTTTCACCAAAGACGTGGGGAGAAGGAGTTTGAAGTAAAACAAAAAAAAATTGTCTGGAGTATTTTTTCCCATTATTTTATCTCTCAATAGTATACCCACTTTGTTCTTCTTAAGCCGATGCGATGATCAGAATGATGATTCGGTGGGTGCAAGGAACCCTTATGCCTGAAACTTAAAGGAGAATGACTTGTGTACAGCCTTCACGTCTGTCGGACGATGAACTCTTACAACGGGCAGACGGCCAGCTGATGGCGTTGACATCTTTTTTTTTATCACGCCAGCAGTTGGACAAGCATAAGATGATATTTATTTTTTTTTACAGAATCCTTTTCTGAAATGCAGTTGATTATTATATTTTGTATTTTTTTTCCAAAGTATCAATGTGGGGCGAATACGTAATTGACAGGAAACTATAATTGTCTTGACAGTTCGAAGAATAGAAATACCTATTTTTGTGGCGTTACAAGGAAGGAAGTTTAAAGATCTTGAAAACATTGCGATGTGCGATGGCTCCAATTTCATTTAGGTATAGGCATGCAATATCCTAATTCTCATGAATAGTACGAGACAGCGGGGAAAATCTATTTCCCGGCGGTAAACGAAAAGATGATCCCCAATTTATAGATACCTTACCTATATTAAAAATAAAATCTATGTAATACACAAAATATTATTTTATTTCATTTTTATTATTTTCTTTAATTAAATTAATTCATTTTGAGCTGTTTGACATGTAGTGTTTTTATTTAACCCTTATTTTTTTTTCTCAAAATTTCACAAGAACACTCTAACTGGCTGTTTGAATAAAAATTTAAGATAAGGTATACAATGTAAAAATTAAAAAAAATCCTCCTTAAGGGCTGTGATTGTCTGAAGCCATTGAAGATTGGTATAAGCCAGCGACTTCAAGTAGCTCCAAAGAAAGAAGTCTGGGATTCTTAAATCGAGCGTTCTTGATGGCCATGCCATATCGTTAAAACGAGATATTACGCGGGAAAAAACGCTTTATTCACAATATCAATTGTGGCTCGTGTTCTGTTGAAACCAAATGTTCATTAAGATCCGCTCATCTAATTCCGGCAGTAATAAATCGTTTATCATGGTCCTGTAGCATTCGCCAGTAACAATGACCGTATTGCCGATATGGCGTCCTCAAAAAAGCGACCCAATCACTCCTCCCGCGTGAACGCCGCGCCGCCTTTTAGATTGAGGATGGCTTCACAGTAATTCACACGTGATAGACGGTCAGCAGGCATTAACTGATGTATTTTTTGTACTTTGTACGGGAACTTATGTAAGTCCTTCACAAAAATTCGCTGGGTAGTTCGTTCTGAGCGACATCGGCCGCCACAGTCGCAATATTCTCGGCCGAACGACCAGTTCAGTGGTGATCACGCCCTGCATGGTCTCCTGCAGTTCCAGTGTGTTTGAGTTGAGTAGTTATGCGCCGGAATGTTTGCTCAATTGACGTGATACGATAAGGAGATCGACGTCGAAATTAACGCTATGCTAACACCAACGACCTATTATAATTGGTCAAACAAATCTACATAATTATTCCACGCTCTTGCGGAATATAGCGCTCTGTTGCTTGTCTATTTGTATCCTGCAGCTGTCTAGTTCGCAAATGTCAAATATGATTGACGTACGACGCCATTTGCAAAATTTATAACATCTTCCGATAGGATGAAAATATTTTTCAATAATGCTTGTAAAAGTTTTAATAAGTAGTTGTATGAAATATCTTTTTGTACTATAAGTACTCTGTTCCACAAAAATTGTCAGTACAGGGAAGATAAGACGTTTGCCTCTCACTCTGGTTTCATTGGCTTGCATAAGTGTGTCGCCTCTTAAAGCTAGGGTTTCCCTAGTTTACATTATAAATCGCCAACACTCAACATTACTCAACTTCATAAAATTTGTTCTCAAAAGCTTTAAATCCCAAAAGCTCTTTAATAAAATCCACTCAATAAGCTTCTTGCTTGTAGTTGGGAATGATAATGGTAACTCTGTTTTGTTGTAGATAACAAGCGCACGATCGTTTTCACTTCGGGTGTACAACTTTTTGCGAAGAATTACAACAACATCAACAATTCTTTAAGGAAAGTCAGTGGCTTGCCCTTTTTTAAGTGGCATTTTTCCCAACGCAGTGTAGTGAGGGTGTATCAGGCGCCGCACAGTGGGCAGAAAGCGTGGTTTAAGTGGTCAAAAATCCATAACTTTTGAACCAGTTGAGTTTTTTTTATATTTTTTTTTTTATTTGTAACTTTATTTAGGTACCTTTCAATATATAGCGTTTAATTTATCAAATATATGTTATTTTGATTTTAAAATAAATAATAAAAAAAGTTGTTTTTCTCCCTGTTAATGTGGGATGACAAATTTTTCAATATTGACTTAAATTGGATACAAAACTTATTTTAAAAGAACTTTCTTGAAGATCCAACAAATAGTGACCAGTAAACTATTTGTTTGAAATTCTTAGGTTTGCCCTTTGGGTCTTCACAAAAACACTCAAAAAGAAATTTGTAGTTCCCATTTTGTCCTTTTCAAGCCAACACTTTGTTTAAGAATAGTTATACCAAAACCTTAAATCAATTTTGTCATTTCCATCATCCAATTATTAAATGTAACGGAACAATTAATGAGAACCACATAAATCGATATACCATTTTTTGTGGGCACAGAAAATAAGTGCAAGTAAATTTACTAACCGCACTAAATAAAAATAATATGGTATGTTAGGTTAGGTTAGGTTAAAGTGGCTGTCATTAAGGCATCTGACCCACTTAGACCAATAGAGGTCCATAGTGATACCACGATCTAATATGGAACAAAAAGGTTCCCTACTAGTTAAAACCATTTGGAGCTTCTAATGAAGCGAAGGAGACTTTTAATGTCTGTATTTATGAGATCGCTTAGTTCGTTATAGAAATATTCTCCTAGATGAAGTTTGCGTTTGGGTATGTACAAAGAAGGTGTGGGATTGTTTCCTCTTCCTCCTCGTCCAAGCAACTCCTGCAAAAATCGTTTGATAGTACACCGAGTAGTATTTACCAATAAGACAGTGTAAAGTTATGACACCTATTACGGAGCTGATCTGAGCTCTGCTGAGGGACAATAAATATTTTGACCACTTCAAATCCAGTTTGGGCCAGATTTGTTTAGTCGCCAAACATGTGGTAGTGTTAAGCCATCTTGTGTTTAATTGTTCCAGAGCAATTCGCTTCAGCATAAGTTTACTTGTAGCTACAGGCATACCTATGTTTACCCTAACGGGCAAGAAATTCATTTCCGTTCCAATTCTGGCGAGTTCGTTGGATTTACAATTCCCTGGGATGTCCCTGTGTCCCGGCACCCAGAATAGGTGAATATTAAACTGTTTGGCCATCTCCATTGGAGACGAACGACAGTTTTGGTAAATGGTTACAGTACAATATGTAAGATTTTGCATACTGAAGAGTCGCTATGTAAAACGTTTTTTCGCTCTAACTCGTAAATGCGGATACATGCGGATATGAATCTTTCGAGTTTCGATAGAGCACATATTCAATTTTCAATTCGTAAACAAATTAAAGTTGTGAAAAGTTGTGAATTTTTGTATCGCCTTTATAAACTGGAAAATTGAGTAAAATTAAGATGGGTGTTTCAAAATCAAACGGTACTAACTACTTAACGTTTCTTTATATTTATATTTTGCGTATTATAACATAAAAATATGTGAAATAATTAGCTGTAATAAATTCGATTACTTTCCAAAAGGATTTTCAAGAAAATCGGGAAATAAAAATTGTGCCAAAAATGCTTCATACATCGATTTACAAGTTTTTCTCACTTTGAATTTATTTTTCTCTTAACCTCAGCATATTTATTTAAAAAAAATGTCATATATTTAACGTATAAATATTTCTTTAATTAATTAAAATTAAACTTATGTGATTCGAAAACAAAAAAAAATATTTTTGACCACTTAAATCACGATTTATGCCCACTGTGCGCCGCTGTTTTGGAAAAAGCTCTCCCATAAGCAGTGGCGATTCCTGATCTTTGGTATTGGGTTAGCGCCATGGTGTGAGGAAAAAATTGTAGTTTTTAATTTAATTTTTGTTTTAATTTTATTAATAAGGAAAACAAAACACAAGCAATACTTTATAAATTAATAACATAAGATAAAATGTTTAAAAATGTATCGAAGCATGTATCGAATTCAATTTGTTTGCATTGACGAAGTTATCTCGAAACCAGTTTTGGTCTCATCTGGTGTGCCCCAAGGTAGCCATCTTGGACCCCTTCTTTTCCTAATTTTTATAAATGACTTACCTAGTATTTTCCTTAAATCTAGTCAACTTCTTTTCGCTGATGACTTAAAGTTATTTCGGTGCATAAAATCTATTGGTGACTGCCATCTTTTACAAGACGATATTTTAAAATTGTCCCAGTGGTGCACGAAAAACCAATTATATTTAAATGTTTCTAAATGTCAATGTTTTTCATTTTGTCGCAACTTTTCTGAAATTACTTTTGATTATATAATTGATAACCAAGTTCTTGAAAGAGTTAGTGAGAAGAAAGATCTAGGTATAATTTTTGACCCCAAGCTGAACTTTTCGAAACACATTGAATTTAGTGTATCCAAAGCAAATTCCATGCTAGGTTTTATTAAACGTAATAAAAAGGAATTCACAGACCCTTTTGCGCTTAAATCGCTTTATACGTCTTACGTAAGACCAATCTTGGAATACTGCTGTGTAATTTGGAACCCTTGTTATAACAGCCATTCTAAGAGAATTGAAATTGTCCAAAAAAAGTTTACACGGTTTACTATTCAGAAATTTGGCTGGAACATCGATACTCCATCGTATAATATTAGATGTCAACTTTTAGGAATTCAATCACTTGAAAACAGACGCAAAATTTATTCTGTGATGTTTATTAGTGATATTTTATCTTATCATATCAAATGCCCTTATCTGTTGTCTTTAATCAACTTATACGAGCCCAAACGCAAAATAGTTGGACTACCTATGATAAAAAACAAAAATATTCTGATTCTTAAATTCCATCGGAAATAAAATCAATATTTTGGTATTTTTCTTAAGATATATTTATTTTGAATAGTAATAAGTAACAAAAACAAAATGACTTCAATTAAATAACGGTATAGAGCAATCTTACAAAATAAAATAACGATTTAAACATTTTTTTAAGTGCAAAATAGTTGGCCTATGGCTATTAATTTTTATTTTACCATGGTGTTACGTCGCCTTTGGCCTTGATAACTGCTTCTATGCGTCGTGGCATTGTGTCAACTAATTTTTGACATTCTTCGTACCAAAAGACTCCCAAATATTTATGATTTTAGCTTTAAGGCCTTGAAGAGTCCGGCATGGTTCTTTTTGCAGTTTTTAATTCATTTTATGCTAGCCAGTTTCAATTGGTGAAAGATCAGGGCTGCTGGAAGGCCATTCCAGAAAAGGAATAGCTTCAGCAGATAACCACGCCATTGTAGACCTTGCATTATGACAAGAAGCTCCATCCTGTTGGAAAATATAGTCTCCATCACTAGTTTGAAGTCGTGGTATTGATGGGAGAAGCTCATTTTCCAAAATATCCTGTACTTGGCAGCATTGACAATTCCATTTACAAAATGTAAATTGCCCAAACCCCACCCCGACATGCATCCCCATATCATTAGAGATGCTGGAAACTTGACCGTTTTCTTAAGGCATCTTTGTGAAAAACCTCTTGAATTTCTAATGACTCGTTTTCGTTCGTCGCCCACACAAACTTCAAACCTGGACTCATCACTCCAAATAACGGACCGCCATTGACTTAAAGTCCAGTTTTTACGTTGTTTGGCCCACTCTAGCCGCTTTTTCTTTTGTTTAGGTGTTAAAAGTGGTTTTTCTTTGGCCTATGTTTTTAACGAATTAAAATTGCTCTTATTTAAATAAATCTAAAACAAACCTTATAAAATTTGTATCCAATTTTTTTCATAGTCCGTTTGCAAGTGTCGACCTAAACACTTTTTTTTATTCTTTCCCTCCATTGAACAGTTATTGCAGCGGCCGTTTGACGTCGATTTTCTTTTATTATTTTTTTTAAAACTCGGCAATCTCGAGGTTTTGCAATTGGTGGGCGTCCCGTTTTTTAACCGATCTCCACATTTCCACTATTTTTGAACTTTGAGATAATGTTTCGAATTGATGAGCGCGGTAAATTGAATTGTTTTGCGATTTTATAGCTCGATAATCCCGTTTCGAAGGCTTTATTTATGGATTCCCTAAGGTCTCTTGATAATGCAACGCCACGCACCATGGTTGACATTAAACTGTTGCTGCCTTGCATAAAACAGGAGATCAATAAACAACAAAACAAGTGCATGTCATTTTTTTAATAACGGTTAACTGAAAATCTATTTAAATCTTCGTAGGCCAACTATTTTGCATCCCAAAAAGAGTATAGTCCAACTATTATGCACTATCTTTGTTTGAGAGAATGCAAACTGGAGCCATATGTGCTTTTTCGAATTTAGTTCTGTTTGGTCTAATTTACTTATTAAATGTAATTTATTACATCGACAAAAAAAAATTAAAAAACAACTGCTTGGGGATCAGAAAATATAGGCACATACAAAATTTTAATTTGTTAATTGATGAGTAGGCCAACTATTTTGCGTTTGGGTCGTATGCTCCATCACGTCAGCTTCGTGTACGTTGTTTGTTTCAAGAAGATGAACACAGAGTTAACTATGCGAAAAATGAACCAATAACTCGTTGTGTCAAAGAAACAAACCTCATATTAAATCTTGTTGATTTTGATTTTCAATTAAGTAGATCTTCTTTGAGAAATAATTTAATAATGCATTTTCATTTTAATTGATAATCAATCAAATTTAGATTATGATTTTAAAACAATTTTTGTTTTTCATACTTTTAATTATAGGTATTTTAAGTATTTATATTTAAGTTAAGAATTATTTAATAAAATGTACACATATATTTATATTTATCTAGTAATCTAATTGTAGATTTTAAATCTCATATTGATGAAATAAATAAATAAATAAATAAATTCGGTTCGTCGTTCAACGGTAGCAAAACTTTCGATGACTTGATTATAAATTTCGTCACTTGCTTTTAATTCTTTTAAAAGAACCTTTTCTTTAGACATAAGAGCCGAATAGCTCAATTTCTTGTGACCATGTGTACTTCGATAGTACGTTTTTATCCTCTTCAATGCATAAAAGAAGCACTCCTTACACGCCGTTCAAGCTGGAGTTTTATAAGCTTGTACACCTGCTAAAAACTGTCGGCGACGTTTACCTCCACCCAGAGTAAGATATTAAATGGAGTTATCGCTTTTAAAGTCTCAGCTGATGTCGTACCTTTTGGCTATATAGCATCTGCGTTTTCATGAAAAAACATTCAATTCATTCTTTAATTGAGTAAATTCAAATATGTTTGGTCAGTTCGTAATTAGACTTTTATTTACTTCTTCAGGAAAATTTGTTTTTTGGCGTTATCAGGGCCGGACAAGCTATACGTGCAAGCTGTGCAAATGCGCAGGGCGCTGAACTCAAAAGGCGCCTTCGGCAAGCGTTAAAAAAGCCACTACTTCATAACCACTACCTACCATCTTTTTTAAGTCTCATTTCTTTTTATAGCTCACTCCAATATTGGTAGATATGTATTATATAACTAACTGCTATGTAATTCTGAATTTAAAGACAGATATACATATATATATAGATACATATCTACTTTTCCAAAAATAAGTCGATGTTTAATTTCCTGTACACACCCCCATTCCCACAGTAAATAAGTCGCAAGTAAAAAAACTATAACAAAATCTTTACAAAGTGCACAATTTTCTTCGCTTAACAACAGATACCTACATATTTGCTATTTTTCTCTTTATCAATCCACTGTTACGTTATTCTTCACATTCACCATCGCGTGTATGAGTGAAGGCATTTATTTTATTTTGTTATCCCTCCCCTATGCAGTGTAACATAAAACAGAATTTCAACAGCAAATACAGACAGTTAACAGTTTGCAAGTTGATAACATGAGCACGATGCCAATTCTTCTATATGAAATCGAAGTCAGCAATGTTACTCAAACAGAAATTCTGAGGCACAAAATTCATGCTCAGTGCGCAGAATTAAAAGTTGCGTCTAGGAATTTAAACTCTTCCGGTTGAGTGTTTCTTGTACTATGTTTTAGTTTGGCACTGGCCTCTGTTAATGAGTGAAATTTTATCACTGTCGTGTGTCGAGAATGAGACAAAGGGTTGAAATATGGAAATACTTGAGTGATGATGATGCGATGATTAATGTTGAGGTTTGTCGTTAATGAGTGAATCTGTTTTATTCAATTTCTCCTTTTCTCTATTTTTTTGTTCTTGCCAGTTATTGTTTACATTTAAAAAGGGATTTTTTGACTGGTCTAATTACTATTATTAACTTCCCATAGGGAGTTATTTGTCTATGTATTATGGTAAAAAAACTCAAAACAAAAGAAAGGATAGGGAATCTATTATGACAATAAAACTTGCTACGCTACTATTTTAGTAGTGTATACGAGTATGTATAAGGTTATGATAATGGTTCAAACATGAAAGGAAAAGAGGCTGGTGTTCAAAACAAAATTAAGTGTCTTGAACCAAGAGCTTATTTTGTTCAGGCTGCTTACATTCCCTTTGGTTGTTGTTGGTTTTTAATGATTCAGCTTGCTGTTCATTGGAAGCTGTTAAGTTTTTTGACATTGCTCAATGCCTATAAAACTTTGTATCAGGTTCAACAATGCGTTTTGACATACATATGTATATACAAAAAAAAATCGCCGTTTTGACCTTAAAACCCCTTTCTGAAACCAGATGGGAGTAGACTAAATGCTTTAAAACCATTCAAAAAAATCTTAGAAGCTAAATATGAATCTCTTATTGAAATATCTGAGGCTGGAAACGTTGAGAATAGAAACATGCAGTCATTAGGAAGTAAAATTTAAGTTTCAAGTTTGTATGTTGCATATTAATCTAGTTTGATATTTTAGAAAAAAATAATGGCGCAAAATTTTATTTGAATTAGTACGATGCTAAAGCTGTTTTAGTATGATACTAGGTTAAAACAATAATTTTAATCGAATATAGCATCATACTTCTCTACCCTTTTATTAAAGTTAAAATCATCGAATACCTACTTTATTTTTTTAGTTTCTTGCTAGCTTCATATGACTCTTTGACATTTGCAGACATCAAAAAAGGTTCGTGTACTTACTTTTTTACACGACTTGTCATTGTTTTAAGTGTGTTCAGAAGCAATTTATTAAGGAAATTCTTTTAGTAGGATACTAGTGAGAAATTGTTTGAAATTAAGAATGAGTTAGTAAACTACTATAAAGTTAGCAAATTGTTAAGTAGTAACATACTAATACCTTAATAATAGGCTGTTTAAAATTTTGCGCCAATATAACTAGTAAGTATTTACAAACTCCGTCTGCTAATTTATCTACTAAATATGCTACTAAAAACTCTTTAGTGGAAATGCGATCAGAAGAATAATTCACTAACGTGCAATCAGCAGAAACCATAGCTCTAAATCTATAAATACCATCACAGTTTCCTCAAATAACGTAGTTTTTTTAAACTAAAATTAATAAAAAACTACTTCAGGACCCCAATGACTCATGAAAGATAAGTTGACTAGTCAATCATGGCTATAGAGAAAGAGCTTGTCAAGTCATTATATTATGATGATCTGGTAACTGAGTTTGCTAGAACAGAAGCCAGAAAAGTTAATCTATTGCAATAAATTCGGTTCCATTTATTTTTATTAAAATAATAATCTTATTATTATTTCCTACATGAACAACAATTAATGAGTTCAATATTTATTTGTATGTTGTTATGTTTTTGAATTAGTTTTTAAATATTTTTTACTTCAAAAAATATTTTTTTCAGTTCCTAAATTTTTGTGATATATTTTTTGACTATTATTTTTGTGATATATTTTTGATTTCTTAGTTTTTAATAAAAATCATATTTATTTTAATTAAATATAAGCATTATCTAGGCATAGGCCTCTTGGGGATCCCTCGTTAAAAAAACGCATTGCAAAGGGTACCCCTTGGATAATGAAGAAATGACTTTTTCCGCCAATCCAATCCAAATGAGAGGCGCCACTGATAAAGCTTGCGCAGGGCTCTAATTTAGCTCGGGCCGGTCCTGGGCGTTATTAAATAAATTTTTTCCCGTTCAGTTAATCGAAATATTTCAGTTATTCGATTGATGCCAACCTTTTTAATATCTTCACGCTTAATTTGTTTCATTTATATCAAATTGATCATTTTGAAGTTTTCGTTTTTCAGAATGTGTTAAAGCATCACAAATTCACGTTTTAATTAATATCTCAGCCATAAAACAATTTATTGCTTTTATAACAATATTTTCTATCAACTTGCGTAAAATGCAATTTGTTTAAATTGTAGGAAATCCGAGGACTTAAAAATAGAAAATAAAAAGTGCATCGTTAAATGAGCTTTTTTCTTAATAATCATGAAAAAATTATTTTCAAACAACAACAAATTATTTTAACTTACTATAACTTCTTTTTTATTTGTTTAAACAATTTGTGTGTTCTATACTTATAATATAATAGTTATTGTTATTATGAATAAATATGTTTTATTTTTTTCTGTAATGGTTGCCGAGATATTCGCGAAAGATAAAAAAATTACACAAAACACATTTTACCAATAACTTTTGTAAAAAAAAGTTGTCAGGTAGTGCAAATTTGGTTTCAAGCCTTTCTCATAATGTCCCTATCGATCCATTGAAAAAAAAATAGACCATGCGCCCAAGGTCAGGCCCTTTTTCATGACGCTTTGACTTGACTTATACGTTCTTAACTTTTATCTGAATTCCATTCAAATGACCACTCATAAAGGAAGCCTCATCGTTGGCCTGGGCCATAACTTTATATTTTATGTTATATTTTTCCAATTGACCTGTAACTACGAGTATCTAATTGAAGTGAATCTTCTGCTGTTCGCCCAGAACTTACATCATGGATTTTCTAATTAAAGTAATACCGAAACACAACGAACAATTGGGATTTAATTTGAATGTCAGAAGATTCATCAAGAATAATAGCAACAAAATAAAGCTATTCAATTTTTGCAGAGGTATGCCATGTTTAAAAGCACAGACACTGCTTTGATCAAATCATTTTGCCATTGAGGTACCTTTAAAACCCCTTGCCGTTTCGTATTGTTTAAATACATTTAAAAACTTAATAGTTTTCTCGGTTTAGAAACGAAACAGATTAATTTTGGCCTCTAAAAATCAAAAAATTAAAATTTTAAAAAATCAATATAAGGACCACCCTAAGATACCTTGATACAAAAAAATTAAAAAAAAAACAAGATCACACCATCGTCCTTCAGAGTATCAAAAATATCTATATTTATTCATATTAAAAATCCAGTCAAGTACAAAATATATGTATATATTTAATTAATTTCACACTGATCTTAGATCTTAGGATTTATGTTTATTTCGTACTAAACTTTTGAGATTTAGTATCTTACTTAATGTCGCCAGATATTAAAAGCCAATCAAATAACAACACAAATAATAATCAGACCCTTTCCTTCCTTGTTTTTTCTACTGCATCCAAGCAAGAGAACGCACACAAAATTTACCTGCTACTGCTACTATACGACTATACCTACTCGGCTACTCCTCTATCATTCAACCTGATGTCTCTCTTGTTTTATCGCAATTTTTTGCGCTAACGCTCTCATATTATTTAGCTGGGCTTTGCTTAGGACATGTTGTAGCCAAACGATGTTGTATTGTATAAATTGTATTGAATTTGTTAGCGCAAATTTTCGCGCTATAAATGCTTCAAGGGATATATTTTTGCATGAGAGTTTTGTGTTGCGTTTGTGTTAGTAAATATGATTTTAGAATAGGAATGTGGGTAGGTTAAGTAGTTTTGTGTATTTATGTCTTCTTCTTCTTCCTTTGATTCGGCGCTGTTATGATCTCGATGTCGAGGGGATCATAATTCTCCCACGTATCTGCTTCACACTAGTGATCCGCCTGTGGGGTTCGCCGGGTTGACCTCAGAAATCGGCGGCAAGCCTCCCGGTTTTGTATTGTTCCATTTCTGAGGCCAACTGAATGCTGGTGTTCTTGCATTTGTTTGTACCAGGAGTGTTTAGGCCTACCTTTCTTTTTATTCCGAATTGGAACGTTGTATGATATTGCCTTTTTGACGGGGTTCTCAGGATCTCTCCTTTGAACATGGCAATACCAACTGAGTCGGTCGTGTTCAATTTTTTGGGAAATGGTATTCTTAACATGAAGGCTTCCTCGGATCTTCGTACTTCTAATTCGATCAAGCTTTGTAACTCCTGCTGTCATACGAAGCATCTTCATCTCAGCTGCCGTTAGTTTACTCTCATACTTTTTGTACATTGTCCAACATTGTGAACCGTATGTGAGTGCTGGACGCACAACTGAAGTGTAGAGCTTTCCTTTCAGCTTAGGGGGCATTTTTCGGTCACAGAAGATAGCAGAATTTTCCCGCCACTTCATCCACCCTACGCTTACGCGATGATTGATATCGTTATCACAAGTAGCTTCGTTATTTATCATAGACCCCAGATATTTAAACTTTTCACACTTGGGAAGCACTACTCCATTCAAATAAATGTCTGGAATAGGCCTGTGTGGATCAGAAAATGGGCAGCATAGGCATTCTGTCTTTTTCGCGCTTATGCGGTACCCACTTCCTTCTAGAACATCCACCCATACGTCAAGTGCTCGTTGTAGGGATATCGGGTGTTCACTTATGATGGCTCCATCGTCAGCAAAGAATAACTGATGTACTTTTGGATCCGTCACTTTGCCTTCAAACAGGTAATCAAGAACTGTAATAAAGAGCAGGGGACTCAAGACACTTCCCTGGTGTACACCTACTGTGATTTCGAATTCTTCGGTAACTCCAGCTGCGCATCTTACTTTAGTAACTGCTCCATCATACATGTCCATAATTATCCGCACATAGGTTTCTGGAACTCCTCGTTGCCTGAGGGCCACGTGGTTGCCGATCGAATGCTTTTTCAAAATCAACCAATACGACATGCAAATCCTCCAAAGAATCCCGATGTTTTTCCATAATTATTCTTATACTCTGGATTGCATCCGTGGTTGACTTACCCCCGACAAACCCGCACTGGTCATCAGATAGCCTAATTTTTTTTGTGTATTTATGTCAATGGTGTTATATTGTAGGAAATTTGGTATCGCAAATTTTAACGGTAAGGTATACTTTTAGTATGGTAGTTTTGTGTTGTGTTTAGGAAAATATGATTTGAAAGTTACGTTTTCAATATAAAATGTACATCATAGTAGTATTTATTTATTTAAATTCTTGGTTTAGCGGCGATAAACCTGCTAACTGAGAGGAATCGCCACTGCCCATAAGGCCTATACTGACAATTTTTGTTGAACACTGAGTATAGAACAAATTCTTTTTACTCTCCGTCATGGACTCTCCGCTCTAATTTCCATTTGCGAGAGACATTTGTTAGTGGAAAGCTGAGTTATCAGTTAAGCTTTCAATCAAACTGATGTCTAAATACAAAAACTGAAGCGTTTAACTGAAACTGAAACTGAAACTAAAACTGAAACTGATAGAATTCCCATAAGTTGTCAGTTCAGTTATCAGTTAATCTGATGTGTAAATACGTTCGGTTGTCAGCTCAGTCGTCATTTCAATTGCAGTTGGCGGTGAACCTTTTTATCACAATTCAGTGAAAAGAGAAGCAGCATACAATATGTTGCTGCAAAAACTAAAGGAGGTGTATACAGAAGCCACGAAGGCAAAGGTCAGGGCAAAGATTAACAGCATTTGTTCTGCGTATAATAAAGAGTTGAAAAAACTAGAGCGCTTAAACAAAAGTGGAATAGTGATGAATGATGTGTACTTGCCAAATCTGTGGTACTTTGATTTGCTGGATCTCTTTCAGCTTCGTCAATTTCGGGTGATGTGTACGTATTTCCACATTTTTTCCGTAAAAAACTGTGCAAGTAGCAGTATGTCAATGCAACAATATCCACATTTTAAATATTTAAGATTATAGCAGATTGAAAGTTTTGAAATCTATTTGCCAAAGGCATTCTCAACAATGCGTCAAGCTCTTGATAAGTCGTAGTTAAACACCATGCGATCATAATTCAACTACTTTTTATTGAATGGTTTCAATAAGTTGCGTTGTAGAGCAAATGTCTCATCTCCTACAAAATGTATTTCTTCTGACTTTCGGCTGCTCACAAGTAAAATGAAAGCTCAACTGAACACCGGACTGACGTCTAAATACACCGTAACTGAACTGATAACTGAACTGACAACTGAACTGATAACTGAATTGACAACTGATACTGATCGTCTAAAAGGGGCTTTAGTTATACTAGGAATATTTAATTTTTGATTTTATGGACGTAAAGTATGGAGAAAAGCCAAAAGTAAGGAAAAGTGAGTTTGACTATTGTTTTATATTCCATTAAACTTTATAACAAAATTCTAAACTTGTATAGTAATTTTGAGTGAGGAGCAAATTCAATTATATAATTAGGAAAAAGGACGGAGAAAGGCCAAGAAAAATATGCATGTCCTGAATGAGGTTTAAGGAATCCAATTAAAAGCTTTCCAGAAACTTTGTTTAAGAAAATTCAAATATAAATAAAAGCATGACTGGATTGCAAGTACTTGCTCTTATGTAAAAGAACTTTTGAATTTAAAAATTGTTTGTAAATATAAAAACATAGATTTAATTAGAGAAAAATATATAATATTTAAGATTGCCGTCTGATTTCTAGAAAAGTCTGAATTAAAGCAAACAAAATTTAAAAAATCGTTTTATCAATAATTACAATTTTTATAAGAAATGTCTTTAAATTTTTTATAAAATAAAATAAAATTTTTGTAATTTTTTTTTCAAGTATTTAATAATATACATTTTAAGGAATAATTTGAAAAACTAATCGTTCAATCGTTTTCAAGATATTGATTTAAAAAAAAATCGGCAGAGACCTAATTCATTTATTTTTTTATACATATAATCAGTTGGAAAGTGACTGAATCGTAGAGTCCGCAAAATATCTTAAAATATTTTTGAAAGTAAAAATTTAAGGTAAATAAATGTTAGTGATGACTATACACATCTACAACTTTTACTAGGCCAAGCAATTTTGTTTACTCTGTAAAATATTGTAATTTTCTAATGAAAGAAGATGAATAAACAAAGTCTTTGGATGCAAATTAGGGTTCAGGTTCTTTTTTATACAGACAAATTTTAACAATTTTTAATATTAATATTATGAACAATAATATTGAAATATTTTGCTTTTTAAGAACTACAGGTGTACTTGTTTCAGACAAATTATAAAATTAATTAATTTCTTAAAACGAAAAATAAAATTTATCCGCAGCTTTATTTTTTATTTTATTTTATTTTATTAGGACTTCAATTCATAACAAAAAAGTCACCAATTGAAAAAAAAAATAAGCAAGCATATTAAGGGATAACAAAATAAAAAAAGACTCCTCAAAATAAGACAGTTAATATCCAGAACCATACATTTTTTTTAATTATTCTGAGGATTGAAGGTTCTTTGAAAATTTGTATTGAATATGCAAATGTCATATAGCCGTGTCACGTGAAAGAGTGTTACTACCTTCATCACTTTTACATGCGACAACTTTCACCTATTGCACCATACTCGTGTAATGAGAAAATTAGATGTACATTTTAAACAAATAACTTAATTAAAGATCATTTTATTTCTGAGCCTTTTCTGTGCTATTTATGTAGCTTTTACCTTTTTTGTTTTGGTTACTTTAATCAGATAACATACTAATCCATTTTTTTTTCTTTCACAAGCAATGCTTACCTTTTTCATTATTCAAGTCACAAATCTAAAAATAGAATTCCATTGGTAAAAACGTATGAAAACATTAAAAACCTGCTCTTATACTCTGTTTTAAATTTCTATTTAAAAAAAAATATATTTTTACCATATAGGTATTTCGCTATACGAATAAATTTATACCTACCATGAATATATTTTTAAAACTAAATTATTATTTATTTCCATTCACAATAATTTTATATAATTTTTAAAATTCATGTCCATCTGTCATTAGTTTATTGATTTGCAAACATTCATCAGTGTAGGTACCCACTGAACTTTTTCTTACACCTTTAACTATATGTACATAATTATGATGGCTATCGCCTTGAGCCCTTGAGCAAACAAACGACAGCATGGCACAATATTTTCTAAAAACATAGATTAGATACATCGACACACACAGTGGGATGAAAATGCTTGAAAACTGCGACTAAAAGGGTTTTTAAAGATTTTATATTATTAAAACATGTAAACAATTATATGTATATGAAACTTGTTCATTTAATTGGTAAAATAATCCATAAAAAAGTTTAAAACTCAAAAATAAGAATTTTGTCTTTTTACTTGTTAGAACTTTTTTTTTTATAGTAGGTACAAGGTACATACATATTAGGGTGTGTCAAAGTGCTCAACTATGGTATTTTCAAATGTAATAGCAAAGTAAAGTGTTGCATTGCTTATCAAAATTAAATCCTGCGTTTACAATTTTCATTTTAATTAATATCTTTTGGCTCGCTCAAAAATAGGATGAAATCCAAAAAATGTTGAGTTTTCGAGATTTTTGAAATATGTGTTGTTTTAAATTGCGCCGTGTGGATAATAAAAAAATATATAAATTATTTTTAGGCCTTCAAGTGAAAGATAATTGCAAGGAAACACCTTTAAGCTTATATTTGTTTAAATTGAACACTTGACAAAGAAGATATGAAATAATAAAAGAAGGAAGACAAATCATTTTTTTATGTAAAATCGTTTTTTTTTTTTTACAAAAAAACATTCTTAAAAATCAACCGAACCACCTACAATATCGTGGTATATCTTTTTGTAAAGACAAAAATTCTTTCTGTATTTTGTTGAGTTTTTTTTTTTTATTATACGTAAAAAAAATTTACTGTAAATTAAAATTTTTTTTTCAACTTCAACCTATTTGAGCGAGCCAAAGACGAACGATATCTTATTTTTTTTACATGTTCTTAAAGCTCAGACCCTAATACAACTTTTGAGCACTATTACCAGGCCCAGATTAATAGGGGGGCTAGGGGGGACTGAAGCCCCGGGCCCCGCGGAAACGAGGGCCACATCCCATTAAGAAATTTAAACCGTAAGGCCACGATATTCAAACTGTACAATCTAATAAACCCCAAAAATAAAAACCAAAATTAGCTGACCCCACAAAATCCAAACTCGAAAGCTATATACCCCAAACCGTTAACCCATATAGCCCAACTCGCAATTAATCCCATAAACTTTAAACTCACATAGCTCTACTCGCTATAGTCTCCAAAAAGTCAAACCCACATAGCCCAAGTCGCTATTAACCCAAAACTGTAAACTCACAAAATATTAAATCTATGCAGCCTAATTCAGCAAAGGGTTGCCAGATTGAAAAACAAATACTAGTGTGGTAAAATTTAGCATTGTTAATTTCCACGAGTCCGTTTTGAGATTAACAAGCGAAATATGGCGATACAAATTTTGCCGCAGAAGTATTGAATCGTATTTTTTGACACAACGTACGTAAAGTTGAATTTTCCGAAACGCTCCCGTGTGCAAAATTCAACTTTACGCATATCTATTATTTATAATTTATACTTACTCATTCATCGGCTTGGCCGATTTTCTTAAAACTTGGTAGATATGGGTTTTAATTTTTCCCCCGGGACGATTTTTTCTTTTTTTTATGACCAAAAATAACGGTACCTGCCTTACAAATTTTTTTCGAAATTTTATAAATATTTTTTTTTTCTCAAAAACTGTCCCACAGGTTTTCTTAAAAAAAATTCAAAAAATTTCATTGAGTTAAAGCTAGGTAATGGTTGAAATGGTTGATTTTTGGTACCCCCCTTGGAACCATTTTTTTGGTTTTTGGTTTTCTCAAAAACGGTGCGACGGATTTTGATCATTTTTTTTTCTGCTAAAGGTCCTCAATAGTTTGAATATTATTGTGAATTAAAATTTTCCAAAAATATTTTTTTGGATTTTTAAAAAAAATTCAAAATTTTTTTTTGAAAACTCAATATTTCGAAAACCTCATTATCGATTTTTTTAAAACTTGATAAATAAAAGTTTTTTAATATAATCTACAAGATATGAGAAAAAGAAATTTATTTTATTTAAAAATAACGGTACCCTCCATACAAATGTTAAAAAATGGTTTTCGAAAGATCGTATTTTTCTCGAAAACGGTTCCGAGAATTTTGCTTAAATTTTTAGTCTTTCGATTAATTTTTAAGATCTACAATTTAATAAAAAAAAATTGAAAACAAGATATTACTGACTGTACCTACCATAGAACGATTTTTTAAAATTTTGAATTTCTCATTATCAGCATAACAGATTTTAATGAAATTTTTTAGATAGAAGCTTCTAAAAAGTTTAAAAAACATTGCATTTCAAAACTTTAAGTAAAATATTTTTTTTTTGAATTTTGAAAAAAAATCATTTTTTTTTTTTGGAAAATTCAATATCTCGAAAACAGCTCAATATCTTTTTTTTGTAAACTTAATTTTTATTCGAACAATAATAAAACCTTTAAATTGGCGCACCAAAATTTTTTCTTAAAAATGTTTTTTTTTTACATAAAAGCTTATTTTTTTAAGAAACCACTACAAAGACTTATAATTTTTGTTCTTTAACAAACATTTATTTGCTTGAATCACATGGCATTCTACTTTTACCTCCAATTACTAAAGAAGTTGTTTTAGTCATTTAAAAAATTAATTTTATGATTGTGAACAGTTTTTCTCTAATAACAATTATTTTTGAAATTCTTAGACTATTACATAGGAGCAAGTTCGTGCGACCCAGTCGTGCATTTTATTTATTTGCGATTGCGAAATGAATACATTTAATTTTTCAGAAACGTTAAAAAGAGGAGCCCCTGATAAATAATTAGCCCCGGGTATCAAAAATTCTTAATCTTATCGGGGGTTGAAGCACTTGGGGGATAGCTTCTTGGATTTTCGATGCGTCAACTCCTCGACGCATCGTCTCTGAGAGCTTGGACTCCTAGCGCCCCGGGTTATTGTGGGTTGGCTCGCTTGGGGTTTAGGACGCTCTAGGTTATGAGGGGTTGGCTTGCTTGGGTTTTATATCTTTTTAAGGGGCCTCAAATTTGAAATAGCCCCGGGCCCCCATTTTCTTTAATCCGGGCCTGACTATTACATTTAAAAATAAGAGTACTTTTTTGCGGCCATACAAAAGTGACACACCCTAATACATATATGTCTATATATATAGCAATGTTCCAATATGGCTACCCTGAGGGACTCCAGATGGAACATGAATGGAATCAGAAAAATTTCCATCAATTTTCACAATCTGTACTCGGCCAGTCAAATAAGATTCAATCCACTTAATAATATTTGAATGAAAGCCTAGGAAAGCCAGTTTATGGAGACGAATCTTGTAGTTCAATTTATTAAACGCTTTGGCAAAGTTCATAAAAATGATGTAAGTTTGAAAATTACTTTCAAAATTCGATATAAAATAATTACCAAAAATAAATAAATTTAAAGACGTTGATCTGTCAGGTATAAAACCGTGTATCCTCGGCATACCCGAGATTTTGCAAATTTGTCTATAATTTGATAATTTTTGTCTTGAGCCCGCCTTATATATAGGAGTTAAGAATTAAATTTTCCATTCACTTAAGAAAAAACCATTTCCAGCGAAAGATTAAATAATATTGTAAGCGATTTGGCTAGTGAATCAGCTGCCTTTCTGAAGAATAGCCTTGAAAAAGAATCTGGTTCGGTGGATTTTGAGGCATTAATTATGTTCTAGACAACTAAGAATTCCGTATGCAACATTATTCTGTCAGCTCAGTTTTTTTTTTTTCAAGAAATGTCTAGGAAACTTTAAGTCCTAATTTTGAGAACAAAAATCACTTTATCGGTTTTGGCTGCAGGTCGAGGACAGCCAGACTCTATTTTTTTATGTTCGCTATCAAAGTAATGTGAATTTTGATTAAAATCTTATTATTATTATTATTATTATTATTATTATTATTATTATTATTATTGAATTGATATGTACTTCTCAACTTCTATGAAGTTGGAAATTACCTATCCCGGGCTATGCCAAGGGATTAGGCTCTGATGGGGCATAGACCATGTTCTAGCCCTGCGTAGTTGGTTGTTTGGATTATGGTAGTGAGGGGGGGAAGTTCCCCCATCCCACAGCCGACTATGGTATGTTATTGTTAATTTACAGTTTTATCTTTCTTTATTATTTCAAAGTTGCAGGAATTTTCTGACGATGTTGCAAGTGTCCAGCAGTACCGATTTTTGGATCTGAGCCAATAGCCATTCAATATTATGATTTTTTAGGTTTCTACTCAAATTTTTCGGGACAAGGCCCGTTGTTGAGATAACTATTGGGGTCACATCTACCCGATTCATATTGTACATGGATCTTAACTCTATGGCTAGGGAAGCATATTTGGATATCTTTGTGGAGTATGTTGTTTGCAGATTGCGATTAAGCGTAACCGCTACATCAAAGATATCAATCCTTCTGTCCGCTTTGTGAAACAGAACAATATCTGGCCTATTCGCGGAAATGTGCTGGTCAGTGGTTATTGCTCTGTCCCAGTAGAGCTTGAAATTAGAGTTTTCCAGTACAGGGAGAGGTAGGTACTTGTAATATGGTGTTTGATTTTGGATTAGGCCACTTTTGAGAGCTAATTGTTGATGTATTAACATTGCAACATTATTGTGCCGGTTCATATATTCTTGTGAAGCTAAGGTACTGCAACTTGATGTTATATGCTCGATTGTTTCTCCATTTTCTCCACATCTTCTGCACCTGTCATCAACAGCTTCCCTGAGGATGAACTTTCTGTAATTGCGAGTTGCGATTACTCTGTCTTGAATGCCTATGACAAATCCCTCAGTTTCAGAGAAAAGTTGCCCTTGCATAAGCCATAAGTTGGACGCCTCCTGGTTTATATGGTCTTGACTGAGTTCATTGGGGTAACTTCCATGTATAGGCTTTACTTTCCAAGACATAATAAGTTCGTCCTTTGTTTTGACGTTATCAGGGACCGGAAAGTTTGCCAAGCTGAGGTTAAGGGGGGTAAAGCAAGGCCGTCTTAAACTAGGCTGGGGCCCTTGGGCACACAAGAATTTGGGGCCCTTTTGAAAAGTAAAAAAAGCGAATTATATAATAACATTTTTTTACTAATAAGTATGAGTATGACCATTTATTAAAGGTAATCAAATATAGTATGATATAATATGTCATTAATGATATTGGAATGCTGCTGGTTTTTTGGTGACGATTACGATAATAGTTTCTTTCGGGATTTCTGTTGAGCAAAATTTTCTATTATATCCTTAAAGTCAATTTTTTGAAGGATATCACTTTCTATGCACATAATTGACAAATTACTCAGTCGTTCTTGTAACATTGTTGTTCGCAATTCATTTTTTATTCTCTTAAGCTGCGAAAATGACCGCTCTCCACTACAATTGGTAACCTAACCATTAGGCAAAGGAATATTGTTGTAGCAATTTCTACGTTTGGAAAAGTTTCTTCCAATTTATCTGATTTTATTAGGTTATGTAAGGTTGAGATATTTAAAACCACTGATTGCTTTGCTATGTTTTTTAAATATTGGCTTAAATGAAAACAGTCTGTTTCGAGCTCATTTGCATTAATGTCTTCATGATAAAATTCTGCAAATTCTTTGCATTTTTTGGTCAACTCATCAGATTCGATTGTTGTTAACTGACAAAGTGACAACTATTAGATAATTATTTTTGTCCCCTTGTAAAATTTTTAAAATACAGAATTTTGAGAATTAGAGTTTTGAGTATTATAGTTCTGAAATAGGTACAGAAAAATTATATTGTAAGCTAAAATTTTGAAGAGTAGAATTTTGGGATGCAGAAGTTTGGGAAATGAAATTTTGAAATGCATAAAACCCTTATATATAAAATCTATAGTACTCTCATGAAGAGGAACGAACAACGCGCCGCCTGGACGAATGTATTCCCCAACTTTTCACGTAGAGTTGTGGAGAGTAAGGACAGTCGATAATCAGGAAGGGGTGATAATATTTTCGGTAAAAGCAAACCGAAGGTGCAAAATAAAGCGACAACAAGAAAGCTATTTTCTGTTTTGTTTTTATTCATATTTCTGTTTTGTTTTTATTCATTATAAGCCGTTATAAAACAAATATTCTTGACAAAAAAATATAACAACAAAACACAGAAGGTCCTTCAAAAGAAAAATGCTACAAAACAAATTTGATTTTCTCATTCTCGTCTTTCTCATTGCCAGAGCTGATAAAATTTTGTCGCTCTATCCTCAATTACCATCCCCCCAAATCAAAAGTCTCCACATCACTTTTTTCCGCCGACAGCGCCCTCAGTAGAATGTATTCCCCAACTTTTTTTTCTGTTCCATGAGAGTACTATAGATTTTATATACAAGGGTTTAATACATCATTCGGGGATTTCCCCAACCATAGACAATGTCGACATTTATGTTAGGCCTTGCTTAGACGGTGCAACTTGACTTAGGAATCGGAGGGATTGCGTAAGTGATCGCCAGATGGTGTACTTAGTAAATTAGGTAGGACACGTTCGGAAATATTGTTTTTATTAATTAGTACAGTAGGAATAGGCGCAGTCATCGATATAATGGCGTAGTATAATATATTATGCCTTGTAAATACCTTCTGATAAGATTACTGATTTGTGAAAAAAGTGTAATGTGCCCGACAAAAATGTTCTGAGAATAAATGTGTGAGAGAAATTGTCGGTGCTTCGGGGCCCCCCTGAGATTGGGGGCCCTGGGCACGGGCCCCGTGTGCCCTTATGGTAAAGACGGTACTGGGGTAAAGTTGTCATCAACCAAGCATATTGTCTTTATAAGTGTTGATGAATTACTAAGCAGGTATTGCCGTATATTAAGGCATTGCTGGTGGTGTAGATTTGTTATGTTCACAATCCCTCTTCCACCGATTTTTCGAGGTAGGGACATCCTTTCAATGGCGCTTCGTGGGTGTTGGCTGTTATATCTTGTGAATGATGTTCGGATCAGCATATCAAGGTTCGCGAGGTCAGTTGAAGACCATTTGATTACCCCGAAAGAATATGTGAGCAAAGGAATAGCCCAGGTGTTTATACCTTTGCATTTGTTTCCACCGGAAAGGTTCGATTTTAAAATATTGCACATTCTTTTTTTAAATTGTGCGGTCAGGCTACTCTTGATAAGACTGTGATTTATTCCTCTGAGTTGAAGGAAACCAAGATATTTGTACGATTCCTCGTGTTGTAAGTCTTCAATGATTTGTTCTTGGTCTATTAGGAAACCCTCTTCGTTGACCTCTACTTTTCCTCTTACCAGGTGAACCATTTTCCATTTTTCCATACCGAATTCCATTTGAATGTCTGTGCTAAAGCTTTTTACAACTTCAATCATTCTATGGAGTTTTTGTTTATTTTTGGCGTAGAGCTTTAAATCGTCTACATATAACAAGTGGTTGAAGGAGTAGTCATAGGTTTCTGTTTTGATAACGAAGCCAGATTTTATTTTGGCCAAGATTCTGCTTATGGGGTTTAGACCTATGCAAAACCAGAGAGGGCTTAGGGCATCGCCTTGAAAGATTCCGCATCGTATAGGAACAGGTTTGCTAAAAAGACCATTTTGACTAAGCCTTGTGTTCCAACCTCCCATTATGATCTTGAGACAGTTTACAATGGTTGGGTCGATCTTGTAAACTTCAAGAATTTTTAAAAGATAGTCGTGGGGCATCGAATCGAATGCTTTTTTGTAATCGATATAAGCCATACTGATACTCCGCTTCTTCCTTAATGCTAGGCCTGTAATTACGGCATCGATGGTTAGTTGATCTTTGCAGCCCATTGTTTGTCTACTACATCCCTTCTGTGTATCTGGTATGACGTTGTTGATGGTACAGTGGTCATAAATTCTGTTGGCTAGTATCTTTGTGAAGAGCTTATATGTTGTACAGAGGCATGTAATAGGGCGATACTTAGAGGGGTCTTCACAAGGCTTTCCTTTGGCAATTAAAAAGGTCACTCCACTAATAAAGAATTTGGGTGGCATGGTTTTCAGCTCAAGTAAATCCGTAAAAGACATTGCAAGCTGTTCATGACATGCAGACAACTTTTTAAGCCATATGTTTTGAAGCTTGTCAACACCAGGGGCTTTCCAATTGCTGGTTTCCAAAATGGCATTGTTGACCTCTTCTCTGGTAATCGGCTGGTAAGGCATAGATGTTGTATCGCTGAATAGTTCGATCTCATCCGCAATCCAGTGGGCATTCTCATTGTAATGTTTTGGTTTACTCCAGATGTTACTCCAAAACTGCTCAGTAGCACTGAATGGTGGGTAAACATCTTCAGATCCTGTTATGGGTGAGGATGCAAAGTTCCTATAAAATGCTTTTTGATCCCTGGAAAAAAGAGCATTTTCAGACTTTCGGTTGCTGCATTTTTCGTATCGTTTAAGTCGTTTTGCTAGAGCGGATAATTTTTGAGCCTTCCTATCGATTATTTCTATAATCCCATCTCTAGATATGTTTGAGGGACTGAGTGGTGCAATCAGACGTCTTATATGTCTGCAGAGCCGACTTGAATTTGAACCATCTCTAAAAGAGGTTAACCTACCAATATCCCGTCTCAGCTTTTCTATTTTGTTTCGGAGGCTTTTATTCCACTTTGGCAGAAAACTCTCGATCTTTCTTGCTGTTTGTCTGGGATTTTTCAAAGTTGATATTGGTTTCTTTCCAAGAGCTCGCAGAGCGGATATTGCGCTAACGAACAGAAGGTCGTTAATACGTTCCATCCTTGGTTCATCAGTTAGATACTGTGGCAATATTTTGGAATTGATTATATTTAAAACAGCATCAAGTTTCTTGGGTTCGTGTACTTTTGGGATTTTTGGTCTCAGAGATGGATCAATACCTTCAAACTCAACTAGAGAAAGTCCGAAAATGTCACGGATTCTTTGTGTTTCTATGTCTGTTGTCGTTTGCACAGTAATAGTTGATGGCTCCGGAGTTGTGTAAGTTAATATCTCGAGCGGTGTTTGCTGTATTTGAATCAAGGAGGGATTGGTCGACGAGGTTGAGGATTCAATGGTTGGTTCAAGAGCATCATTTACTCTAAATGGTGTTTCACTTGATATTTGGTGTGATGTTTCTGCAGCAGCTTCAATTTCGGCTTGAACTTCAGCTTTTATTCGTTGTCTCCGATTAATTTCAACGTAATTATTTTGAAGGATAGCATCTTTTCTACGGGCTAGATTGTTTTCGTTTACCCTTCCTTCAAGGTCACTGTATCTTCCGATGAACATGTTGAACATTTCCCTCCTGTAAATCAACATATTTTGTGAGTTTTCGCATCTGGTTGTTGTGAAGTAGCAACGCAGGACATATTCATTCATATCATTGGTCCATTGGATGCGTTGTCTAGGACGGCCTGCTCTGGTGGTCCCTAAATTGTACTGGGAAACACTTGTCGCAGGTTGGTTGCTTTCTTGTTGTGCAGAGCCAAGCCTCCGCCGATAGCCGTGGCTTCTACCGACGTTTGAGTGGATATCCCCACTCGGTTAAAACTAATTTCATTTTCCATTTCATGTTACTTTTCTCCAAGGTTTTTTTTTTTGGGTTTTTTTCCATTTTATACCTACTGGCAGGTATAATTGAAGCCGCTTCTAACCTGAAGTACAGACGCTTACCTACATGCTTTCTGGTTACCAGCTTAGGATGCAGGATTTTGTGTTGTTGTTTGGTCCGCGGGTGGGTTTTCAACTCCCACCTACTCGATATATCTATCGGGCATTCCTCCATCCGCCACCTGAGGACGCGCCCTCTAGGGATACAACACCCCCCGAGGGTTATTATTATTATTATTATTATTATTATTATTATTATTATTATTATTATTATTATTATTATTATTATTATTATTATTATTATTATTATTATAATTTATTCGGTTGCTGATGCCAAATCACTCCCTATGGCACGTTACACGTTGAACTACACGTCGAAATAAATAAAACTTTAGTATCATTTTAAGTTTTCTTCATTGCAAACGTTGCAAACTCGTTATGCTCATTTAACGATAGGGTTGGTGGCTCTTCACAGTCGAGTCTTCAACTTTTGGTGGATAAATTTGAGACAAGTTTGGTAATCAAGTAGCCATACGTCAAAGGAACGCAAGATCATCGCCGCTGTCCGAGAAACTGTACAGCAGACCCCGAGGCAGTGTGGCCCTACACCAGAAGATCCAACTAACTCAGGAGCTCAAAGCTCATTTTCATAGACGGAGCGTTTGGAAGAGGATCCTAATTTTGGTCGAAAAATCATCTCTAGCGACGGGAGGCATTTTGGGATGAATTGCTGTGTCAACAAGCAAAATTGCCGTATATGAGACGACACCAACCCACACGAGACTCACCAGGTAAAAATGCATCTTCAAATGAGCTGGCGTACGTACTTTTTCGAAAACGACGTTAGTGAGGCGGACACCATCAATGACGAGCATTACAGAACGATGATTACCAATTTCTTATGGCCCAAATTGCACAATATGGACCTAGACGCTAGACTAGACGTTCGAGTACGACGCCAAACGTCCCTACGTATCACACAGCGGATGCCATGATTTTCATTCTGCATGAACGATTTGACATTTGAGGGTAGGGTTATCTCTTGCAGAGGTGTCGTGAATAGGCTCTCATGAAGTAACAGGTCTATGTGGTCCAACCACATTCGACCGGTGCCCTCAAGTTGGTGAGCATAACACAGGCCATCGCTCAAATTCAGCCGGATCTATGCGCAAGAGTTATTGAAAGTGGACCACTCGGATCCACGCCACGGTAAGAGGCCGAAGCGGGCATTTGAACAATGTCATATTTCACACATAATGGCATACACGAGCCATTACATGTTAATAACTCACACACATCTTGTTCTATTCCATTTCAACATCTTTCCGCTTTAGTTGCAAAACCTTTTAGATGAACCTTTACTTAAGTTCATGGATAAGGAAGAGACAAAAAGGTACAATTGGCAAAAAGTAGATTAAACAGATTCGACAAACTTTTTTGAGGTCATGGGTACTTGGTTGAAATTAATTTCATTGAACTATACTTATCAGCTTATAAATGAATTAAACAGTGTTTTACTATACAAGGAAGCTCATTGACATAGATTTAAAAAAGTAAAGGACCAAGAATGGATCCCTGAGGGATTCCACTAGCATTTAGTAGAAAATTGGACAGAATTTTATTTAGTATTTAGTTCAACTATTTGCAATCTACCTTTTAAATAAGACTGATTCAGACGGACCATCCTAGGAGAAAGTTATGCAAATTAGTTTTTCACAAGGTATAGAGCGGTTTTACCATGTCGAAGGCTTTTGAAAAGACCAGAAGTGTTGAAAAAGTTACATTTTCATGGACGATAGCTTTCCGAATGTACTCTGTAACACTTATTAATGCCGTAATATAACTATTTTTCCTATATACGGAAACCGGCGTGTTTTGGTGTTTAAATTTTCCTGATAAAAAAAAAAACACTTATTTGTTTTTGGATGATCTTTTCAAATACCTTTGATAGAAATGGTTAGATATATAGGAATTATTCGAACTAAATAAATGTGTTATGTATGGCAGAATAAGAGGTATGAGAAGTTTAAGAAATGATGGCTTCATTTGTACTGCGTTTGACCTAACACAGAGGACTCCTTCAACCTCTGAAGACATTGTTGAAAATTTAAGCGAACGTAAGCTTGATGTTCCAATTGTCATTCAATAATTTTTTTTTGAATTTATTCCAACGCTGTCAATAGTTGCGCCCACTGTGGGACAAGCAAGTAAAGGTAGCATTAACTAATATCAGCCTCATGATGATGATGAGGTGAGTGCGCATGTGACTTCAAATCTATCGGCAGCAAGAAATTTTGTTATCTTTTTTTTTTTTCAATATTTAACGCGCCAAACACCTACAACATGGCCTTTTGGGCCTTGTCCAGTATCTTTCCGAAGCAACCAATTTTGGCTTCACATTCCAAGTGCGATATTGTCGTCCGTTCATCATATTTCCGATGACTCGATGATGGTGGACTTACTTTTCGCCAAATTAAAGAAATACGCATTTTATATATAGATATAGATACTCTGTATAGATACATATACTCGTAGATACTTTATTGTGTTGAAGACTTCGCTTTGACCGACATTTCTGTTAGATGGTGATGGAATTGTTGTCGTTTGATTGAATTTGGTTTCTCCATCTTTGAAGGTTTTCGCGATGTGTGATGGTAATCACTATAAGCTATGCTTGTCTTCAATTCTTCACATTCATTATAGACAAATGAGACCTGGGGCCTAAGTGTAAGCATTCGTATTGAGACATCGGATTCAGATCACGATTTATTTGCTGTCGCAATCTATGCTGTTGGATACGCAAAATATTTTGTTTGCATCTTTACACGAGTAATTCTTCAACAACGCTGCATATATGTAGATGAGTAACATAAATATTCCGAGTTTAGAAATATGTAGGCTCGAATGACAGGGGCCTTGTGTCTTGTAACGCTTTTTTTTCTATTTTTAAGATTTTGTAGGTACTTTGTAATTACATATATTCTTTATTGTAATTAACATAAATATGTTATAACTAAATAATATTTGCTCTTAGGGATAGGACCTATCGGAACAATTTCATAAAGCTAATCGCAAGAACAAAACATCATAAGGATGTTACAATGGATACCTATTTGGCAAATTTGAATAATGCTACCAAAAGTTGGAAAATATTCACTACGAGGGCGGTTTTTGTGCTTCCCATTTGGGCATTTTTATTCCGGAATTAATTGTTAGACTTTTACTACGGGCCCTGTGATGGAGGTCATTATTTGGTTCGTATAATATCATTAACGAAACAAAAGAAACAGAATGTAGATATAAGTGATTCCATAAGTGTATACCTAACAATAGAGTTATAATCATGTCTATTACAGAATTCGCAGAATTTTACTCCCGGTGAGTTGACTCGATCCGCATCCGCTGTAAAACTCAATTATGAAATTCGTAGGATGAACTACATTGTCGATTCCTAAAATTACCTTATCATTTATGAACTTTCGTATCGACACTGTCAGCTACAAACATTTATTCAATTGGCCTAGGCTGTGAGAATAGTATTGCTTTCGATTTCGATTAACGAAATCAAGCATCGTTGAGAGTGGTTAGTACGAAGATGGAGGACGGTTCAAAACCAACCGTGTGCTGTTTTTTTTTTTTTTTAATTTCTTGCTCTCTGGTTGCGTTGCTATTTGTGTGTTTTCTATTAAAAATTGGTTAACAAACACTTTAGCATTCAGTATGATAAGCTTTTGACTTACATTTTTGTACTCTCCATTGCTTATTTTCGTTTAATCAAAAATTCACTTCAGATTCGTCTCGAAATTGGTGCGAATGTAAAATGATAGAAATTGTATGGAGTGCGAATGGATTGCGAATTCTGTAATACCATATAAGTTAAACAAAATTTCAGTGGTGCAGGCATTGTTACCGACATTCGTTCAACTTTCATTCGTCGGATTCAGTAATAGCAAAAATTGGGAAATGAATTGAAACTGTCACTTTAGCTCATTCGCCGAATTCTGTAATAGGGGTGAATGTTATTAGAGAAAAAGCATAAAATTCATTTTTTAAATGACTAAAACTCCTTTAGTAGTTGGAGCTAAACACAGGATGACATGTGTTTTGAGCAAATATTAGTTTATGCAAGAACAAAATTGTAATTAGTTTTAGTGGTTTCTTAAAAAAATAAGCTTTTGTGTACAAAATTTTTAAAACATATTTAAGAAAAAATTTTGGTAGGTATGCATATTTAAACTTTTTATTATTGTTCGAATAAAAATTTAATTTACAAAAAAAAATATTGAGCAGTTTTTGAGGTATCGAATTTTCAAAAAAAAAAAACATCAATTTTTTTCTTTCAAAAATTAACAAAATATTTTTTTTAAAGTCTTAGAATGCAATGTTTTTTTAAACTTTTTAGAAGCTTCTCTAAAATTAAAGATTAATGGAAACAAAAAAAAACTATCCGAATTCTCGGAGCCGTTTTTGAGAAAAATACGATTTTCAAAAACCATTTTTTAACATTTGTATTGTGGGTACCTTTATTATTAGGTAAAACAATTTTTTTTTCTCAGATCTTGTAGATTATACTAAAAAACTTTTATTTATCAAGTTTAAAAAAATCGAGCAAGGGTTTTTCGAAATATTGAGTTTCCAGAAAAAATAAAACTTTGAAGGTGCTTCATAATGATTAAAATCGGTTGTACTGTTTTCGAGAAAATCAAAAACCAAAAAAATGGTTCCAAGAGGGCTTCCAAGATTAACCATTTTTTGTAAAAAATTTTTTCAACCATTATCTACCTAAAATGACAAAATGAAATTTTATGAAGTTTTATGAATTTTTTTTTTTCAAAATTCTGTGTGACAGTTTTTGAGAAAAAAATATTTATAAGATTTCGAAAAAAAATTGTATGGCAGGTACCGTTATTTTTTGGTCTTAAAAAGAAAAGAAAAAAAAACGTGTGGGGCGAAAAAATCAAAACGATATCTATACCAAGTTTAACGAAAATCAGCCCAGCCTTTTAGGCCGTGGTCGAACAGACAGACAGACAGAATTTTGGGACCCACATTTTTCGTCTTCACTATCATATTAATATCAACTTTGATAAAAATCTTTAGTTTGATTTTTTTACGAATGCATTACTTGTCTTATAGTACTTATAAGTCGTAAGAAAAAACAACACTAGCAGAAGAATTTATGGCACGAAAATAACAAATTTTTTTTTTTTGTAACAAAATGAACCCTTATTTTTTTGGTCGTTTGGGGGGGGGGGGGGGTTGAACCCCTAAAACCCCTACCTGCGTGCGCCCTGACCTATACATATACATACATAGGTATAGTCAGTGCCGGATTAAGCCAGCGCGGGGCCTGTAGCAAATTCTATCAAGAGGCCCTTAGACTGTTTAAGGTTAGGCACTTATCAAGTTTTCGGTATTAAATAAAACAAAACTGTTACAAACAAACTTTTCTTGATTTAATTTGGGAAAATTTATAAATAATGCTGTTGATATCGACTTCTCGGAGTAAATCATGTTCAATATTCATTAAAGTGAGGAGATTAAGACGTTGTTGGCTCATCGTGTTCACCACTGCAGTTGGTGATCATGAGAGACAAATAAATGCGCAAAGCAATTTCAACGTTCGGGAAACAAGATTGTAAAGAATTATTTATCAACAGCTTGTAAACCTGCATTTCCAGAGCCTCTTGATTCCTGCTGTCAATAATACCAGCCACATCAGAATTGAGCATTGAAGCGAATTGCACTAATTCATTGCCCAGACTGTCCTCCAAATCATCTGTGTAAGCACTTACTATGGTTGCAGATTTTTAATTTCTTCTGGTGGAAGAGATTTTATATGAAGGTTTTTATAATACAAATTCTATATACTACTGACATAAATCAGTCAAGTAGAAGACTTAGCACTATTAATGGACTTGTTGAAATATTGATTCAAAATATAGCTTTTATGGCTTTTAGTCCACAAAAATTGGCGTTTCGTCCGGGTGATCGCACATGGACTCATCAGTTGGCTATGAGGACCTTATCAGTACGCAATTTTTATTGAATTCAGTTCATCTTACATTGATTTTTTGACAAAAATCCAATGTGAACTATATCCAACCAAGATTAAAATTGTAATCATTAACGTTGGCGAAAACGCCAATTTTTGTGGACTAAAGGCCAAAAAAGGTATTTTGAATCAGGAAGAGATTTTAGCTCTCGGAATATTCCGAAAATGCCAGCAATTTTATGATAACTGTTCATAAACGTTTACCTAAAGCAGTGAGTACGTTATCAATGGTGACAATAATACCTGAATTTCATACCGTTGTCCAATTTGCGTTAGGTGCGGTGCGAAATATGATTTTTGGTAAGACCAGCAGATAGAAAAATAAAATTTTAGTTGATCATTTTGATGCAAATATTTTCTTCTTAGTAATTGTGACTAAATCTAATATGTAAATAATACTTTTTTATGGTCAGAAAAGGTTGGTGCGCGGGGCCCCCAAATGCGCGGGGCCCGTAGCATTTGCTACTCTTGCTTCATGGCTAATCCGGCACTGGGTATAGTACTTTGTGATAACAGCAGCCCCTAGATTTACCTGCCTATATTCCCTGGAGCGTTGAAGACTTTAAATTTTGAAACTCAATCCATAAATTCGTTGGAAAGAAAGTGTTTCAATGCAAAAACATATTAGGATATTCTATGTAAATTAAACTAAAAATATGGTTTTCCATACTTTTCCCAAGTGACCGTCATTCGACCACCCGACCACCTTCCCCTTCTTACAATTGAGATTAACCTATCACCATCGATGTTGCACCCAAAACAGAAAGTTGTAGGTATTTTAAATATCTTGATACCTACATATGTACCTATGTAGGTTAGGTACCTACCTTTGTATGAAGGTACCTAGCTAGGTAGGCCACCAAATTAGACATCACATTTTTATTATTACCCACACCCATCCATTTGAGCACGTGCAACTAACATTTTAGCTTAACTTATGCCCAAAATACGTCACAACCGTCATATCAAAGCAACTTGAGTTTAAATTAATTCTACAATTTTTTTTTGTCATATTTAAGTAAGTAAGTGGGTAGGTAGGTAGGTACCTATAGGTAGATAACTGTTATTCTTTAAGTCCATTTCCATTTTTCATGCCTATCCATTGATTTTCATCAACGGCCACAAATCCAAACATTGAAGCACTTGCTGTATCGCTGCTGGTTGTCCTCCATTGCATCTGCTTCCTTCTTCTTCATACACATTTTGTATACTCTCCTCTCTATGTACCAAAAAAAAACATAAGAGACCAAAACCAACCCAAGTAGTTACCTTACCTATCTGCAGAGATTTCCTCTCCAAAACTCGAAAAGTATCTCACCAATAACCAAACCGCAATTTATCAATTTTTTTTTTTGTAGATTGTTTGTTTAGTCACATGCATTGTGTAGATACACAATACTACGAACACACCTTTGTTTTCAGGAGAAATATAAATAGCTGGAGAGAGAGAGAGAGATCAAGAATAACACTCCCAAACACAACCAAACACATTTAAATGAATATTCGCCCAAGCAAACAAATAGGAGAGGGAAAATGAACTAAGTTCATTCCGTGGTGGATTCGCCGTAAAATCTTCTAAGGTGGTAGATTTGGTGGAATGAAATTAAAGGTGGAAATCGTAACTCGTAGGTCGTAGCGTACTTGTATTGAACGTTAATGCACTAAACTTTCCCCTTTTTCGAATAAATGGTGAAGGTGGTTCTGGTTATTATTAAACAATTTTCATACCTATTAGGTTTTTGCAATCTACTTAGTTAATTGTTTGTAAACAACAACAAAATTAAATGTTTTTTTTTCAAACTTAATCCATTCTCACGAATACAATCTTAAAAAATCCAAAGAGTAGACGAAACAAATTAATCAACCACACACCACAGCAGAAACTTAATTTAAAGCAACCTCAAAATTAAAAAAAAAAAAAAAAAAAAAAAAACACTTTAACCTAGCTTAACCAAAACCACTATCGCTTCACTTGTTTAAATTCAGATACGACTTGGAACTCGCGGTCTAAGATACCTACTTTAACTTTGGATTTTGCGCGTTATTTTGTGATCTTTTGCCTTTTTATTGTTTTTTGTCTTAATTTTACATTAAGAGATAAAAAAAAACATTGTTTTTCTTCTCTGTTGTGCTTTTACTCTCAATCCATGGATTCTGTTACTTTTGAATAAGATACGCCATTGCGCAAGGCTTCGTGGTTCTACCTACGAACACAAGCCCCATCACGAATGTTGCCCGCCGAAGTCGATGATGAAAGGAAAACGTCGCAAAGTTTGCTGTCAAACTCAGAAAGACTGTTGTGGAAGTGGCATTCAACGAATCGGTTGATCCGCCATCAAACATTGATTCTGCAAGTGCAAGTTTTTGTTTAGAATACCTACCTACATAGATACACCTATCTACACTTACCTACATATTCATAGTTGTTTGTGATATTAATCCACCTGGAATCGGAATGGCGATGGTTTTGTGAATAAAGATACATTTTCTGGCTAAGTGTTTCTGTTTACACACACACTTTTACACACATACGAGCAACGAAAAATCAATTTCACCTCAGTGTTTCAATTGTAAAAAAAAATTGTCTGCAATTTGTTTTTTTTTGTTTCGACTTTGATCGTTCAAAGGTTCTCGAGAAATTTTAACAATATTTAACGAATGTTTATAACATGAAATGTGAAGATTCAATTATGTACTATACTTACCTACATACATGTGTGACTTTACCATTATTTGCTAAATTATATTGTTGTTTATAAGACCCTGCTTAATCGGTATAAATACTTTTTGCAATTATCGTTTTTACAGCTTACCTACCTACCTATCTATAGGTGTAAGTAAGTTTTAGTAAATTTTATATTTTGCAAAGCAAATAAGACATAACTGACATGACTGTCAAATAATCTAAACTTTTTCCTAAACAAGTTCAAAGAAGAATAAACAACAAACAAACTTCGACTAAAGAATGGTGAGTAATAGTTTGAATTATTATTTTCTTATCATCTTTAATTTATCGATAGATACTTGGGCGTATGAGTAATATTTGCTTTTAACTATACATATTTTCTTTTAAATCTGAAATATTGGATCTAGTTTTATCTATCTTTGCAAATATTGCGAAAATTGGTTTCACCATAATATGAAAAGTTTAATGGTTAAATGCACCCAAGGTCCATTTCAGATGGAGAAAAAATTACAGTTTGGTTAGGTGTCTATCTACACGTAATTTGTATTGATTTTTACCTTAGGTAGGCAACCACATTCCTCCTCCATTCCTCTGCTAATGTAGATAGGTATATGATTTTTATATTTTTATATTTTCTCAGATAAAAATTTAGCTCCAGATTTGACTCAATCGTGACATAACGATGATTGGAAGACCGACAAATTTCTTGGCTTATTGTGTTTGTATGGATGTGTAGGTATTTAATATAAGTAGGTGTGGATTACTTGAAGACGACTGGGTCGATTTTTATCAAATTTATTTTCACTACAAAATAGATTTGTCTTCTATAAAGGTCCTTTGGCAAGCAAGGTTTTATGTTTGTTAAACATTTTTCGAGCACAGAGCGAGGGTTTAGGAAAGTTGAAGAGTAATTCAAAACGAAATACAGAGGCAAATTGGTTTTGATTTTTGAATTCCTGAACATAATAATGGAAGAGAAATATGAGTCAGGTAAAGCATTGCACATTCGTGTAGTGCGGTTAAAGAAAGAATGTCTGAATTTAACAGTACGTCCGAAGTTTGGCTCATGGGTAAACAGAAGGGCATTCCCTGAAGCACGAGTGTAACTGTTAAATTTTTTAGGGGGGGGGGGAATGCAACGGTGCTCAGGAGATCCAAATGTTTCTGTTATACTTCTATGACTAGAGACTTAAGTGAGTTATTATGGTGCACCTGCCCAAATATGGGAATTGTACTCGAACTTTGGACAGATATAGGCCTTATAGATTACAGCCAGCTAAGAAGGGGCGACAAATTTCTAGGAACGTCTAGGGAAACCTAAACACTTAGCAGCGTTTTTGGTAATGTCGAACATGTGGTTATTCCACACAAGGTGGTCTGTGTTTCAAATACCTACCAAGAACTGAGACCTGCTCGGTTTTCTGAATACAAGTGCCGCTTTAACGACAGGAGACAGCATCAAGTTTTTGAAGCATTAAATTCTACGCGGTTCCCCATTTGACAATACTCGAAATGAGAATTTAATGAGGTTTTCATACTTATCAGAAAGAGAGTCGGAGACAAAACTTAGCCCTGTGGCACACCAGTATTTATTTTATGGATTTCAGAACCTATACTCTATGAAGAAAACATAATATAAATTACATCAAATTTATTTATGGATCTTACTTATATTTGCATGCCTATTTGAAAATTTAGATATTTGTAAGTTCTAGTTAAACTCAATTCTGCTTAACTGAACAGATAATTCTTCTAAGAAGCCTTCACATACCAGTTTATGCGTATATGTTGAAATCTAAGCCAGTGGCGATTCCTGACAGTTAGTATTGGGTTAGCTCCGTGGTATGAGGAAGCTTAATTTTTTTTTTTTAATTTTATTAATAAGGACAATAACACAAAAAATTTTAATAAATTAATAATATCAGACAAAAATGTATCGATACATAAATTCGGTTCGTCGTTCAACGGTTCGATGAGTTAATTATAAAATTCGTCACTTTCTTTAAACTCTTTCAAAGGAGACACCTTAAGTACTTCGAAAGCACGTTTTTATCCTCTTCAATGCAGAAAAAAGCGTTCTATAGCGTTTGGTCAGTTTGTAATTAGATTTTTAATTACTTCTTCAGGAAAAATATTTTTTTTTTTTTGGGTGATATTTAATAAATATTTCAGTTTTTCAAAGGATGCAAACCTTTCTGACATCTGCATGCTTAAATTGTCAACTATTTCAAAGAATAATCTTCTTTTTTACTTGCGACTTATAGGTACTATAAGGCAAGTTATGCATTCGTAAAAAAAACGAACTCGAGTTTTTTTATCAAAGTCAACATTACGATGATAGCGAAGACTAAAAAAGTGGGTCTGGCAATTCTGTCTGTCTGTCTGTCTGTCGGTTCGACTACAGCCCAAACGGCTCAGCCGATTTTCTTCAAACTTGATAGATATGGGTTTTGATTTTCCCCCCACTCGTTTTTTTCTTTTTTTTTAAGATCAAAAATAACGGTACCTGCCATACGAATTTTTTTCGAAATTTTATAAATATTTTTTTTTCTCAAAAACTGTTCGACAGATTTAAAAAATAAAAACACAAAAAATAAAATGCACGACTTGGTCGCACGAACTTGCTCCTATGTAATCGACTGGGAATTTTAAAAACGAATGTTATTGAGAAAATTGTTCATAAGGATAAAATTAATTTTTAAATTCTTTTAGTAGTAACAGAATGCTATGCAAATATGAATTTATGCAAGAACAAAAATTGTAAGTCCTTATAGTGGTTTCTTTAAAAGAAGCTTTTATATACAAACTTTTTAAAAGCTTTTTTAAGAAAAAATTTTGGTACGCTAATTTAAAGCTTTTATTATTGTTCGAATAAAAATTAAATTTACGAAAAGAAATATTGACCCATTTCGGAGATATCGAATTTTCAAAAAAAAAGAAAAAAATAGATTTTTTTTTCAAAAATTCAAAAAATATTTATTTTAAAGTTTTGAAATGCAATGTGTTTTAGACTTTTTAGAAGCTTCTCTATAAAAATTTTCATTAAGATCCGTTATGTGGATAATGAGAAATTCAAAATTCGAAAAAATCGTTCTATGTACAAGCTGTAATATCTTAATTTCAAAATTTTTTTTATTAAATTAAAGATCGTAAAAATTAATTGAAAGAAAAAAAATTTTATCAAAATTCTAGGTGCCGTTTTCGAGAAAAATACGATTTTTGAAAATTATTTTTTTTTAATTTTTTAGCATTTGTATGGTAGGTACCTTTATTTTTAGGTAAAATAAATTTTTTTTTTCACATCTTGTAGATCATATTGAGAAACTTTTATTTATCAAGTTTAAAAAAAATCTAGCATGGGGTTTTCGAAATATTGAGTTTTGAAAAAAAAAAATTTGAAGTTTTTTTTAAAAATCCAAAAAAAATTTTTTTGAGTACACAATTCTATTTATGTTTTTGGGTAGCTTTAGCAAAAAAAAAAATGATCAAAATCGGTTGAACCGTTTTCGAGAAAATCAAAAACAAAAAAATGGTTATATGGGGGGTACCCTCAATAACCATTTACGGAAAATTTTTTTCAACCAATACCTAGATTTAATTAAATGAAATTTTTCTGTATCTTTATTTTTAAAATCTGTTGAACAGTTTTTGAGAAAAAAAAAATGTTTATAAAATTTCGAAAAAAATTCGTATGGGGGGTACCGTTATTTTTGGTCTTAAAAAAAAAAAGAAAAAAACGTGTGGGGGGAAAAAATTAAAAATAATATGTACCAAGTTTAAAGAAAATCGGCCGAATCATTTAGCCTGTAGTCGAACAGACAGACAGACAGACAGACAGAATTGCGAGACCCACTTTTTTAGTCTTCGCTATCATCGTAATGTCAACTTTGATCAAAATCTCGAGTTCGATTTTTTTTACGAATGCATAACTTGCCTTATAGTACCTATAAGTCGCAAGTAAAAATTTCATTTAGTTAAAGCTAGGCAATGGTTGAAAAAAAATTTCCGAAAATTGGTTACGGAGGGTACCCCCCATGGAACCATTTTTTTTGTTTTTGATTTTCTCAAAAACGGTACCGCCGATTTTAATATTTTTTTTTTTGCTAAGACCCCCCAAAAATTTAAATAGAATTGTGTATTCAAATTTTCAAAAAAATTGTTTTTGGATTTTTAAAAAAAAACTTCAATTTTTTTTTTAATCAATATTTCGAAAACCCCATGCTAGATTTTTTTAAACTTGATAAATAAAAGTTCCTCAGTATAATCTACAAGATGTGAGAAAAAAAATTTAGTTTACCTAAATATAAAGGTACCCACCATACAAATGTTAAAAAATTTTAAAAAATGGTTTTCAAAAATCGTATTTTTCTCGAAAACGGCACCTAGAATTTTGATAAAATTTTTTTTCTTTCAATTAATTTTTACGATCTTTAATTTAATAAAAAAAATTCTGAAATTAAGATATTACAGCTTGTACCTACCATAGAACCATTTTTTTCGAATTTTGAATTTCTCATTATCCACATAACGGATCTTAATGAAAATTTTTATAGAGAAGCTTCTAAAAAGTCTAAAACACATTGCATTTCAAAACTTTAGAATAAATATTTTTTGAATTTTTGAAATAACAAAATCTATTTTTTTCTTTTTTTGAAAATTCGATATCTCCGAAACGGGTCAATATTTCTTTTCGTAAATTTAATTTTTGTTCGAACAATAATAAAAACTCGTTTTGAGATCGATTCCGAGTTTTTTTCCAAAAAGTCTTAGAAAAGTCGATTGCGGCTTGGACGAAACGGTCTCTGCTCTCCACCAGGAGAGCTTTTAAAACGCAGAGTTTCTGAGCACACTTATCCACACTCAGTCCACATTGCTTCTGCCCGTAAAATAAGTTATGCATTCTCATGAATATTGGCCGGAGGACAATTCTAGGCCACTCACGATTGTAGATGGAGGAATCTTACTTACATTGGAATCACTTCCGCTGCTGCTGGATGCCGCCGAAGACGTTAACGTAGCTTTTGAACCAGAACTAGAACTGAAATATTTCGCGTCTTCGCGTCTTCGCGTCTGCTTCTTTCTTAGCCTTTTTCTTGCGGTATTCCGCGCCGCTTCCTTTAACTCTTTTCATTTTCAAAAACTAGTTCAAAGGTTGAGTGAAGTACTTAGTGCTTAGTTTTAGAAGATTCAACAGTATTTAAACTATAAACAACACAATAGAAATAACTTTCTGTGATGCGGGAGGGAGCAAAAACATTGAGCTGGCTGAGACTAGAATAACCTTTCCGTCGAATCCTAGTTATCTTATCATATCTCGCATATGCATATCATATGTTTCGGAACATTCCCTTTCAGTTTCGAGAGAGTTTCGGAACGTTTTGTTTTAGTTTCGCGATCAGCGCGACAATACGGAATGCACTCTTACGGCCCTACTCACCGTCTACGAATTCACGAAAGCGGTCAACGACGAACCACAGATAGGGTGGCTAATTTCAAATTTACATCATTGTTGTTTGTTGACTTGTCAAACGATCTGTCATGAAACATATGATTTCTACTCTACCCGCATCACCGGCGACATTTTGCCGCCCCCCTAGGCCTGCCGCCCGGGGCGGACCGCACCCCCCGCCCCCCCTACGCTACGCCACTGAGTATTGGGTTCGCTCCGTGGCATGAGGAAGTTTAAATTGTTTTTTTTTTCATTTTATTAATAAGGACAAAAAATACAAATATTATATCATAAACTAATAACATCAGACAAAAGGTTTAAAAATGTATCGATACTTCGAAGGCACGTTTTTATCCTCTTCAATGCAGAAAAAAGCGTTCTATAGCGTTTGGTCAGCTTGTAATTAGATTTTTTATTACTTCTTCAGGAAAAATATTTTTTTTTTTTTGGGTGATATTTAATAAATATTTCAGTTTTTCAAAGGATACAAACCTTTCTGATATCTGCATGCTTAAATTGTCAACTATATCAAAGAATAATCTCCTTTTTTTTCATTTATGTATATCAAATTGATCATTTCGAGCTTTTCGTTTTTCAGCATCTGTTAAACAGCCTGCAAGGTTGATTTCCAAATTTCCTTCGTTTCTTTCAAATTTAAGAAATTCATTTAGCTTTTTCATTTGGTTTATACAAAATATAATGTCTAAATTGGCGTTTTAAAGTGTATTAAAAAGCAGGCATACCTAAGTGGGAAAAAAAGTTTTAAAAACACATTCAAAAGAAAAACAGTTTCAAAGCTTTTCAGGAATTTTACAGTCAACCGATGCAGCCGTTCGATCATTGCTTTCCCATGTATTTTTTTCATCATTTTATATATAACTTTAAAAATATTGTAGAATGCTTTCGGTGCAAGATTAGAATATATTGACAAGTCGTGAACTAAGGCACCACGAGGTCATAGCTAACGATGCTATTTTTCTTTTTAAAAATCCTTGAAGAGGATGCGACCGTTGCAATCCCTTTCAAAGTGCTCCATCCAAAATGTCGAACTCAGATTTGAAGATTGGAACTTCGAATTAAAATAAATACGCCGTATTTGTTCTATCAAAATTTTTGAACTTCGAAAGTTGCGTTTAGGTTGGAGAGAAGCACAAATAAAAAAAATTGATTTGTATACTTTGACACAGAGGAACATTACATCAAGGTGAACATGGGTTCTTTTGTGAGTTTCTATGCACTATTTTTTGTACACTTTATGTTATGTTTCTCATTCCCGAATGAACTTTCTACTTGGAATGTATTTATCTTCGTTTAAAGAAAACGTAATATCAAAAATCGAATTCTGCATTTTCTTAAGCCTCAAAGCTGCTATTGAATTGAAGTTGAGATCGGATCCTTTCAAAGCACGTACATATCTACTTAACTAATTCGCTTTACAGAATACGCCATTCTGTACCAAATCCAGTTTGTTCAATTGAGACGTGTACTCACTACCATATTCAATTGATTCAATACAAGTTTCTTCTATTCATTACAAAATAAACTGTAATAAATAAATTTTTTATTTAGATTTTATCGGCAAGTTTTAAATATGAAGGTATTTATGTTGTCATTACATATTTTACTGCAGCAGTTTTATCATTTTGTATTGAGTACAAAAATAGTCTGTATGCGATAAATTTCCTCTAGATTGTACATAAATATTGTACATAAATATTGACACAAGCAGTTCTACTCGGTACATAAATTGAAATATAACTGGTAAACGTCCACCTGTCCCCAGTTTAAAGAGCTTTCTTGAAAATCCCATCCAAATTTCAGTTACACTATAAATGAAATGTACATATTATGCTGAGAATACAACTTTTTTCTATATCAGCTTTTTTTTCTGTCGATAAGATTCATAGATAATGTCTTTTTTTCCAAATTGCATTTTTTCAAAGTCATATGGGAAAAGTTTTTCCCTTTTTGAGTCGGAATTAGTATAATGTATATTTTTATTAAATATATTAAATGTGATCGAATACCACCAATAAAATGACACGTTCACACGTGATTTTGATATTAATCCTCTTGGAATTTTTTTTTAAATCTCTTCTTCGTTGGATTAGAAACTATAGGTATTTCGAGCCGCTCAATACAAGTTGTATTGACGGTTTTAAGTCTGAAATTCATATAATAAAGGTTATATTCTATTATTTTTCTCATAATCATCAATGATCTGTTATCTGAAACTTCTAATCCATTAAAAGCTTATTAAATTCTGATCTTGATAGCATTGTAAAATGGGGAACCATCATAAGCCGCATAGAATTTAATGTTCAAAAATTCAATGCTGTCTTCTATTATTAAAGCGCAACCCACCTCGAATGCCGCCTAACCATGAGTGGCTTTTACACCTTGTGTGAAATGACCACATATTCGAAATCGCCAAAAACGCTCCTAAGTGTTAAGGTTTCCATCAACATTGCAAGAAATTTCTCATTACTTCTGATATGGCTGTAATCAATAAGGCCTTTATTTGTACAAAGTTCGAGTATAATTCCCATAATTGGGCAGGTGCTCTTTTATAGAATCCAAATAAAATGCACGACTGGATCGCACGAACTTGCTCTTATGTAAAAGTACTTTGGAATTTAAGATACATTTTATAAATATAAAACATGGATTTAGTGAGATAATAATGTTCAAATGCATAAAATTGCCGTCTGGTTTCCGGAGAAGTATGAATCTATGCAAATAAGCTTTAAAAAATCGTTTTATTATTAAATAAATTTTTTATATAAGAAATTTCTCTAAAATTTTTCAAGAAAAAAATGTGGGATGCGAATTTTAAGTATTAAATAATATTGATTTTAGGAAATAATTTCAAAAAATAATCGTTCATAGGTTTTGAAGATATTGATTTTTCAAAAAAAAATTTTTTTCAAAAAAACCCAACAAAAATTTTTTTGAATATTTGTATATACAATATTATTTTAAACTTAGGGGGACCCCTGCTGAAAATTTTTGGTTAAAATCGTTAGAGCCGTTTTCGAGATAAATAAGATTTTGCATTACGGGTGTATGGGGGGTACCGTTAGTTTTAGAGCTAAAAAAAAATTTCAATTTCCCCTCTAGGGAATCACCGAAGATCCATAACTACCGAGTTTGAAGAAAATAGGTCCAGCAGTGGCTTAGGCTCTAGATCGAGGTACAGACATACAGACAGACAGACAGACGGAATTGCCGGACCCACTTTATTCGTCTTCGCTATCATCGTAATGTCAACTTTGATCAAAATCTCGAGTTCGATTTTTTTTCCAAATGCAGAACTTGCCCTATAGTACCTACATATATCGCAAGTAAAAAATTGATATGCAAATTTTTAGTACTTAATAAAATACATTTTAAAACGTAATTTAAAAATTTATTCGTGCATCGGTTTTCAAGATATTGAATTTTCAAAAAAAAATTGTAGTATTTTTTTAAAAATCCAAAAACTATTTTTTCGAAAAAATTTTAAGTTTACATTTTTTCAAATGCAAAGCAGCTCCAGCATAAAAATTTTGGTTAAAATCGTTAGAGCCGTTGGGGAGAAATTCGAAAATCAAAAAACCGTTCTATGAAAGGTACCCCTTATAACATTTCCCCCAATTTTTTTTTACCAAAATATAGTCGATTTCCATAGTATCACATTTAATTTTTTTTATCAAAATCGTTAAAGCCGTTTTCGAGATAAATAAGATTGTTCATAACGGATGTATGGAGGGTACCGTTTGTTTTAGAGCTAAAAAAAATTTCAATTTCCCCTCTAGGGAATCACCGAAGACCCTTAAGTACAGAGTTTGAAGAGGTACACACATACAGACAGACAGACGGAATTGCCGGGCCCACTTTTTTCATCTTCCCTATCATTGTAATGTCAACTTTGATCAAAATCTCTAGTTCAATTTTTTTTCCAAATGCAGAACTTGCCCTATAGTACCTATATCGCAAGTAAAAATGATAGGTGATAGAAATATAACAGAAACATTTGAATCTCTCGAGCACCACCCCAATGTTTCTTGTCTTTCATTATGTTACCGTTATTTTTATATAGATACACCGTTCTAGTGAAATAGCCATTTGCCTCCCCTTAGACAATTTAACCTTAATATTCGTTTTTCATCAATTTACCCTTGAGCCCAACTTCGGACGTACTGCTAAATTCAGAGATTCTTTCTTTAGCCGCACTACTCGAATGTAATACTTTACCCTGCATCCTTCCCATTACAATATTCAGACATTAAAACCCAATGTGCATCGGTATCTCCCTTTAAACCCCCCTCAACCTTCCTAAACCTTCGATCTGTGCTCAAACATTTTAAGGGTACCTAGTCATAGCCCTTTAGTGTGCGCAAAATTATAAAAAAAAGTGTTATCTTTTTTAATGTTGTGTCCATTCTTAGCCAATGTTTGATATTCCCTTCTCATAGAAAAAACTTGGATAACAAGGAATAGGGTGGAAAAATACCAAAATGTGTCTTTTAATTTATGACAAAATGCATAAATGAGTAAATATTTACGACCCGAACGAGCACGGAATCCAGTTACAAGTATCGAGGACTCAAACAATTATAAAAAACAAACGACCTAAAGACCCACTTAAGGACATATAATTAATTAAAAACGAAATTTATAAAGAAGAGTTACGGGGCTTTATTTATTTTTTTTTAAATAATTTTGTGTTTAAAAAAACCACAGACTGAGCACAGTTCGCATTATTCCAATATCACAAATAAAAAAAAAAAAGTAGATTCTTTTCAAATTACAGACGGCAACACAAGAAGTATCAAAAATAAATGAGAATCAACAAGAACGAACTTTTCAAAATCGAAACATCTGCTTTTGTGAACAAATTGAGATTTAAAACAAATCTTGTCATAGAGATGACGAAAAACTTGTGGAGGTTCTGTAATCTGTGATTAAAGCGGAAAATATATTAATAAGTGATTTTTCACTGTTGGGAAGAAAGAAAGATGGATTCAAGGTCAACTTTCTCGGGCAACAAATTACCTTTAACTCGCTATTAATAATAAATTAAAGTTTTCAACATTATAGCTCAATCAGTTTGGACTCAGATGATGAAGAAAATTACATAAAGAAGGAAAAGCTCTTGACTAATTGTCAAAGAAAGTTCGTCGTAGTGTGTATGGTACTCCTTACAGATCCACCCTCACTTTTGACATAAGAATTAGATTCCGTATAATTTATAATGTGCTAATAGTTCTAGTCACGTTATTTCATAATCTAATGAATAAATAAAATAAAACTAAATAATGAATGTAGGACTACTATTATACAATAAAAAAGGTTGCCTGTAAGCTTATTTCATTCGTTGTACTTCATTCGCTAGATAGTATAAAAGCACAACTTGAAGAAACGACAAATTACGAACCTACCTAATTCATAATAAATTAAAACCAAAATCGACAAATTTATAATTCAATTCGATACATACATAACTTACTAAAACTTTTGAAGACAATTCATTTATGTTATTCATTCGTTCCTGTGTAGATATTTCGAAATTCTAAATCTTTACAATTCAATTCTTTCAATCTCAACAATTGATACAGAATGACATACTATTTCGAAATACAATTTTGCTGATATTGCGATAAAAATCAACTTTGTAAAAAATAAATCAAGGATTAATGACCTCTCTCTTTGTTTATCTACGTTAAAGTATCTATAAAAGTATCTATACAGCCAGACTCATGAAACAAAACAATTTTTTTTTTGAATATTCAAGCAAAATTTGTAGGGAGCAACATTATTCGAATAGGTATTAAGGTGGATAACGAAAAATGTTTGCCCCCTTTCGATTGCATTTTCTTGCAAATGTCATCAAAACTCTACACAAATATACAAAATATTTTATTTGTATCTTATTGTTGTGAGTTTTTGATATCGTTTGCTTGCACTTGCACCACCATTATAGTGTCATCAGAAAAATATTCTATAACAACATTATTATTTATAGGTAATGCTCAAAAGTTGAACGACATAAAATTATGCGAACGCACATGCATGCAGATAACTGACTGGGTGACAATATTTTTGGTTTCAGGTCATAATATCTGTCGGTGGCTTGTTCGAGTATACGTATCTACATAGATACATTTTTCCCTGGCAAAACTTTAAGTTATTTGAGGTTTGTCTTGATACTCGCAGAAGGTTGGCAGGAAGTTAGCAAAAAAATCAGTATTTGGCTTCTTAAAATGTTTAACTAGAATAATTGTTCTGAATGCGTCATTATGGAAGCTCATTTCTTAGAAAGTTTTAAAGCAGAATTATAGGATAGTGAGATGGATTGGAGGAATTCGAGTCCTTACAAATCTATCGTCTACAAATGCAACCTATGCCCAAATGCAGATTTGATTCATTTCGTAACCACCAGTATTTACGAGTGGTGATAAAATTATTGCACCTCTCTCCAGTGACAATATCAATTAGGCAATGATCACGAAGCTGAGATAAACGCAAAGAACGTGACCAAGATTTCGATAAACAATAAAACGCGCTTCGTTTTACTGCTCCAAAGACAAACAGTAGCAGTAGGCAGATCGAAAAATTATAGTTGTTGTTGTAGGCAACTTTAAACTTTTGCTAAGAGACTTTGCACGTTTAGTCGTTAAATATTTTAATTTCTTTACAATTATTGAAGAATAGCTACATATGTATTTCAAAGCTTCATAAATTTATTATTTTTAAGTTATTTTTTTTTAAATATTTATCTCATTGGTTAAATATGCAGATAGAGAAATAGAGTTTGTAATAAGAAACAAAAATAAAACTGGTCCCTAACACAAATAAATTCCACCCTTATCGGGAGTGAGATTGAAGGGGAAAAAATTAAATTAATTCTTCTTCTGTGCGGCGATCATTAATCGCTTGGTCACATGCTACAAAGCAGTAAGGGGTTACAACAACATGGAAAAACACCTGCTTTATCTGCGTTCTGTGTGCAGATGTAATTACAGGTATAAATACAGTTTTAAGGTCGACTAGGGAAACCGGGAAAAATTGAGTTTTATTTTGGGCGGATGCTGATGGACGGTAATATTTAAACATTTTGTGTGAAAAAAAATGCATTTATTAATTTATCGAAATATCATTTCGAATTTGTTGGTACACAAGATAACGGCAGCAAGTGTGTTCAAACGCTGAAAAAGTTGAAGGCTGTCGTTCAATATTTGTAACATAAAAATAGATTATGTCTCGTTGAAATATTTTAAAAGATCATTCAAAATTCAAAAATATATTTAATCTTGTTTTGTCTTTCTGAAAATTGAAGTTTGTTAAGTTTTGAACGTTATCTTCCCGGACCGAAATGAATTATCTGACTAAAATAAGTTTTAGGTATTTAAGAGACTTTCCTAGTGAAAAAATTAAAAAAAAGGAGAATTGCGCAATTTCTGTGACGCTTTTGATATACTTTTCAGACTTACAAGTCTACATATCAATTACGAATTTATAACCCATACATCGGCAGGTTAAACATCCAGAATACTAGAAGGGACCATTCCTAATTTTGATGGCGTAAAATTTTAAACAGCCTTTTATTAACGCATTAGTATGATACTACTTAACAATTTGCTAACTTTATAGTAGTTTACTAATGCATTCTTAATTTTAAACATTTTCTAATAAGTATCGTATTAAAAGAATTTTCTTAATAAATTGCTTCTGAACACACCTAAAACAATGACATTTCGTGTAAAAAAGTAAGTACACGAACCTTTTTTGATGTTTGCAAATGTCAAAGAGTCGTATGAAGCTAGCACGACACTAAAAAAAATGCACGACTGGATCGCACGAACTTGCTCTTATGTAAAAGTACTTTGGAATTTAAGATACATTTTATAAATATAAAACATGGATTTAATGAGATAATAAAATTGCCGTCTGATTTCTAGAAAAGTATGAATTTATGCAAACAAACTTTAAAAAATCGTTTTATTATTAAATACATTTTTTATATAAGAAATTTCTTTAAAATTTTTCAAGAAAAAAATGTGGGATGCGAATTTTAAGTATTTAATAATATTAATACAGGAAATAATTTCAAAAATAATCGTTCATATGTTTTGAAGATATTGATTTTTCAAAAAAAAAAAATTTTACAAAAAAACCCAACAAACAATTTTTCGAATATTTTTATATACAATATTATTTTAAACTTAAGGGGACTCCTGCTGAAAATTTTTGGTTTAAATCCTTAGAGCCGTTAATGAGAAAGTTGAAAATCAAAAAAAACGGTTCTATGACAAGTATCGTGAATAACATTTTGACCAAAATTTTTTTTTTGACCAAAATGTAGTCCATGTCCATAATATCACACTTAATTTTTTTATCAAAATCGTTAAAGCGGTTTTCGAGATAAATAAGATTTTGCGTTACGGGTGTATGGGGGGTACCGTTAGTTTTGGAGCTAAAAAAAATTCAATTTCCCCTCTAGGGAATCACCGAAGGCCTTTAACTACCGAGATTATGTAAAAGAAAAAGGTTCAGTGGTTTAGGCTGTAGTGAGAGGTACAGACATACAGACACACTGAAAAATGATTTTTGTGTACTAAATTTTCCTTAAATTTTTTATAAAAAATAGATATGCAAATTGTTAGTATGTATTTAATAAAATACATTTTAAAACGTAATTTAAAAATTTAATCGTGTATCGGTTTTCAAGATATTGAATTTTCAAAAAAAAAATTGTATTATTTTTTTTAAAAATCCAAAACCTATTTTTTCGAAAAAAATTTTAGTTTATATTTTTTAAAATGCAATGCAGCTCCTGCATAAAAATTTTGGTTCAAATCGTTAGAGCCGTTGGTGAAAAATTCGAAAATCAAAAAAACCGTTCTATGACAGGTACCCCTAATAACATTTCCCTCCAAATTTTTTTTTTGACCAAAATATAGTCCATGTCCATAATATCACACTTAATTTTTTTTATCAAAATCGTTAGAGCCGTTAGAGATAAATAAGATTATGCATTATGGGTGTATGGGTGTATGGGGGGTACCGTTTGTTTTAGAGCTAAAAAAAAAAATTTCAATTTCTCCTCTACACTGAAAATAAAATCTAGGTATATATGATACAAATCTAGGTTGATTTGACAAAAATTTTGTCAATATACGTCCAACAAAAATATTTATCAAATTCACAAAAATCATAGAATTTTGTTGAGGTAACGAAAAGTATTTTGTTGTATCCACAAAATTATTTTGTTATGCTAACAGATAAATTTGTTGAAATAACAAAAATATTTTGTCAATATAACAAAATTTCGTAGAATTTAGAAAATTAATTTGTCATATTAACAATTCTTTTGTTGTATTAACATTTTTTTTGTTAGTGTTATTGTTTTTTTTTATTATCGGATTAAAAATTTTTTTTTGTTAAATTAACAAAATTGTTTTGTTAAATTAAATTAACAAAATTGTTTTGTTAAATTAACAAAATTGTTTTGTTAAATTAACAAAATTGTTTTGTTATATTAACAAAATATTTTGTTAAATTAACAAAAATTTCTTGTTATATTTTGTTAAATTAACAAAATATTTTGTCAATTCAACAAAATATTTTGTTAATTTTACAAATTTCTTTTGTTGAATCCACAAAAAACAAAATTAATTTTGTCCAAATAGTTTTTTTTTTGGCATTTAAGTCCACAAAAATTGGCGTTTCGTCCCTACGATCTCACATGCAACCATCTGTGAGGGCGTATGGACAATACGCAATTTTTGTTAAGTTCAGTTAATCTTACATCGATTTTTTAACAAAAACCAAGTGTGAACTATATCATACACAAAAGAAATTTTTGGTTTCCTTACAAAATAGTTTTATCTATCTGATAATATTATTTCATCAATATTACAAAATAATTCAACCCCAAAACCAAATATTTGTCATTTTAACAAATTTTAACAAAAATGTTTTAATTTTTTGTTAAATTGACAAAAAAAATTAACAAAAACTTTGTGATATTGATACATTTACAAAACAGATTTTTTGTAGATACAACAAACATTTTGTTAATATCACAAAAAAGTTTGTCGATGTGACAAAAATCTCTGTTTTATTTTGTTATATTATCAAAACTTGGTTTGTTGAACTGACAATATTATTTGTAGTTCATATTTTGTTAAACTGACAAAAAATCATGCTGGATTACAAAAATTTTGTAAAATCTTCGATTAAAATTTGCAAATTCGTTGTTTCAACCTAATATCATACTAAAACAGCTTTGACATCGTACTAATTCTATTAAAATTTTGCGCCAATATTTTTAATGAATTTGAAAGATAAAATTCACAAAATTAAAAATTACTTGTTAGAAAATCTTAAAAATTGAATTTTTCACAATTACTTTTAGAAAATTAAAATTTATAATAATAAAATCAAATAGTTATATACCACATCAAAAATTTAAAAAAGAAAAGACCATTTTTCTTCTTTTTTTTATATATTGCACACACTCAAGGGCTTATGACTACCCTTATAAATGTTAAAATTTCTTTTTGAACAATTTAAATCTTAAAAAATTTTAATGAATTAAAATATTTTAGGAGGCAATTATAGCAAGTTCTCGTAAACTTTCTATAAGACCACTTTAGAAAATTTTTCAAAAGGTAATTAAAAAATAATTATATTGAAAACTTTATAAACTTATTTAAAAAAAAAATTAAAATAAAAAGTAAAAAATGTACATATTTATAGACATTGTCTTGTTCCAATATTTGTTAAAGATAAGTTTATAAAATTGTAGAAATGGAATTTAAAGTAGCTTACAAAAGATTTTTACAATGCATTATTTTAAGCATTTGTCAAAAAACGAAATAAAAATTTTTTATAAGCCATGTTTTATTGGTAAGTGAATACGCTGCATTGCAAAATTCAACATAGAAAACAACAACAAACGATTAGTGAAGAAAAATAAGTTAGTAATCAAAAAGAATATTTTAGTGAAGATGGAGTTTCGGGTGTTGAAATACAGCAGGTGTTTAGATGATGTCAAAAAAAATATATGTTGGCATACTGGAGGGTGTGTTCGTTGGTATTTATTTTCTTATACTTGCGTTCACTAGTTCAAAGTGTGATTGCTCCGAAATTTGCAGAACAAATATTTTTTTCAAATTTAAAATTGTAATCCATGCCATAATTCCGTTTTTACACTACTGACACTGCAATGAAATTTGTCACAAAATATTGAATCAATTTACACGAAGGCGAATAGTTTCGATAAGTATTTTTTATCAGTACGTTGGCATTCGTTAAAAAATGTCGTGTAAATGCGGCATTATGCTGAATTTATATGACAATTGACAAAATTCATTTAGGATTGAATATTGTGTTTTTTTCTTTCTTCAAAACTCAAAAAAATTCAGTGTACAGCAAATAAAAATGTTTTTTTTTTTCTTACAAATTTAAAAGTTCATGTTCGCAAATGTTCGCATTTGGGACGATCACAATCCACACAATGCTTTCAGAGAAAGTCACTGTATTGTGTGAATTTAGGACTGGCGGCGCTAATGGTTGATGGTAACCAATTTCTTTTGGTCGAATTGGATCATAAGGGGGGGTTCACATTCCGAAATATGTTTGACAAATGCGGTTTGATTGACTCGAATTTAAAAATGTGAAAATCAAACGGTTTTTTCGGCGGCGACGATGCTACAAGCCACACAGCCCGTGTCAATATCGATATACGCATTCCGAACATGGTTATCTCACGTGGAGGCGATGTGAATTGACCACCGAGATTGTGCGATTTGAACGGTTTAGACTTCTTCTTGTGGGGTTTTAGTAAGCCACAGATCTATGGCAATAGACCTCAACTCACCAGTGCTTTGAAAGCCAACATAATCAATGCCATTGGTTAAATTCAGTCTCATTTATCCGCCAGAATCCTGGAAAATCGGGCATTTCGAATGCGCGCCACCCTGCAAAGCCCCCGCGGACATTTTAATGATGTTATATTCCGGACATAATGGCATATATTATGTATTGGGGGTATTGCACTGCGACCTTTAGATCTATTGTGCCCCCATCTGGATTTGGATGAGGTTCTTCATCTTACAGTTCTTCCTCCAAATTTATTGCTCTAAGGAATCTTAATCTTAGTATTTGGGGCACCTGCAGAGATGAAAGGTCACTCTCTTTCACCTGGCATTGTCCCAGTTATTTTTTCTTTTGGTGCATGAGAGGACAACATTTTCCCAGCTTGTGATTTGGTGTAAACCTATGTGCCTTATAAGTTTGCAGTGTCCAGTTAGGATACCTGTTATTATTTTTTGGTGGTTCCTATAATTAATCTTATGCAGTTTGTGAAACGTTCTTGGTTGTAATTACCCACTAGTAGATTCGCCTGCCTTAGCTTTGGTAGTTCTTTCCAATTGTTGAATTTGATTGCCGCCTCTTCTTGGTTGAATTTTCTTTTTGATAACGTTTTCTCCTATTCTTCAATGGAGCTGAGGCCTTGTTTAAGTGGTTGACGAACATGAACACCCACGTGACCAGTTACTTAATGATATGTGACATTGCTCTGTTTGCCAAGTTCGTTTAGCCTGTTTATGCACTCCCAAATTAATTTAAGGCAGATTTTATATGAGTTTAGTGTCTTGAGCGCAGTTTGGCTATCTAATAAGTTGGCAATGTTCTTGTTACGATAGATACGGTCGAGATCGCGATACACGTATTTCCCTATATCATGTACCTCCTCTTGGAAGATGCTGGTGGATTGCACCATCCTATGTAAAGTTTGGTTCTATAAGCTCAAAGTTTCCTGCTCCAGTTCCTTCGCTTGTTCTCGATCAATCAGTATACCACTTGATGTTATTTATTTCGAGGGTGTAGTATTTCTTCTCCTACCCAATCTTTTTTGATGATTAACTTTATAAAAAAGTTTTTCTCATGGGTCTTCTAAATAAACTAAAAAAATTTAATGATATTTTGCTAACAATTTGAATTCTTCAAATTTAATACTAGAAAACCATGAATGGATATCCTTTATCTATTATTCTTTGGTTAAAGATTACAAACGGTTTTTTCCAACGCTTTCAACTACTAGAGCTAAGTTTATGTCAGTTATGCATTTATAGAATAACCCAAAAATTGATTTTGCAACCCACTTTTAAATAGCGGAGCCACCATGCGGGGACCAAGTTACTCGTAAGAGTAGGACAATAGAAATTAAACTTGAGTTTTCTCAAGATTTGACTCAAAAATGGGAATACTGACTAGGGTTGCCAGATTTTTCTTACACCTTGGCGGGATAAATGGCTAAAATTATGAAAAATCCCGGGATTTCAATATATTGCAAATATTTGTCATTTTCAAATATATTTCTTTTGTCAATCTTAATGACAGATGTCAGTTTCCAAAAATATATTTTTCGTTAAGTTAGGTTTGTTTGATTGAAATTTTAAAAGCAATTTCTTAAAATTAAATCACAACGCACCGATTATTCCTTATCAATGAAAGATATTTAGGTACATTTCATGTGTAAGTTTGATTCCAACCCGGGAAAAAAGCTGCCCCGGCGGGACAGATCAATTTATGTCTGAAATCCGGCATGTCCCGGGTAAACCGGGACGTCTAGCAACGCTTATACTGACTCACTGCCTACGATATCTCATCATCTTCAAAAGAAGGACTTTTTGAAAAGTACAAATTATAAGATTGGTTCTTTAGAATTCACATGTGTATACTTCTACATGTCACCCATAGGTGACACTGGAAATTGAAGAGTTAAACACAGCCAATTTATTGTGAACTTCCCATAAGCGCAAATGATGATAATAAATTAGTTGGATGCTTTCATTTATAGAAAACTATAAGTTCTTGTAATTGTTTTTATTGTCTGTTTTGTAAAACTGAGAGACTAATTTGCTTTTAAACTTATTTGGTTTCCATTGGAAAATAAATCAATCTATGTATATTTATTTGTATCTTCAAATTGCCGATTTTGAAAATTTGTACATTCCATTGGGGAAAAAATCAATTAACTTTTCAATAGAAACGCAATAATACTGTTTCAACATACTAAAAATCTGCTCGAATTCGTATTCCATTAACAACGAAAAAAAAAAACAATTTTCCATTGAAATCTGAATTTCCCAATGAAAAACCTCATTAGTGTCAATGCTCTTGAAAATATTATTCTTTGTGAAAAAATTAATACTTGTTGGGCATAGTTCATAATTGCCATTGCCAGGACAAAGTTTGTATGAAAGAAAATTTTTGTATAACAGCCCTAATAAAAACAATTTGACGTTCAGTTTGACAGTTCTGCTGTCAGATGTTTTCATAAGAAAAATAACTTCTGCATTGAATATTGATATTTTGCGGAAAAGAATTGATAGTTCAGCAGGTGAGGATCTTATCTTTGGTGCATTTGCATTAAAAACCATAGAATTTTCCAACCTGGTGTGTTGCGAACATTCAACTGAATTGAATTCGTTGTTTTTTCTTTGAAAAATATTTTAGCAGTAAGGCGGCTTATTATTCAAAGATAAAGAGTGCTTACAGGGTTTGAAGGCAAATCGACTAAGAATTTCTCAAAACTCGGTCCATTGTAAGTTCAGAGCAATGGATACAGTCGGGTGCGACTTGATCAGTTTGAGTTTACGGCCAAAATAATTTTTTGGAACTTTGACTCCACAGACGGCCAAACGGGCCAATTCGAAATGTACTTTTGGCGATCAGATACAATCTAATATTCGATTACCCTTCTGCTGCATCGGTCGACTTCGGAAAATTAAATACTATTTGTCAATATTGCAATACTTTGAGGTTTCGACTTGAGCCACCATGATAATAGGCGTTTTTGTTTTTTAGTTCATAATAGAGCTCTGAACAGAGTCCAAGCATGTCCAGCATGTTCTGAACTTCCTCTGAACCAAGCGTGCTCTGAGCGCTCTGAGTTATTTTTGAAACACACGTGGGGGTAAATTCTCTATCTGTGAAACTGTGAAGTGATAATTTTTTCACAACTTCACACACTATCCGATTCGCAATTTATGAAAAAAATTAATAAAATGTCAAAATATTTTCAAATATCAAATTTGTTTTCACACTCAAACGATTTTGTGAAAAGCCCTGATAAATTATGAAAATTACAAAAACAAAATTATACTAAAAAATGACTATTGTGTATCAAAAATGAGAGCATTTCTCATTTTAGTACTGTTTAGTACATGTTTTGACAAACATTTATCAGAATGAGTTCCAGAATCGCATTATGTGAGTTCATGAAATGTAAAAATGAAAAATGGCTGTGAAAACTGAAATGATAACTTTTTTGTCACTTCACAGTTTCACAGATAGAGAATTGGCCCCTTGAACACTAAGCTGTCACTATTTTTTTTTTACTTTCACCTGTCAAATGTTTATGTTAAACATTTTACTCTGTCTTCTAAATTATTTCATTCTGAGCTCACAGAGCGAGAGCGCACTCTGAACACGCTCAGAATATGCTCCGGAAAGTTCAAACTAGCACAATAGAAAGAATATACAAAATAATAATAGTTCTATCCATACGAAACCGTTTGAGGTGAAAACGTATTAGCGGAGAAGGAGATTTTTACCCTTAAGTCTGCTATTACACGATGCATCCAGACGCGTGCGAATTTTTGATTAACCTAAGTGCAAAAGAGAAAAAAAAATCGAAAGATGAGACGGAAAAAAAACTGCCCTGTGTCGCGTGGGTAAAATTTTCGGTGCAACAATTTGACGTTTCTCTTTTCTGTTGTCCGTTTTTTTTCCATTCTGCTTCATATGATTTTGTTATCCGAGGAGTAAACTTCAATGTAATGCATAGAAATACTTCTTTCTGATTGCTTCTTTATTTTGAAGAGCACATGCGCTCACCAACACCGAAATGAAAAATAAAGAGAACTGTCAAATTGGATTCATGAATCTGCTTTCAACATGTAATAGCGCTTGAATCAATGGACGAAATATCAAAGCAGAATTCGAAGAAGGCGCATGCATCTAGATTCATCGTGTAATAGCAGACTAACTATTATACAATGTGTTCAGTTTCTGGTTGGCCCTATTAGGTATACATTCGCAATGATGATTGCGCTATTCATTCTCAAAACGCATTGAACGCACCCAATTGAACTTGACTGACATTTTGTAAAGTGACATTTGTATAAAGTTTTCACGTTTAATGTCTTAACCTCATTTGTGTGGAATCATGGAGTAGGGCAAGCTCGAAAATCGAATGTCTTACTTAACTAGTGTACAAAAAATGGCCACAAAAAAATTCTTTTAGTGAAAATAAAATATTCACCAATGAAAAGTCGTTCAACAAACAGAATCATAGGGTTTATAATAAGTCATCACGATATGTGTCTGAACTTATTCCGAGATTTAAACGTGGACACCACCTAGTTTCTGTGATGGTTTGGTTTTGGTGGAGAGTCGCCTACGGTGGAGTGCCTGAGCTCTATTTCTACGAAAAAAAAGTTTAAAAACCCCCACGCAACCTTACAGCTGGGCCTGTATTACATATTACGAAACGAAAGGCAAAAAAACGATACCCTAGAAAACGATAGTCAACACATGGACCGATTATGGTTTAAGATAATGGATGCATCAAAATATTGCCTGATAAAATAAAAAAATCTATTTTTTAAGCGCATCCAACTTTATTCTTTCAATATTTCTGTCAAAAATAGTACATGTGTCAAAACAATGAAATACGAGTGCCAAAAGCAGTCGTAAGAGAAAACGATTGTCGTTTTAAAAAAACGAAAATCGTAAAACGTAATCGCAACTTAACGATAAGAAGGGATTTTATACGATAATCGTAATTCGTAATACGGGCCCTGGTTAGGTTAGTTTGACGTGGCTGTCAGGAGGAGAACTGACACACTTAGACTATGAGTTGGTCCATTGTTAAACCAATTGCAGTTCCTTATTAAAGTGAGTGAGATTGCCTATATCTATATTTGCCAGATCACTTAGATCATTGTAGTAGAAATTTCACAGATGGATTTTACGCCTTTTGCGATAGAGCAGAACATGTACATAAAAGGTGAGGGATCGATTCCTCCTCTTCTTCGTTAATGCAACTTCTTCAGAAATCCTTAGAACAAATTCCAAGCCGTGTTGCGTTCTTACCTATCAAACATTGTCCCGTTATAACTTCAGATCCAGCATTTTCAAATATGTTTTGTCGCCATCAAGCAGATGGTGATATTGTTTTACCTAAGGTTTCTCTGTGTAAAGCATCTTACTTTTGCATAATTTTACATTTCGAGATGGAAATACCTTTATTTACCTTATTTGGCAATTAAGGTATCATTGTTCTACTTTTATGCGACCTCTGCAACCTCAAGGAGAGGGAAGATGTGTACCACTTTGTCGCCAGATGTCCCATTTTGAAGGAGTTTCGTCTGAGGTACTTTGGAGTGGCCTCGATGGAATTCAATGACACATTGGATGTCCTGAACGGTAAACTAGGCTGGGTAACTTTATATAAATATACAATTAATGCACTGAACTATAGGGAACGCATCCTCGAAGGAAACTTTTAAATAAACAAATAAACCAATTATACTTACAGTTAAGCTTAAATAAATTGTCAATCTGGTAGACGGCTATCAGCCAAACCATATTAAACTTAAGGTTATCATATTGTAAATTTTAAAGCAGTTTTTCAAATAAAGTTTTTTCAACTAACAACTAACTTGTTCTACTTTTGGCGAGTTCGTCAGCTTATTAATTTCATGAAATTTCCCTGTGGCCCGGCACCCAGCAGAGGTAAATGTTAAACCGCCGCACCATCTCCATCAGAGACAATAGGCAGTTAAGGGCTGTTATTGAGCTGGCAAAGATAGAATTAAGCATTATAGGATGCTTGGCTGTCCGAAAAGATGGGGATATCTTAGATTGATATAACATTTTCTTTAACCAAGACAGGACTTCTTTTTAATCGTTAAAAGTTCGGCTTGAAACACTCTACAGTGGTTGGGAAGACTTAAAGAGAGACTCAAAATCTTAACACAAATCTCCGCTCGCGCAAAAACGACACCAACGTGCCGTAAAAAAATAACGTTCCAAGCTCAATTTCTACGTATAAAAAGGTCATCTGGAAGCCCATACCTCAATTCATTGCACTACAAACAGTGGTGTGTTTTAGAGATAACGGCTTATGCTAGACGAAACTCAAATATCGAATCTTTAAAGCGCGCAGTTCTCCGAGTAGTGGATAATTTTCCGATGCTGAGTTTCAACATTTTTCAATACTTTGAGAATCTTTCGATGTCTTTCTTAAGCTTTTTGTTACGTTGCGAAAGCAAATTACATAAACGGAAACTAATTTTGTGCATTAAGTATCGCTTAACTTGTCTTTCCACTTATCCAGTCTCAACACCCATTAACACAATGTTGCTTTGTTGTTTTAAATAAACTCTCCTCCAATGACTTCCATGTCATCACATCGGGCAGAATGAGACTTGATCCACTGAGAAATAATCTTTGTTACCACAAGAAGATGATGTAGGTAATTGATATCCTGATCAGGTGTATAGAGTTTCAAGCTGTTTCCATACCACATCATAAAGTTCTCTTAGTTCCGATAAGTATCTTGTTTTTATGAACTTAACATCTTTTCACTTTACAGTTAGTAATGAACTTTTTTTTATTAACTAAGAAGTTGTTAAAAAAAAGTGTACTTAATAAAGTGATGCAAGAGACGTACTGTTTTAAAGGAAGATATTCTTGTTTTATCCTTTGAAATGAGATGATGAGATATTTTGCATCATTCATGGCGAATGTTATTTTTTGGATTTAAAAAAAAAATTAAATGAAAACAAAAAATTGGTTTGAACCGGAGACCCCTTCATATCTCCAATAAACTCATACACAGAAAAGTATTTCATCGACAACAATGAAACCTGACAACCGACATGCATGACTTGCTTTAACTTCCTACCCAACTTTGTGGACTGCGTCTGATGTGATGGGGGACGACTTATACATATATGTACATTAGCATATACCTACCTTTTCTCGTCTCTGCCAAGGAATATTATCTTCAACAAATAAACGGGATAAGATATATAAACTCATCCAAAAAATTCAATAACCCACAGCTATTCACTTTTAGATAGATGTATGAACTTTCCATATAACAACTAGAAATGCATCTCACGTAATTTTTAACTTAACCCAAGACCAGAACTAAAAGTCATTTAAATGCTAATAAAGTTGGTGGGATGCACACTTACGCAATAGAAGACGCGCAGTTCGCAGATGAAATGATCTCAACAGAGCTAAACATTATGGGTATATTAAATCTATGTACAGTTTAAAAAAACACAGTGGAGGGTGTTTCTGTTTCTGGTGGCAGTAAATTTGACAGCTGACAGATGATTTGTGCTCATTGCTTTACTTTAGAACAACTCGCAAAATAGTTAAAAATTTGACTTCCAGATTGCGCCATATTCGAACAATTAGTGGCGCCCTTATGTTTTCATTTTGGAACACTTGTGACAGAAAAATTCAATTCATATTCGAATGTGATTTATTCAATTTTTAAAGTTATATATATAGAAAAACACCCTTTATTTGTATCTATTAAATCTTAAACACAATCTCATCTTGAAACGTATGTTCTATCTGCACACACTTAGTCTGTGGTACTCTTGGATATCAACTTGTCTGCAGTCAAACAGGTGATATTTATATGCAAGTACCTACTACCTTCCATTATTGCAAGCGAAAACTCTGCAGGAATGTGTTTGATATAGTTTTCGCGGTGATGCCGTAAGCAGATTACAGTGAATATAGAGACAGAGATGCACTTATTATATCTTCTCCATTATATCAATGTTCACTGAACCGTTTACTACTTTGAACTGCTTCAAGGCCTTAATATTTTTTTTCTTTACGGAAATTCTATGAAAAGACATAGGTTAAATTTGTGTATTTATTTATTAATCGTTTTTTCCATTTTAATTTGGAAATATGATTTCTTTTTAATTTAGATATTTGTAAAATAAATCATAACTAAATATTTTTATGATTTCATCAATTTTTACAGAAAAGATAGAATGTTTCATAGAACGAAATAGGTGCAGGAGAGCTGTTGTTTTTTTTTACAATTTAAAGATGGCCACTATTTTAAAAAATTGCTCTTTTCTTAATTTTGAACATTTGTTTGGTTAAAGAAGCTGAAAGAAGCTTACGCATATACCTATACCTATACCTATATTTTTTTCAACCATACCGCAACGTTTTTTTTTTTTTATTCTTCCTTCACTTATGCAAAGCAAATAGGTCCTAGTAGGCCATATTATTTTTTCAAAATACTAGCTTTACATCATTTCTTCATTTCAATTCATTGTTTCGTGTAGGTATAATTGTAGTGTTCTTACTTTTTGTGATTTAGTGGAATATAAATTGAGATAAAAATGTCTAAACTATAAGTAGATATTGTTTTTTTTTTTCTAATTGAATGTGGTAAAAGAATATATAAAGTTGTACATATATAAATGCATTTCAGGACAAAAATAAAAAAGAGTGATTATTACAACGGTAAAAATGTTAAGTGTCACCTGTAGGTGACACTGGGCATTGTGTGTATTAGTAGTATGTAGTAGTATTAGGACAATTACTTAATCATTGATGGCGATGGGATTTAAGAGCTATTGTACGTCTTACAGATTGACTTTAGATGAGATTGTTGAGGAGTTGTACGCTGGAGAGGATCCAGGTGATATTGTCTTATTTCCACCGAAAATTTCCACTTAAAAATAAATATTCTTGTAAGAAAAGTGATGTTTTATTTCTACAAGCAAAAAAAGAAAAACAATAGATACACGCAGTGCCCAGTGTCACCGGTTAGTGACCCCCCTTTAAAAAAAAGTGTGAGTGCCAGGACTCACGGTTAAGATGTGTAAACATCAACGTTCGTCCGAGTGCCGAATTTTTGTTATCGAACGTACCCAATAAACATACAATGCAATCGTACTAGTTTGTGACTTTAGATATATCTATTCAAATGAAAGCCACTATTTTTCCACAATTTATCCCTTATACTTACTTATGTATGTACTTTCATATATACTTATATCTACTTAAATCCAAAAATATCTCTACTTAGCTGAACATAACGCTTTCAACCTAAACACAACATGTATTTTTGGACCATGTCCTGTAAAAACGATTTGAAATAATCAACTATTTTGTTGTACTTACTTATTTCTAGTGAAATAATGATTTCGGAACGAGTCCAAACATATTTTTCTTGTTCATTTTCCGTTATTACTTGTGTTTAGGATACTTTTAATGTAATAATCAATAAATTTAAGAATATTGAGATCAATAACACTAGTTAACAACTAAAAACGAATAACAACATAAAAAATATGCTTCGATGAAGTAGTTCGTGGCGAGTAAGTGGACTCCGCTACGTAACGTAAAGTTTGCTTGACTTATGCTTAAACAGGGATGTGGCTTAAGACAGCATTATATTTGTACACTTATATTCAAACAGAGATGTTACCTGATAGAAAATAGACTTTTTTTCCACGAATCCGAAAAGAAGTCATCTCTTGGCACTCCTTACTTTACTCAGTTAACCGAATTTCACTGAGCGAACGCCAAATATAAAAAAAGAAAACCACAAAGAAGAATCAACGATAACTCCGCATTTTTCTCAACCTCAGCAATTGCGTTTAAATTTAGATATACATTGTTCAAATGCATGACAAGCACGTGTAAGTGGATTGGTGAAAAAGTCAAACGTATAGATTGGATGTAAGCTTGAAGAAAAATCAAAATCTTTTCAATCTAGCATACTGCATAGAAATATTGTATATATGCCAGATTGATGATTGATCATTTATTTATTGGTTCATTTGCGTATAGTACGTTGAAGAGATGAGAACACAGCACAGCATTTAAACAGCAAACGAAAATTGTATGATGAAATGGACAGACAAAATAAAACAAATTACTCGGATAAAATTAGAAAAATCTGAAAGAAATTCGATAAAACACAATTTTGCAGAAAAAAAACACACAAAGGGCAACGTTCTCTCGCCACTGAAATAATAGACTTGCACGTGCTTGTCATGCATTTGAACAATGTATATCTGGCTTAACGCCGCCAAAAAATATACGTGTCATGCAGCGAAAAAGTCAAAACTTTTTTTTTTGAGAAGCCACTAGATGGAGCGGTCACCTTATCAAAATCAAACCAATCCTTTAACTCTTTTTTTTTCCAGTTCGCTAGTCGCGCACTGGTCGAAATAAAATAGTTTAATCACCAGTTGAAAGAGAACCGCGCACTGGCAACTCTTTACTCACGCTCATAATCTTTTCTCTCTTGCTCTTATAGAAAACAGCTGAACTGTTGCGAAGGCAATTGTTTAGTGTGTCAAAACACAAACTTTTTAGTTGCTCGAATCGAGTTGCTCTAAGTGCGCGGTGTCGCATATAAGCCGATATGTTTCATTTTAGCAACTAAACAGTTGCGAAACTAAAAATTGAATGTGCGCGCCTGGCCTAAAATTGTATTTTGATATAATAAAGAATATTTAATTCGATAATTAAAATAATTATATGGTATGACAGATAAGGGACAAATTAAATTTTGACGTATCGAGAATATTTCGTTGCAGATGTCAACTGATCGCCCTGAACAACATTTTTTGGATTTTTAAAATTCAACTCTGAAAATGCATTTTTTGCGAGCATAAAATAAAATGTTATCGTCCATCACTAACGTGAAGTGGATTTTTTTAAGACATTAAATGAACCCGCTATGAAATTTTACACGAGTTAATTTGTCTTCCGTCTTTTTGACATATTGGTCGAGAGGTGAAGAAATGTTGAGAGATTGAATTAAGTTGTAGCCAGCAATGGAAAGTAATAAAATCGAGATTTCAGTACTCAAAGTTTTCAATGCAAACACGATGTCGTAAGTACGCAATATTTCCAATGTAAGCATGGTGTTAAATGCAATCGTCGGTAAGGTAGGTTGCTACATGGAACGTGTAACCGTAACGGGTTACACGGAATGTACGAGTATAAGTTTTACACACGTTTTCGATTTGTTTTTACAATTTTGTTTGGTCTATTTTAAATCCATTTATGCTATTATGAAGAAGAAATCGTTTTTTTGTTCATAAACATAAGCATGGGAGTTGAAGAGTTAAAGAAGATTTTCAGCAGATTATTTTGTAAATGTTTTTATTACAAAATTTTGAGAGCGGATATATTTATCAAAAAAAGTGCAATAGAATTGATTTTGTGGCAGTATAGGTAGATTTATTTTTTTGCGGAGAATGCGGCGGATCTACTCCATTTACAGCTGCTTCAGTTTTGAATTTGAGGTCAAAGTTATGAGTTGGTCACGAAAATTGATTTTTTTCTTTATATTTTTGGTACACTTTTTCACATCCAGGTTGTTTTTGTAGATATGTGTGTATTTCTGTTTTAATTAAATGTGTATTGATGTGAACAGTTCTTTTTTTATCTGACTCAATAAGTGTTACAGGGAAGTGTCATTTGTATGGGGTAAGTTGTAACACTAAACATCATTTAGTTTTTTGAACTGAGTTTTAGGAACCATAATGAAGCGTAGTAAGTTTTGTTGTTTGTATTCCGTGTCAGATTTTTTTTTTAATAAAAAAAAAATAAAATTTTTAAACCAACAATAATTGTCACAAGACAAATCCAACGCAACTAGGTAGTCGTTGTCTTTGAAATATTAGACCTTGGTGTTACTTACTTAAACGATTTATTACATAGAAACCCTCAGCTAATTTCGTAGCTCTGTTGACTTTTTGTAAAAGGTTGAATGAACATTTTTGTATAGATAGTAATCTCGTATTTTTTTGTAAGTTTAATATTATTACATACATCGAAAAATGGAATATTGGCCTGCTGCAAAGCTACTCGTAAATCGTAAATACAAGTATTGCTTATTATACTCTTAACAATTCATGCAGCATTACCTTATAATACCTACATACATTGTGGCTATATTCAAATCCATCATAGGTATAGGTAGATATCGCTATAAACATTAGATACTCGTTAGTAAGTTTCAAAAGGCACAAAGTCATGAGTTGTGTATAAAATAAAATAATTTATCTCAACTCATCTGTCCATCAGTGCGTATCCAATATTAAATTTCCCCAATAATACATCTGCCTTTGCGCCGCAGACAGGAGAGTAAAAACTTGATGGTCACCATAAAAGCTGAATTTGATTAGATCCCAACACATCCCCTTATACATTCATTGAACATCACGTTTCTCCGATGTATCTATATGTATATATTTTTAATATGAATATATGTATAAGGTATGGCGTATGGGTACCCAATGCAGAGACCAAAAGATTCCTTTACAATGCGCGGTTCAGCTTCAGAGAGATACAAAGATGGCCATAAATATCAAACAGTCAGACGAGAAAAATAACACAGACAGACAGACAGACAAAATAAGTGTCCAGAACGAGACAAAACAAAAAAATCCAACGCCAATGATAATAACTTCTGTGGAAAAATGGAGAAGCATCTATAGATGATGATGATGATGGTGATGATTTGGATTCGAAATCACGACCATCATCTTTAGAGCCAGCGATAATTTTCAACATTGTGTCCGCCTCTTCGCACCGTGTCGCCTTTGCCTTCGCCTTCAACGTCGACCGCGGCCAAACTACATACCTACACCACCAACCGCCACCACATCATGGCTATGTACAAATTTGAGATTGGTCGCGCTCAGCATGCCTAAGTTGGTTGGAGCTTGGAAGTTGGAACAATAACGACCACGACTACGACGACGACGACGACGTATTTAAATATCAACGAGCAATTTATCTTCTTTTATGCAGAAGCAGATACATTTTGTATCTGCGCGCTGCGTATACATAAGTAAATCTCGTTTTCTTCTCCACTGATCATTCATCGTGTGGATGGGATATATTTTGTTTGATATTATTTTTCGTTTACAAAGCAAATGGTCGCAGTTATAGAGTTCTGGGCATCAGGCGCATTTCCAATTGGATCACTCCACTCTACATTCAAGATTTTTGGTTAAAAATGCATAAAGCCTAGAGAAATTAATGAAAAGCATTTCGAGGTCTAGAACCATAAGCCAATGCACACCGAAATCATTTGATTACAAATAAACCTTCAAACCGCTCAATAGAAGTTGCCGTTCAATGGTTTTAAGTCTGAAGTTCATAAAATAAAAATGCTGGTGTGCTACAAGGCTCTGTTTCGTCTCCGACACTCTTTTTTCATATTCATCAATGATCTTTTGTCTGAAACTTCTAATCCAATAAATTATATCGGAAGTGGATTAAGAACTTAACGTATTTCGTAAACGGTTCTATAGGTTTTTTACTTTATCATTTGCATGGTGAAATAAACTTAAGAAGATTTAAATTTTTTTGTTTGCATTAATTAATTTTTGATTGTCATTTGTTCAACTCAAACTACGAAAGGAGTTGGCTTAGGAATTCTAAAATGAATTTCATGCTTCATAACACTAAACTAATGTTTTTATATAGAGCATTTGTAGAATTCTTACTTACTTACCTACTTATCAGGCTCCTGTTCAATAAAGAGTCCCTGCCTGAGAAACGGTAGCTTTTCATCTTCAGCGATCCCGAGCACTGCGCTTCTGGTCAACTAGGCCAAGTGCTCTGGTCACCTTAGGCATTGATCTTCATTGTCATCTAGAGCATGGGGGCTGGGGTGTGAAGACTCTTGTGGCTGGAGCATGTCGTCCATTCGCTCAATGGGGTCAAGCCAATTTAGTCGACGTGTTTTAGCTTTCTGAACTATATGCCACTTGCCTTTCTCTAACTCGAGACCAAATATCCATTGAAGAATATTTCTTTTGGAATATCCCAGAATAAGCTCTCTCTTTCTGCAAATAGTTCAACACTCGGCGCCATAAAGCTGTAATGGTAGATAGAGTTTTGAAAAGCGTGCAATTCGTCTTACAAGTATGGAGTTTTGAATTTAATTGTTTCACCAAACCAAAGTACCATCGGTTTCTAACGGTAGTTCTTAGTTGAATTTCCACTAAGGAGTCATCCATGGAGTTAATATTATAGCACCAAGGTGAATGAACACCTTACCTACTTTAAAGTTGTTCCCGTCAATAATGAAGTTTTGTTGATGGCGCATATACTTGGCGATACTCTGTACACGTTTTATCAAGAACGGAGAAGCTATTCCCTAGTTGCACATTGCTCCGCGTATTTTTCAATGTCATGGTACACATTTAGACCAGTTTTTCCGGGATCCCAAATTCGGTCAAAGCCATATTAAGCTTGTGACGATGATTGCTATGATAAGCGGATTTGAATTTGAATTGATGGTGAATCTCGACTTGACTTTTCCAGGATTTGTCTCAATGTGAATATTTGCTCTATGGTTGATCTGCCGGGCCAGTACTCACACCAAACTTCCCGACTAAACGATTTAAGACACTAACACAGGACATATAAGTCGCTTAAGTACAATAGCAAGTTGTGAATTTTATCTTACTCCGAATTACAGAAAGGGGTTAGTTAAGCCCATTTCAAAGATTTATTCTATATTTTATAATAAAACCCAACAGTTGTGGGTAGAAGCAAGCGCAGATAAAATAAAATATCAGAAAAAAAAACAAACAAAATATTTCTTAGATCGAATAATTGAGCCCTAAAGCATTGTACTTTGAAATGGATAGTTGTGTTCATTCAAAAATGTAATCCCTTAAGTTTTGTCGTTTTTTTTTTGGAATCGACAAGATATTTTTCAATAGGTTCGAAATCGTTTAAGAAATAATTAAAAAAATACTATTGTCTTCACTAAAACATACATACAACAAAAATTGGAAAAAAAAAGTGTGATTGCCGGGACTCAGGGTTAAAATGTGTAAATATCAACGTTTGTATAAGTGTCGAATTTTTGTTATCGAACGTAACCAATAAACATACGAAATAATGCAATCGTAATGTCAACACTGTTTTTTAAATATTGAAAACATTTATATATACACAACATTTTAAGTAGTTTTTATTTTTGTGAACTTTTAAGCTTTGGACTGAAATTCACAGAAATGCAGAGAAAATTGCAGAGTTTCAAAGTAAAGGAACAAACCTATTTATTTAAAAAGTTTAAAATTGTTAGAAAACGAACGCACTTATGTTTATACAGAGATGCTATTTGATACACTAAAAAAATATTCCACCTACATTCAAGCAGAGATGTTTTCTGATACGAAATACCACAACTATTTGTTCGGATCATTAATAGGGGCCCTTACATTGTCAAATTTGTTTGACAATCACGGCATGATGAATATTTGATGGATGAAAAACTTTAGCATTCACATTCGTCAAGAATGCTTTCAAACATCACTTCTCATTAGAATTTTGATCATAGCCGAACCACTCAAAGCATAGAAAAAAATTTAAAATGATGAAATTTACTTGATTTTTATATTCCTAGTCTGCAGAAATCTTATATTAATCTAATTAAATCCATGTGAATTGCCGCTAGATGGTGCGCTCACATTATCAAAACCAAGACAATCCAACCGAACTTGTCAAACATATATGAGGATACTTCATTTTGATTTGATTTGATTTGAAAATTTTATTTAGCAATAATTCGCCATTGAAAACAAAAATACAATATTTTACATTAATAATTGGTTTTTATAAAATGAACAATGGAGTTTTTGAAATTTCTTAAATTATTTTCAGTTTTTGTACTATATACATAGATTTGTAAGCCTTTATAAAAAAAGCATAAATATTTTGTGTTTTATTATTTTTAAACAATTGCAAATGAAATTCATTGTTATTTCTTAAATTATAAATTATATCTGTTTTTCATTTCTTGTGACAAGTCTTCTTTTTAAATAATTTGGCAACAAATTGTTCTTAATTTTAAAAATAAATGTTAGTACATTAAAAATGATTTTTTGGTTTACTGATAGCCATTTTTAAATATGTATTTTAGATGTATATCTACTACAATATAATATTGTTCTCATTCCTTTGTTTTGTAGAGATTGTAATCTATTTATCATTACATATGTATATTTGTTCCCAATAGGTAGTAATATTGTCGGGCAATATTCAAAATGGGGTTGTATAATAGAATTTTATACTTCATTTGCCATATTCATACAAAGTTTTTTTCTAATTCTGCGAAAAAACCCGATTTTTTTAGCAATCTTTTTTGTAAGCATTTCAAAATGTTTCTTAAAATTTATATTTCTATCAACAATAACACCCAGATATTTGGTTTCTTGAACACATTCAAATTCATCTATTTTCGCAATAATTTTGTTTTCAGGTAATAATATTATTTTAGTTTTCTCTGTGTTTAGTTTAAGCTTATTCATATTTCAGTATTTTTTTAAACTATTTAAAACTAACATTAATTTTCTGACACAGCCATTATAGTCATTATCTTCTACATAAAAAAAAACATCATCCGCAAACATCTTCAATTTACAACATTTTAAAACATTTTTTATATCATTTATATGTATACAGAATAAACAATAATGTTCCCAGAATTGAGCCTTGTGGCACTCCTTAATCTGAATTTATTGGATCAGAATAAATACCATTTATCTTTACTATTTGTTCTCTTCCAATAGGATACGTTTTAAACCAATTGAACTCAGTTCCTCTTACACCATAACCATACAGTTTTTTTAATAATATAATTCTATCTAAAGTTTCAAATGCTCTTTTTAAGTCTATAAATACCGCTGCAATTTTCTTCTTCGAATGAATTTTTTCTTTCCAGTCTGCAATGATGTTGTTTAATGTTGATTCACATGAATGTTTTCTTCTAAAACCGGATTGTTCTTCTAATAGAATTTCATTGTTCTCTATATATTCTTCGAACTGAATTTGCACCACCTTTTCAAGAATTTTCTCATACAACGGGAGCATATTTACCGGTCGAAAATGTTCACATTTTATCGTATTTTGTATTTTTTGAACTGACCATATAACCGAAGTTTTCCATGTAGTTGGACTCTTGGGAGCCTGTTGTTTTAAGTCTTTTTGACATTGGGTGAGGTGTTTAGAAACGTAGCTTCGTTCTGCTTTACTTCTTCACCTGATACCAAATAATGTCAAAAAGACAATTCAACTGAAAGAAAAAAGAATCCAATAATCATATTCTTGATGTCTTTTTTCACACTGAACTAAATCCTCCGATTTTTTTTTTTACTTTCTCTGCTTTATCTTACGCCCTCTGTCATAGATTTATAAGCCGATTGACATCATTCTCATCTTGGTGTAATGGAAATTGTCAAAATCAATATAATCGGAAAAAACTAAAAATTTTAATCCATTGACATCTTGGGAATCATCCGGTTCATGGTTTGACAGATGGAGAACGATCTATATTTTGATGTTTGAAGAATATTATAATAATATAAATTTGGCATTAGGTGGTTTGACAGATAAGCGACAGATTAAATTTTGACGTATCGAGAAGATTTCGTTTCAAATGTCAACCGATTGCCCTGAAAATGCATCTTCTGGATCAGAAAACGAAAAACAGTTTTCTGATTTTTTAAATGTTAACTCTGAAAATGCATTTTTCCGGAACATAAATTAAAATACAATCGTCCATTAATTACGTGAAGGGGATTTGCATAAAACATGGAATGAACCTGCACTTCCTCATCCCACTTGAATCCCTAATATCGCCCTTTTGTGTTTTTAAAAAGTCACAAACGCATTTATTGTGTGAAAATGATGCTTTAATGTTTTGAAAATCAGTGAATTCGTTTTGGAAACGATTCAAAATAGTATGAGTAGTTGTAACTCCTCAGATTACTTCCAGACAATTGAGAAGAATCACCTAAATATGCTTCAAATTTGTTCTGGCATAAACCAAATATTCTAATAAATCCGGCCCTGTAATGATGATAGTGATGATGACGACGAGCCACCAGCAGGGAGAGCATTGAATATTTCGAAGATATAGCTGAGTTGCTGCTGCTACTCTGCGGCACGGATCGTTACGATTGGCTGCGCACTATAAACACGACGATGCGATGTTGTGCCCTAGCAACGACTCGACTACGGCTTGATCACAATGGTTATTCGCTTCTTTTTTCTGCAGGCTTATAACTATCAATTTTGTATATAAAAGTATATTTAGTCCTTTTTTTAAGACGCAGACTCAATCAGACAACACAAAAAAAAAAAACATTCTTTGTTTATAAAAAAAGCATCGTGAGACCAAACAAAAGTTGTTGGAAAAAAATCAATTTTGTTAAAAAAAAGAAAAGAGTTAGGTATTAAGATATTTTTAGAACGCAAATCCCAACGAATGATTCAGTTTTGAAAAAAAGCAAAACAAAAACAAAAACACTCCCTCTCAGCGGTATTCAGTTCGTAAGCACGGACATGATTAAGGGGGAACCAGAAGGTAAATACATCCTCGTGTAGTATAGTATATAAGTAAACTTGTTTATTTCCATTTTTATCTGGGCTTTGAATTTATACCTTTGTAGGTAAGGTAGGTGTGCTGAAAGTGTTTTGTTTGGTGCGGAGGAGTTGATCCCACCTGTGCATACGCAAAGGCACACGACACAACCAAACGGGGTTGAAACTCTTTCCAATTTTTGGGCGAAAATGCCTAGGCATACTGTAATTAGATACGATTTAACATCACATCCGACCATCAAGTGTTTGCTCTTTGCAGTCTGCACATATGCTTTAGTTAAATAAACAAATAGATATTACGTTCTATACATACACATACAAAGATACATATTTAGATACAAAGTTCTATAAAATTAAACGTAAAGGTTTTTTTTTTTTTGTTGTTGTTGTTGTCCATAGCGATATAGATAAATGCATATGCATAATGTGTTCTATGGAAGGGCAGACAAATATGTACAGATGTGCGGTACAACCCTTATGAAACTCACCCACGCAACTTGTGTTGGATTTATTGTAGGTATATCTTATTTTGCAGAGATAAAAAAAAAAATGTCTTCTCTTCAACACCCTAAACTTTTGTCTATAAAACTATACCAATAATTTTGTGACATGCAATCGAGATAGTTTTTGTTTAACTGGGATTTATTACGAGTAAACTTAGGAAAAAACATCCTCAAAAAAATTAAAAAATTTTTATTTGAACGAGGTTAGATTGAAAATTGATAGCTCATTCGACTTAAAACTAACTTATTAGTAAATTAAATCATGTTGGTTAAACAATTCGGTTCCAACGTTATTCTTTTGGCTTTTTAGAATGCTATTTGCTTACAATTATCATATTAATGTTTTCTTAATCTAATTTATGATTTAATGTTATAATTTTTGGTGAATGGGTTTTTTATCCCCTTGTAAAAGAGTGCATCGTCGTTATGGATGATGTCTTTAAATTGATCGTCAGTGATGGCTCGGGCATTAAGATACCTGTCACTAGGCTCTACACTTCATGCTGGAGGAGTTGGGATGATCTTCTAGGTTCCTGATGATTTTTCCAGAAAACTTTAGCAGATACCTACTGGTCCAGTGGCATTATCTTTTCTTTCTCGTAAAGCTCCTTAGTTGGTATATATTTTTTCGTCTGATGGGTTACGGTCTAATTCCAGTGCAAATGCGGAGGATATTTCTTTCAAAATGCTTAATCTTCTTCATTGCTGTATAGGTGACATGGTAAACCAGGTGAGAAAGGCGTGGTAGAGGACAGGTTTGATAAGTTGTTTGTACACAAGCAGCTTTGTCCTCTTACTTATTTCATTTCGCTTCCTGAGTAGCGGAAGGACCAAGTCCAGGGAATAGTTGGCTCTTTTCAACATCAAGTTTCCATGCCTCTTGAATTTTAGTTTGTTGGAAAAGTTGATTCCCAAAAACTTCCTTGATGATTTAACTGTTACTTGAGTATTATCTGGAAACGTTAGTTTCTTCGTTGCAAACGCTTGTCTTCGAACGACAGCCATTGGTGTTCGGAAACTGATGAGTTCGGTCTTTTTGCTATTTATCTTCAGTCCTCATTTGACATACTATTCCCATATAGGTTTTTAATGTATTCTTGCACTCTCCTGGCAGCAATCACTAGTGAAAAAGCGGTAGTGTATCTGATGGAGTCGTCTGTATAAAGCTTAATTTTTCTACCTGGTATGTTGGCTGGTTAGTCAGGAGTATAAATGTTGAACAGCAAAGGTCCAAGTTTTGATCATTGAGGAACTTCAGCGTTGATGATGCTTATTTTGCTACCTGGACATACAAAAGTCTATTGGGTTAGGAAGTTTTTGATTACTTATTCTTACCAATTGATTAGGAAGCCTAAGTTCCTAGAATTTGAATAGTAATCCTTTTATTCAAATGCTGTGGAAAGTTTTTTCAAAGTCCAGTTTTTTTACAGCAGAGCAACGAAATTGACCGATGTTTTTGCATTTCGCGCGATTGTTCTTCTTAGGGACGGGGACGACTTTTGTCGTTTTCCAGGCTGCAGGGAAATAGCTGTTGTTCAGACAATTATAGTCAGGAGAAGAACAGCAATATTTTTAATTAAGTAAGTGGATTTCTGTATTTTTTCTGACAAGAAAATTTTCAGTTTTCTGTAACTGTAAACCAATTGGTGTCAAAGAGCACCGTTTTAATACAATAACTCGTTGGACCTGTATATATAAAAACAGATTGGAAATGAAGGATTTTGTGGACATGCTCCTGGCGGAACATCGCATTAGTTTCGAGTTCGACAACAATTTTGCAAGCTAGACAATTTGTATCCTGACTTAAAGACGAATCACCGTTCAGATACGTTTAAAAGTGATATTCCAGTGTTGACCCTTCATCTCTCTCTACTCTTTTTACTTGTAAAGGGTAATGCATTCGGAAAAAAAACGAACTCGATATTTTGATCAAAGTTGACATTACGATAATAGCGAGGACGAAAAAAGTGGGTCTCGCAATTCTGTCTGTCTGTCAGTCTATTCGCATATAGCCGAAACGGCTGGGCCGATTTTCGTCAAATTTAGTAGATATTGTTTTTAAATTTTTTTCTTTTTTTTAAGACCAAAAATAACGGTACCAGCCATACGAATTTTTTCGAAATTTTATAAATATTTTTTTTTAAAACCGTACCACAAATTTCATGTACTTACTTAGATAAAACTAGGAAATCGTTGAAAAATTTTTCTAAAAAATGGTTATTTTTGGCACCCTCCCTGAAACCATTTTGTTTGTTTTTGATTTTCTCAAAAACGAAACATACAATCGATTTTGACCATTTTTTTATGCTAAAGCTCCCCAAAAGTTTGAGGACTATTGTGTATACAAATTTAAAAAAAATGTTTGTGGTATTTAAAAGAAATTTCAATTTTTTTTTCAAAACTCAATATTTCGAAAACCCCATGCTAGATTTTTTTTAAACTTGACAAATAAAAGTTTTATAATATAATCTATAACATGTGAGAAAAAAAAATTCATTTTATCTTAAAATAAAGATACCCACCATACAAATGTTAAAAAATTTAAAAAAATGGTTTTCAAAAATCGTATTTTTCTCGAAAACGGCACCTAGAATTTTGATAAAATTTTTTTTCTTTCAATTAATTTTTACGATCTTTAATTTATTAAAATAAATTTTGAAATTAAGATATTACAGCTTGTACCTACTATAGAACAATTTTTTCGAATTTTGAATTTCTCATTAACGACAAAACGGATCTTAATGAAATTTTGTATAAAGAAGCTTCTAAAAAGTCTAAAACACATTGCATTTCAAAACTTTAAAATAATAATTTTTTGAATTTTTGAAAAAAAAAATTATTTTTTTCTTTTTTTGCAAATTCGATATTTTAGAAACGGCTCAATATTTTTTTTTTAAATTTAAGTTTTATTCGAACAATAATAAAAACTTTAAATTGGCGTACCAAAATTTGTTAAAAATTTAAAAAAATTTTATATAAAAGCTTTTTTTTAACCACTAAAACGACTTATAATTTTTGTTCTTTCAGATTAGAGTAAGATTAAGATTTTTTAAAGATTAAATTGATTTTATTTACAATATATATTATACTTAAACAATTATTACACAATCATTTAAGCATGGCATTGCCGTCTGCCTGATTGACAAAATTTAAAAAGATACTGACAATTTAAATAAATAGATAAAGTTACAATTATTTCATAGAAAAATTTTGCTGATATTTTGCTTCTATAATTAAGAGCTATTTTATAAAATTTGAACATCTTTGGTACTTCTACTTCATTAAGGAGGTCTATCACTTCATTCTCGGCGAGAAAATCACGCCCCAATATACATATATCTTCTTGTTTCCCTTAAGACCTGGCACCTTCCGACAAAATTAAAAATGTCCTCTCCTTCTGTCAAGTTACACATATCGCAAATGATCGGTAGCTCTTCACGATGCGGAATAAAATTATAAGGTTTAGAAGCTCCCCTCTTAGTCGAAATATGCATGAAATTTGTTCGATAGTCAAATCGTCTCGAAAATAATTTTTTTGATTGAGGTCATGATTTAGCCTGCTATAAATCACCCGATGTAAAGAGCTTGAGGCCTCTTTCCTGTACTTCTCTCTATAATTTTCATCCAGACGACTGATTAGATCATACATAGTTGACTTCCATGTATCCCGTTCGTTGATTGCTAGCTCCACACCAGTTCTATCCACTCTTTGAACCATCATGTCTTACTTTGAATCGCTTGTAGAGCTGCTTTTTTTAGGTAAGCGCTTGTTAGGCATACTGAGCACTTTCAAAATGTAGTCCACTTGTAGTTTCAAGGTACTTATGAATAGTGGTGAAATACCTGTCTCCATTATTATCATGTAGTTTGGGGTATTTGGAGGAAGATGAAAAATTCGTTTTATGTAGAACCTGAGCAATTTTTCCACGGTTTCATACTTCTTTACTCCCTACACTTGAGCTGCATAAAAAAGAACAGATTCAGATACAGATTTGAAAATTTTATATTTGCTGCTGTGTGAGATGCTTTTCCATGTTTAAATTCTTTGTGAAAAGGACTCCTAAGAAAAATAGAGCTGGGTAGAGTATTCTACATTCGTATTGTACGGCTAAAGAAAGAATCTCTGTATTTCACAGTGCGTCTGAAGTTGGACTCAAGGGTAAACTGATGAGCGTTCCTAAACGAGCGAGTATTACGGTCAGTGGCGGATTTACACATTTCCCAAGTATAGGCTGTTGAATTTTTGCTGCCCTTACCTCTACAATTGTGAATTGTCAGTTCCTAGATTATCTTTTTGTTGGAAAAATCATCAATAATGTCGTCGTAAGTGATCTTGATTCTTGTTCATTAATTCTGGCTCTATACACAAAAAACTAAAGCCTTAATTTTTCTTGAATTAAGGTCGATCTCAGATAATTTTGTACCCTTTTTAGATAAGAAAAGCTTCTTTCACCCAAACGATTTGTCGCTGGAGTATCTATATGTATAATGCCCTACGAAGAGCTTTGTCCAAGTTAGGATAAACGTTCTGCAAATTCTGTTTTCGCAGAAACAAAGATGGAATTTCCAATGATTCAGAATTTGGTTTCATCTTTTCTCCATCCGTTCGGAAAAAAAAGATTCGAGGAATCGAAGGAACCCAAACCTTCGAAAGGAAGGTACTGAGGATCTGCACTGGACTTTACTTCGACCGTCAACGACAAAAACACTACAGGAACGAGCATCTCTACACAGAAGCGAATTTAATCCCACTGGGCAAATATCTAGTTCATTCAACGAAGAAACTAATGGGGAACATCATCGACCACCCGAATCAGGGGCCCTATTTTGTAAAACGATTATGCGCGAAACAGATTAAACCAGCAACAGCATCAGCATCGTCAACAGCAAACAGCACGCTGACCAGCAAACATTTCTACATTTCTCAAACACATTGCCACCAGCAACGTCATTTCATCTGCTTGACATTTCATATGGAAAAAAAGCTTTTCATTGTGGTGCCACTGACTATTGCAGTGGGAAAGTTGACAACACTGCACCAGCAACAGCAAATTTAGGACTTTGGCCTAACGACGCTGTTGGCGTTGCTCTTGCTGTTCTAATGTGTGTTGAACAATTGAAATACATTGGCTCTAAATTAATGGCGGCCGCTGTTGCTGTTGACGATGCTGTTGCTGGTTCAATCTGTTCCGCGCTTTATCGTTGAAATTACTTCGTTATCGTTGAAATGCGATTATGTTTAACGAGAATCGTTTAATTTTAACGATACTCGTTAGTTCTAACGACTGCCATATACCTATCGTTTAACTTTCGTTTTATAGTTTCTTCATTTACATATATTTTTTTTCATTTATTTATGTATGTCAATTGTTGACATTCCTAATAGTCGAGAAGTTGGTTGCGCTTCAAAAAAAAAATGTTTTTTTCGGTTAAGTTTGGCAACATCTTTTGTACGACTTTTTCATTTTACTTACTCGCTCTTTTTCGTGACTATCGTATTCCTCAGTATCGTTGACTTGCCGCTCGTTTCGTAATACAAAATAGGGCCCCAGCTTATGACCACAGAACAACGACATCCCGAACCGGGGTACCTCAGTGTGATAGAAACTCTGGATGACAACTTAACTTAATCATGGATAACGAGGAAGTAGTGTCGTTCTACGCTGACATTGGGTCAGTAGATATAGTATAGAGTATATTCAACACATAAGATTAAAATTGATAAAATTCGATTATTATTTTTAAATCTTTTGATCCATTCAAAACGAAGAATATCTCCAACAAAACATTTTTCTTTGCAACAATTTTTTATTCAGATCTACCACATCAATACCGCAATCACCAATACGTACGTGAAATATATTTTCCGCAATTTCGCTCTCATTTCACTCATAGAAAGTGTGGGCAACGGCCGATTTCTGGTTGGGCCGTGAACTGGGTGTCTTACCGTAGAATATAGAAGTTTGCGGTATCGTTGAATGTACAATGAAAGAAAAGAGGGAAAAGTCATCGGAAAGGTGTCTTGTGGACTTCTAGAGATTATTAGAAAAAATCGAAAAGATTTCTGTAAGACGGCTAAGAAAAAAATATCGGTTTTCAAATTTGCCGCCCCTAAAATCTGCCGCCATAGTCTCAAGCCTACTCAGCCTGCTGATTACGGTTAAATTGTTTAAGGGAAGAAATGCAACGGGCTATTTCGCTAGATCACTGCTTATAGAAATAACGGTAATACCTATAAAGAAAGACAAGAAACATTTCGGCGGTGCTCGAGGGATGTATATGTTTCCGTTATATTTCTATCACCTATCATTTTTAAAGCTCTTTTTTGGATTCTATCCAAGAGACTGAAGTGAGTTATTTGAGCACCTGCCCAAATATTGGACTTATACTCAAGCTATGGACGAATGTAGGCCTTATAGATCATAGCCAGATCAGAAGGGGTGAAAAATTTCTTGCATCGTCGGAGAAAACCTAAACATTTAGCAGCATTTTTGGCGACGTCAAATATGTGATCAATCTACAAAAGGTGGCCTGTGATTCACATACCAAAAGAACTGAAAGCAATTTCTTAACTTGTTGCCAACACAAATTTCTTGAATTGAATTGTGAATAAGTGCCAATCCATTACCAAATCCCTAAACCACACTCCCTTACCATAACGTCAATATTTCATTAAAAATGAGCCAATTGTGATTGTCACTTCCATCCATGAACTAAGTGTAGGTCTGCGACAACCAACTCAATTTTCGGGTTCACTTGATATTATTATTACAATAGCTAATTTTACTCTAGGTTTTGTCAAACGATCGTCGAAAGAATTCTCAAAGACTTACTTTGCAAAGCCTTTGTATGTTACGTTTGTTAGAACTCTTCTTCGGAGGCACACTGCGTTGTATGGTCTCCGAACCACCATGTTCATAATCAACGAATAAAAGCTGTTCAAAGTAGATTCATTACCATACGAACATCGTCTAAAATTAATACATTTACAAACTCTAGTAGACGTTGCTATAATACCGATATCCTTTTTGTGCACCAGGTTTTGACTGGAGTCATTAAAAACGTAGGTCTGCTTGGTAAATTCAAACCGAATACTAGTAATCGTCATTTGAGGACCATTCTCCTATTCTGTATCCATCATACCGAATATAGCCAAAATGAACCTATTTCAAGAATGATTCGATGATTCCAAAATTTTGTATTTAGATCTCTCAAAATCCTCCCTCAAAATTGCTCTTCAATCATAATCTTCCCACCTTTCCTAACTCAACTTAGCTTTTAAGATCTCAATTATTATTTATTTTTAAGATATCTACATATACACTGCCGCTCATCTGAATAGGTTCACTGTTTTTCGTAACTTACTGTAAGACTATCTGCATAATATATGGCAATGACTCGTCTGTGTTATGAATGTAATGAAAGAGCATTATTATGCGCTTAGTTTGGGAAAAAAAGTTTTCTCTTAAAGCTTACCGTTATTCTCACACGCTAGCTAAACTTAATTCATTAAAAAAAACTAAGTGTTTTTTTGGCTCATATGAATAGGTTCGAAAGCAAAAAAATCATTTTTAATTGATGTGCGCGGCGGATGTGTACTGAAAGTTAAGTTTTTTGGTAAATCGAATTGTTTTAAACCGTTTAACAAGAAAAATGGGTCGCGGAAAATCCTTAAAATAGGAAGAAAAATGCAAAATAAAAGCATTTATTGAATTAGGGATAAGCCAAAGAAAAATCGCAAGAAAAAATAGAAAGAAGCCAAAATTTAGTGGGTAAATATTTGCGGAACATCGAAAACTACGGGAAAAATATGAAAGGTTGCACTTATAAGGCCACATCAATGGCCGATAGACGCGCAATCATAACAGCTGCTTCTAATTCGCATGATTCCGCGTCAAAAATTAGACTCAAAACTGGTGTTAAGTGTAGTTTGGTGATGGTGAAACGCGTTAATAAGAGTACTAAGCATTCAAAAAGAAAAAAATACCGAAAGAACACCTTGGAACGAAAAACGAAAAGAAAATCGTCTCCAATTTTGCAAAAAAAAATACATGTCGTTGAAATCGGAGTGGAGGCGAGTTATATTTTCAGATGAAAAAAATACAACTTAGAGGGCCCAGATGGCTACAACTATTACTTTCATGACCTTCGTAAAGAAGAACATTATATAAGCCGTCTGCATAGCTGTGAAGGCAGTGTCATGGTGTGAAGAGCAATTTCATATTATGGAACCTTTGAGCTGCAATTTCTTACATCGCGAATGAATATCAATGTGTACAAAGTTGTGTTTGAAAAGGTCTTCCCACAAATCTCTAACCTTTTCAGACCAATACCATTGTCATTCTAGCATGATAATGCCCCTATCCATACAGCGAGGTCGGTAAAACAATGGATCGAGAACCAAAATGTAGAGGTGTTGGAATGGCTTCCATACTCACCTGACCTTAACATAATTGAAAATGTTTGGGGACTTCTTTTCCGTAAGGTGTATGAGTCGGGGAGACAATATGAAGACAAGTTGTCCTTAATCGAGGGAATTAAGAAAGCGCGGGCAGAGATTTCGCTGCAATATCTAGAAAAACTGTATGACTTCATTCCAATTCCAATTTTCGAAACAGCTTCAAAAAAAAGGTGGCGATACACATTATTAATATGAATTATCATGTCTCTACCTATTCAATGTGCAAAATAAATCATTTAATTACAGTTATTTTTCTTGTTTTCCTCCATTTTTTGCTTTTGAACCTATTCAAATGAGCCAAAAAAACACTTAGTTTTTTTTAATGAATTAAGTTTAGCTAGCGTGTGAGAATAACGGTAAGCTTTAAGAGAAAACTTTTTTTCCCAAACTAAGCGCATAATAATGCTCTTTCATTACATACATAACACAGACGAGTCATTGCCATATATATGCAGATAGTCTTACAGTAAGTTACGAAAAACAGTGAACCTATTCAGATGAGCGGCAGTGTAGGTATAATGTGCTTGTATTAAGTGAAGAAGAAATAAACCAATGTATACACTTTGTTAAAGGGGGGACACCACACTATTCAACAATAAATACGTGAGGATCGGCAGTAATGCTGCCACAATACGAGGGCGGGTCAATAAGTCCGTGACTTTTGGAATAAAACACAGATTTTTTGATAAAAAAATAATTTTATTTTTCAACGTAGTCTCCCTTGAGCTCTATACACTTTGTCCAACGCTTCTTCAATTTTTTTATCCCTTCCAAAAAAAAAATGATTTGTCGAGGTCCTCAAAATAGGCCTTTGTTTGCGAGATGACTTCATCATTGGAGTCAAATCTTTTTCCACCAAGCCATTTCTTCAGGTTTGGGAACAAGAAGTAGTCGCTCGGAGCTAAATCTGGAGAATAGGGTGGATGAGGGAGCAATTCATAGACCAATTCATGGATTTTTGCCATGGCAACTGCACATGTGTGCACCCTTGCATTGTCTTGGTGGAAAAGAACTTTTTTCTTGGCCAAAAGAGGTCGGTTTTTTTCAAATCATCATTGAATCGGTCCAATAAGTTGGCATAATATTCCCCATTGATTGTTCTTCCCTTTTGAAGGTAGTCAATGGGGATTATCCCGCGTGCATCCCAAAAAACAGTCGCCATAACTTTATTGGCTGACAAACCCACCTTGGCCTTCTTTGGCGCCGATTCACCCTTAGAAACCCACTGTTTTGACTGTTGTTTGGTCTCTGGTGTGTTGTGATGGATCCATGTTTCGTCCACGGTTACAAAACGGCGCAAAAACTCCTCCATATTGCGATTAAACAACGCCAAACTTTCCTGTGAAGTTGTTACACGATTGCGTTTGTGGTCGACTGTGAGCAAACGCGGCACCCATCTTGCGGAAAGCTTTCCCATGCCCAAGTGATCATTCAAAATTGAAACCACTGAGCCATGCGAGATTCCTACGGCTTCCACAATCTCTCGCACTTTCAATCTTCGGTCGGCCAACACCATATCGTGAATTTTTTCGATTGTTTCGGGTGTAGAGACCTCAACTGAGCGCCCAGGACGTTCGGCATCTTCAGTGCTTGTACGGCCACAACGAAATTCAGTAAACCACTTTTTTACCATTGAAATCGATGGTGCAGAGTCCCCATAGTATTTATCAAGCTTAGCCTTGGTCTCGGTAATGGTTTTTTTTCGCAAGAAATAATGCTTAATAAGCACACGAAATTCACTTTTTTCCATTTTCTCCTCAAATTAGTGAGTAGTCTGATAAAAATAGCTGTCAAACACAAACTAACTGACGCAGCAAGTTTAAATTTTGACAGGAGTCAACTGACAGATGCCTGTTGACAGGAGCAGTGTTGCTGTTTCAGTAAAGAGGTCAAAAATTCAAAAAGTCACGGACTTATATATAATACGCCCTCGTATTGTTTTCCAAGGTGGTCCAAATTTTGTTCAAAAAGTCTCCCTAAGGGCATTCAATTCTCTATAAAAATATGTTTTACAATTAAAGTTTTCAAGGATCAACGGTCTCTTACATTTAGTCCATACAGTTTTGAGCTTGGAGGCTTATTTAAAGGCATTCAAGAACTTCGAAAGAACTTCCTTTAATTTGAACCATATTTATGTATCGCCCTGCTTGTCGGCTGAATTAATCTTTGTTTAAGAAAATAAGTAACAAAAACCTAAATTTATTATTATATCTACAATTAAAATTTACTTCAATTTCCTGGTTAAATACAAGAGTATGGATGTTGTTTTAGCTTTTTAGGGGATTGTAAAATTTGAAAGGTACGAAAAATTAAATAAGTGATGTATAACGCCAGAATGTGAAGCTGCAGCTCAACCAAAAATATAAGTATGTTGACAAGTTTAAATCAACTTCTTCAACAGCTAGATACATTCCAGTTTACCTACAAGCAAACAAAATTAATATATTTGGGTACATATATTTTCCATATATTTATATCTAGGTACCCACTTACATACATGGCTGCCAGCTTTTTCCAAGATTAAACGTTGCTCTCTCACTCGCTTCAATTCATTTGCAAATAGGCACCTATATGTGGGTAAGTATTATAATTATTATGAATCTGTAACTCATAAGTACGAATGCACAGATACATAAACAACAAATTACATACACTTACAAATAATGTATAATATGCATATATATATGTCTCTATATCTCAGGGTATATAACAATTCACAGATGATTACATAACCACAGAACCCACCATCCACCATCAGCTATAGGTAGTTACTTATATGCCACCCTCACAAAATCCAAACACTGCAAAACCCCGTAAAAGTATCTTTTTTCTTCATTTTGGATGCGTCATTCTGCAGATGGCTTTGTGTCTCAATATCAGACAAGAAAAAAAAAAAACAACTGCTCATGCAGGTGGAATATTTCCCCCCCTAATTGGATTTTCCACATCGATTCTAAGAAAAAATCTATGGCGTTTCAGTTGGTACTAGATTCGCAGGTACTATAAACCACCCGTGTGTGTTGTTTCTGTACTTTCCGAGGAGAAAAATCGATCGATAAACCCCGAGCAACAACGACGACGACACCCTCCTGACAATACCACACCACCCCCGTCCGACATTCAGATAGTATAGATTTTTTTTTTGTATTTTCTCCCCCAACAGAAGAGAGTTTTATCTTTCAGATATTCTACACATCTACACCACCAAAAAAAAGGGTGAGTCCTTGTCCTCAAAAAAAAAAAAAGAAAAAAAAAGATACATTGCTCCCAAAACGTGCAATAGACCAATCAACTACCAGCCTTTGGTTAGCTGCTTCTGTTCATTTCCTCTATGAGATACAAGATATTTCTCCGAAGCCCAATGAGAGATCGTTATTCTCAAAAATATCTCATATCTACGACTAGCACAGCCGCCCATATGGAAGTGATTTTTGCGCATTTCCCAAAAGATTTCCTCTGCTCTATATTCATCATGCATCCTTTTCACTCGCGCTCATATTTTCAGATAGATTTGTGCTCGCAAAAGGAACACAAAAAAAAAGACATAAAAACAAACTCAAATAGAACACAGAAAACCAGAAAAAATAAAATTATTCTATCCTCTCGTTCGCGCGCACTTCTCTCGATGCAGGGGTTGATTTTAAGAGGGTTTTGGCAGAAATTCAAGAAAATCACCCTCAAAATTTACATATTCTCTGAATATTATGTATCTACACTTAAAGCTAGAATAAGGCAAAAAAATAAAACAGAATTTGTCCTCCATCTATTTATCGCTACAGAAAAACTCTGCATTGAAACGTTTGGTCTTTTTTTTTCGTGTTTTTATCTGTGTTTCCTATGCGATTGTGAGTTGACATAAAATATCTGTCAGGTACTTTATAGCAATGGCAAGTAGAACAGTGTGGATTTTTATTGCGAAAATGTCGACATCGACGACGACGACGTGGACGACTAAGACCAACTTGGTCGCCTCCATCAGTGTAGACGCTGTATTCAGGCAGCCAGCCAGCCAGCACACTCTATACCTACAAGAGAAACATCCAACAATAAGCCAGCATTGGGAAAGCCCCAATTTTTCGTTTACCCTCGATTGGTCGCCATGGTGATGGTGATAAAATAGATTTTCCCAAGAACAACTATAGATACAGATACACACTTTAGATACAGAGACATGGGTGGTGCTGGTGCTAGTGGTGCTGGTTGGTGGTAGGTTTTTGTGCTGATGGTTGGGTTAGCTACATACATACCTATTGTCGCTCTTCTTCTTGGGGGTGATGAAATATTCTCAACTACATAGTGGCTAGATAAATAATTTTCGTCCCCAACCTCCACCACTACTACCTTCACCATAACGATTCAAACCGCCCATCGTTGTCATCCAACTACATCATTGTAGATGAGAGACGTTTGGTTTTACAATTTTTTTTTTTTTTTTGCTGTATTTATTTGATTTACACTTGCAGCACCAAAATAACAGAAATGGTAGTCACGAACTACAGTGTCATCGTTATACATAGTATATGTCCCTTGAAATATTAATTTGAACATTAGAACAAATTTGCTTTGATGGCTTTTAGATTTCTAGAGACAGAAAAGAATGGATACAAAAATATTATAACTTTTGTAGAAAAAGTTTGTAAGGAGACTTTAATAACTGAGAATCAACAAGAACGAATTTAAATGAGATTTTTATTTATTTGAGATATAAGATCGAAACTACTTACTGTATTTCGTTTAACCAACGCATGATAGGACTTCTATCTAAACGTATAAATTAATCAGCTGAAATCTGGACAGATCTTATATACAACAGGGTGGGCCATCTGGTGGTTTCTGTTTAAATCATAGGTTACTTTAACACTGACACCTGAGTAGAATTCTGCACAAAGGTCTCGGATTATTCGCTTACAAGATCCAATTGACAACAGCCGAAGCAACCACTTTAGGGACGCGACGACGTTGTGTTCCAAAATGTTTGGGAATATTTGCTCTTTAATTTTGTTCATTTTAGTGATGGCCCGCCCATTACATATGTGTACATGATGGCCTTGATAGCCTTTCAAAACGCTCCTTCCTACTTACTTACTGACTTATTCTCCCGATCTATGAGGTATACTGCGATGTTTTTAGTTATTTAGCTTCAACTTGGGGCTGGGACTTGAAGATTCTCTTGGCTTAAGCATTGTTGCCCATACACTCGATGTGTCCGAGCCAATTTAGTCGAAGTGTTTAAACTTTCTGATCTTGATATACAGCACATAGAGTTCGCGTTTGTATCTTCATCTTCCGTTAAGCAGGAATGACAGTATCTATATAAATTTTTTTAGTAAATGCAATTTGCCTTACACGTGAAGAATTCCAAACCCATTTGTTTCGCCAGAACGGTTTCCTATATGGAAATTCTTCGTCAGATCTCCCAGAATTCCCATGATACCGTATTTTCTTACCGAAACATGTTTGTAATATTTCGGAGGAGTTATTTCCTAAATCAACATTGCACCTCGTAATTTCCAATGTTACGCAACACATCCACATCAGTTCTGCGAGATCCCGACTTTAGTAACCGACATATTACATATATCATTTTTGATGAAAAGGTCGTGAATTTCGACTTGAAGTTCCTTGATTTTTTCCAATATTTGACTCAGTGTTGTCTTTGATGGATCTGCGGACCTGAAAACCACACTTGTTCTTGCAGACTGTATTGTTGCAGAACTGCTTAAGATCCTCACATAGTACGTATGATAGTATCTTATATGTGCCAAGTATTTTGGGGACATACGCATCCTTTGGTACTCGAGCCGATTTTCAAAATGAAATACATTGGCCGAAAATTTAAGTCATAGTTTAGTAGGAAAAAAGTGAGATTTTGTCTCGGATAATAGAAACAATTTCTATTGTATATAACTTTTTCAAATAGTTTTTGTATGGCGGAGAGCTTACAGATAGGTCTATAGCTTGTGACTTTCTCCTTTTATCCAGATTTGAAAATCGAAGATAAAAGACGAGATTTTCCACGTTTTTTAAAAATAGGCCTTTAGCTAACGATAAGTTAAAATTTTTTATAAGTGGCTGGGCTATTGCAATTGCACATCTTTTTGAAATATTTTCTGGCCTTTCCCTGTTTTTCGTCAAAGTCCGATGTAGCTTTTAATCATTTCTATAGAGTATCGTGCTTTGAGGTTTTTCCGTTTTGTCATGGCTTATGCCCGTGACACAAATGTAGTATAGACACCATAGTATGAATACCATGGTATCCTCAATACCATGCTACTGGCAAACAAAAATTTTCAATCTTTCAAATAAAGATATTTAAAATTTGTTATGGATCTTTTCAGCTTAATCACATCAAATAAAAATATAATCCCCCTTAAACCGTCGATATTTTACCTCCAAATATTCAAAATCTTGACGATTTGGTCGCTGCCAAGAACTTTCCGTTTTTTAAATTCGTTGCCATTTTGAAATCACAAATTTTAAAATACTTAAAAATTATAAAAAACATCAATATGACAGTGAGTTTAAGTTAAACTATTATCCACTTTAGAAAAATGGCGCTGTTTTCACTAAGGAGAACCCTATTCTACGCAAAAAACTCTAGTATAGCCTTAGATACTACGCTCATACCATTTTGCTCGCCTGGTATTAACGTAGTATAGCATGACAGACATGTGGTTCATTTGTATACTATGGTATTTATACTAGATGTGTGTCACAGGCATTAGCGAACAAAATTATGGTTCCGATTATTCGTTAAATAAGTCTTCATTCTGCCGAATCCTTGAAACCTTGAACATTTTTTAATATCTATATTTCTTGTTGTTTTCATTTTTGGATTCCTTAACTTCTTCTGACAATTCTCCGATTGGTAACGACTTAAGCTCAATTTTACTTTGGCCATGAGCCAAAGTTTTATGACCTGTTGTTTTTTGGGGTACTTTGCTTTGTTTAGAACGTTAAGTGGTACTTTATAACGTTAAGTATTACTTGAAGCCTTTTTATCACTTACATCTTGTTACATCTGGTTCTACTCGTACAAAAACTCTTCTTGATGTAGTTTCAATTCTTTGTTGTGGTTTATCCACAGCGGGTCCCATTTCCTTGCGAAAAAAAAAACGGGAACAAACTTTTTTTTTAATTTGCAAACAAAATGTGGTTACATTAATCAAACCTCTCTAGCTCAAAGAATTACAAATAATTGCAGCTGAGCTTCTACGATAACATTCAAAAATACATATATTTTAAATTTGCGTTAAATTTAGGATATTAAATCTTTTTTTTTAAACTCAACATAAAGTCAAAAAAGTGTGCTAAAATATGATTTAAAAAAATAAATATAAATTCACAATGTGTTCTTAACAATTATTCCAATTTTGTACACCCAGCACCCAAAGGAAAATATATAATGCATATAGCTTTACCAAGCTAAGTTGTTAGTATCAAACTAATACCTTTAAACAAGGCTGCTTATGTTACTTTTTTAGGAACATTTTTACATATGTTTAAATGGAAACTCTGCCCTTTTCGATATTTCTTACTGTTGATGAAATCCTATTCACAAAATTATATGGAAGTCACTATGTAAATTAAAATTTGAAAGGGCTACGGTGGCGTATACGCACTATTTTGAGCTTAAGTTAGCTTGAAAATAATTCACAATTTGGAATTTAAAAGTTGTAGATCTGTTGTTGTAGAATGGATAAAATTAACTGTTCAAACTACTTTTTAATATCTGGAAAAAATATGAATTTATGCAAACAGAGTTATTATATAATAAATATTTAAGGAAACAATTTCAAAAAACAATCCTTTGCCCGTTTTCAAGGTATTGAATTTTCAAGAGAAAAAAATTGAAATTCAAAACATAATTTAATGGCTGTATAGTGTATGGCAGGTACCGTTAGTTTTGGAGCTAAAATCAAAATTTCGATTACTCTGCTTTGGAATCACAGAAGACTTTTAAGTATCAAATTTAAAGAAATTCACTTCAGTGGCTTAAGCTACGGGTCGACCAAGTGCAGACATACCGAGAATAGGAATTGCTGGACCCAATACTTTTAAATTTGTTATTTATTATTCAGTTGCTGATGCCAAATAACCATGGTAAGTTACACGATTGAACAGTACGTCCAATGATAAAACTTTATGATCAAAATGAGTGTTTGTTGTGTGCCCGTCACAGTCGACTCTTCAACTCTTGGTGGCCAAATTTGAGACGACTGGTTCGGCAATCAGTCAGGCAATATTCGTACGTCAAACGAACGCCAGATCGGCCGAGAAAAAGTACAGCAGAACCAGTCACTTTGGCTAATTGTTTATGGCAGCAGCACGCACCTTAGGATTTCGTAGTGCCCTATGCAGTTTGTACCAAATGCCAAACCTCATCATTGACCAACATCTAAGAATAGACCTGAACATACTTGTTTTTCTTCAAGTGCTTATTCTAATTTGATTCCCTTGGTCTATCGTGGAATGTTTATTTCTTAATCCAAACTAATGGTTCGGATATTTCCCCATGAATGCTCGTTAGTGAATGCAGTTTTCAATACTGAATAGAGGACCGACAGATCTTTCCATGGATGTGCAAATCTCGGAAAAAAAGTTTTTATAATTTTTTGAAAAAAATATGGACTAACCACTTGCCTGCGAAAATCATTTTTTTAACAAAGTTCTCCAAACCCATCGAGATACACATCAAACGAAAGGTATATTCAATACCTATATTCACATGCAACCCAGAACGTTCTGTGTGGTCTGGATTCTGAAATATGGCCATAGAAAGTGATTTCACTGATTTTCGACATCTATAACTACCTACGAGTAACAATGTACTTGGGTGGCGATATTTCCGAAACCAGGCCTTGTAAAAGGTTGCGGTTTTCATAATCCCTGGTTAACTTTTCAAGAAAACCAGAAGGTTCTGTGAGGTCTGGTTAGTCATCTTTCTTCTATTATTTTGCTAAGCCTTTTCAGGAGCAATTTCTCGAAAACTTTTGCCATGATTGGTATAAGCGTTATTTTTGGCAAAACCTGAGCAGTTATTCGACCTAACTCTGGTGATGTTTTGTTAGATAACTTAGCGTGACAATCGAACAATTTGACATTTGTCGCTTCTATCAATAAACTGTAAGTGTGATTATAAGTTCTGCCTCTCTCAGTAGTGACAAAATTACTTCAGTATGATCTTACGATAAATCGAAATTGCCTTCCACACTTATATGATTTCGTTTTAATCCTTCAGCTTCAGCTACAAAAAAGTCAATAAGGTCTGGAATTTTGTTAGGGTCAGATGGCCAGTATTTTGGCAAACCAGTGGAATAGAATTAGCAGTTGTATTTCCGGCCTGCTTGAAACATTCGTTTCCCTCTTGTAATTATGAGTCTAGATCCCTAGTGGATGTGTTTAGAATTGAAGTCGTCACAAACAAGGAAGTTATGTCATAGCAAATTTAGGAGTTCTCCATAGTGTTCTACATTTCGAGAGCGACTTGGTGCGCAATATATAGCTAATATCTTAAACTCTGTCTTTTTTATACCAACACTAATTGTTGTTATTTGCATATTTTCACTAGTGAACTTTGGTTTTTCATAGTGTCCAGCACTTTTGTAAAGTATTGCCGATCTTCTTCTAGCTTTGTCGGCTGGATGCGGAGCGTGATAACTTGCATTGTTTGGTAATCTACTATCAAGACTTTATTTTATTGCGAATTGAGTTTCGGACAACAAACAAATGTCTATATTTTCTATTTCTATGTTTAAGAAGATGTCGATTTCGGATAGGTGTTGTAAAAGACTGTTTGGTTTCCATTTTGCGATTCTGTCCATAATTGTATCTTAAGAGCGACTTCTCCACTTAACTATTTGATTTGTTTTCGGCAGTCACTTTTTTGGTTTCAACTATTGCTTTTGTGTTAAATGCGTTTCTAAGCTTCTTGCTTTGGCGTGTCTTGAAATTGCAGGATGGTTGCCTTGATAGTTAACACATTTCTCTTTATGTTCCTTGCTCCTGGGACAGTATTTTTGTTGCATGCCTTCGACAATATCTTTTGCAGCACATGACGGGCGAACGCCTCTTCCTACTACTTTTATCGATCTTGTAACGAGTGATTATTTAAGAGCTATCGGAAATTAAAAAAAAAAAAAAAAACAGATAAAATTCAGAAAAATGCCTGAAATCTTTATTTGAATCGATAGTACGGTCGATATTATTTGATGTTTGAAGATTATTTCATGCAAATCTTGGCCGCGGCTGCACGTCTTAAATGGTCTATCCGCCTAATCCAATTTTGGCATACTCTTCCTAACATTTCGGCCGATATCTCACGAATAAATGTTTCAATGTTGGCTTCCAGTGCGCCAATCGAATCGGGCTTGTCGCTATAGACATGAGCCTTAGCATAGCCCCACAAAAAATATTCTAGAGGCTTTAAATCGCAAGATCTAGGCGGCCAATTAACAGGCCCCAAACTCGCCGAACTCGCCTCTCAATTGGTCCATTGTTATGCTTGCAGTATGGCATGTGGCACCGACTTATTGAAACCACATGTCATGCAAGTCTAGCTCTTCCATTTTCCGCAAAAAAGAGTTTGTTATCATCGCACGGTAGCGCTGACCAATCACAGTAACGCTCCGATTCGCATCATCTTTGAAGAAATACGGCCCAATGATTCCGCCAGCCCATAATCCGCACCAAACAGTGACGACTTTTTCTGGATGCATTGGTAGCTCTTCCAATGCTTCTGGTTGCTTTTCACTCCAAATATTGCAGTTTTTCTTGTTCAACCAGAAATGAGCTTCGTCGCTGAAGAAAATTTTTCGATAAAAAAGTGGATCTTGTGGTAGGTCGTTCTGCTTCATTTCTTGCACCAGCTATATGTTGAAAGGCTTCACTCCTAAATCCTTCCGCAAAATTTTCCGTACGAGTGCCACCGAATTCGGTGGTGGATCTCCATACTCATAGGTATCTTTCACTGCGACTTCCTAGTTGTCTTCTTTGTATGATGTATATTTATTGTTTACTAAGCTCTTTAGCTCACCAAACATTGCCAGGCCCGAAATCAAGATTGAAGGTGGTGCAGTTTGCCTCTTGGATTTTACGTAAGACTTCATTTATGACTTTATTTGATGGTGTCAATATTGCAACAATATCTGCTTTTGAAGCAGTCTGTTGACTTTTTTTTGAAATACCAACTTGACAAACGGTTTAAATGCCTCAGCAAATGGCCAGTATTAATTGATAACCTGTTACAAATTCACATTTTTGCTATAAGTCTTACAACGGTACCAGTATTATATGCAAGATTAAGCTCCTGGTAGAACAAATGTCAAACTTATATTTCATGAGGCAAAATTTACATTCACATATTTTCGTTTCAAATTAATTCGTTGCCAGCGCCACTGTTCCTTCGACAAGTTTACCTACATACAAAAGAATTTACACCTCACATGCATATAGCAAGTGAAATGAAAAATCTTTCAAATAACCACACGGCAAGTATAGTATAACTACAATACACAAGGACACGTATTATTGCGATAAAAAGATCCATCGCATGTAGGAGCATGGACATGTTGGACATGTAATATGGAGTAGCTTCCTTTTGCCTTGAGCGAGGATTATGTTGGGGGAGAAACGAAGAAGGGGCATTAGCGTGTGTTGCCATAGAATGAATATTAGATGACATTTTACTTCCTCTGCAATGATGGTATTAGTATATATGCATTCCCCTCTTGTCTGCTTTTTTTTTTTGTATTCATTATCTGTTAATTTAGATGAGACAATTTTTTTTTTAATATACCCACAGTGTATCTACCTACGTGTACCTGCTGGTCACATGCGCAGCAGCTTTTTTGTTCGTCGGGAAAAAAAAAGATAATTGTAATTAAATCATAGAATGTTTATCTTCATGTTTGTTAGATATAGGTGGTGTATCTTATGGATACACTATTCTGCTGGTATAGATGGCAATGGTTTGATGGTGGAATATACAAAGCAAATAAGAGGAAGATATTTCCACCAGTTTCATCGACGCGCCGAAGACCGACCGACACGGCCATACAAAGCAGAACACCTGTTCGACAGGGTGAGGGAAACTTGTTTCAACGCCGTAGCGTGCTCATGAAGCGTGTATACGTGTATTGGTATCCTCTCTTCTTAATGCGACCCTGATGGTCGATAATATTTTTTCTTCGTTGGCCTTTTTTTTCTTTTCACCTTTATTTTGATGCTATTCTTTTCCGCCACAGTGTCACCCCTAAAAGTTTGTGTGTACAAAATGTGAGTGGATTTTCCACCCTTAGTGGTTTTTTTTCAGTTGTTTTTTCTCTGTTAGATTTTTTTTTTCGTTACCTACAATTTAGTGGAGTATGTTATGTTATTATTCCCTAGATGTAGCCATGTTTGTATGTATATATATTTTTGTTTTATCACGGTCACAAGTAATTTTTATGCTAGGGTATCTTAATGATTAAGTGTGAGGGAGGGTGAACGAGAAATAGATTTTAGAAAAGAAATTAGTCAGTCTTCTGAGTTATTTTAAGTGGGTATAGGTACAAAATATTATATTATCGTCTCTCATTTCAGAAAGTATCGTAACAGTTTTGCTTTTTTTTATTATTTTACAGAGGGTTTCACTCTGCTTTAGCGACTTGTTCCTTGTATTTTGTCATTATGTAAGTTTCTTTAATTACGTACGTAAATATGTATTAGAACATAATAGATAGTTTTTAATCTTCACCTTGAAAATAATTAATCTACAACTAGTTGGGTGACATAGGAATTATGCGGGTTTCGGATCATAGATTCGACTTTATCTTTAAAAATCTATTGAAAATATACAGATTTCGGTTCAATTCACTTACTTAATTGCTTATCTGGCTCTCGATTCATGAAGGGCTGTTGTATGAGACGTAGCGGCTTTCCATCTTTTACGATCCCTAGCACGCTGTGGCCCCATACATCAAGATCAAGCGCTCTGTCATCCGCGACGGCTTGATCCTGAAATAGCAGGTTCAGTTTTCCTCGTTTAATAATTTAAACACAATCAAGGGGTTATTATTACCCTTTTACGATTATTGTGTAACGCAGTGCTAGCGTTTAGGTATAAAGTGCAGGCGATTTTATTGATGATATCAATGGCGCAAAATTTTAGACAGCCTATTATTGAGGTATTAGTATGATACTACTTAACAATTTGCTAACTTTATAGTAGTTTAGTAACTTTTTCTTAATTTTAAACATTTTCTAGCTAGTATCGTACTTAAAGAATTTTCTTAATAAATTGCTTCTGAACATACCTAAAAAAATGACATTTCGTGTAAAAAAGTAAGTACACGAACCTTTTTTGATGTTTGCAAATGTCAAAGGGTCACATGAGGCTAGCACGATACTAATAAAATAAAATAGGTATTCGATAATTTTAACTTTAATAAAAGGGTAGAGAAAGTATGATGCTATATTCGATTAAAATTTGCAAATTCGTTGTTTTAACCTAGTATCATACTAAAACAGCTTAAGCATCGTACTAATTCAATTAAAATTTTGCACCAATGTTATTTGGTCTTAAAGATCAAGGTGCATCACAATAAGGGAAAAAAAAACCCTGAAAGGGAAAGTATTCCACAATCGAGTAGTCTGGCTAAGGAAAGCACCTCTATATTTGACAGTACGTCTGAAGTTAGGCTCAATACCAAAATGATGAGCATTCATAGTTTGACGAGTATTACGGCGAAATTGCTTGAGACGACGAATGTCTCATTTAAGTATTAATGGAAAGCAGCCAAGCGTTTAAAATCTCAAGATGTAAATTGGATCGGAAACCCGAATCAGAAAGCTGACATTTTTGCTGAACATCTTGCAAATGTCTTGAAGCCATTCTCATCAAATACAACTACAGATGACTTATAGTCTTTTGATAGAAGCGACGAATGTGAAATTCGAATTGTCACACTCAAAGAAGTGAGAAGCATGTGTCAACATAAGTTAACTAACGAAATTTCACCAGGTTACGATCTAAAAACTACTCAGGTTTTGATAGAAAGGCCTTCAATAGCCTTTAAAAGACTCCAATTTATAATAAACGCATTCCTTAAGCTTATAATTATACGAGTATATTCCACATGATTAGAAACCTGCAAAAGTCTATACCTAAACTAGGTGAACCGCCAAAAGAAGTAACATCTTAGAGCTATGTCGCATATATCCATCATGGCAAAAGTTTTCGAGAAACTGCTCCTGAAAAGGCTTAGCAAAAATATTAAAAAAAGAAGACTATCAGTTTGGATTTAAAAATAAACATTCCACGATCTATTGCATCAAATTACCGGTTGTTTCAGAATAAACACTTGAAGAAAAACACGTATGTTCAGCTCTATTCTTAGCTTGAGTACAAACTGCCTATAGAGACCTTTCCAGGCAGCGCTAAGAAATACCAAAATCCTACGTTACGAATCGACTCTTTAAAATACGGTACGACGAAAATTACTCGGAACTAAAGAAAATTGAAGCCGGTGTACCCCAAGGAAGTGTCTTAGGACCAACCCTGTATTTGTTGTATGCAACGGATATTCCAATGGACATCAATGCTATCATGGCAAACTTTCCTGACGATACTGCAATATTGATTGAATATTGATGCCTGATAAATCCGTTACGAAAGCTACAGAAACACTTCAAAATGCAGTGGATAAAGTAAGCGATTGAATGCAACGATGGCATATCAAATAAAACGAAACAAAATCAACTTTACAAACAAAAAAACTAAATAATGTTACAATTTGTATCAATGGTAAAACAGTACCTTAAGCCAATACTGCCAAATACCTTAAAATGACCTTGGATGCAAACCTTAAATGGAAAGAGCACATCAAAAAGAAAAGAGAAGAACTGAACTTAAAGTGCAGAAAAATTTAGATACTGGTTACTAGGAGAGAACTCTGGCCTATCCATCCAGAACAAAATAATGTTATACAAGAAAGTGTTGAAACCCGTTTGGACGTATGATATCCAGAAAGCAAATGCTGAGCCCATCCAAAAATTTAAAAACAAAGTCCTTGGTGGAACAATAAATGAACATAAGAAAGAATAAGGTACATAAGAAATAGCGTTCTACATCGTGACCATCAAATAGAATTTTTCACAGAAGTGGTTAAAAAACACACTGTATCACACAAACTGCGACTTCGTGGTCATACCAACTTCGAGATGGAAACAGCCTTAAATGTCGGAGACAATTTTAGGAGACATAGAAGAACCAAGCATCATGAACTGAATGGTCTTAAATCTAAATGATACAATAATGAAAGACCGGAGACGTCACTAAGGTTTTCCTAATGGATGTGTCTGCTATGAGTCTCAGAGCCAATTTCTGTATTCTGGATTCAACAATTTCAAGTAAAAAATAGAAGTACTCACCCAGATATAAAAAATATAATAAAATTTTGGCCATATGTATGCCTTATAGAGAGTAGTCAAATTGAAAGGGGAAACAAATTTCTTACATCTTTTAGGAAAACCTAAGCGAAATGCTGAATTTTTACTTACGTAAAACTTGCCAAACCTTATGAAATGCTTTTGAAATATCAAGTGCAATAATCTTACTTTCTCCTAAACGATTGAAAGATTTTGTGTCACCGTTCTGTGAGATATTTTATTTCATTCTTTTATTCTTCTAAAGATTTCTTGAGCTGATAAATTTATCACCGTTTCCATGATCTTGGAAAGAATTGAATTGGAGGAAGAAGATTTGCCTTTTTTTGGGGATAGGCTGGAAAAATGCTGTTTTCTATCCACTCGGAAAGAGACCAGTAGAGTAGGACAAAATGGAAAAGCTTACGCATTAGTTTTGCCAGCGTTGAAAAACACCTTTTCAGAACAATGGGACGGATACTATCCGGGCCAGAGGATTTGTGTATGTCAAGATCTTTCATGACTCTTGCAACTGTACGAGTACGAAAAAAGATTGGTCCTATGAAAAAGTTTGTGTTCTCAAGAACAGGAGGAGTCATAACGCTCTCTGGCAGCCTCGAGTTAACAGCAAACTCTGCTGAAAGCAAATTGACCTTATCAAGTAAGCTGACAAAGGAAGTGTCATTGATAACGAGCGTATGAACCGAGGACGAAGTAGTATTTTTAATATTTTTTACAACTGGCCAGACATTTTTACTACCCCATTTTTACTACGTTTAACGTACTATAGCTTTTAATTTTTACGTTTAATTGTTTTCTATGTAAATAAAAAGAAGTTTTAAAACAAAATTTGATGCTGAGATAATTTACTAATACAAAATAATAATTAAAAATTAACTAATAATCTTTGGTGAATTATTCCCAAAGTCAAAAAGAGCCGACAGATCTTTCAAAGGTGCTCTTAATACACATCTATTTCTAAATATTTCTTATTCAGTCCTCTCTCACCACTGATAAAGAGCAAACAAACTCTTATTATAACTAAAAAAAATTAGCTTTATTGAAGTTCTAAAAGCACTTTCAAAACGTATATTAAAAATTTTATGTGGCAAAACACACTTACAAGCACCATTGAAGAGCTAAAAAATTTTCTCAAACTTATTGAATTACCTGCAAGTGAGCTCCATGTTTGCTCTAAATGCACATCTAGAATGTGTTCTTGAATAAACGAGCTTTCAGATTCGCTTTGAAAGCACTTTGAAAGCTTTTATACATCCAAAAATGTTTCTTGGGAAGGAAAAGTGTCGGATACAAAACAGAACCTTGAGGCACATCAGCATTATATTTAGTACCTACCAGAGTTAAAACAGTTTAGAGCTGTAAGAATCTGTTAGAAGAAGTTGTAATGCTGTAATCTAACGAAAGAGAGACTCATCGGTACTTAATTTACGCATATACGAAATTAAGATTAAGTATAAAACTCAATCAAATGATTTAAAAATTTCAGGTACAATTAACGTTGTTTCCCCCAAATTATGAAAAAGATTGATTCCATTTTTGAGGAGAATGCTCATCCAAATTCTACAAATCAATATCCTAACGATTGGGAAGATTTGTTGAAAATAGTTACCTCGGTCTAATGTTTTCTATACTGTATGGTAGAACTATTTTTTCATTGATTGGAATTGTTTTGTCTTCTTGCTCTGTTATTCGATCTTCTTGTCTTAATGTCCATTAAGAAGCTATTGGAAATCCTGCTTGGGTATATCTTCTATGGGTCGGCAACTATGTTAACTACGCTATTTCGAAGACCCAGCATTCCTAGTTTTGCACCAGAACCCTGTTGCTTTCCTTTTTTATAAAACCTTTGGATGTTGTTTTGCGGCAAATTAAAATTTACATATGCAAGAATAACTTGCTAAGCTAGTAAAAAAACGTATTAAAATCCGTAGAAATGTTATCTACTTTACCAATAGTTCGAACAAGTTCCCTAAGAAATAATTTTCACGATGACCACCCTTGATTGATATAAATATACTAAGCCTATTATATCTTAACGTATTCTTTTATTATCAATAAATCGAACAACAGGATTAAAATTCGAAATGATTAGAAATTAGAAAAACACTGCGTAATACATATACATACATAATGTATGGATGTAGAGTAGATATATACATATATTAAATTCTCTTGAGATATTCTCATGGAAACAATACAGATATACCGATGTTCTACATTCATTGAAATCTTTATGGTTTCATAATCATTCGAAATAAAATATAGAAATAGAATAGATGCCACATCACATGATTCTAGATATTTTCAAGTGCCAATTATATGAGAATTTCAATTTACGAGTATCCAATCCATCGATATTGTATTTTTATGACATACCCATACAAAAACAAAAAAATCTTAGGTGTGATCGTCGAGGTACTTTAAAAAACAACAAGTTATAAATCTCTTTATTGAATTACGAAGGTGTTCTTACATATTTATATACATTACTATATAGGTGTATATGGTATTTAGAAGTATCTCTATCTTTGGCTCTTAAAAAGTAAAGATTAGTTTTATTTCTTTACTATTATATTTGTTTGCATTCTTTGAAATAGCATCAATCACTTATTGATACTTACACGTATAAATATAAAGATAGATTACCTTCTTCGAATTGTTTTACTATCTTCTTTTTAAGTGCAACAAAAAACATCTTTAAAATTTCCGTGGCAATAAATAAACATGTTAGTTTTGCAGATTAGAGAAGTGCTATTCTTAAAAAGAGTGTAAAATGAAATAAGACTAAAGTATTAGTGTATCTAAAAGTTGGGGGATTTCCACGTTCAAAACAATAATTTCATCATAACTTCACAATTTTTGTTTTACGAGTAGGTATATCAAAAATCTTTATTAAACAACTTCTCGTTACAAACGAGTTCTTAAAATTAAAATTTAAATTTCTAATTATTGAGAAATAATAAATTATATACGTATAAACGACAATTCAAAGTATTACCCCGAATTTCGCAGTGGAAGTTTAAACTTAAGTTCAGCTGAACCTGAACTGGAGTTTAAATTGGAAGTTCAACTCGTCCGGTTTCACGATATCCTTCCTCAACACTGTCACAAAAATGTTCAAAGATGTTTTTCTCGAAAGACCCACGGATTGGGTACATGAAAAGAATTTATTGAGCGAATACCAAGCATAAAAGAATAAAAGAATAAAAGCTCTACGATTTCTTCATGGATTTTAAGGCTGCGTTTGACTCCATAGATAGAAAAGCTTTATTATACAAACTCAATAATCTAGGAGTGTCAACGAAAATACTAAGAGTTCTTAAAATATTCTATGGTGGAAACATGACCGCTGTCTGGGATGGAAATATTCTATCTGAATGGTTCCCTAGGGAAACTGGAGTAAAGCAGGGTTACCCACTTAGCCTGCTGTTGTTCTCTTTATTTATGGATGACCTTGTAGAATATCTTACGGATGGAATAACTTTTGCTGGGCTGAAAATAAAACTTCTTTTATACGCTGATGGTATTGTCATCTTAGCAGAAAGTCCAAATAAAATGCAGCTGATGATAAACCAACTGTAAAGATACTGTAGTATGTGGAATCTACGACTGAACACCGCTAAGTCAAAGATTATGATTTTTTGGAATGGAACAGGGAGATATGCCAGAAACGGAAAATGGAGCTGGCAAAATGAAGAACTTGAAAAAGTCAATCAGTACAAATATCTTGGTGTACTTTTAACCCTACAAGTATCGTTTAGGAAACATCTGCACGAAAAATTCAAGGAATCCAAACGTGCGATAAACTGCAGCTGGAGAGGAGTCCTTAACAAAAAAGAAATCACGCCAAGTGCTAAATATAGGGTCTTCGAAGCAGTGATGAGATCAATCATGTGCTATGCAGCGCAAGTCTGGGGCATCTACCAATTTGAAGAAGTGGAAAAGTTGCTCAGATACTTCCTCAAGAGAATTTTCCGACTTCCGTACAACACCCCAAACTATACATGCTCCACTTTACATCTACACTCTTGGGCTACACTTCGCTTACATCCGGAAAGTTATGATGCAATCTCATTGCCTCACATATAAAGTAGCCAAACACCTTCAAAGCAGAAACTTGCAGCTTTTTAGTGAATGGTCAATTCTCGGAATGGAGCATTATATCAGATTAACGGGTGAAAATGATGATGCCTAAAGCAAATCGCAACAAAAACTAATAGAAAAGATTGGAGACTCCACACGCGATGAATTTCGGATGCAAGGCCAAGAGAGCCAAACGAGGAGCACTTATAAGCTACTTAGCCACAACTTGGGAAGCAATAATTATTTTTGTGACAACAACAGCATTGAGATGATCCCCACTATTTTAAAGCCAGAGGTGAACTTCTGCCCCTCAACTACCTGACTCACAGGATCGATTTAAGCCCAGAGTGCACTTTGTGTAATCTAAGAACTAGAGAAGATATCCAGCACTTTATAGGAATATGCCCGGTTCTCAAGGAGATACGAATATCTGTCTGGGGAAAAAGTACTCTATCAGTGGAAGAAACTGTACAGATATTAAATGGTGATAACTGGAACTTCCCCTGCAGATATGTATATAAAAACTGCACTTAATTATCGGAAACATATATTAAATGAAGCCTTTTAAATAAAAATAAGTATCTTTTTTTTTAATAAAACTTTCTTTTTCGGCTGACGGCAAAAGCCAATGCTTATTTGTGAACTATGTATGTACACTTTTAAACTTAAAGAAATAATAAAATCACATATTACTACTATATGACGCTTTGAAATACTATCTGATTTTTTTTTGTTTTCGTTTCAACGCTATAGGTTTTTGAACCTAAAACATTATGTTTCCTTTAACCCAAAATGATTTGTTATTTTGATACCATCGAATCCATACTGCCTCACATCCAAAAAAAAAAAAAAACCTTATACCTTTTTTCCCGAATGCTTTTATTTGATTTTGCTATTTTTTTTTAGAATTATGTGACGAATTTCGTTTTATATTGAGACAAATTTGCTTATGGTCTTACTAAATCAAATCTTGTTCGCACTTGCCTGCCAAGTAAAAGAAAAACCGTTGTTTCCCTTGTAGTACTGTGAGGAGTTCAAGATTTCCACCATCTTCTAAAATGCAATTTCTTGAAGTTATTTTAACAGATTTAACACAATTTTCGGCCTGTCTGTTTGAGGCTGATAACGAGGAATTGTTATAATGTTTGATGCCATTTCTTAAATAAAATCTTTGAAACTCTGTTCCTCTGAAAGCAGTGCCGTTGTCAGTAACATTAACTTTCAGCAATCCAAATCTGCTGAAAATTTCTCTTATATTATAAATTATGTTTGATCCATGGGCGTTTCTAATTTAAAAAACGTCAGTCCATTTTAAAAAACTATCAACACAATATAAAAATATCTTATTTCTAACATTCCCAAGGATAATCTGTAGATTGCTCTCCCCATGGTGGATTACTTAACAAGTCTAGCAGGACTTGATGACAAATCTTTGGTTAGACTTGGCCAAAAAACATTTCTTAAGTTCGAATTTTCTACTACTGATAACTCATTTTTTGTTTTTAAATAATGCTTTTTTAGATATTTGTTCATTTTATTTGGCAAACTTTGTCTTATAAATTATTTAACGTGAGTAAGCACCTCATCCTTTGAGGTCTACTCAGCAACTCTATTTACATAATGAGCACAATTATAAACGAGGAAGTATTGTTTTTTTATCTTAAAGTGTCCTAAAGTCCTAAAGTGATTTTCTTTATTTTATTTTTAGATTCAATAAGTGATTTATTTTTTTTTTTAATTTTAAACAACATAATAATACTTAACATCATTTTAAAGCATGGCCTGAACCGTCTGCCAGTTGACAGATGACCGTTCGTCACACTAAAACTTTCAGTTGTCGTGTATTCTCTATCTGTTACGCCAAATTTCTTTCCGTATATCATCTTTGTAAGATAATTTGGAAATTCATATTGAATAAGTTTGTAAATTAGCCCGTTGATCCATATACGTTATCTCGATATCTACTAGACTAGACATGCAGCTATACATCTTGTGGCGTTGATGTTTGGGACCAATTTTGTAATAGCGTGCACTGCCCGAGTTATTTATCTTAAACCCGTAATGGTTCCGCGGAATATTCTCATTTTTACTTCCAAAAAGATACTATAGGGTACGTTCAGCATTCGTAAAAAAAATCGAACTCGAGATTTTGATCAAAGTTGAAATTACGATGATAGCGAAGACTTAAAAAGTGAGTCTTGCAATTCCGTCTGTCTGTCTTTCTGTTTGACTACAGGCTAAACGGCTCGGCCGATTTTCTTCAAACTTGGTAGATATCATTTTTAATTTTTTCCCCCCACATGTTTTTTTCTTTTTGTTTTAAGATAAAAAATAACGGTACCTTCTGAAAAACTGTTCGACAGATTTAAAAAACAAAGATACAAAAAAATTTTTATTTAGTTAAAGCTAAGTACTGGTTGAAAAAAATGTTCCGAAAAATGGTTATTGAGGGTACCCCCCAAAGAACCATTTTTTTGTTTCTGATTTTTTCAAAAACGGTAAAACCGATTTTGATCATTTTTTTTTGCTTAAGCTCCCCAAAAACTTGAATAGAATTGTGTATTCAAATTTTCAAAAAATTTTTTTTTGGATTTTTAAAAAATTTTTCAAATTTTTTTTTTTCAAAACTCAATATATTTCGAAAACCCCATGCTAGATTTTTTTTAAACTTGTTAAATAAAAGTTTCTCAACATAATCTATGTATCTATGTATCATATGTATGAAAAAAAAAATTATTTTACCTAAAAATAAAGGTACCCACCATACAAATGTTAAAAAATGTCAAAAAATGGTTTTCAAAAATCGTATTGTTCTCGAAAACGGCGCCTAAAATTTTGATACATTTTTTTTTCTTTCAATTAATTTTAACGATCTTTAATTTAATAAAAAAAAAACTTTGAAATTAAGATATTACAGCTTGTACCTACCATAGAACCACTTTTTAAAATTTCGAATTACTCATTATCGACGTAACGGATTTTAATTAACTTTTTTGTAGAGATGCTTCTAAAAAGAAGACGAATAATTGCATTTTAAAATTTAAAAAAAAATATTTTTTGAATTTTTGAAAAAAAAATAATTTTTTTTTGGAAAATTCGATATTTCAAAAACGGCTCAATATTTTTTTTGGAAAATTAATTTTAATTCGTACTAAAAACTTAAAGTTGGCGTACCAATTTTTTTTCTTAAAAATATTTTAAAAATTTTGTATATCTATAAAAGTTTTTTTTTAAGAAACCACAACAACGACTTATAATTTTTGTTCTTGCATAATTTCATATATGCATAGCATTCTGTTTTTGTCTCTTACAATTAAAAGAATTAAAACAAATAATTTTATCCTTATAAACAGTTTTCTCCAATAACAGTAAAACCCGCTTAAAAGAAACCCGCTTAAGAGAAAAACCCGCTTACCTGAAACACTTTTTTCATCCCCAAGTATTTTCCGAACAATTTCGCTTAAAACACTCCGCTTAAGTGAAACTCGCTTAAGTGAAAAACACGGATAACTGAAACATATTTTCAGTTAATTTTTAATGTTAATTTAAAAAAAAAACTCTCTCAAGTGAAAAAAAAAATTGAATCGAACAGAACAAAAATTTGCTAGTTTTCGTTTTTCAATAAATTATTTTTGTGTTATTCAATCGTTGTTTTATTTAACTTCTTTCAAGGCAAGTCCAAAAGATAAAAACAATATTGTTCCTAGCATTAAATCTCCGCTAAATGGAATTTTTAAATCCGCTTAAGTGAAATTTTTTTTCACCTATCCGAACTCCACTTAAGTAAGTGCAGTTTATTTTTTTTTCTGAAATACTGTTCGACAGATTAAAACAGATTAAAAAAAATTCAAAAAATGTCTTTTAGTTAAAGCTATAGGTAATGCTTAAAAAAATTTCGGAAAAAGGTTATTAATTATAGCTCTAGAACATTTTTTTTTTGTTTTTGATTTTCTTAAAAAAGGTTTAACCGATTTTAATCATTTTTTATGCTAAAGCTTCCCAAAAGTTTGTGTTTTTAAATTTTCCGAAAATTTTTGTTTGAATTTTTTTTTCAAAACTCAATATTTCGAAAAACCCTATGCTCGATTAAATCTATAAGATGAAATTTATTGTATCTCAAAATAACGGTACCCATTAATGGTTTTCGAAAATCGTATTTTTCTCGAAAACGGCACCTAGGCGCCTAGAATTTTTATAAATTTTGTTTTCTTTCAATAAATTCTTTTTACTGACTGCATTTACCAAAGAACCATTTTTTCGAATTTTGAATTTCTCATTATCAGCATAAGGGATTTAAATAAATTTTTTTATATAGAAGATTCTAAAAAGTTTGAAAAACATTTCATTTCAAAACTTAAAAAAAAATTTTAAGAGAAAAAACTAATTTTTTTTTTTGAAAATTCAATATCTCAAAAATGGGTCAATATTTTTTCGAAATTAAAGTTTTATTAGTACAATAATAAAAACTTAACGTTGGTGTTCCAAAATTTTTTCTTAAAAATGAATGTTTTCAAATATGTTGTATATAAAAGCTTATTTAAAAAAAAAACTGCTTGAACGATTTATACGAGTAATCCTGGCATCCTGTTTTAAGCTCCATTTACTAAAAGAGTTTCCCTTGGCATAATGTTTAGTGTTTGGACTGTCATGGAGAGAGTCTTGAGTTCCTTTCTCAGCCGCTGTTCTTCAGGTGTGTACTGCCTCTTGCGAGGAATTAAAAGTGCTGCTCATTAGGCGTCCTCTCTATTTCCCCAAACACGCACCCAGAAGTGGTTAAGAGTTGTAAATCACTATGTTTAGGCTCTCTATGAGCCGTCATGGCGTCTAATTTTTATTTAAGACTCTCATGTTTTGTGTCAATATAATCTTTGTTATTTGTCCAATAAGAAATGTTTGTTTTTATTATGCATAAACATAATATTATGTATGCATTCAAACAGCTTTTCGAGCGGGTTTCTCTATAATGGACGATACGAGGGCGGTCCGATAAGTACTTCACCAATTCGCCAAAAAAAAAAATGAGTACTTCGCCTCACCGCCCGATGGTGCCAGTATCGCAAGAGAGATTTATTATCGTCTAGTACATTATTTAAGACGGCTACTGTCGAATTTCAGCAGAATCAGACTCGTAGTTTTGATTTGACCACGTGTGGAAGTCAGCTTGTCCGCGAATTTTAGAAAAATGGAAAAAGAGCTATAACGGTCAGTGATTTTTGTTTTTAGAAGGAAAATCGGGCAGCGAAATCAAAGAGCGCTTGGATGCTATGTACGGTCGTACATCGGGTTGTGATGAGCCCCGCCCGATGCCCCGAAAATGGCTACCACGGTTGATAACGTGTCAAAAATCCACGATCTTGTATTGGCAGACCACCGTTTGAAGGTGCGCGAGATAGCTGAAACAGTAGGCATCTCAAAAGACCACGTGGGTCATATCCTCCATGAAATTTTGGGCATGAGAAAGTTGTCGGCGCGATGGGTGCCGCGTCTGCTTACTCCGGACAACAAGCGCAAGCGTTAGACCAAAGCCAAATTGAGCCAAATTGGTCGAATTGCACTACGAACTGCTGTCCCATCCACCTTATTCTCCAGATTTTGCCCCGTGCGACTTTTTTTTGTTCGCAAACTTGATAAGTCACTCGCCGGGCAGAAATTTGAGTCAAATGAGGAGGTCATCGTCGCCACAGAGGCCTACTTTACAAACCTCGAGAAAACTTATTTTTCGGATGGGTTAAAGAAGGAAGTTGGAGCATCTCTGGATCAAGTGTATCGAAAGGGGACTATTTTGAGAAATAAATCACCACTTTTCCTAAATTTTTGTTATTCTTTTGGAGGCTAAGTACTTATCGGATTGACTACTATTGCCAAGAACTCCAATGATAAATAGAAAAAAATGTCGCTTTCTTCTTTGATATAATGAGTGGACCAAATTCAAGTTTATTTTTAAAAATTCAATAAAATGAACAAAATTAAATTTTTTCCATGTATTATGGCTTAATTAGTAAGAGTAAACATTCCCATTAATTATGGAACACAACATCGTTCAAGTGTTCAAGAATTGAGGCTCACACTCTCGGCTTCAGCAGGCACATTCTACTCTGTGCGCACCGTACTACATACGGAGACCATGAGTGTTGTCCACTAGCATACCAGTCTCACGAATTTTTTGCACAACTTTTTACGTACAGCAGGCGCGCTGGTTGCGTCATTTAGGCCAAAACATCTATTCAAAAAACGCACTGTTGGGGCTACAAGGCACTCACTTAGGAAATAAGTTTTCAATATTTCCCAAAGTTGTTCAAGGGTAAAACGACTCATTTCTGATTTTCTGTCAAGATTTCGAGCGGGAAACAACTGTCAGTGCCAAAATAACCTATGATTTGAAAAGAAACCACCAGATGGCCCACCCGTTATGTTATATATTAAAAAAAAAATCCGACACACACTACAAAGGAAATGGTACAGAACCATCGATCCAAGACAACAAAAATATCACAAATTTGGATTTATTAATTACTTGTCGTTATCTGACGAAGCTCGTGTAGATTATTTATTGTAATCATTTTTAACTCGATTGTGACAATAAATACCAATTTTTATTTATTAAAATGTTCTCAGAAAATTCTTAATTCTTATTAATCATTATTGATCCGAAGTTAAATTTTGATTAGAAATATAAAACAACGCAATTTGGCATCTCTTATCGTCTGGTGACTTTTCTCTTCTCGCTTATTCTCTTATTATATTTCATATATCTTTGTATATTCATCGATCTTCAAGGCTTATATTTTGGTCTTATCGTATTGAACGTGCAAAAGCTTATCGAAAAATCTCTTAACTGACACATCTTAGTGGGATTTTGAAAAAAAAAAAAATTCTGAAAAAAAAATAATCAAACCTCATCAGATCACGCCGCGTTGCCACAGCGGTAAGGCGCTTACAAACATCAAGACTTGACGCAGATGATTGATAAGTATTTTTTTTTCTGTTAGCGCTATCGTCTTCAAAGAACTTTTCAAAGTCCAGTGTACTTATTTGTTTTTCAACATCACCCTGCCTGTGGCCCTGCCCTCATTGCTCTAGGTATATTTTTTATATAGACTCATTCCAAACAATTTTAGATAAATTATTTCTGTTTTGAAATTTTTTTTGTTGTTGTTGTTCATGTGAAATCAGAAGAGCTATAGGTATACCTACTCCGATAACGACATCCAGTCATCAATTAAAATGATTTAACGACTTCTTTTGCGCATAACACAATTTTGATTTAAGACCTTTAACTCGTGAACATTGGTGTTTTCAATATTTATTTTCCGCTCTTTAACCATTTATAAGTGGAGAAACAGTCTATTTATCTATACAGCACATAAATATATCTATTGATTGGGGGATGTATTTCAATGAGTTCATTCTTTGCAATCGTCGTCGTTGCCGTGAAGTTGGATATATGTACCTACCTGTGTATGTAGATACTTATAAATCTTGTTGAGCTCGTATCTTATCAACAATGCTTTGTTTCCAAAATTTTGTACCTACATATGGATGTATGGTATATTTTCTTATATCAAAATTTATCTACGTTTGCTGTTTTTACAAAAAATTACAATTTGATCTGAATTAGTTAATCTGTTGGAAGATCAATTTGGTTCGTCTACGTTGTTTACTCAATTTAAGAATTTTCTTCAAAAGTATGTAGCTTCTGCTGCACGAAATACTACTTCGTCTTCGGTTCCTATGCTCGTCTTTAATGACACTCCTTACGTCAGTTTACATGACAGAGCGATTTTACTTGCAGCACAGCTTTTTATTAATTCGAGGCCGCCAGATAGTGTCATGATTCCTTCTGTAATAGGGGGTAAACCATTTTATGGGACAAATCTTCTTTCGCACTCGTACAGTTGTAAGAGTACTAAAAGATCTCGAAATACACAAATCCGCTGGGGTATAGTTTCCCCCCTATTGTTCTAAAGAGGTGGAAAAATGATTACTACTCTACTGATCTCTCCGAGTGGACGGAAAACAGCATTTGTTCAACCTGTCCCTAAAAAAGGCGAATTTTCTTTCGCCTACAACTATAGTCCAATTGCACTTACATCCCTTCTTTCTAAGGTCATGGAAACGCTGATAATCAGTTCAAGAAATATCTCGAATAACGAAAGCTTCTTAATGACCGGCAGTATGGATTTCTTATTAATAGATCTACGGGTGATTTGATGGTATCTGACCGAACACTAGCACCAATCTTTACATCGTTTTGGTTTGGATTATTGCACTTGATAATTCAAAAGCATTTGATAGAGTTTGGAATCAAGCTCTCTTATCGAAAATCCGTGCATTTTATATTGATGTATTCCTTCTTCGTTGGATTTAGAACTCCCTTCCGAACCGCTCAATAGAAGTTGTATTGGACGGTTTTAAGTTTGAAGTTCATAAAATAAATACTGGTGTGCCACAGGGCTCCGTTTTATCTCCGCATCTCTTTCTAATATCAATTACTGATCTTTTGTCTGAAACGTCTTATCCATTGAATTGTTTTGCTGACGACAGTACTCTCAGCTTCTCATATTCGTTTCCCGATGAAAGTCCATGCTCTTCGGATTTGGATTTGAATCGGCAGTTCATTAAATTCTGAACTTGATAGTATTGTCAAATGGGGAACCATAAAAAACGTAGAATTTTATGCTTTAAAAACTCAATGCTGTCTTCTGTCATCAAAGCGCTACCCATCTCTCGTGCCGCTATTCTTGAGTGGCACTTGCATTAAGGAAACGCAAAAGCTCTCAGTTCTCGGAATTTGCATCACAGGCCACCTTGTGTGAAATAGCTACATATTCGACGTCACCAAAAACGCTGCTAAGTGTTTATGTTTCCTTTGAAGTTGCAAGAAATATGTTTAAGCCCTTCTGATCTGGCCGTAATCCATAAGGGTTATATTCGTCCGGAGCATCTGGAGTATAATTCCCATTTTTAGGCAGCTTCCAAGCCTCTTGAGTCTCTTGCACAGAGTCCAAAAAAATTGCTTAAAAATGATGATAAAAATGATAACAGAAACATTTGAATCTCTCGAGCACCGTCGCAATGTTTCTTGTCTTTAATTATTTTGCCGTTATTTTTATAAACTGTATTCTAGTGAAATGGCCATTTGCATTCCTGCTCTTAAACAATTTAATTGTAATACTCGCGCTTCAGCGAGTGCTCATCAGTTTACATTTTCACACTTAAGCTCAAATCCAGATGTACTGTTAAATGCAGAGAATCTTTCTTTAGCCGCACTACACGAATGTGGAATGCTTTACCCAGGTCAATATTTCCCTCCCGTTATTATATTTAGACATTCAAAATCAATGTGCATTGGTATCTCATGTTTTGTTTGAGTGAGGTGGAGGGAAGAGGATAATCTCAACCACCAACAGATCGGTATCTAAGGGTATTAAGAATAGGCATAATCAGTGATCATGAAGAATTCAATGACATTCAATTTCAAAATCAGGACTATATCATGTAGGTAATAGTTCACAATTGTCTACAATTGAATAAAGCGCCATCTAAACTCTCCACATTTTAAAATTTTAGTCAAATCACTGAGTACAGTACTTTTATGTATGTTTGTATCTTTCTATACCTAGAAACATGTGTATATCCATACGAAGTTCACATTTATTTTATCAAATTTGAACTTGTTTTTGAATCCCATGACTGGAAAGTGATACATATCCTATAGTTACTGTCATTGTATGGTTTAAACAAAACTGACAAGAACTAATATAAGTACATGACTAAGATACAAGGATGAATTGGCTGATTTTCTTCAGCTTTTAAAATACATATAGTAACAGATTAAACATTCACAGCAGTTAGCGTTTGTTTACGTTCAGGTTTGCTGAATAGATTGTCAGAGAGTCACAAATTCTACTGGTTTCTGTAATCAATGTCTGCCCTGAATGAGACTTTAGAATTTCAGCTAACCTTCACAGATATAACATACACCACAAACCAGACAGGACGTGTCTATAGTCCACTTTCTTTGTTAAAAATAAATATAACCTTGACACACTTCGACTTAACCACATTATTTATTTATTTTTTCTTTGATAACAGCCTTATAATGGTATATGCATCGCGCTTGAGAGTTGATATCAAAATTCCTTTCTAGAATACTATTAAATTCCGATTTTCAATTGTTAAGCTTTCACACTTTACACATGTTCTGTTCATATTTACTAACCTACCCTACCTATAGAAAATGTGAAGTACAGTGTAGTCTTTCATTAAGGGACTCACAAGCAGATTCTCTTAAAACCGGAGTCAAATGCCGATTTTAATAAACGTACCGTAAAGTATTTTATGTCAATAATTTTTCTCAATTTTTTTTTCCATAACCTCCTCATAGGAGAACAAAAATTTCTCGTTACCCTCAATACTCAATTAGGAGAAAGTAAGCTGTAAATAGTATATAGTGTATAACACTGTTTTCAATTTATTCATAAGGCCAAATGCGTTGCTGGTCCAAAACTGAAATCTCATAAAATAAAATGCACGAACTTGCTCTTATGTGAAATACTAAAAACTTAAGAAATGAATGTTACAAGAGAAAAATGTTCATGACCACGAAATTCATTTCAAATGATTAAAACAACTCCTTTGTAGTTGGAGCTATAAATTTTTTAAAGATATACGAAAATAAAATTTTGAAAATTAAATTTAAAAAAAGAATGACATTTTCTGAATATTTTTTTTTTTAGTAATTGAAAGTTCTTAGAAGCTTATCTATAAAAAATTTCATTAAAATCCGTTCTGCCGAAAATGAGAAAATCACAATTCGAAAAAATAGTTCTATGATAGGTAGATTCAGTAATATCTTAATTTCTCAATATTTTATTAATTATAGATCGTAAAAATTAATTGAAAAAATTTTTTATCAAAATTCTAGGAACCGTTTTCGAGAAAAATACGATTTAAACCCTTTTTTAAATTAGTGGATACCTTTATATTAAGATAAAATAAAGTTTGTTCTTTGTTCTTGTAGATTGTATTTAAAAATTTTAAATGTCAAGTTTTAAGAAAATCAAGCATGGAATTTTCGAAATATTGAGTTTTAAAAAAAAAGGTTTGAAACATGTTTAAAAAACAGAAATTAAATGTTTTGAAAATTTGAAAGCCGTATGAACGTAAGTTCTTATAACCTAGACATAAGCTTTAATTTATAATTTATAAAATCTTTTATATAAAAGTACTTTGGAATTTAAAAATTGTTTATAAATATAAAATCATGAATTTAATTAGAGCAAAATGTACAAATGCATAAAATTGCCGTTTGATTTCTAGAAAAGTATGAATTTATGAAAACAAAGCTTAAAAATCGTTTTATTATTAAATTAATTTTTTATAAAAAAAATTTCTTTGAAATTTTTCAAGGAAAAAATTTGGGATGCCAATTTTAAGTATTTAGCAATATAGATTTTATGAAATAATTTCAAAAAATTATCGTTAACAAGTTTTGAAGATATTGATTTTTCAAAAAAAAAAATGGATTTTTTTTCCAAAAAAAGACAAACAAATTTTTTTTGAATACCTATTTTTATATATAATATTATTTTAAATTTAAGGGAGCTCCTTTTAAAAAAATGTTGGTTAAAATTATTAGAGCTATTGATGAGAAAATCAAAAATAAAAAAACGGTGGTTCTATGACAACAACTACCGCTAATAACATTTTTTCCTAAATTTTTGTTTATGTAGTCCATGTCCATTATATTACACCCAATGTTTTTATTAAAATTATTAGAGCCATTTTTGAGATAAACATGATTTTGCATTACGGGTGTATGGGGTGTACCGTTAGTTTTGAAGATAAAACAAACATTTCAATTTCTCCTCTAGGGAATCATCGAAGCACCTTAATACCGAGTTTGAAGAACGTATCTGTAGTGATTTAGGCTGTAGATCGAGGTACAGACATACAGACAGAGAGACGAAATTGTCGGACCTGCTTTTTTCGTGTTCTCTATCACCGTAATGTCAACTTTGATCAAAATCTCGAGTTCAATTTTTTCTCAAATGCAGAACTTGTCCTATAGTACCTACAGTAGCGACAAAATAATAAGTACATGTACTTACTCTTAAATTCATGTGATGATGATGAAGTTTTTCCAACTTTCTAAAAACTTCAAAGAGCCATCTGACTTATGAGGAAGTAAGAACAAATATACATATGTCTGATTTAAAAATAAAATAAAGTATATTGAACTCATAAAAAAATTACAACTAATTGATTTATACAATTCAACTATACTAGGACAAAATAAATAGCACATTTCAGAAATAACAAATAAAACACATATAAAATAAAAAAAAAAAATAACATAGATGAACGAAGACTCTGACGTCGTTCGACAGGTACTGAGTACCAAGCTTGCAGAATTTCCCGTCAAAGTTAGTTCAAATTTGAAGTATCAGGTCAATTTATTGCTTCGTCCACGACGGTCCATAAGTTCACAGCAGGATTACGTTCTAGGGACTGAGCTGGCTTATTCCTTAACACAGTGCCGGATTATCCACGAAGCAAGAGTAGCAAATGCTACGGGCGCCGCACATTTGGGGGCCCCGCGCACCAACCTTTTCTGACCATAAAAAAGTATTATTTACATATTAGATTTAGTCACAATTACTAGGAAGAAAATATTTGCATCAAAATGATCAACTAAAATTTTATTTTTCTATCTGCTGGTCTTACCAAAAATCATGTTTCGCACCGCACCAAACGCAAATTGGACAACGGTATGAAATTCAGGTATTTATTGTCACCATTGATAACGTACTCACTGCTTTAGGTAAACGTATATGAACAGTTATCATAAAATTGCTTTGCCTTTAGTCCACAAAAATTGGCGTTTCGTCGGGGTAATCTCACATGGACTCATCAGTTGACTGTGAGGACCTTGTCAATACGCAATTTTTGTTAAATTCAGTTCATCTTACATCGACTTTTTGACAAAAATCCGATGTGAACTATATGCAACCAAGATTAAAATTGAATTCATTAACATTGGAATATTTTGCCCGTGGCCGAGCATTGATTATATATGAAGGTTTTTATAATACAAATTCTATATACTACTGAAATAAATCAGCCTAGTAGAAGACTTAGCACTATTAATGGATTTGTTGAATTTGTTGAAAATAGCAAACTATTTCAACGTATAGTGTTAGTGATATAGTTCACATTGGATTTTTGTCAAAAAATCAATGTAAGATGAACTGAATTCAATAAAAATTGCGTATTGACAAGGTCCTCACAGCCAACTGATGAGTCCATGTGCGATCACCCGGACGAAACGCCAATTTTTGTGGACTAAAAGCCATAAAAGCTATTTTGAATCAATAATTCAACAAGTCCATTAATAGTGCTAAGTCTTCTACTTGGCTAATTTATTTCAGTAGTATATAGAATTTGTATTATAAAAACCTTCATATAAAATCTCTTCCACCAGAAGAAATTAAAAATCTGCAACCATAGTAAGTGCTTACGCAGATGATTTGGAGGACAGTCTGGGCAACGAATTAGTGCAATTCGCTTCAATGCTCAATTCTGATGTGGCTGGTATTATTGACAGCAGGAATCATGAGGCTCTGGAAATGCAGGTTTACAAGCTGTTGATAAATAATTCTTTACAATCTTGTTTCCCGAACGTTGAAATTTCTTTGCGCATTTATTTGTCTCTCATGATCACCAACTGCAGTGGTGAACGATCTTTCTCAACATTAAAACGTGTTAAAAATGAATTGAGGAACACGATGAGCCAACAACGTCTTAATCTCCTCACTTTAATGAATATTGAACATGATTTACTCCGAGAAGTCGATATCAACAGCATTATTTATAAATTTTCCCAAATTACATCAAGAAAAGTTTGTTTGTAACAGTTTTGTTTTATTTAATAGATACCATAAACTTGATAAGTGCCTAACCTAAAACAGTCTAAGGGCCCCTTGATAGAATTTGCTACAGGCCCCGCGCTGGCTTAATCCGACACTGCCTTAACAGCGATTTTTTGGGTGGAAAGCCATTGTTTCACAGACTAAGCCATATGCTATGGGTCCTTATCCTGTTGAAATTTACACTTCAAGGGCCTTTCCTCCTCAGAATACGGTTTAATTGTTTAATAAAGTATAAAGTAGTATAAAGTAGCCCCATACCCACATCCCTAAACAAGAATGCTACCCCCACCATGCTTAATAGGATTTATTGTATATGTTCGAGTCATATTCCTGGTGGATACCGACACGCTCATATTTTTTCCCATTTGACCTAAAGCGATTAAATTTACACTCATGGCTCCACAAGATATTTCGCTACCAATTTTGAACTTTTGAAATATGCCTCCTTGCAAACCGCAGCTCACTTGACAGATCACGCTTATAGACGTTTTTTACTGTCAAATCGTCCAAACCACTTTTTTCCAGGCAGACGGATTTTAATCGTACACAGTTAACACCAAGTTCTTGTTCATTTGAATGTTTAATTTTTGGGGCTTTGTTTAGGCGGACGATGGCAACATCAGTTCGAGAGGTGGATTTTCTGGTCCTACTCTTACGAATATTGTTTTAAGAACCTCCTTCTTCTTGGCAATGGTGAAGAGCATTTATAACATTCTTATTCTTCCTTGAAAATTCTTATTTCCGCTCTTTTTCGGATTTTGTGTGACCTTCTTTCTTAAAATCAAGAACCGGTTTTACAAAAAAACAGCATTACAGAATGCATAATTACTCTTAATGAGAAAAGCTGGCAAACACATTGTTTACTGATGAGTTATATGTTTACAGGGTGCGTTTTATGTTCCAGGTTGAGATGAATTTTGTATAAACAAATAGAAAATCACTTTTTAATTTTGTTAATGCGTAGTACAGTCTTATCCTTAGTGAAAGCAGCGCCATTTTTCTAAAGTGGATAATAGTTTTAATTAAACTCATTGTCATATTGATGTTTCTTATGATTTTTTAATATTTTTAAATTTGGGATTTCAAAATGACAACGAATTTGAAAAACGGAAAGTTCTTAGCAGCGACCAATTTGTCAAAATTTTGAATGTTTGGAGAGAAATTATTGACGGCATACATACATATAAAAAAATTGTGTGCCGAGTTGGCAGAGAATATGAATATGACAAGCTCTCAAACTATACTACGTTCTGCAGTGTGCAGTGGCGGATTTACCAGCAGGCTAAATAGGCTTGAGCCTAGGGCGGCAGATTTTAGGGGCGGCAAATTTGAAAATTGATATCTTTTTCTTAGCCGTCTTACAGAAATCGAAAAGATTTCTGTCAGACGGTTTTCTAATATCTCTCTAGAAGTCCACAAGACACCTTTCCGATGACTTTTCCCTCTATTTTTTCATTGTACATTCAACGGTACCGCAAACTTCTATATTCTACGGTAAGACACCATGTTCACGGTCCCAACCAGAAATCGGCCGTTGCCCAAACTTTCTATGAGTGAAATGACAGCGAAATTGCGGAAAATCTATTTCACACTCTTCCCACTCCCACTACGTACTCATACAAGTTCGTACGTATTAGTGATTGCGGTATTGGTGTGGTAGATCTGAATAAAAAATTGTTGCAAAGAAAAATGTTTTGTTGGAGATATTCTTCGTAAAATAATAATCGAATTTTATCAATTTTAATCTTATGGGTTGACTATCCTCTAACTAACGAATTAACTTATACAATACAGAGAGCTTTAGATATTAAAGAAACGGCATTATGCGCCTTCCTTGATATTGAGGGGGCCTTCGACAACACCTCTCACGAAGCAGTTCATTCGGCTCTAGAAAGGAAGAGAGTTCCTATCACTATAGTCAGATGGATAAGTAAAATGCTTAGTACAAGAACGGCGGAAGCATACGCAGGACTAAACGTCCAGAAAGTTATCACAACAAGAGTCTGTCCGCAGGGAGGGGTATTATCACTTTTGCTGTGGAGTCTTGTAGTTGAGGAATTACTAGAAAGTCTAACCTCCCAAGGGATTCGATGTATTGGCTTTGCTGATGACATCGTTATAACGGCTCTGGGAAAGTACGAAGAAACTCTTTGTGATATAGTCCAGAGAGGGCTGTCTATAACTAGAAATGGTGTATATCTGTGGGACTTAACATCAACCCTACCAAAGCAACAATAGTACCATTTACCAGTAAAAGACTTCTACCTCGCATGTAACCCATTCGGTTGGCGGGAGAAGTAATCGATACCCAGAGGGAGGTCAAATATTTGGGAGTTACACTAGATAGCAAACTCCTCTGGAACAAGCATGTCAAAATAACTGTCGGGAAAGCCACAAAGTCCCTTATGATATGTAAGAGACTTGCAGGTAAATCATGGGACTGCAAACCAAACATCATAAGATGGATGTACACCATGATGGTAAGACCCATTATTAACTATGGGGCGATTGCATGGCATAAAAGAACCGAACTAAACACAACTAGGAAATCACTAGACAAATTGCAAAGGTTTGCATGTATATGCATAACAGGAGCAATGAGAACTTGCCCTACAGCAGCGATGGAAACCATCCTTCATCTGACGCCACTACACGTGGCCATTAAAAATGCTGCTAAGGGAGCCATAATGAGATTTGCCAAGGAGTGTACTGGGATGGGTAAAATTATTGGAAACAGGGAAAAAGATTCGATAATCCGGTCCGCAGTGACAAACCTTCTTGACATCCCAAGAGATGGTATGATCAAAAGATATAACTTCCAAAAACATTTCAAAACGGAGTTAAGTTGCAAAAAAGACTGGCTAGGCGAAACAATAAACTACAGTCTTAAAGAAAATACCATCAAATGGTACACTGATGGATCGAGGACGGCTGAAGGGACTGGTGCTAGAGTTTTTGGGCCTAGAACTAAACTCTCCTTACCAATGGGACAGTCCGCTAGCATATTCCAGGCAGAACTAAATGCCATAGGCATATGTGCTGGAAGACACCTCGATAGGTAATATAAAAACCAAAACATTGCCATCATGTCAGACAGTCAGGCTGCACTAAAAGCACTAAGCTCCTACGCCATTAGCTCCAAACTTGTTTGGGAATGCGTGATAAAGCTTAACAAACTGGGCAAGAATAACACTGTCACGCTTCATTGGGTACCAGGCCACTTTGGTGTCCAGGGAAACGAAGTGGCAGACTCCTTAGCAAAAATAGGTGCATCGATACCCCTTACAGGGCCAGAGCCCTACTATGGAATAGGAAAAACCGTGATCAAAAACAAAATTAAAACAGAAGAGGAGACAAAAAGATCAAAAATCTGGAAAGAACTCCCTAAGCTGAGACCGGCAAAACTCCTCCTCGGGAACTACAACCGAGAGCGTTTTCTAACCTTCATTAGCTTAAGTAGGAACAACCTCAGGAAAATCACGGGGCTTCTCACAGGCCACTGTAGGTTGAGAAGACACCTCAATATCCCTGGCCTGGTGAACAACGCGACTTGCAGATTCTGCAACACTCACGAAGAGACACCTGACCACATACTGGGGAAATGTGATGCAGTCCTGCATCAAAGGCACAGGTATCTGGGCAAGCACCACATAAAAGAGAGTGAATTATCCCTTAAAATACTCCAAATACTTCGATTCCTCAGAGGAACAAATTTGGAGGAAGAATGATGAGCCAACCTCATCCAGTTCTAGATGGGGGACACAATAGATCTTTAGGTCGCAGTGTTTTTATACCCCAATTTATTCATTCATTCACTCATACTCTATACTATACTAACCCAATGTCAGCGTAGAACGACACTACTTCCTCGTTGTCCATGATTAAGTTGTCATCCAGAGTTTCCATCACACTGAGGTACCTCGGTTCGGGATGTCGTTGTTCTGAGGTCATCATTCTCATAAGCTGATTTGGGTGGTCGATGATGTTCCCCATTAGTTTCTTTGTTGAATGAACTAGATATTTGTCCAGTAATTCGTTTATCCTAACTTGGACATAGCTCTTCGTAGGACATTATGTACTCCAGCGACAAATTGTTCGGGTGAGAGAAGCTTTTTTTATCTAAAAAGGGTAAAAAATTATCTGAGATCGACCTTAATTCAAGATTTTTGTGTATAGAGTCAGAATTAATGAACAAGATCACTAACGACGACATTATCGATGATTTTTCCAACAAAAAATCGCGCAAAAAGGTATTGTAAGAAACTGATAAGGTAATTGAAATTATTATTTTTAACTATGTTTGTAAGCGCAATAAAGATTATTTAAGTATACGTTTACCGAATATACATTATTGTGTGAGTGGCATACCCCGCCTTATTAGTCGTACATCATTGCACTTTGATTACCTTAGAAATATACTCAGAAACTATTTCTTGTGCAATTTGAACCGAATTGTTGGATTGTAAAGCTAATCTAGGAACTGACAATTCACAATTGTAGAGGTAAGGGCGGCAAAAATTCAACAGCCTATACTTGGGAAATGTGTAAATCCGCCACTGGCAGTGTGTTACCTAGCATGGTATTGATAATACTAATAACACTGATACTAATGAGCAATTTTATTTCGGAAACAAGTAATAATTCGTAATTTGAATAATTGAATTACTCAAATTTATGTATGACAACGACAAAAAACCCTAAATGGCATCTTTTTACTTGCGTTCCTGGATCGGCATTGATCAGAGAAGATCCAAGCATTTTCTTGTTGTCGAATTGCATCAATTTACTTAAATAATAATTCAATAAAAAGATAACGATATATAATTATCTACCTTTAGCTCCATTAAACAAAAAACCAACCTCGCCCTACAAAAACAAAATTTTGCACATTGCAAAAATGTTGACTACACATCGTATTTTTGTCTTACCTCATCAAAAAGTTACCGACAAAAAAAAATAAAGAAAACCAATCTTTATGAAAATATCAACAAATTTAACGAAATATTTGCGCAAATATCGATAAATACATCAGATACGTTTTTTCTCCTCAAAATCTTCTTCCTCCAGTATCCCAGTATCTCTCTTGAAAGATAAAAATAATATAAAGATATACGGCCTGTGAACGAACACCTTTTGAAGAGCTAACCATCACTGACTCTATCTTGATTTTTTGTTTGAAAATAACAAAATTATATCAGTTCATCATCAACGTCTACATGACAAACATCTACTTCCTTATCTTTTGTGTGTGCTTATTGTGTATCAATCGAGAGGCGATCCTACAAATTGGTTCCTGAACTCATTTTTAATGTGATGAACCTACCTAGAAATTGGACGCGCTGCGGACTCGAACAAGCCTTGCTAAGGCACGAAGTACCCAAGTTAGTATATACTCGTAGTACATTTAAAGATATTGATGACAACAAAAAAAACCAGTGTCAATAATCAAACACAGAACAAAAATTCCAACTTCAAAGAGCATCATCGACAGCGACACACATCCGCTGTGTTTCTTTAGGAAGATGACGCGACACATCAAATCAACAGGTATCCGTATCTTCTTTAGTTTGCAAACAAATAGTCGATAATGAAATGGTACTCATCTAGAAGACGACACCGAGCATGTTGTCGGAGGTTATCTTATCAAATTGTCAATGAGATAGACTCAGTATTTGCTTTTCGCAGACTCATCTCCAGAAAGGGTGTTCCATTTAATTAAATATGGGCACCAAATGTAACGACATCATCAGATGCTCATTAGCGCAACTATTCAATTACTCGTTAATGCGATATTGTGAAATGGCTTGGTTTTTGAGAATACAGCTTTGTCTTGACTTTATTAAAAACAATCAAACATAATCAAATGATAAGATTTAATAGAGACATCATTCTAGAAAGTTTCTTTCCAAAAATGACAGCGGAATATTTAATAAATTAAGGACTTTCCTTACAAATTTGATGCCTTATACATACATACGTGTCAGCTTTCAAATGAATATTCATATAAAGATCATTTTGTCAGAGTGAATTATTTGATATTTTTGATACAGCTTATAATGGATTACCATATTAAAAATTCTTTACACTGTACCAGCTTTTTTCTTTGTCAATCCGAACTCAAGTCTTGAAAATATGGTCATCAAAAGAATTTAGAATCTATTGATTTTCCATTTCGCAAGAGGTTAGTATTGATGCAAATCGGAACTGCTCTAAACATAACCGTTATGGAGAAGATGGTGTGTACAGCCGAAGTTAATACCGAGGGCTGATATTGGCATCATCGAACGTTCCCAACGTTCGTAATAGCGTCCAGCTAGTTGTTCTTGAAGTAGACTACAAGACCAGGAAATGCTGTCAATAAACAAGATTAACATTTGCCCACAACATCACTATTGAAAATTGTTGATGAGCTTATCCATAATGTTTAGTGCGTTGGATTGTCGCGCAGAAGGTCTTGGGTTCGATACTCAGCCGCTACAATAAAGTTTTTAGGGGGTGTACTGCCTCTTGCGAGGAATTGACAAATCCTTGAAGAATATCTTTTCTCCTAAAAAATAAGCCGTTCGGAATCGGCAAAAAATTGTATGCCTTCCCTATTCCTAGTAATACGCACAACATAATGGTTTAGAGTTGTATGTCACTAGGCCCTGCTTTTCTTCAAGCTGTTTCGCTACCAAATGTATGTATTTATTATTAAAGAGCTCATCCACCTCACAGTATATATAAACTACACGATTGTCACTTTAGTGGATATCTGACAACGAATAACCCTAGAAAACCGTTGGTAATTCGATATGGAGAAACAAATGGGTTTACGCTTTACAAAGCCCCTAAACTGCCAGTTCTGCCCGAAAAGGGAAAAATCTATCAAACCAAACAATAATTCATGGTTTGAATCGAGCTCTAAAAAGAGGTTATTAGGGATAGAGAAGTAAGTTTCATATGTTATAAAGACAATCCTACTGAAGAAACCGGGAATAAGTTTAAACAAACTAGAAAGACCTTCTACGATCATATTTGACGAATCAAGTACTTACATGACAAAAAATACTACAATGTCCCAAAGGTAGTAGAAAATGTTGGTCGTTTGTAAAAAATGTACGAAATACTACTTCGTCTTTGGTTCCAACGATCGTCGTCAATGACACTCCGTATGTCAGCTCACAAGAAAAAGCCAATTTACTTGCAGCACAGTTTGCTGTTAATTCGACACTGCCAGAAAGTACCATAACTCCTATTGTAATTGAGAGCTGAAAAACGATTTTATGGGACAAATCTTCTTTCGCACTCGTACATTTGCAAGAGATCGCGATATACACAAAACGGCTGGCCCAGATAGTATCACTCCCATTGTTCTGAAGAGGTGTTCTTCAACGCTGGTAAAACCATTGTGTGAGCTTTTCCAGCAGTCCTAATCTACTGGTCTCCGACTGGATAGAAAACAGCATTTGTCCAGCCTGTTCCTAAAAAACGTAAATCTTCCCCCCCTCGCCCCCAACAACTATCGCCCAATTGCACTTACGTCCCTTATTTCCAAGTTATGGAAACGCTGGTAAATTATCAGCTGAAGAAATATCTTGAAGAACGAAAGCATTTTAATGACCACTGAAAAGTTGGTACAAATCTTTACATCGTTTTGGAGAAAGTAAGATTATTGCACTTGATATTTCAAAAGCATTTGATAGAGTTTAGCATCCAGCTCTCTCATCGAAAATCCGCCCATTTGGTTGAGGTATCTCTTCATCGATTGATTAGAAACTACCTTTTGAACCGCTCAATACAAGTTGTATTGGATGGTTTTAAATCATAAATCCATTAAATAAATGCTGATGTACCACAGGGCTGTGTTTTGCCTCCGACTCTCTTTCTCATATTTGTTAATGATCTTTTTTTCTGAAACCTCTAATCCATTAAACTGTTTTTCTGACGACAGTGCTTTCAGCTTCTCATGTTTCTTTCCCGATGCACGTCCTTATTTTTCGGATGTGGACTTTGAATGATAGCGCTTGATAAGCTCATTAAATTCAGATATTGATAGCATTGTCAAATGGGAAACGAAAAACCGCGTAGAATGTAATGCTTTAAAAAGTTAATGCTGTGTCCTTACGACGAACACCCCGATACCGAACCAATAATCCAAAATTTTTCACCCCTTCTGATCTGGCCGTAAGATATAAAGCCCAAATTCGTCCAAGACTTGAGAATATTTCCCATATTTGGGCAGGTGCTCCAATAACTCACTTGAGTCTATTGGATAAAATCCAAAATAGAGCTTTAAAAATGATAGGTTATAGAAGTATAATAGAAAAATTTTAATCTCTCAAGCAACGTCGCAATGTTTCTTGTCTTTTATTCACCCCTTTTACAGAATTCGGAGAATGAGCTAAAGTGACAGTTTCAATTAATTTCCAAACTTTTGCTATTATCTACTGAATTCGCAATCCATTCGCACTCCATACAATTTCTATCATTTTCCATCGCACCAATTTTGAGACGAATCTGAAGTGAATTTTTGATTAAACGAAAAATAAAAACAAAAATAAACAATGGGAAGCACAAAAATTTAAGTCAAAAGCTTATCATACTGAATGTTTAAGTGTTTGTTTAAAAAATTTTAATAGAAAACGCACAGCTAACAATGCAACCGGAAAGCCAGATATCTAAAAAATAAAATGCACGACTGGGTCGCACGAACTTGCTCCTACGTAAGAGACTAGGAATTTTAAAAACGAATGTTATTAGAGAAAACTGTTCATAAGGATAAAATGAATTTTTTTAAATTCTTTAAGTAGTAAGAGATAAAAACAGAATGATATGCAAATATGAATTTATGCAGGAACAAAAATTATAAGTCGTTGTAGTGGTTCCTTAAAAAAATAAGCTTTTATGTACAAAATTTTTAAAACATTTTTAAGAAAAAATTTTGGTACGCCAACCTTAAGTTTTTATTATTGTACGAATAAAAGTCTAATTTCCAAAAAAATACTAAGCCGTTCTTGAGATATCGAATTTTTCAAAAAAAAATAGTTTTTTTTTATAAAAATTGAAAAAATATTTTTTCTTAAGTTTTTAAATGCAATGTTTTTAAAACTTTTTAGGAGCTTTTTTATAAAAAATTTCATTAAAATCCGTTAAGTCGATAATGAGAAATTCAAAATTCGAAAAAATCGTTCTATGGTAGGTACATTCAGTAATATCTAGATTTAAATTTTTTTTTTATTAAATTATAAATCGTAAAGATTAATCAAAATAAAAAAAGTTTTAGCAAAATTCTCGGAACCGTTTTCGAGAAAAATGCGATTTTCGAAAACCATTTTTAAAAATTTGTATGGAAGGTACCGTTAGTTTTAGATAAAACAAAATTTTTTTTCTCAAATCTTATAGGTTATATTAAGAAACTTTTATTTGCCAAGTTTGAAAAAAATCGAGCATGGGGTTTTCGAAATATTGAGTTTCCAAAAAAAAATTTTGAATTTTTTTTTAAAAATCCAAAAAATTAAAAATTGAAAATTTGAATATGTAATAATATTCAAACTTTGGAGGAGCTTTGGCATAAAAAAAATTATTAAAATCGGCTGTACTGTTTTCGAGAAAATCAAAAACAAAAAAAATGGACCCAGGGGGGCTACCGAAAATAACAATTTTTTGTAAAATTTTTTTCAACCAATAGCTAGTTTTAACTAAATGAAGTTTTTCAAATTTTTTTTAAAAAATTCTGTGGGACAGTTTTTGAGAAAAAAAAATATTTATAAAATTTCGAAAAAAATCGTATGGCAGGTACCGTTATTTTTGGTCTTAAAAAAAAATAGAAAAAAACGTCCGGGGGTAAAAAATTAAAACCCACATCTACCAAGTTTGAAGAAAATCGGCCGAGCCGTTTAGGCTGTAGTCGAACCGACAGACAGACAGACAGACAGACAGACAGACAGACAGACAGAATTGCGAGACCCACTTTTTTGGTCTTCGCTATCATCGTAATGTCAACTTTGATCAAAATCTCGAGTTCGATTTTTTTTACGAATGCATAACTTGCCTTATAGTACCTATAAGTCGCAAGTAAAAAGGAAAGCACACGGTTGGTATTAAACGGTCACCCATCCAAGCACTAACCACGCACAACGATGCTTGATTTCGTTGATCGATGGCGATGCTATTATCAAAGCCTAGGCCGTTGACTAAATGCCTGTAACTGACAGCGTCGATACAAAAGTTCATAAATGATCTCGTAACGTAATTTTAGGAATCGACAATGTAGTTCATCCGCCGAATTTCATAATTCAGTTTTACAGCGGATGCGAAAGGTCAACGGATCGAGTCAACTCACCGGGAGTAAAATTCTTCGAATTCTGTAATAGACATGATTATTTTACCGTTATTTTTATAAACAGTATTCTGGCAATTTAACCGTAATACTCGCGCTACAGGGAGTGCCCATTCTCTCCAACTTTCCAAAGCGCTCGCATTGTGCTCAAATATTTTAAGGGTAGTCAAAACCCCTTCAGTACGCTTGAAATATATAAAAAAGAAACCGACAGTAAAAATTCTTCGATTACGAAAATGTAACAGGGTGTGCATGTAGACCAACAAGTCAAAACATTTCAACTACATTGATTTAGCTACATAAAGCGAACGGACAACAATGCTAGATCCAAGAGGGTACTTCAATTTCCAGATTGAAGTCAATAAGGAAGATCAATCCTCCGCTTTGAAGAACCAAGGAATGGCGGATACTAAAGCGCTTGGTGGCGGATGACGAAAAGCATCATGCTCGGAATTTTAGAGAATGTATAGCGAACGTGTCTCAGGAATCGGTCTTTCATAATTCGAAGACTGGTTAGATAATTAACCAACTAATAAATTTGTTTTTGATCCAAAGTATTTCCAGAATATCCCACATCAAGACTTCAAATTAGTATACCTACGCACACAAAGCATCATAGTAAATAAATATACATAATTATTTTCATTAATTTCTTACCTCAATTTTGATGACAGCTTCTAGCATATTTCGACTTATCTTCCGGTTTTAACTCTGATAGACTTGTTATCTTCTTTTCTTGTGACTCAGACTTTTGATACTGGTATATTGAAAGCAGACGAGATATCTCAAATATTGAGATACCAAAAGTAAGAAAAGAAGTGCTAGTTCACCAAGGTCCTAGTGTTGATCAATTTCGATGCATCATAGGCTTTTGACATCCGCGCAATAAGTGTATCTTACGATTGATCCTATAGTTTTAATACTGCAAAATTTTGTGCATGCATATATGCACCTATACCATCATAATTATTAATTAACAATAAAAGAAACAAAAAAAAAACAAAGAAAAGTTCAATAACCATCGGTATTGCATTTGTTATTGCCAGCAATAGGTAATATTTTACGAAATCAAATTTTATAATTGCAACCTAACACGACGCATAAATCTTTCAAGCGTTTGAAAGCTTACAAAGATACAATCGCCGACGCTGCTGCACCGCGCTGTATATCCACTGAGCAAGCGAGCACAGCCAAACAAGATATGTAGTTATGTATGTACATATATCATTCTTGTCTTCTTTGAAATGAATCTATAAAATACTCATAGAAAAACAACAAAAGAAACAGCAAAAAAATAACAATAAGAGTAAACGTCTTAAAATTGACCTTGTGGTAATTATACTAAGCGAAGGAAGAAGGCACACTTGTAGGCAAAAGGTATACAGGCAGGTATGTATAAAAGTGCAATCTAATGAAAGTGAAAACAATATTTTTTCCCTGCTGTACATATATTAGCATGGCGTGCCAACATTTAAGTCTCCTACCTATGTGTATAGTTTGAGTTAGTATAAAGACCAACATAAAATGGTTCATTTATTTACCTTCTATGACAATGGTGGAGTTTTAAAATTCTAAAAATGATTGTTTTATGAGAAGTGCAAGAGAAGTTAAAAAAATTAATAGATACTTTCGCTTGATAGTTTCTTTTGTCAGATTCCTAAGAGGCTTAGATAAAATAGATCTATAATCAGGGCTGCCGTTTTAGATTCTACAAAATCATTTTAAATGAAGCTTTTGTTATTGGGAACACCCTTCATAAAAGCGAAGGTTTTTTTTGAACGCACTCCAAAAGCATGAAGCATGTGTGTAAATACTGTTGAGGGTTTTGGGAAACCCTTCCATAAGGAAGGCTGTAATACAGAATGGACCGAAGAGTAAAAAACAAAACATAGAAGCCGAAGTTTTAATTAATGCCCTGAATTATCCGCTACAAGGAGTAGCAGAAGATAATTCGGAAATTGAACCTAGAAGAACATCTCCAATGAAATTTGAAACCAATTATCGGATGCATCAGTATTTCCCAAAAACTGTTTCAACAACTGATAATGACATTAAATTATGTAAAAGCCCTTTCTAAGATCGAAAATCCGAATGGAATACCGTGTACAAAATTTAAATTAAAAAAAAAATCACTTCATTTAAAGTGAATGCTCTCCTCTTGGCTGGGCCAAATACAAGTTTCTTTTTAAAAATGCAATAAAATGATCAAAATTAATTTTTGTCCATGTATTATGGCTTTATCAGTAAGAGCCCAGTAAGAGTAAGAGTCCCATTAATTATGGAACACAACGTCGTTCAAGTAGCTGCCTCAGCTGGCCTCGCAGTAGCACAAAATCTGTCACTCCAAGCGAATAATACGAGACCTTTGTGCAGAATTTTCCTCAGGCTAGTGCGTGAAATGTTGAGCTGTTGAGATCTTTTTAAAATATTAAATAAATAAATGAAAAACCGAATTTTATTTTTTATTTTATTCAATTTTAATTTTAACTTAACTTATATCACAACTTTAATTAATTTATTATATCTAAGCTACGCGTTTCGGAGTGTTATTGCTCCATCATCAGGCGAACTACTTTTGAAAAAATCAAAAGTTAAGTTAGTTAAGTTAAAATTAAAATTGAATAAAATAAAAAATAAAATTCAGTTTTTCATTTATTTATTTAATATTTTAAAAATCATTTAAGTAACCACAACTTGGAGACGAAAAAAAAAACATAAAAATGACTGTTGAGATCGATGGCGTGTTGATAATCGTGAATTAAGTCCCACACTCTCGGCTACAGCAGCCACATTCTCGTCTGTGCACACCGTACGATATGAGTGTTGTCGACTAGTATACCAATCTCACGAACTTTTTGCACAAACTTGCATTCGGCCAAAATTTCTTTTCAAAACACGCACTGTTTGGGCTACACAGCACTTATACTTTGGAAATAAGTTTTCAATATTTCTGTCAAGATTTCGAGCGGAAATCAGCTGTCAGTGTGAAAATAACAAACGATTTAAAAGGAAACCACCCTGTGGGCCATAGTTTGATACTATTAGGCAAGTTCTGCATTTAGAAAAAAAAATTAACTCAAGATTTTGATGGAAGTTAACATTACAATGAAAGGGAAGACAAAAACTGGGTCCGGCAAATTCCGTCAGCCTTATTTACTAACTCGTTTTAGCGACGGAGTAAAGTTACTTCGACTTTACAACGGCTCTAATCCTGAAAACCTTATTTATAATGAAAATGCACGAGGAATAGCGGTGGAATAAGCTAAAACTGGTTCATACGAGGTTTAAGGCCGTTTTAGTATCTAAATGTCATTTTGAGATGACATCTTGTGAAATTTACAAAAAAGAGTGTAAGCAATTTTTTTTTCGTTTCTTACTAAGAAAAAAAGGATAGATATTTTGCATAAACGCAATGTGGTTTGGTTGGTACATTCATTTATTGGATTTGAACTTTATACAATCCAATTTTAAATGTATCCAATTTCCAATATGCATACAATGATAATAAAATGAATAATAATGGAAATCAGCTGGGGTTTGCTGGGGTTTTTGTTTGTGTATAATAACCAGAGTTTTAGATTGGTGACTTTTTTTCCCAGTATATTTGACATAAGGAAGGCGTAGCTAATACGGCTAAGAAAATATATATTAAATAAGGATTTGTTTGACGTGGCGTAAACTCGAAGTAAGTGCTTCGGCTCGGTTTAACTATTCCGAGGTTGAACCCAGTATTAGTGAAAAATAATAATGAAGGCTGCGTTTGTTTATCTGTATGTCTGTGTGTCTGTATGTCCAGTGCCGCCGCTGGGTGTTCGTGCGCCTTTGTGCAAGAACCTTAAATTGCCGCCCATGTCTCGGGTGCAGGGGGTTATTTACGTTGAATACGTGAAAGTTTTATCTATTCAAGATTTCGCAGTTGAAAAATTTTAGCAAACATGCATTGTTGTTGTCGCGTTCCGAACTACACCAAATTCTTAGACAATGAACGTAGTCATTATAGCATATATGCACAGATTTTGCATTCTTTATTTTTATTTTTATTTTTATTTACTCTTTTTACTTGAGACTTATAAGGTAGTACATATAAGGCAAGGTATGCATTCGGAAAAATATCGAACTCGAGATTTTGATCAAAGTTGACATTACGATGATAGCAAAGACGAAAAAAGTGGGTCTCGAAATTTTGTCCCCACACGTTTACTTTTCTTCTGTTTTTTAAGACCAAAAATAACTGTACCTGCAATACGATTTTTTTCGAAATTTTATAATTTTTTTTTAAACAATGTCCAACAAATTTAAACCAACATCAAAAAGTTTAAAGAATCGGTACAACCGATTTTGATAATTTGTTTTATGCGAAAGCGCCCCAAAATTAAAAATATTTCTGTGCATGAAAATTTTCAAATCTTTTTTTTTTTTTAGATTTCAAATTTTTTTTTTTCGAAACTCAATATTTCGAAAACCCCATGCTTGATTTTTTTAAAACTTGATAAATAAAAGTTTTCGAAATAATTAAACAAAAAAAAATTGAAATCAATATATTACTGACTGTACCGAACATAGAACCATTTTGACGATTTTGGAATTTCTCGTTACCGATTGAACGGATTTTAATGCATTTTTTTTTTTTGGAAAATTCGATATCTCAAAAAAGGGCTAAATATTTTTTTTTGGAAATTTATTTTTTATTCGTAAAGTAATAAAAAAAATGTTTTAAAAATTTGTATATAAAAGATTTTTTTACTTATAACTTTGTTATAAATTTTTATCTTGCATAAACTAATATTTGCTTGCATTACATGGCATCCTGTTCTCAGCTCCAGCTACTACTAAAAGAGTAGTGAACTTTAAGTTTATGAACAGTTTTTCTCTAATAGCATTCATTTTTGAATGCTCTTTTACATAAGAGCAAGTTCGTGCGACCCAGTCGTGCATTTTATTTTAAGAGGAAACAAAAAATATATATATCTTCAACAAAACCATTTTCATATAAAATGCAAGTATTCGAGTTCCTTGCACAGTTTTTAATTTATGTATGTCAAATCAATCTTTTGGTAAAAAACAATAGTTAATAGCTTGACAGAAAGAAGACAAAGTAGTTTTTGATATTTTTAAAAGTTTTTGTTTTCACTTTATTTTTGAAACACTTAATCATTTACTTCCGGATCTGGAAGTATTTGATGTATATAATTCCTTGGAATCTTAGGTATGCTTTGATGAAATTTGACATTTTTTGGCTTGTGTGGGAACTATATTTTGATATAAATAGAGTCTGAACTCTGAATGTCAATTGAAAGCTTAAATTCGAACAACCAATGAAACGTTAAATTTCTGGGTTATTCTGATTTTGTTCAATACGTTGACATTTAAGTTATTTATCAATTCAATTCCAAAATTAATTAAAAACTATTCGTAAACCCTTATTTAAAAAGAAACATAAATATTTAGAGACACAAAACATTTTTTTTACCGTTGATTTTTTTTCCCAATGACTGTAATCGAAGAGGTTAGATATTTGGTGTGAGAGGCGTAAGTCACAAACAAAATATGAATAAAGATTTGTATAGTAGATTGTGTGTGGGAACTACGTAGTGAACGGTCAAATGTAAACAAGTTCCAATAGCTTAAGGAAAATTTTTGGAGTATGCTGTATAGGTTGAGTTAGATCGATCTCTTAATTTTCCGCCCCTAAACGTTGGCGCCCTTGTGCGCCGCACATTTTGCACATATGGTAGCGGCGGCCCTGTGTATGTCTGTACTTCAACCTACAGCCTGAACCACTCGTGATTTTGATTTTCGACTTTCTCATTACCAGCTTTAACGATTTTGACCAAAATCTTTATACCAGAGCTCCTTTGAATTTTCAATATATCTACATATATAAAAATATTCGAAAAAATAGTTTTTGGGGTTTTCCATTTTTCTTTTCAAAATCAATGTCTTGATATCGTGTGAACGATTATGGCGCAAAATTTTAATTGAATTAGTACGATGCTAAAGCTGTTTTAGTATGATACTAGGTTAAAACAACGAATTTGCAAATTTTAATCGAATATAGCATTATACTTTCTCTACCCTTTTATTAAAGTTAAAATCATCGAATACCTACTTTATGTTTTTTTAGTATCGTGCTAGCTTCATATAAAGAAAAGATTCGTGTACTTACTTTTTTACACGAAATGTCATTGTTTTAGGTGTGTTCAGAAGCAATTTATTAAGAAAATTCTTTTTAGTACTAGTTAGAAAATGTTTAAAATTAAGAATACTGTAATGTTAAGTTTGCAAATTGTTAAGCAGTATCATACTAATACCTTAATAACAGGCTGTTTAAAATTTTGCGCCTATATTATATTAAATACTTAAAATTGGCATCCCAAATTTTTTTCTCGAAAAATCTGAAAGAAATTTCTGATATACAAAATTAATTTAATAATATAACCATTTTTAAACTTTGTTCGTATAAATTCATACTTTTCTAAAAACCAGGAGGCAATTTTATGAATTTGAACATTTTGCTCGCATTAAATCTATGATTTTATTTTTATAAACAAACTTAAAATTCCCAAAGTACTTTTACATAAAACAAGTACCTATGTACATGCAATCTAGTCGTGCATTTTATTTTATTTTATTTTATTTTATTTTATTTATTTTTTGGTGTTTTTTATTTTTTTGGTGTCACCCTGACTGTCCCTAACTAATATTAACCTTAAACCTATGTAAGTCGTCTAAGACACTGCCTCTCAAACACCCAAATATTTTCCATTTCAGATAGGGCAACGTTGAACCACACCGGGCACTCATAGACAATTATTGACAGGATGAGGGCCATGTAGCAAATCACCTTTACCCTGCTATCAAAGCGCTGTGGAACAACCGTTTTGTCAGGGCAAGCCTCCCATAGCCCTGTTCAGAGAAGCAATTATATGTCGAAATACAAATACTGATCCAACTAAGTTACTTTACACCAAGTTACTTTACTTCACTTTGACTCGCCAGTGGCAGTCCATTTGGCCCTAGCTACTATAGATAACTAGCTTGCACCAGTTCTTTCTCGTATCCCTTGAGGCTCCATGCAGGGAAGTCCTAAACAGAATCGTTTCAGAAGTTCTGAAAGTCGATCTTCAAATTCCAGTCATCGCGATATCGATGAATCTTGTCGAAGCCACACTGAAAAATAATTAACCATTATGCCAAGGGATACTACTCTTTGGATATATCTACATATAAATATTTAGAGAACATTTAGGTACTATTCGCAAAGTTATTTAACCAAATAACAAATCAATTTAATCTAAACGCAATTTGATCTAAGCTATTAGCACATCAAACTATAACCCCCAGTTTCAGTTTTTGGAAGTATGAGCCCCAATTTTGGTTTTAACTTCAGTTCAACAATAAATTTCGTTTCACAGTGTCATTTAAACCTTGAACAGAGTTAATTCTGTAGTTCAAGTCAAACGACACTTTTCCGCCGTTGAAACCTCAGTTCAAGAACCAGTTCATACATTTGAAAATAGAATTTATTTTCATTTTTTAACTTTTTTCCTGTCACACAACTGAAAAAAAGCAAACTTTCCTTGATTGTTTGTTCTTTGATTCAGATAGAAAGAGAAAACAATTTAGTTAAACTAAGTACGTTCAATTGAACTGAAGTTCAGATTAGACTGTGCAACCGGATGAGTTGAACTTCAAATTTAAACTCCGGTTCAGATTCATCTGAACTTAAGTTTAAACTTCACCGTGAAACTGGTGGTAAGCAATTTAAACTGATCTGCGTTTGGGTAAAATCTATTTGTGTTTACGTTCAATCTATTTGTCTTTGGTTTGAATCTTTTTGTGTTTAGGTAAAAATAATTTGCTTACCCCCAGTTTCCCAGTGAGAGTTTAAACCCCACTTTTGGTTTAAACTCCAGTTCAACAACAAATTTGCTTTCACAGTTTCGTTTAATCCTTGAACAGAGTTCATTCTGTAGTTTAAGTTAAACGATACTATTCTGCCGTTTAAACCTCAGATCAACAATCCCTTCGAACATTTGAAAATAAAATTTATTTTCATATTTTAATTTGTTTTCCTGTCACAGGTCACAACTAAAACAAAGCAAACTTTCGTTGATTGTTGTTACTTTGATTCAGATAGAAAGAGAGAACAATTTACTCAAACTACGTTCAATCAACTGAAGTTCAGATTAGACTGTGAAACCGGACGAGTTGAACTTCAAATTTAAACTCCAGTTCAGGTTCAGCAGAACTTGAGTTTAAACTCTCACTGTGAAACTGGGGGTTATTGGTTAAAATTTTGCTAATCAACATAAAAACTGTTGAGTAAGTGTTGTCGTGCTGAAAAACAGTGCCAATTAACTTTTGTTGACCCAAACCTAACCCGATTCAAATGGGTTGAAATCAATAAAGTTGTGTCGACTGAACAATAATTTTCTAGTCTGGAAGTGTTTATCAACATAATTTCCAGATGTCAAATTTATTTGTCTGTGGTCAGTGCTTTATATTTTAACTTGTGGAATTTATTACTGCTTTTTGTTTTGTGTTCAGTGCTTTATTTATTTTGTTGCAAGTTGAATTTCGTATGATGAAAAGAATAATGTCTTCCTCACTCATGTTGAAAAATAAGTACACACCGAAATCTTTTTCAACACAAATGACGCTTTAGATGTTAACATTGACAACGTACACACTAACTAAGACTACTTATATTGATTGGTTTAATCGTTGATCGGCAATGCAAGTAAACAATGTTAATCAGAATAATGTAAGCGCAGCTCAACGTTTCTATCGAAAAGATTCAAGAACAAGCACTATATTTTGTTAATACTCTTTTTTGGGAAAAATTTGTTTTAATAAATTGTATACCTCACTTGATAATAGTATTTAAATACTATAATCTTAAAGATTCGTTAACAAATTTATATTTCAAATTATATGTAGGTATATTAAGAAAGGCAGGCTTCGTTAAGTAACCATATCAATATTTATCGGAGATTTGGTTAATCCAACACTCACTACTAAAAGTTGGAATTAGCAAACGATCAATTTGGTGATTTTAACTTAACTAAAATGTCATATTAAAAAAACACACTTAATCGACGTGAATTTCTTGCTTTTATTTTTAAGTCGAGAACAGAAGCAATATAATTTTACATTCCACCTTTGTGTTTAAGCAAACAATTTCTATTTGACGATTCACAAATAAGAACATACAAATCATGAATTAAGCAGAAGCTTGGTTTGTCATTCCATTGTGAAACCAATGGAAAACGATATATGCACAATGTACATAATACTATAACGACATCCCTGTTTCCAAGACGTTGAAATGTAGTTCAAAGTACCTATAAAGATAGCATTTGGATATAAACATAAGCAAATAATTTTACAATGAAATGGATGCACAACACGACAGCATTCCCACATTAATTTGCTTCGTTAAGTTTTTTTTATGTCTTTACAATCGGTTAACGTTTATGCTTCCATTTGAGTTTGAAAGTGTCAGACGCAAGCATCTAATTCAAAAATTTATCACGGCATTTAGTTTAAGGGTTTAATTGAAGTTATTAGAATTAATTAATTAACATTGTTTATATGAAGATACCTTCTTTACCTACAATTATTATAATAAGTAGAGAAGATATAATTTGGACACATTTTAATTGCCGACTTATGCAACAACAGTCTTCCGTCATTCCAGGGCTTGCTACAAGATGCCTGACGGTTTTTTTTTTTAAAGATTTATTTTTATAAAAATACTTTTTATTAAAACAAAAATGAGACAGTTATGAAAATTAAAAAATTGAGTATTTTTGGATTTATAGTTTTTGAAATGATTTAACGGCTCCCTTGAATTTCAAATTGAGTGGCTAGGCTAAGGCTAGAATTGTAGTATTTCAACACTACTGTCAATTCTATGTCAAGAACTGGGTTGAGTACATAAATGTAAGACTTCGGTAACTCGGTAACACTGCGAAAATTCGTGTTCCATTTCCAAGGCAGCGAAATATTGTTCGTTAGAAACGTTTTCTACTTTTTTAGTACAGTATTGATGTTTGCTCTCAACAATCTAGGCAAATTTAACCAAAAATTTGCATATCTATGTAAATATATTATTTTTTTGTTTACATTTGTATTGTGCAGTGATACAGTATTTTTGCAGGTATTACCTTGGGGATGCTCGCAGAGGAGTATTTTATTAAAATTTGGTGCCTTAACTCGCATGTTATCACACTAAAAATTAGCTATAAGTATTATGTTATGTCAAGCATCACAGTGTAGGCACTGTACCATTGCTAACCGCAGATATCACCATCTTATGAGCAAACAAAAAATCATTGCGAGGAATTTGAAAATTCAAGGCCAGTTAAGAGATAAGGAACAACTATAAAGGTTTATATTTTAACTGCGGTTAAAAATAAGAAATTGACTCACTACAAGTTGTGTGGGAAATGATGGGAACAATCCTTTTTCGTTTGGAATTTGAACTTCAAACGGGGTTAAAGCAAAAAATACTGATTGTTTAGGATTTATTGTTGATAAAATTTAATCCGAAAAAGAGATTACCTCAAATAATTGTATAATCCCTTTTTTAGGATATTAAAGGAAAAAGAAAATGATATAAAAGAAATACAGTCAAACTAAACAAATATAAACCTAGGTTGGGATAGCAGCAACTTGCTCTTGTGGTTCAAGGCTGTACTTACCTAAAATTGCTAGCCATTGCAGATGTACTAAAGTGTTTTTTTTTTTATTGGTGCGGGTAGACTCTGGCGGCCTGTGGAAGCCATGTTGTTTTGGGGACATCTGTCAAATTTGTTGTTTATTATTCAATGACTGATGCCAAGTCACCATGACAGGTTTGAATACACGATTGAATAGCACGTCCAAATTATAACACTTTTTTATCAAAAAGTGTTTGTTAGAGCAAACGTTGCGCGTGTTGCGTCTATTTAATGGTAAACCTAGTGGCTCTTCATAGTCGACTCTTCAACGTTTGATGAATAATTTTGAGAAGACCGGTTTTTGTCCAAATTGTTTTGCAAGCAAAGAGTGGTGCATTGATTAGGTAAGTCCATAGAGTCGAGAGAAGACTTAGGCTAATCTGACGATTGTCAGATCTTACAATATTCTCAGATCTGTATGTAGAAAATATGTCACAATATTCTCTTAATCGTCTGAACTTATAATTTTGTCTGACAATATTGTCAGAAACGTCATTGTCAGGCCATTGTTAGACGGCCATCTGACAATGAATTATTATTATTACTGTCCGGCATTTTCAAGCGGAAAACGTTGCAAGAAAAGACAATGTTCACTTGGCAATGAAATTGTCAGAATTGGAACAAAATTTTCCAACCGTGAGAACTGATAATTAAGTATTGTAAGATAGTTGAGAAAAGCAACGATTGATTGAACAAAATTTTTTAGTTGAAGAATAGTTCTCTCAGATTTCTTTGTTCCATTAAGAAATTTTAGTGGGAGATTTTGTTTGCTGTGTAGCCTGAAAAAACGTGTATGTATACATTTACATAGGTATTTGTACTTTTAAGATTCGAATATTTCGAAAAGTTAACGTGTTGCGGTCATTTAAAGCTTGCCCTAAATCAATTTAAGAATAAGATAAGAGCCTTCTTTTTTTTAATTTTCAATGACAAAGTATAATTTAAGTTAAAGCTATAATTTAAAGTACCATTATCTATCTACTTTATCCAAATTGACAAAAGTCATTTTATACCAAAACTAATTGAAGCAAAAATGTTTACTGATATTATTTTTTTAATTTTTAATAATTTTGTGCTTTTCAAAAAAAACGTATATTGAAAACGCTAAACAAACCCGTTAAAAGATTAGTAAGAAGTGTACCACTTAACCTATACTTTGATGTTGCATAACAAATTCTTGTGATCAAATTGTAGATATTTCAAAATTTAACTTTTTTTTAAAATCTTTTATACAATAATTAAATGAAAAATATTTTAAAGTTATTTTAGTACGATGTTGAAACAGTTTTAGCTAAAACGACTATCTGTCATTTTATTTACCTAAGTTAAAATCATCGAATATTTTTTAGTGTCGTGCTAACTTCAAATGACTCTTTGACAGGGGCGAACGCAGAAAATAATTTCGGGGGGGGGGGGTTCAAAAAAATTGTAGATATTCATAAATATATTGTTTTATTACTATATTGTAGGTACCTGTTATTTACATATTCTTTATTGTAATTAACATAAATATGTTATAACTAAATGATATTTGCTCTTAGGGATAGGACCTATCGGAACAATTTCATACAGGGCCCGTATTACAGATTACGAAACGAAAGGCAAAAAAACGATACCCTAGAAAACGATAGTCAACACATGGACCGATTATGGTTTACGATAATGGATGCATCAAAATATTGCCTGATAAAATAAAAAAAATATATTTTTTTAAGCGCATCCAACTTCATTCTTTCAATGTTTCTGACAAAAATAGTACCTACATGTGTCAAAACAATGAAATACGAGTACCAAAAGCAGTCGTAAGAGAAAACGATTATCGTTTTAAAAAAACGAGTATCGTAAAACGTAATCGTAATACGGGCCCAGCTAATCACAAAAACAAAACATCATAAAGGTGGTGCAACGGATACCTATTTGGCAAATTTGAATAATGTTACCAAAAGTTGGAAAATATTCACTACGAGGGCGTTTTTGGTGCTTCCCAATTGGGCATTTTTATTCCGGAATTAATTGTTAGACACTTTTACTACAGGCCCTGTAATGGAGGCCATTATTTGGTTCGTAAAATATCATTAATGCAACAAGAAGAAAAAGTGTGCAAGTGATTCCATAAGTGTACCTAACAATAGAGTTATAATAAGTTCTAGGTTCGCCTAGTGGTCCAAATCTGCAAAACTAAATCCGGCATATATTCATACGTGAAGTTATAACTTGTTGTACTTTTGCGATCAATAGGAAAAAGAGTTATACGAAAAGATAAGGACACCAGCAACACTTAATTGGTGCCTAAGTTAATTATAGTACTACATAATTATATTATAACCAAAACGCTATCAAAGGTTGGTATGTGCTACTCATTTGTAACTGTAACTTTCACACAAACGAAATGAGTGAGTTTTTTCTATTGCTGTAATTCAACACACTCCGACCTTGGAGCCAATAATAACTCAAACTTATAAAAATCGAAATCATTTATTAGCCATAAATCGGCCCTTAAGATTAACACGGATATCTGTATCGGTATATTTGCTCCGTTCGTTTTCTGCCCTATATATAATGTTAATTATCAAAAACGCAATTGCTGTTCGATTCGTCTCTATTTTTTAATCATCAATTCAAAATAAGACAATTGCGTTAAAATACGAAGACACATGAAATAAAATGCATGACTGGGTCGCACAAACTTGCTCTTATGTAAAAGAATAAGAATTTCAAAAATTAATCTTATTAGAGAAAAAGCATACAATTCATTTTTTAAATGACTAAAACTCCTTTAGTAATTGGAACTAAACACAGGATGATATGTGTTTTGAGCAAATATTAGTTTATGAAAGAACAAAATTGTAATTCGTTTTAGTGGTTTCTTAAAAAAATTAGCATTTGTATAAGAAATTTTTAAAATATATTTAAGAAAAAATTTTGGTACGCATATTTAAACTTTTTATTATTGTTCGAATAAAAATTTAATTTACAAAGAAAATATTGAGCAGTTTTTGAGGTATCGAATTTTCAAAAAAAAAAAATTTTCTTTAAAAAATTAAAAATTTTTTTTAAGTCCTAAAATGCAATGTTTTTTTAAACTTCTTAGAAGCTTCTCTAAAAGTAAAGATTAATCGAAACAAAAAAAAAACTATCAAAATTCACGGAGCCGTTTTTCGATTTCGATTTTCGAAAACCATTTTTTGACATTTGTATTGTGGGTACTTTTATTTTTAGGTAAAACAATTTTTTTTCCTCAGATCTTATAGATTATATGTATTAAAAAACTTTTATTTATCAAGTCTAAAAAAAATTGAGCATGGGGTTTTCGAGTTTCCAGAAAAAAATTTTGAAATTTTTTTAAGAATCAAAAAATAAACCTTTTAAAATTTGTATACGCAGTAATATTTAAACCTTGGAGGGGCTTCATAATGATTAAAATCGGTTGTACTGTTTTCGAGAAAATCAAAAACCAAAAAAATGGTTCGAAGGGGGCTTCCAAGAATAACCATTTCTTGAACAAATTTTTACCTAAAATGACGAAATGAAATTTTATGATTCTTTTTTTTCAAAATTCTGTAGGACTGTTTTTGAGAAAAATATATTTATAAGATTTCGAAAAAAAATTGTATGGTTATTTTTTGGTCTTAAAAAGAAAAGGAAAAAAAAACGTGTGGGGGAAAAAAATTCAAAACGATATCTACCAAGTTTAACGAAAATCGGCCCAGCCTTTTAGGCCGTATTCGAACAGACAGACAGACAGAATTTTGTGACCCACATTTTTCGTCTTCGCTATCATAGTAATATCAACTTTGATACAAATCTTGAGTTCGATTTTTTTTACGAATGCATTACTTGCCTTATATATGTACCTATAAATCGTAAGAAAAAACAACACTATCAGAAGATTTATGCACGAAAATAACACTTTTTTTTTTAACAAAATGAACTTTTATTTTTTTGGTGGTTTCGGGGGGGGGGGGGGGTTTGAACCCCTAAAACCCCTACCTGCGTTCGCCCCTGCTCTTTGACATTATCAAACGTCAAAAGGGTCTGTTTACTTAATTTTATGCATGAACTGTCATTGTCATTAGAAAGAATTTATTTAAAAATCGTCTTTTAGCACAATATTAGTTGGAAAATGTTTTAAAATTGTGAAAGAGTTAGGAAACTACTTTTAAGTTAGCAACTGCTTCCAAATTCCAATCACAATTCAAATCTCTAAATCGAACTTTTTACGGGGAGTAGGAACTCCAAAGTTTCAGATTTTTTTTTTAAATCTGTGACGATTAGAACTGTGGCGATCCATTAATCTATTAACTTACCTACTTTAAGTATTTCCACTTAGTTTTAAAGAGAATAATATTATACTTTATACTTAGTTTAAGAACAATTCATCATATTCATTGTAATAATTTAATGAGTTTGTTTATCGTATGTAAACAAACTTTTAGTATAAATAGTAAATAGTGCTTTGTAAATAAATATAAATCAGTTCTAATTTGGAATTCAAAGAGTTATCATCTCATCCTCAAGTCAAGAAGTAATCACATAGATAACTACAGAACCGTCAAATTTTGTCAATATGTAAAACAGGCCTGACAAGTATAATTTTTTTATTTGGACATATGACAATACTGTTGTTAATTCCTATTGATTAACATTTTTTGTTAAACTGGACTGGACGGATTCTTGTGACTGGCCAGATTCTGTTAGATTTTAGATACTTAAATCTAAATTTGATGGTGCAATGGCTCGAACAGTAGCAGGTCCTAGGTGACATAAAACTCTCAACGGCTTATGAGCAGCACTTTTCCTGACAAGAAATATACTCTTAGAGGATTTGTCAATTCCTGACAAGAGACAGTACACCCCTGAAGAAAAACTTTTTTGCAGCGGCTGAGAATCGAACCTAAGACCTTCTTCATGTCAGTCCAACGCACTAACAAAGGGTAGATACTAAGTACCTATTTCTTCTTGTACATTTACTAATTTATTGTAGGTACCTAGATATTAGGTAGGTAGTTATTTACTTGCGATTTGTCTGTGGCTGCAATGAAGCTGCGTATCTAGCTCATTTAGTAATAGAGACATCGTAGTATAGGTACCTACAGTGCTAAGCTGCTGGTACATGCAAACATGCCAAACATTCGTCATTTACCTATAGGCAATACCTATAGGTACCAACCGAAAGTTATTTATTCAACAAAAAGAAAAGTTAAATGCCTACATACCTACATATGTACATAGGGGAGTAGGCCTCTATGTACCTATCTTTACGTAGGTATCTACCATTTTACCTAATCATTAATCTTTCCATCTCAAAATTCTGACAGAGATGAATCTACAAATATAGATAGGTATATATACATACATATACCTATACATATTGTACCTATATACCTACCTATCTTTATCCTCCTATTATAATGACCCTTTGAGGTCATCAGACTTACCAAGAAGAAAGAACACTCAATAAGTCTCCTCCATCTTTATTTTGAATTCCAATTAACATCTCCAACCAGCAACAGTAGCACGATGGCGGGGGCGGTCGGCCGGTGGTAACGACAACGAGTGTGCGTCTTTGTCGTGAGCCCTTATATAACAACCAATGCGAAGTTCTCTTTTCGTTAACACTTGGCACTATTTGCCAGCAAGTAGCGCACCTATCCCATTTCCATCCGACAACGACATCCGCTGGTTAATTCTTATCTCACCTCAGAGTACAAATTCACCACACACATGCAAATAAAGAAATAGTCACAAATCCAGATTGTTTTAACACCGCAGATGAATACTTTCTTATTGCTCTTTTTGTTTTTTGGAGAATATCTACCTATGTACTGTGTACGTGCAGATAAATATTCTTTTAGTTGAAAATTGGGATTGAGGTGTTATGCAGTCTGCAAATTGATCTTGCCCTCTCGCTCTGGCGTCTACAACATCGTCTTATGTACCAGTTACCCTACAGACATCACACTACCACCCAGCAGCAGCACAGCACAGCACCACAGCACCAAACTGGAAGGGATCATTGTGTTTGTGTATAAATCCCCTTGAATTTTCTGAGAAACAGATACAGATAATACAAATACGACACGAGTATATTTTCTGCGTGTACGTCGTCGTCGTCGTGTTGTATTTGTTGTAATTCATCGGATTCGTCGTCGCCGCATTCGCTTCGTCCGTTCGATTTCGCCATATAGTTCTTGTTGGTTCATTTTAATTCGGTATCGGTATGGTATTGGTGGTATAGTTATCTATGGCCCTATCGGTCCGTTTTGGTTTGGGCTCAGCTGAGCTCACAGCGTCAGCATTGAGAAAAGTTCTTACAGTTAGTTCGTCTTTCTCGCCGTTGTCGTTCTTCGATTTTTCTCATAGTGTGTGGTGTGGGGTTTGGTTTGTGGTGAATCCGAAAAATCTACAATCTCATCTTCATCGTCGTCGGTGCCGTAGAGTAGAGACGTAGTCATCGTCAATGTGCCTGTCTGGCAGTGCCTGTGCCAGTTGCCACTTTGCCAGTGTGCCACCCTTGCTGTTCTTCTTGTGTGTATCTTTTTTTTTAGTTGTATATTATATTCTCTTCTTGTTCATATGATTATTTTAGAGGGGAAATGTTTCCATTTAAATAGTTGACGTGCGATGGTCTATCACATCAGTTGAATTTCATCTGTCGAGCGGGATTGATATGGTGTGATGACGCACGGTTGAAAAGAAAAGAAAATAAAAATAAAAAAAAAAACAACGAAGAAAACGGAAACGGAAGCAAAGAAAAAGAGAATCTTATTTTATAACAGTTGTTGGTGCTTGACCGGATGGTACTTTTTTATTTTTGAATTAAATCACTTCGTGCGTCGGTACGGTACTGTTCGGTCGCAATTTCTTAAAAAAAAAAAAAGAAATATCTTAATACATAGGTACCTACATAAAATTGTGCGCGATATGACACGGAAATATATAAAAACAATAATAACAGAAAGTTGTGAATAAATTAATAATAACAATTAAAAAAAACACTATAAGGTAATAAATACACAATTGGATATATCTTACTGCCTTGCCTACCTAAACCTTGTAGGTATATCAGTTTGTGAATAAAATAACAAATTTAACGAAACCAGAGCAAAAGGAATAGTTTTTTTTTCTTATCCGCGAAAGACAACCAAAAATACAAAATAATTTATTTGTTTGTCAATTTGGATTGATTTTCTCTGTTGGATAATTTAAATGGATAATTAAAGTGCTTAGTGCGACACATAAACTTTTTGAACTTTTTTTAAAAATCATCGTGGAGTAGTGTGGTGAATTTAAATAGGTTATTTGAAGGATTCTAAAATGATGCAGTTTTTAGTGACAGTTTAAAAAAAAAGAAAAAAATATTTTTTGCAAAAAAGGATCCCTATTTGAAATGAACACGTAATCTTTTAGATTTATACCTATAAGCTACATACCTACCTACCTACTTATCTAGCTACGTAAGTAGGTAGGTACACCTACTAAGTGCGGAAGTTGCTCATTGGTTTTAAATCTTTTGTGATAAAACTTATCACAACTCAACAGCAACCCTTTACACGTTCATATATCTATCTACCTTCAAATAAATAAGATTATAAATCGATGATAGGTAGGTACCTACCTATATGTACCTATTGGGATACGCTTTCATTACACCATTAATTCTTCTTCAGTTAGTTTTTCTCTTGATAACTCATAAAACATGTATAAAAAAAAAACAACGATATAATAGGTCAACATTTCTGCGCATGCAGGACTGTGGTGAATTTGTGTAACTTACATAAAATCCTTAAAAATTTAGATTTGTGGTGTATTTTTTGACCAAAATTATAATTCTCGATCTCCATTATCTCAATAGAAAAACACAACATTAATGTTAGGTTTACGTAAGCTATATTTTGTTTAAATTAATAAAAAAAAAAATATTTCATAGGTATTTGAATTGAGAATATGTACACACATGGAAAAAGAAATTGGCACACTACCTAGTAGTTTTCCAGAACTTAGTCATTGTTTAACAAAAAAAATAAGGAGAATTTTTAAAAATTTGCTTAAAACAATTTATTTTAACAAAAAAACATAACTTCGCGACCTTAGAACAATAGGCTTCTAACTGCACTCAAGTCACTTTTGAGAAAACAGAGATTCAATTTTTGTTTGTCTATAGGTAGGTATAACTTTTATATTTTTGTATGGATCTACACGATTTTTTGAAAACACAAATTTTGTACTAAGTTATGTTGATCTGAATTTAAAAATCTGCAACATAATTCATAATTTTGCAGTAACTGGTGGTTGAAAAAATGGATAGAACCTTGTTTTTCAACGCTAAGTCATTTGAGTATAGAACAATAAGGTTCTAATTACCTGATAGAACTTAGTGTCATGATAAGAAATTTAATTGTTCAGATAGAACCCTGTTATATCTTAAAGAAATACCTACGAATTTTAAGCGAAGTTTTTATTCCTTTTTCTTTTTTATGTTTTTATAAAACAAAACAAATAAACATTACTAAAGAAAAGTTAAATAATATTAAAGCTCACACTGCCCAAAATCTCGTCAAGGCCCTAACTAAATTTTTCATACTTCGAGTTATAAAGGCAAACACTAAATCTCTTACAGCAACCCGAATATAGAAATTAAAAAAGTCCAAAACTTATTTGTTTTAAAGCTTAATGTGTGGTTTATTGTTTCCAATTATTTCATATTACAAATTTGTTAGTATGTAGAAGCTACCGTAGATAGGGCTTAAGCAGAAGCGCAACAACCTAAAAAGCTAGGGGGGTGTCCAACCCAAAATAATCCAAATAACCCAAATAACCCGACAAATCCGGGGCGTAGCGAGGTCAAGCTTAAGAAGACGCTGCAAACTATTCAACTTTTAAAACATTCTTACCCTTATATTACACAATCTTATAATCTAAAGTCGCAATAAAAAATTTATTCAAGTTAAAGACATCAAGCACTACATTTGATACTGAGATTAAATTCAGTTTTTTTAAATTTTTTTATTTTTTAAAAATCCAAAGACTTTGTTGCAAAAAATCGCTTCAAATTCATACTTTAACAAATATTTGGAATAATTAAAGCTTAAATATACTAGAATTTTATTAAAAATCAGTATGTACAATTTTCAATCCAATCTTAGTGTATTTAGGCTTACAATATTTCCGATTTTTAGCGGCTTGATTTTTTTGGTGGGAAAATTTTCAAAAATACAATGAAATCTCGGTTCGTATCAATTTTAGTATAGGGTCCCCATTGAGTAAAATCTATAGTAAAAAACTTTCTATTTTTACAGAATTTAATATTATATACTTTATAAAATATAAACACAATAGCTGTAATAAATATTGTCCATGTCCCTTGATAGGTAAGTTTTAGTTGAAAATCGTCGAACACCTCCCTCGCCTAGCTTTTTAGTTTGACATCGTACAATCGTATCTTTTTTTATTGACGCGCTTTGAAAACGTAAATCGAGCACCGGATTTGTAAGAATTCCACAGCTTTGGGAGGAGCTATTTCTTTACATTGTCTTCTAAAGCTTGGCCCGTTGCGCCCCGGGTTTATCGGGTTAATGGCTTTGGGGATAGCTTGTGTCGTCTTCGCAAGCTTGGCCTCGCTGCGCCCGGGTTTGTCGGGTTAATGGCTTTGGGGATAGCTTGTGTCGTCTTCGCGAGCTTGGCCTTGCTGCGCCCCGGGTTTGTCGGGTTAATGGCTTTGGGGATAGCTTGTGTCGTCTTCGAGAGCTTGACCTCACTGCGCCCCGGGTTTGTCGGGTTAATGGCTTTGGGAATAATTTGCATCGTCTCCTTAAGCTTGACCTCGCTATGCCCCGGGTTTGTGGGGTTAAGAATGTTTTAAAAATCGTCTATCGATTTCGGAGGGGGTGTCCACCGACCTCTAGGGGGTGTCCGGACACCCTGGACACCCCCCGTTGTTGCGCCCCTGGGCTTAAGGGCATAGAGGGCAAAGATATATTTAAAAAGCCATATGTACAAAGATTTGCAAACTATTTCTATTAAAATTCCTTTTTTTGAACTGAACTGTAAATAAAAAAACGAAAACATAAATGTATGTTAACAAAACTCAATCATTTTATCAAGAAAAAATTGTTTTTGCAACATTTTTAAAACTAATCTAAGTTTGATTTAAGGTCGGTCACAGGAAGATTGTTCAAGAATTGTTTTCTATTTTCAGGAAATAGTCGTAAGAGATTTTTTTCAAAAAACATTTATTCTGTCGATTGATATTTCTCTTGGCTGGGAGCGAACAAATAACGATGGTTCAAAAAAACTTGACTATATGTATTGACTTTCTAAAAAGTTAAGTGCTATGAACTCAGTGTCGAACGGGGTACCAGCATGCCGAATTGCAGTAAAAGGTATTTCTTTGCTTTTCGTTCCAAGAGGCACAAAACTTTCATTGAAAGCTGTAAATACGTTTGGCAAAGATAACAGCCTTGAATCCTTCTTAACGAGGTAGCATTATAACAACTAGAGAATCTGGCGCAATTTCATTGCAATCTAGCTTGCTTATCTGTTGATATTCTGTTTCTTCACTTTACATGATATAACAAAATCTTTTTTAAGTTTAAGTGGACCTCATGTTCCTTCGTAAATTTTTCACTTAACGCATCTTCATTTCTTGCTGCATTATAGGCCTCACATTTGCAACATTTATCAAACTTGGAATGGTGAAAATCAAGGTTAAAGTTCGTACTGAAAACATTTCTGTAAAAGCTTTCTTTAACAAGACATTTTAAATGAGTGGTATATTTATTACAGTACATCTATTGATTTCCTATTTACTTTTGAAATAGAAATACTTACCTTAACTTATTAAAATTTATGGATATTTAGAACAAACATTTTGAAAATCACACAGCATAAACTTTTAAAATGCATTTCAGATAAAATTCAACTTTAACACAACATTCATATTCATTTGTGGATATAAGGAATTAATTATATTGGTAAACGAATCTGTTTTTCCTACATTTTCAAATTAAGGAGCGTTTTTACAAAACTCAACAAAAAAATGTTGTTGATTTTTCAGGAGAAAGTTTTTTGTGTCTCATTTCAACAGAAATGCGTTTTTCGAAAAGAAATTAATGAACATTTGTTCTAACGGTTACAATCTACTCGTATATACCTAAGCTTTCTTACAAATCAAATCAAAATCAGAATTATTCTAGGCTCAACTTTCCTTTAAGGTAGTACGAATTTTTACACGCGGATAGTTTTATTCGGTAGATTAGCACTTTTTAATAACAAATAAAACAATTTTAAAGTGAGGAATCATTTATAACTATTTTTAATTAATTGGAAATTTTTCCTTTTTTGTTAATTTTGTAATGGATTTATTTGTTGGATAAAAAGAAGTTTCTGAACCCTTAGTACTTTTAAGTTAAAACACTGTTGACATAGGTGCGCCTGTCTGGCGACTTTACATACCCTAAGCGGAACAACGAAGTTGCGTGAGCGGGTGTGGCTCCCGAAAAGGGAGCTAAAATCCTGAAAACCCGCGAAGCGGGCCAGCCACAGTACTGTAAAGCTAAAAAACTAATAGACGCCTGCCTGGTGACTTTACATACCCTAAGAGGTATTAAATATCGAAATCTGGCCACTTTCAGTACTGTTAGTCAAGGAAACACTAAAAAAAAAAACAAAATGTGAGGTTAAAACTGAAAAACTTTTTTTTTTTATGATTTAATGGTGTTTCCTCACTTTAATATTTTAAATCTGTTATATTGAGACCACTAGCTAACTTAACAAAAAAATCAATATTAGACACGTGCTACCTTAAAGGAAAGTCGCCCCAAATTCTATATTCATCATGTAGCCTTAGCCTTTGATTGTAAAATTTTGTGTTATTGAAAAAGAGTATGTATATATAGATATCATTTTAATAAGGTAAATTTCTCTGGCAAAGCGAGTTATATGGACCGCTTATTCTTACTATTTAAAGGGTGGGCCACCATCTAGTGGTTTCTTTTTAAATCACGTGTTATTTTGACACTCTCGAAATCTTGACAGAAAGTCAGTATCATACCTCCGCTCAACGAAATGAATCGCTTTACGCTTGAACAACGTTGAGAAATATTAAAAACTTATTTTCAAGTGAGTGATATGTAGTTCAAAAAATTTTTGAAAAGAAGTCTTGGCCGAAATGCAGCTGTACGCAAGTTTGTTCAAAAAGTTCATGAGACTGGTATGCTAGTGGACAACGCTCATGATCCCCGAAGTCGTATGGTGCGTACAGACGAGAATGTGGCTGCTGTAGCCGAGAGTGTGAGACTCTATTCACGAGCATCAACTCCCGATGGATCTTAACAGCCCAACATTTGAAGCACTAGCCCGAGAAGATTTCAGCACAAAGGTCTCGGATTATTAGCTTCCAAGGTCGAATTTACTCAGCAATTGAAGGCGCACGACCAGCCAATTGACCGACGTTGTGTTCCATAATTAATGGGGATGTTTGCTCTTACTAATAAAGCCATAATACATGGACAAAATTTAATTTTGTTCATTTTGTTGCATTTTTAAAAAGAAACTTGTATTTGGCCCACCCTTTTTAATAATAATAATTATGAGTTCTCTCTGTTTTATAACACTTTTCTTGTCACTCTTAAAAGTGCTATTGATATTTTTGTTCTGAAAATTCAAGAAAAAAACAAAAACAACTCAAGACCACTTTGGTAGAAAAATAATAAAATTTACAAATTGCTGAGGAGATCTAAGGATAATGCAAGTTTGTGGGCAAAATAAGAAAGATGTTTTAATAAAATAATTATGGTATTTCAAAGAATATGAAATATTTACGTTCACAAAATACAAACTTAGGGTTATTCGATAAGTTAGTGACTTCGAAATGAAAGAATGGCTTTTATTTTAAAATTAATTTTATTTTCAACATTCTCTTTTTCGAGCTATGCACTTCCTCCAACGATATTCCAACCTTTTTAACCCTTCGAAAAAAAAGAAATAAGTTTAATCAAACTGCAAAAAATGTATTTGTAGAATAAATAACTTCATTATTTGTTGAAAATCTTTTTCCACCGAGCCATTTCTTCATAGGAAATAGGAAAAAATCACAGGGAGCCAAGTCTGGAGAATACGGTGAATGAGATAGCAGTTCATAGCTCAATTCAGCTAATTTTGCTTTTGCTACTGCGGACGAATAAGCATTGTCGTGTTGAAATAGAACTTTTTTCTTCTTCATATGAAGCCGCTCATCCACCAATTCTGTGTTGTATATATCCAATAATTTGGCATAATAGTTCCCGGTAATTATGTTTCCTTTTTCCAAATAATCAATTACGCCGTGGAAATCCTAGAAAAACGTTGCCATAATTTTTCCCGCCCGACGGAAACATTTTTGCCTTTTTGGGTCCACGTTCATTTTAAAAAAGTCCACTGTTTCTATTGTTCTTTCAATTCTGTCGTGTAGTGATGTATCCAAGTTTCATTAACAATTAAAATACTTCGAAAAAAATCATTTGAATTGCACTCAGAGTTTTAAACACAGCTCTGAAGTTACGACCCGATTCCGATTTTGTTGACTTGTTAGCAAACGCGGCACCCATCTTGCCGATAATTTGTTCATATCATTTGAAATGGCTCGGAAATGACCATACGACCACAAGGAATTTTTGTGAACAACTTTTGGACCATTCTATGCGAAGAAGCAGTGCCTCTATAGTAGGTATTTTTTTAAGTTTTTCCTCAGTTTCCTTAATAGTTTTACCACGCAAAAATTAGTGCTTTATTAACACGCGAAATTCACTTAATTCACAACTTAAAGTTCTTTCGAATTTGTAAAACGGTTAATAATTGACAGATCTATTTGCATTTTTTTTTGTCTAGGCCTAGAAAAAAACAAATATGGCTGTAAAAAAAATGTAATGCCATCTGAGCGACATCTATTTCTAAAGTCCCTGACCTATCGAACAGCCCTCGTATGCAATGCTTTTGCTGATTTTTTTCCAAGCGAGTTATTTAAGAACAAATCAATATAGCAACATTAATATAATATCTAATGTTGTTTCGGATAATTTTATTAATATTGGCAGTTTACAAATTTCTTTTCAAGAAACCAAGCCAGCTTTATATAGTCTCAGTGAAAATATTTCAGTTCTTTTGTTAGGATTTTGTGATTTATCTTTAATTAATCGCTAGATAATAATCTTTGAATGGAAAACTTTATCCACTCCAATCTATAAAAGTGGTCAAGAACAAGTAATTTCAAATTATAGACCAGTAATTCAGATTTGAGACGCAACTGGAAAAATCTACGAATAACGAGTTCAAATGGTGCTCACATCGAATCGAAGACTATGGTGAGATATTTGGGTGTTCAGCTAGACAAATTCTTGTACTATAATGAGCACATAAATACCCAGTTGGAGAAGGCAAGAAAGACATTCATGGCCCTCAAAAGTCTATTTTATTCCAAGTATCTGAGATCCGATGTGAAGATTATTTGTTACCAAGCATTCGTTCGTCCAATTCTGACTTATGCGAGTCCAGTATGGTGGAACATTAACCCATCGTATATGGAAAAGCTTCGAGTTTTCGAGCGCAAATGTCTAAGAGCTTGTATGCAGATGAATAGAAGTGCACATTCTGACTTTCGGCATTACGTTTCTAATAAAAACCTATTGGATGCTTCCGGATTGTCGAGAATTGACAATGTCATACTAGACCTCGGGAGGAATCACTTCGCACGATCGGCGAGCGTGGTGGAAAACGAACTTATTTCCGGTTTATTTTACCCGAACCCTGGGTATTTCAGAAATGCCTTGGAGACTGGATACATTCCTCCAGAGACTTTCTTGTTTCTGGATGCACATGGCTATCTATCTGACTCAATAAACGTACCAATAATATATCATGCTGCAAGGAGCAACAGATAAAAGAATCCTTTATGAGCCTTTAAAGTCGGGGGATGGGAATACTAATCTAAGATACTGCACTAGCATACCTGAAAGAGATAAAAATAACAATAATCGGTTAAATCGAGAAAAATACTGGTGGCTCGATTGGGTTGAAGCTAACACTTAGGTTAAGTAAAACTAGGCCCTGCCATGTGATCTATGATTTGACGATGGCGGAAGGAGTAGACTTATGTCTACGTCTCTCTGCTAGTCGGCGGACCAGCGATCACATGACAGGGCCTGGTCCTAGATTAAGTTAGTTTGTAAGTTTTAGTTTTTAGTTTTAGTTTTTTAGGCAAAATACAAGAAAATCGTTACGGCTGTGCTATAGGTTTTATTTAACATTTTCCTATAAACAAAATATACGCATACAAAAAGAAAATCTTTAAATACAAATTGAATAAAAAAACTTAGTACAAATCATATTACATAAAATTAAAAAAAAAAACATGTAATGAGAACCGTAAAGGTCATTTGCTCCAATTATTGTTATAATTAACAAATATGTTTTAGTTTTTAAGTTTATTTAGGCTTTCAATAAAAATTGTAATAGATCTTGGTGAATAAATAAACATTAAAAAAAAAAACCAGTAAGTAAATTATATGTGATGCCAAAATTGTTTGAAAATATTATTAGTAATCGATATTCTTTTCTTTTAAAGGAAATACGTAATATCTCCATTTTTATTTGTATTGGTAGGTCAACTTGTACTAATTTAATCCTTTTTACTAACTTTAATCCTTTTTACTAACTTTATTTTGAATCATATTGATAAGTATTATAAGTTATCAAGTAGATAATCATAAAATATTGTACAAAAACTTATACAAATAGGATTTCACTCTAAAATGCTTCGACAACTTTTAAATCGATTACAGTTACATTTTGATTTCCTCAAGGAAGGCATCTCGGATCACTTCTTTTTCTTATATTTATTAACGAATTACCTAATGTTTTTTTACCTCGTCATGTCTTTTGTTTGCAGATGATCTTAAAATGTTTTCATATACATATTAAAAATCCTTTGGATTGTTATCTGTCACAAGAAGACCTTAATAGGCTTCCAGAATGGTGCAATCAAAACAAACTACTTCTAAATATTTCAAAATGTCAAAGTTTTTCCTTATCGTCTAATTACAATATTGATTGATAACATTGTTCTTGAAAAAGTTTATATTAGGAAGGATCTTGGAGTTATTTTTTACTCTAGTTTAAAGTTTAATCATCATATAGATTTTATAGTTAATAAAGCTAATTCAATGTTAGTAGGTTCGTTCGTTCAACTTTACCCAGGGTTGACCCAGGTTTTCTTGACAATTCTCGGAGTTGTCAAAAAAACTGGGGTTTTCGGTTTTCAAAAAACACCCAATGGCTGTCAATTATTTTGTTGATAACAAAAAGCAAGAGAAAAATAATTCTGTGTTCTTATAAAACTGTAAATTTGTTATAAATTAGTTATAAAAATGAACAAAAACAATTCTGCGTTGTTGCTGAATATTTCATCTGATGAGTACAAATATATTTAATTGCAAACCCAAGCAATAACAAGCAACATGCGAATCGACAAACGACAATAAAAGAAATAGATATGAAATCTCATGTGACTTTTGACAGTTTGGTAGTTACCTGAACTCGCCACAGCAAAATACATAGATCTACTTTAGGGCGAGTTCAGGGCAACCCCAGGTCTAAAAAAACAGAGAATTTATTCACCAGGGTGACTTTAGGTTTTTCAAAAAACGATTTATAAACTTTGTTGAAACATATGTAGATAATATGCCTCATTGTAATAATAAGATGTCAGCTTATTGACTTGCAGAACCGTCGCAAGATGTCTTCAATTCTTTTTATAAGAGATATATTATCTTATCGCATTAATTGTCTATTTTTGCAAAATTAAATAAACTTTTAGGCTCCAAGTCGTTTCCTTAGAAATTGAAATTGATTCCTGGAGGATAATCATAGAGCTAATTATGCCTTAAATGAGCCTATAAATCATTGTGTGAAAGAAAGAAATATTATATCAATTGATTTTAACTTTCATTATTGTAGATATATCCGTATATATATAAACCTTCTATTATTTCCTAGTCTGTAAGAATATTGTAACTCAATTGATGTAATAAACTAAACTATTTCTTTCGTCTGCAATCAACGTTTTTAACTATACCTTGCTTGATATGGCGTGTTTTCTGATAGATCTATCTAATTCTTATCTGCGTAATATGACGGTGTTTTCAGAGTATGTGTAGTTATGACTTGGTTCGGTACAGCTGTGAGCCCTCCATATATAGTATCCATTCTTTCACTATACCATATGTGCATATCTACCATATTTGAAGAAGAAAATTAATTAAATCCGAACACAACTGTTATTTACTTATTGCAGAAATGATTTTAGTTCCTATGACTTCGACTTGTGTTTCAGTAAAAACGGTAAATTGTTAGTAAAATATACAGGGTGTGCATATAATTTTTTCCGTGAAAAATTGAAGTCTAGTCAAATTATTATTTTTGTTTATATTTAAAAACCTACATAAACATTTTTTTGCTATAAATTTTAGTAGAAAATATTTTCCACAAATTTTATAAAAATTAGTTTTTGTTTTTATGTTATACATTTGTATAATATTATAACCTATAGTATTATCTTGGAGCGTCATTTTCTATTTGAATTCTATCCTGGAGGTGGTGGCGCTGAAACTAGCGCTAGATTTTACAGTGGAGAGTAGGATAAGATACAAAACAAGTAGTAAAAAAAGAGAATATTTTATTATTAAATTTAGCAGAGACAAATATAGCAAGTACTGTCCCTATACTTAAGATGTCGCCACAATCTTTAGTCTTTTCGTTTCTTGATAGTACTATAAGTTTTATATATCTACAAAGGTTATACTCATAAGCTTTCGAAAAACAGATATATACCAATACTTTTTTCCATGTCTGAAGCTACCTACATTAATATAGAATCTTATACTTAAATAATTTTCACTTTTTGTACGACATCAATCCCCAGGATTAATATACGAATAAGGCTTTGTACGCTTTGCGCTATTTATTCCTATAGATAAGATTTATTTTTCTATATACGAGTATACATAGTTTGCGGTACAACAATTACAATTTTCGATATCTTATGTTTTTTTGCGGTTTAACGGTTTTACATATTGAATTTCATTGCTATTGACCTTCAGAAATATTATTAAAAACAAATATAATCCTCCATTTGGTATAGGTATATGAGTTTCAACAAACCCAGTGTTTTTTTCAAGAATATCTAACCTACACAAAATAAATAAGTGAAATAAATAACACATTAACTCAGCGTCTTTCTTTACCAGCAGCTAATTTCGAAACTCCATTAAGTACTTGATGTTTAAATATAAGTGAAAATGAAGATGAAAATCTTTTATGAGGCTTTAGCTGCGATAAAAATGGTCCAGGTAAAATTCCCTCAGTTATTTAAAACAAAAATGTAAATCGGCTCTCTCTGAGCCTTTAGCAATTATCTTCAATAGTTCTCTTTCTAAAGAAGAATTTAGAATTTAAGAAACACCAATGCACAATTCAGGTTCAGGAAATATCAAACTATCACCCGATCGGCAAACTCAGCAATTCCTAAACTTAAAAAAAATTGCTTATGATAAGTTATCATTTTTGTTCAAAGAAATTATATCTTCCTGCCAATATGGTATGTTGTCAACATAGAGTTGTCAACAAAAACTGGGATTTTCGGATTTCAAAAAACACCCAAGGGCTGTCAACTGTTTTGTTGACAACTAAAAGCAAGACAAAATAATTCTGTGCTCTGAAAAAAACTTTAAATTTGTTAAAGATCAGTTTTAAAAATGCGTTGTTGCTAATTGTTTCATCTGATGAGTACAACAAACATTCAATTGCAAACACAAGCAATAACATGCAACATGCGAATCGCCAAACGACAACAAAAGAAAAATATATGAAATCTCATATGACTTTTGACGGTTTGATCGTTACCTCAACTCGCCCCAGCAAAATACCTAGATCTACTTCAGGGCGACCCCAGGTCTCAAAAAACACAGAATTTACTCAACAGGGTGACTTCAGGTTTTTCAAAAAACGATTTAGGGCGACCCAGGGTGACTTTAGGGCTCAACAAACAAACCTTATGTTCTCAATAAGCTTGAAGAAGGTTATCAGATAGATGTAATCAGTACAAAGATTTTGCAAAGCATAGGCTTTCATTCTAGATTGTAGCTTTCTTCTTACCTGACGAAACGTATGCAACTCGTGTCTATAGATAATATTCATTCTTCTCGTATTTTAGCTTATCTCTGGCGTACCACAAGGTAGTCATCTTGGAACTATCTTGTTTTTAATTTTCATTCATAATGACATGTCTAACGATTTCGAAAACTCATATCGCCTTCTATTTGCGGACGATCTAAAGTTCTTCTGGATGTATTAAATCTTCATGTGACTGCCATCTTCTTCAAGATGATCTTGATCATTTGACTGATTGGTGCACGGTTGATGACTTGGTTTTGAACGTTTCTAAATGTCAGTGTTTTATTTTTCTTAAAAATGCTTACCCAATCTTTTTTGTGTACAAAATTGACGTCAATTTTTAAGAAAGTGTTTTTGATAAAAAAAGGCTTGGGAATAGTATTTGCTTACTTTTAAGTAGATTACTAACTCTTTCTTAATTTTAAACTTTTTTGGAAATTGTATTAAAATATTTGAAGGATAATTATGATTTTCATTAACAAATTTAAATAACTTTTACCATTGCACGTTTTAAGATATTTGAAAGTGTCAAGGTATCATAAATGAAATTTGAATATTAAATTGAATTATGTATTGCTCTGCGAACTAGAGATCGATTGTGCCCCCACCTAAATCTGGATGAGCTTGCTCATCTTACAATTCCTTTTCAAAATCGACCTAACCAAAACGACCGACACGGCTAACTATTAATACCTAAATTATCCCCTATTTGAGATTTTGCAAAACCACTCTAGTTCCGTAGGGGATGGCACGTCTAGAAATCTTGAAATTGGTTTGATGTAATTTATGGGCTAATATCAATTTTAGAATTTCCATGTTATTGCCATGGTTTTTAATTTTTTTTTTCCTATAGTTGAAAAGTTATTTTTATTTTAACAATTAATGTATTTTCTATTCTGAGTTTAAGAGAACTTTAAGAGTGCGACCAATTCGGTCAAGATTTATTTTTCATTTTAATATAAAATATAATATAATACGTAACAGTTTTAGAAACGAATAAGTTTGCCGTCGGAAATGATTAAGGACATGGACAAAGTGTTTTGGAGTTTCATACGTAGGTACCCATAAATTATTACGACCATTAATAAACGATATACTCGTACCATTGTAAAGCTGGCTACAAAATTGAATAAAAAAGTTGAAAAATTAATTATCTATGTACCTTTCGATTGTAAAGTATTTATAGCTCCTATCCGGCAAATGTTTTGTGAAATTCTCTTTTTTAAGAAGTTGCGTTGGGAATTTTATTTTAATAAAAATAAAATACATAACTATGTTTTTATTATCAAAAATATTAAAGATCTACAAGGTGGCGCAGAACTAATATCCAATTTTGTTTTTGAATTACTTTTTAACTAAATTAAAAAAATGACTTTAAGTGGTGGAAATCTGTAATTGGAACTTTTCAATTTTTTCTGTTAAGTGTGAAAAGATGATCCGTCAAGTGGCTACCGCCTGTGTTGATACACATTTGTGCCCGTTTTATCGCATTTTCCATGACTTTTCGCACGATTTCCGGTAGTAACTGTTCGCATTCCTGTCGAATATTCTCCTTAAGGGCTGCGATTGTCTGAGGCTTGTTGGCATAAACCCACTTGACGGACGGTCAGCAGGCATTAACTGATGCGCTGTTTGCACTTTGTATGGCAACATGTGTAAGTCTTTCACTAAAATTCGCAATTCGCAATCGCGTTGCCCGTGTCGTCTGGTTGATATTTCTTCGTGCTCAGCAACATCAGCAGCCACCTCCTGTGGTTCCAGTCTGTTCGAGTTGAGTAGCTAAGCGCCGGAATGTTTGCCCAGTTAGTGTGACACTATTAGGAAATCGACTAACTAACGCCACCGACCGATTATTGGTCAACAAAATCGACAAAATTATTCTATGCTCTTGCGGAGTAAAGCGCTTCATTGTTTGTCTGTTTTGATTAAGAATTGCTTCGTGGTTGGTTTAAACTACATAAATTGGTCATAATTAATAAAACGAAGTTCATTATTTTTAACATAAAAAGGAAAATATGTAATGATATGTACCTACATATGTCATTAAAATATCATTCGCCCAATTGTGAAAGATTCCGTTTAACGAATACTTCTTTTTATGTTTTTAATATTTGCAGGTTTGAACGAACCAAACTATGCTTTTAAAGCAATTTTTAAACAAATTACGAAGACAACGGCCTTTTTAAATATAAACCTCAATATGGTTTATTTTGCTGTGGTTGAACTTATCGTAATAAAATTGAGCTTTTGCTTGTCAAATAAAAGCATGCTATTCGTATTCTGTGCAATATAAATCGACTAACTCTAAGCTTTCAATTGTTTAAAAGTCTTGAACTAATTACATTAAGGCGTTTGCATTTTCGTCTTCTCTATCATCATAATATGTTAACTTTGCTCAAAATCTCTAGTTCGATTTCTTTTCAAATGCAAAAGTTTCTCTATAGTACCTGCATATATATATTTGTACAAACTAACAAACATACATACATACATACATTCATACCAGATATATGTAACTTACCGTTGCAATGAAGAAATTTATGGGCTACAGTAGCAATAAAAGCAACTCTTGATAAACTCAATAATTCGATTAGATCAGCAAACAAATACTTTAAATTGCAGCTTGTCAAAAAATTGAAACGCAGTAAAATCAACTTCTTATTCAAAATCTCTTATATCATTGGATTGATTTTTACTTCTCTTTTTTTTTGAATATTCTACATAAATATAGGAAGGTAGACACGTATAAAATTTAAAAATGTGATTTCAAAAACTGCATCAATTAAATTTTAAATTCCTTAACGTCATTTTTGAAACCTTCATATAGACATATGTATGTATATTTATGTATATATATTTTTTCTTTTTTTTTACAGACTTAAACCTGTGTACAAAATGTTGAAAACATCGATTAAGAAGGAATTAACTGATATTTCGCTGCGAAAAATGGATCGACGCCAATCAACAACATCAGATTCATCTGTTGAGCCCATGGACTTGGGTCGATCGAATTCGAAAATATCCACAGATATAGCAGAACATAGCAGCACAACATTGCCAACATCAACACAAATTAAAGATGCCATTTTATCAGATGCCAATACTAAGTATCGCTATGAGTCCGATGCCGACGAGTCCGCCGACGATAGAGATCAACAAAGAAGATCGCACAGTCAACATCACTACCATCATCGTCGGCGCGGCAATACGGTCCGCGACAAACGCACTGTCCTCATGGAATGCACCGATAGTCCACATTCATTGCGAAAGAAATTTCGATTTAGCAGTAGCAATCACAATAATGCTATGCCTGATACTGTGATCAATTTGAAATCAAAAACATCGAATAATGATTCAACAAAATCAATTACACCTTCAACAAATCTTACAGCAACAACAAACAACGAATCGGGATTTGTGGATGCTAGCATAAGTCATGTTTTAAATACATCAGGTTCATCGGCTACATCATCCACATCATCATCGTCACCGACATCATCATCATCCGCTTCACCATCTGCAAGTAATGTAGCTTCGGCCATATCCAGCCCAGAGTCAGGCATGGGTGAACGTGACGATATGAAGTACCTTTGCCCAATTTGTGAAGTAGTGTCAGCGACACCCCATGAATTCACCAATCACATTCGATGTCATAATTATTCATCTGGCGACACCGAAAATTTCACTTGCCGCATATGCTCCAAGGTTAGTATTAATTTAAAGCTTTATATATTACTCTACCTACTTAGTACCTAGAGCTGGGGTGTGGCTAAGAAAGCGGCACAAATATTTGAAAACATTTAAACGTTTAGATTTTATGCTTCATCGGGGTATGAATTTTGGTTCTGTCCAATGATTTTTTTGCAAAACGGCCTATAAACAGCTTTTTGAAGATTTTAAATTTATGCAAATTTCAGTTTTTCACAGTACGCATCCTGTCCTTCTTGGATCTGTAGTTCTCTTGGGCATATTAATTAGTGCGTTGGACTGTAATGCAGTTGGTTTAGGTATGCTTTAAGCCGCTGCTGCCTAAAATTAAAACAAAACGAATAAATGTTTTGCAGAGGTACTGCCTCTTGCGAGAAAGTGAAGAAACCCTCGAAGGGTATCTCTTGTCATGAAAAGTGCTTCTCACCTTAGCCGTTCGGACTCGAAATGAAATTGTAGGTCCCCTCCATTACTGCCAACACACACACACAGATGGTTGAGAGTTGTAAGTCACTAGGTTCAGGTTCTCTATGAGCAGTATACTTTTTATTTCATTAACCACACCCCCTATTTTACGTCTTCAGATTAGCCAGCTTTTGAATTAACTTTGGTTTCGTTAGATGAACAAATCTAACAAAAAAAAAAAAACAATAGAAAAACCAACGAGAGCTCATGGTTGTTTGCGTTAAACCATTTACCTCATTTATCATTATAACATCGATATAAGATATTTTGGATGATAAATGATAAGCAAGTCTTGATTTAGCGATGAATTAATTACTCAAACAGGTCTCATTGTCTCAAAAAAAATTATGGAATTATATAATACGGATTTATTTAAATCCTATATAAATCCGATTGAGTGCATTCAAATCCGGCGGTTAGGAGAGAAAGTCTCATTTGTTGAAACGAAACTTAAAAGCTTAAGTGACAGTTTAGATGAGGTAAAAGAAAAACATAAGAGTGTTTAGGTAGTAAGTTTCTTATCAGCAAACAGCTCTAATTGTTAAACTTACATAATACACACATATGTACATATTATGTATCTAACACTTTATAGCTTTTAACACAACATGATCCATTTCAATTTAAACCCAGCCTTGCATTATTTTATTTAACTCAATGCAACTTTCTTATTCTCTCACAGGTTCTATCATCTGCATCTTCATTGGATCGGCATGTTTTGGTGCATACTGGTGAGCGGCCTTTTAACTGCAAGTATTGCCAATTGACATTCACTACAAATGGCAATATGCACCGTCACATGCGAACCCACAAACAACACCAACAGCATTATCATCGCAATTCGAATGGTACAAAAGGGGCAAATGGTACTGCCTCAAGCTTATTACCAGTTCTACCACTGGCTGATCCATCGTCAGCAAGTCAAACATCAGCGGCTGTTAGTGTTTTGCCTTCGAAAACGGCGACAAACACAGGCAATGGTGGTGTTTGTAATAGCAATGGTGACACAATTGCGGGTGGAGGAGATGGTTGCGGTGGCGAAAGCTATGACAGCGATGGTGGTTGCTCAACAGATTCATCGAGTGGCATCAGCCAAAGTTCCAATAACAATAATAACAGCAATACAAACAACAAAAATATAAGCAATTTTAAACGCAAGAGCACCGACAGCTTGGATGACTTGGCCATTATGAAACGACGCGTGAAGACCACAATTAACAACAACAATATTATCGATAACATTCACGCCATCCCAGAGAAGAGTGGAATCGAATTACCAGGTCCAATCGAAGATGTTAAGCAACAACAACAAAAGCTCTTTTGTCCGGTGTGTAATCGTGATGATTTCGGAGGAATGCTTGCATTGGGAGCTCACATGGACAGCGATCACTCTGACATTCCGGCTAAGTGTCGTCATTGTGATGTAGTTTTTAAAACCCACAAACAGCTGAATGTACATCCATGCACCAGCAAATTAAAAATTACACAAGGTTTTAAGGATATCACGTTTGTCGACTTCTCGAGTGAGAAATTCCCATTAATTGCAAAGTCTCTATGCGAGCAGAGTATTCGAGCCCCAGTTGGAGGTCAAAAGTTCGAGTGTTCGAAGTGTTACCGAGCATTTCCATGTGCCAGTGCAGTTGAAATTCACGAGAAGGACTGCACGACATCAGGTATGAATCTATTCGTAGACTTTCCCAACCGAAAGCAAAGAGCTTACAGTGAAAGCTCAGCAAATGCTGACGACGATGACAATCGGAGGGAGGAATTTTTTAATCGGTTGTACTTAACAAACAAATCCACAGCACAAAGCATGACAAGTTTGTCAGTATCCTCACCATCTCTATCCGATGTTAAGTCGTCCGAACTTGATAAGACACCTGTTAAGAACTCCCAATTAGAACACTTTCAGGACACCAAGGAACTTGCTGATATTCAATCGATCCTCAATATAACTTCGTCGTCATCAACTAGCAATTTTCTGCGTAATTTTGAAAATTCAGTAAATGCCCCAATCAGTAATTATGGTGCTGAAAATGGCGAAGAGGAAGCTCAAGATGCGTTCACTTCAGAGTTTCGAAAAATGAAACTGCGGGGCGAATTTCCATGCAAGCTCTGCACAGCTGTATTTCCTAATTTGCGTGCACTCAAGGGCCATAACAGAATACATCTTAGCGCCGCTGGTCCAGGTCCATACCGATGCAATATGTGCACGTATTCCATTCATGATAAGGCAGCTCTTGTCCGACACATGCGCACCCATAACGGTGATAGACCCTATGAGTGTGCCATCTGTAATTATGCATTCACAACAAAGGCCAATTGCGAAAGACATTTACGAAACCGTCACGCAAAGACCACACGCGACGAGGTAAAACGTGCCATCATTTATCATCCATCAGAAGACTCAAACTGTGACGATGCCATGAAGAAGTTGCATATGTTTTCCTCGCCTGAATTCGATCAAGACGACATGGAGCAACATCATCCGCCCAAAGACCGATCAACTCCTGTTTCTCATCTGAAGGAAATGCTTCAAGCCGAATCTAAGCCAATGAAAATTCAAGTGAAAAGCCTTGAAAAATTGATTGATAAACCATCGTTCAATCAACCTGATGAAATCGAAAAGGACCATGAGCCAGTATTACCCGAACAAGAAAAAGAGATCAGTAGACCAATTGATCTAAGCATGGATGCATTGGATTTGAGCAAAAAATCGGTGAAAACTGAAAAACTCGAAGAGAAAAAAGTTCAAACTCCTCCACCACCAGCCCAACTTATTAATCCAGCCCGTTCTCTTACCGACGAGTCCAATATCGACATGCGACTACTTGAGAAAAACCAACAGCTCCTGCTGGCCCAGCAGAGACTTCTTAATGAAGCAATGCCAAAAATGGATCCCGCACACTATTTCCAACTGTCGCAGCTTTACAATAATCTGGTGTTCCAGCCACTTAATCCGTTTTTACTACAAAATTCCTTTCTTTCAAATAACATCAGTGATTTGAATAAGTTTGCTCCCATGGTAAATTCCCTTTATAGTGGAACTCCTGTGGAGAGCCCGATCGCACGCACTGAAAAACAAAATCAACAAAGTTCACTACCGAAAACCGGCCAAGACGAGTTGCATTCATCAATAAAACAAGTTCACCCTCAAACTCAATCACCAGTGCCTGCTCAAAGTCAGCCATTACCACGGAATCCAACACCGTCTCTATCACAAATGCCAGCTTTGCCAAGAAGTCACCAGCATCTCATGAGTGGAAGTCATCCTTCGGGAATGCTTCCATCTTCTTTATCCAGTTCCGGACCTGTTAAAATGGTCATCAAAAACGGAGTTCTTATGCCGAAACAAAAACAACGACGCTACCGGACTGAACGTCCATTCGCATGTGAACATTGTTCTGCGCGCTTCACACTGCGCTCCAACATGGAACGTCATATCAAACAACAACATCCTCAATACTGGGCTCAACGACAACGCAGCGGCCATCATATAATGCGTGGTCGTGCCAACAGTTCTTCGATACACTCTCACTTACAATCAGCTCACTCCCCCTTGGAAAGCCCTCATTCAATGGGCACAAGTGGTATGATGACAAATCCCTTGAGTGCCATTTCGGATCAAGTAAAATACGCTATACTTGCCCAACAACTAAAAGCCCGCAAGGAAACAGATATCCTGCAACAGGCCTTATCACAAGGATCCAGCAGTGTCCTCACGCAGAATCCCACATCAGGTATAAGCAATCTTCGTCAATCGCTCAGTGCATCGTCGAACACAAACAATGGCAGCACTGAAGATGATGATCCAAAACTAGTGATCGACGAAGACGACGACGAGCAAGGAGAAGAAGAAGATGATGACGAAGATGAGGATTGTGAAGACCGGAAGCCAGAAAACTTGACCAAATTTCAAGATTTCCCAGAGCAAACAACAAATGAAGCAGCAAAGAAAGTTGCCGAATCTATCCTGGAGCAAGCAATGAAAACTGGAAGCACTAAGATCTCATACACCAACGATGAAGATCGTGATCGAATAGCTGGAAAGGACTTTGGTCTCAAGCTGTCGAAGAATATGATTGCTCAAGCGGAATCAGTGGGCAAATTTCTGAAGGAAGTTGCCAGCTCTCCATTTAAAGATGAATCAAACGATTTAGTATCGGTCTCCAGGTTAGTTGATAACGCAACTAATTCTATGTCTTTTAATACCTATTTTCGACCCAGTGACGTTGTCAATCAAATGGAACAAAGTGACGAGGAAGGACTTGTTGCATCGGGTAGTGCATCGGAAAGCAATAACTCTGGTCCAGAAGACATGGTCAGCTCGCAAGAGCCGAAAAAGAAATCAGCATATAGTTCAGCACCTAATCGTGTCTCCTGTCCATATTGTCAGAGAATGTTCCCATGGTCCAGTTCATTGCGAAGACACATTCTCACCCATACCGGCCAAAAACCATTTAAATGCTCACATTGCCCGCTGCTCTTCACAACCAAAAGCAATTGCGATCGTCATCTGTTGCGCAAACATGGAAACGTTGAATCAGCTGTTTCATTATATGTTCCCATTGAGGACGTCAATGAGCCTTTGCCAGTGCCCAAATCTGTCGAAGAAATCGAACTACAACAGCAACAGCTTCTTCTTCAACAAAAAGAACAAAAAAAGTTAGAAGAGCTAAAAGAAATGCAGAAAAACCAACCCCCACTTCAAAAGCCATTCGAAGGGAATCAGGAGCAGACACCGAGTATAAATTCAACTACATCCACCAGCTCAAATACCGCTTCTAAACTTGACCCGATTCCGTCCTCTCCAATGATTTCATCCTCAGAGTTGCCTTTCAAATGCCATCTGTGTGACAGTTCATTTGCGGAAAGATTCCAATGTCTTGATCACATTAAAATCCACCATGCTCAAGAATTTTCACTTCTTCTATCAAAAGGCGCGATTGACAATGAAGCTGATATTAACAGCCAAGTCCAGTCCACAGAAGATGATGAAAAACGTGATGAAAGCCGAGGCAAATATCCAGACTACACCAACCGTAAAGTAATTTGCGCTTTCTGCATGCGGCGCTTCTGGTCCACAGAGGACTTGCGTCGCCACATGCGAACACATTCTGGTGAAAGGCCATTTCAATGCGATATATGCCTACGTAAATTCACCCTCAAGCACAGCATGCTGCGACACATGAAAAAACACAGCGGTGGCAGCCATTCCAGCAACGGAACAGCGAATGCCGGCAACAGCGGGTCTGATGTCTCCGACGATGAACAACCACCATCTAATGTTATGCTTGCCAATGCCTTACGTTCTCATAAAATCCAAGAACTTTTTTCAAAAGTCAGCAGTGAATGGCGCAATAATCGTATTTCGGGTGAACACAAAGAGAACATCGAAGAGCACAACAACCAGTCTGATCTTATTGGCAACTTGCTGGGCATCAGCGACCAAGGCATTCTGAACAAACTACTTTCGTCAGCTGATGAAGCAGCTAAGTTTCTTGGTGTTGAAAAGTAAAGTTTCATTGCTGACTTATTGCGTGAAGTTCTAAATTCTCATGTCTCTCTTATTTTTTGTTTTAATATTTAAAGCGTGTTTAACTTAAAAAAATAGATTCAAGATTTCGATAGCTGAGAAAACTGGAGTCAAGCCGGGTTCAAAGCAAGTTTTATATTTAGTTAAACACATATCTTGGCCTCTAGTTGTACGGCTCTAAAAAAAACATTTGATTGAATTTGAAAACTGCTCAATATAAGGCCTCTGTTATTTAGCTAAATATTTTTCTTGTTATTAACCTAGCCAATGTTGTCATATCATATGTTCATATCGAAATTTCTTGTTTCAGTCTCAAGTCGAATTCGAATTCCCTCTCTAGTCAATTGCTTATAAAAACAGAATAAGTATCAACATACATAGTACATAATATGTATAAATCTAGAAGTACTTTAATGTCGGCTTTTAACGCCAAATATCTTTATTAGTTTTAAGTTGTATATTAATTATTTAAACCTGACTCATATATAAAAATTAAAACAAACAAAATTGGTCAAAGAGTTTAATTAGTACTATTGAGCTATACCAAAGCAAATCAAAGACCCTGACAACAAGAGACATACATATAATTATATAAAATATACCTTACTTGGTTTTTGTAGATTAAGATTTTAGATAAGTAAGAGCTTAGAATAACATATCCTTTTGGAAAGTATATTTATTTAACAAAAAAAAACTAAAACTTTGTAAAACACTTGGTGTAACCAAACCTATTTCGTATTCGATATTTCTGAAACCTTAAACTAAATCAAAATTAGATCAACAATTTCGTAGATGTTGTTGGATAGAAAATAAATACAAACATTAAAAATACATTATATAAATATTAAAACTAAACTAAGTATGTGAATTTCTAGTAGGCTCTTAGAATAACATTGCATTACGATTTAATTTTAAGATAGGAACGAAACTTTAATGAGACTTTTATTGACAAAATGTATGCCTTCTGCTCGTGCATTATCTATATATCTATGCTTAGACTTACTAACGGCTTTCGATTCAAACATAATTCAAAAGCCGTCACCACCAACTTGTGGCTTGTTGTAGACTTATTATAATTCATATATTGATATAATTTTCATTCAATCTTTAGGGTGACTTAATAAACTTAAAAAGTAGGTATCATCTATTTATTATAATTTAAACAAAAAACTACGTTTTTTTCCTAAATATTATTTCAATTATTTAAGCTTTTGCTTCTTATTATATAAAATTAGATTAAATTAGTTTTTATTTAAAATCATTTTGTTAATTATTGTGATTATGATTTTTGTATTTAGCTATTTGAACATTTCTCTTATTTTGTTGTTCTTTATTTGCCAAAAGATTTTATTTGAAAAGACATACACAATTGTAGTTACACAAGTGTTTAATAAATTTTATGCATTACAAAAAAATTAAATTTTAATAGAATGTTAACTTTAAACAAAATAAAAATTATTTAATGGCAAATAAAATATAAAACGCATACAGCAATAACCAAAGCATCTTAAGTGTGTAAAACTTACATAGTTCTATATGGAAACAAAAAATATATTATAAAATAAAAAATAAATAAATAATAAAAATTAAACTAAAATTTTTGCATTTAAAATTCTGAATATTTTGAGTTTATTATCATCGTTGGGAATGAAATAAAATGTGTGTGAAGTGTTTGGTTCCGGGTTGTCAAAAAGCTTAATGCATGGTCATGTTATTTATTCAATTACATAAATCCAAGCATGAAAAGAAGTTCCATTTTCTTTCTATAAAAATTTGGTATAATTTCGACCAATAACAATTACCAACAACATTTTAAATGCTGAATTCAAAGTGATATATTTTTTAATTGCAATGGAAAGCTGATGACTACGCAGAGTAGAATATTTTTTGATTATGATTTATTTTTGCATTCAACTAACAAAAACTATCTTTCATTCCTCAAAATGAAGTTTTACCCTGGGGAAAATGTCGAGACAAGTAAAAACAAATGTAATGAGTATTGTTTATGAGAGAGGAGTAAGTTTCCGCTTTTACAGAGCCAACCCAACTGAGAAAATTCGGAAAAAGTATAAACAAGTCAGAAACCATTGCAATGCTGTTATAAAAATAACCAAATTCTTGCATGACTAGAAATTAAGGCAAAATCCTGCTATGTCCCAAAGGCAGTAGAAATTTTTGGACATTTGTCAAGAACGTAAAAAATTAAACTTCATCTTCGGATTCAACGCTCATCCACAATGACAACCCTATAACTAGCTCTTTGGATAAGGCAAATGAACTTGCAGTTCACTTTGCTGCTAGCTCTGCCTGATAGAAATATTGTCCCTCCTGTACTTGAGAAGGTAAATCATTCAAGAGCCCTTCGAGATCTAGATATAAACAAATCCGCTGGTCCTTATGATACTCGTATACACTCCATTCTTCTAAAGAGGTGTTCTTCATCACTGGGAAAACCATTTCGTAACCTTTTCCATCGCTCCTACGGCTCTGAAATCTTCCATAGAAGATGGAAAACAGTATTTGTACAGCCTGTTCCTAAAAATGGCGACCCTTCCTTCTCCTCTTCCTATCGACCAATTGCACTTACGTCACTTCTTTCCAAGATCATGGAATCGCTGATAAATCATCAGCTCAAGAAATATCTCGAAGATAAAAAGCTTTTTAATGAGCGGCAATACAGCTTTCGAAGCAATCGTTCCACTGGTTATCTGATGTCATACATATCTCACCGAAGAGTGGAACAGATCTTTACATTGTTTTGGAGAAAGTAAGATTATTGCGCTTGATATTTCTATAGTATTTGATAGGCACCAGGCTCTCTTATCGTTTGGTATCAACGAAACCCTTATTCTTTGGATTAAAAATAACCTTCTAGATCGTTCAATAAATGTTGTATTAGACGGTTTCACTGTCTGATCTTCAGAAAACAAATGCTGGTGTTCCCCAGAGCTCCGTTTTGTCTCCGAACCCCTTCATCATTTTTATAAATGATCTCTTGACTGAAACTTCTATTCCACTTCATTGTTTTGGCGACGACTCTACTCTCAGCTTCTCATACTCGTTTTCAAATTCACGTCCATCTCCTTCGAAAGTTGAATTGCAATGGTACCGTATGATTAGCTCATTTAACTCCGACCTTTACAGCATATAGTGATATAGAAAATCGTGTGGAATGTAATGCTTCGAAAACCCAATGAAGTCTATTGTAGTTAAAGCAAAATGTACCCCTTATGCCATTGTCCTTGAATGGCTGTTGCAACGAAGAAGCCGTAAAGCTTTTAGTACTTGTTATGTGTGTCAACCACGATCTTCGTTGGAATGACCACATTTCTGAGAGTGTTAAATGTTTATGATTTCTATAACGATGTAAGAAATCTTTAATCCCCGCGGATCTGGTTACCATTTAGAAGGTCCAAGACTCTAGTATAGCTCACATCTTTGGGGAGGTGCAGCACGAACTTATCTCCACTTATTGGATAGAATTCAGAACAGAGCTTTAAAACTGATAGGAAACATAGCTATCATGGATTAATTCCCATCTCTTGAACACCGTCGGAAAGTTATATGTATTTCCTTGTTTTATCGCTTCTTCACAAGCAATGCTCACTCGAAGTAGCCATTTGCATTCATCCCCTCAATCAGTTCACCCGTGATAACCGTTTCGATAATAATGCTCATCAGTTCAGCCTCGAGTCTAATTTTGGTCGTACCGTCAAATATAGAGATTCGTTTTTTAATGGCACAAAACAATTATAGAATATTTTACCCGGCACGAGTTTCCCTTGCCATTTCAATTTGCAAACATTCAAAACCATTGTTCATCGACACCTCCTTTCTCTCATCCCACCGCCCCCCCCCCCCCCCCTTATGACCCAATCGCCCGCGCTGTGTTTAACATTGTGAGGGTCTCTTAACACATCCTTGAGAGCATGTGAATTATAAAAAAAATGTATGTTAAAGATAAGAAAAATATTAATTTGAAGTGTTTGGATAAAATATAGTTTCAGAGCCTTTTTTTCTTTGACGAGCGTAGAATGCAGTCGCAAAAGTGTCCTAATATCGATTTATTTGATTTTTTAGAAGACAGTAATAGGAAGATTAGTATTACCACGATACTACGGGATAGAGTCTTTCGCCCAAGACGCTAAAGATTTTAGAATTTGATTCCACCTTACCAAATCAGATGTAATAAATATTCTCACATTAATATTTTTCAACTGGGATATTTAAATGATATGTACTGATACTGACTTCGGTTGAGTAATCAAGGCGCCCGTTTGCTTCTGCAAAAGGTCTCAGATGGAATAGCATCCGAAACTTTAACTGGAACCTTTGAAACTGGCTTTTAGAATTTTAAAAATGTTCTCTCTAAGAACATGGGTATTTTTAGAGAAAATGTCCAGATGCATTTAATTCATTTAGTTTGAGCTGAAGAAAAGAATCACATCTGATTTCTCAGGCGATTTTGACACCCTCTAGGTTAGGTTAGACTAGGTTAGGAGGGGCGTGCACAGCACAGAGGCTGTTGCGTAGACGGGGGCCTATTGGTCCATTGTGATCCCCTATTAATAGAAGCAGATATGCTCCTAACTAATGTCTTATGTAGACTGGTTCATTTTCGAACCAGCCTGTGCTTACAATAAATTTTCTCATATTTGCCATTGAGACCTGCGTTAGATCGTCTAGTTCTCCCACAAACCTGTTTCCAAAATAGGGGTGGCAATTAGTTTGGAGGTTCGGACAGTCGCAGAGCAGGTGTTTAATGGTTTCAATCTCCTTGACATCCTGACAGCTCCTACAGAGATCGGGTGCAAATGCACCCATTCTAGTGGCCATTGTGCCAATGGCGCAGTGACCCGTTAGTACACCTGTCAGGATTCTAATGGTCTATTTACTCAGCGATAAGATACATATATCGAGTTTTGGTCCAAAATTTAAATGGCTACTGCTGTTTTTATTTGATACTGACCCTTTCCTTGCCAGTTCATCTGCTATTTCATTCCCTTCTGTATTACTATGTCCAGGAATCCCGCAGAGGTTGACTTGGTTAGTGTTACCAATATTGTTCAGCATGTCTCGGCATTTTGTTACTGTGTTGGATCTTATAGTCTCACTGGCCAAAGCTTTAATGGCAGCTTGGCTGTCCACGAAGAATGTGATCTCCGACGAGTTCAGTTTTTTCGTGCGTACCAATTCTGCCGCATTTTCAATAGCGTAGATCTCAGCCTGAAAGACACTACAACTACACTCATCTGGGAGTTTGAATGATTCTTTAATATTGAGAGCTTCACAGAACACCCCAGCTCCTGTTCCTTCTTCCACCCTCTAACTTCAATATCAATTAAGTCAAAAACTTCAATTTGCAATAGCTGATAGGCTAAATAAGCAGAGGTGTCTTATCAAATTTCAACTATTTATCATTAATGGTTCCCGAAAATCACTCACTGACAGATCATAAAAATTATGAAGCCTTTGCTGATTGCGTATAACCTATAAGTTTGGTTGCCATTTTTGTGTGCATGAAATTTGTCAATTGGCATTTGACAGTCGTAGGGAGTGGTCGATAATTATGGAGCATCTTATCTTACACGGCAGTAACCTGTTGAAATTATTAAATCATTTTATTTAAATACTTGTGTCTATATAGCAAGTCAACCATTAAGCGTATAATTTTAAATTTTGGAAATTTGAATACATTGGGAGTAATGGCTATGTGTGAAGTAAGCCAACATACACTAGGGAAAAAAGGCAGAGTATTGCTGAATGCCCCGGTACCTCTCATCGGCGCCGAGTACAAGAATTGGGAGTTAATGGCTTGAAATAGATCGCGTTTGCGGCACGGTCACAAGCGCCCACTTGACCGACATCATACTACTAACATATTGTTAAGACCATACAATCAATCAATAAAATATAACTTATAAAATTGTATTTAATTTAAAAGCTATTAAAAAAACACATAGACCTGTATCTAACATAAAAAGCAACCAAGGAAAAATGAGCACTGGATTATTCATTACTATTTTTGAATATACTCTTTGAAACTCATGAGATAAATAACTGATAATACCGTGGTGAAATTTATTTATTTTCAGCAGTGTGCGTGTTTTAACGTGGTGATATAATTAATTCTTCAAGATGGAATATTAAACACCCGATAACTTTCAGGTTTGATATCGCGACTCCACCATCGTTGTGCCTGCCCACTCCGCATTTCAAGGTTGCTTCCCTCTTGTACCAATACCAGAAGTCAAACATTATTGATGAGTAAGATTATGAACAGCAATAATGTTTCGACACAGCAATGGGCTGAATGGGTTCAACTCAGGTAATGCCCAGTAACCTAAATGTAGGGCGCAACATTGGAGGAACTCTTTAAGTTGCACTAGTATGTATGCGTTTTTTGACGTAATCATTGCAATTCCACCACGGCAGCCTGCAAACCGAAGTTTCTCAACTTTATTTAATAATCCCCGCCTTTACTTTTCAATGCACTAATGCAGTTTGTTGGGCTAAAGGCAGCTTCAGAGTTAATGAATGATAATAGCCGTGTTTTTTTGGAAAAGTTATCCGTAGTACAGTAGGATTTTATATAAATAACAAATACAACATCCGCAGTAGAATCACTGCCGATACTCGAATAAACGTCAAATCTCTATCTCACTTCGCCTTTTGTATTTGTTATTCATATAAAACCCTATTGTACTACGGATAACTTTTCCAAAAAAACACGGCTAATGGTAATCTCTGAGAACCTAGTTGCAACTGGGAACCTGTTCAAAACTTAGGTACATCTCATTCATCAATAATAAAATACATACCTTCTTCACTAATATAAACATGTGTAAAAAAATCATTGGATGTCTATTTCACACAAATTGACAAAAGTGTTAACACATGGATTTAGAATTTATTCAACCAACATACTACATAAGTACGTGCTACCTATCACATTTTAAGTGTTTCTTACGATGCAAGTGAGAAAATAAATAAATTTGAGGGTCAATAGTTTGTAGAGAACCAGGGCCTAGTGACTTATATGAACGATTACTTACTGTTGTGTGTAGGTGGCAACGGCTGTTAATAGGTTCGTTCGTTTAACTTTTCCCAGGTGTTCTTGACAATCCTGAGAGTTGTGAAAAACACCTAGGCCCGTATCGCATAAGAGTAAAGTGATCACTCAATTAATTAATTGTCGTTTTGACAATCGCTCTCTATTATATATTTCTTTGTTGATACTATAGAAACAGCTATTGCGAAAATGAAAAAAATGATAATCAACTATCGCCTTAGCCGATTCCACCCCTGGTTTTCGTTTTTCCAAAAACACTTGACAGCTTAAAGCAAGAAACAGATAATTCTGTGCCTAAGGCCAGGAAATGAAAGATGTTTTCACAATTGGGATTAGAATCAGTCCCATGTGGCCTATAGTTGAGCTCTAGCTTCTCCGTGCGAGCTATAAAATCAGTCTCATCTTCCTTACGGTGAATTCATCTCGAAAGTAATTTTATGCCCTCAAACTGAGGTTGAGTTTCCTGTATACTCTCCGATACAGATATAACCGATGGAAAATCGTTTATAAACAATCGAATAGGGGAGGACCTAGATGACTGCCTACAGGAACACCCGAATTGTGGTTTTCATAGAACACGCAAAGGTTAATCAATCCCACCAATTAACTCAACTCAACTAACGATATATTTATAGCTTATACATTTATGTTTTTAAAATTTAATTACTTCTAATTCCCTGCATACCTATTAATGTAAGTGTATGTGGGTATACGTATGTTTTTAAAAAGCTTTATTTTTCAATTTTGTATATTGACATTTTTAAAAAATGTCTCAAGAGGATCTTTATCACATTCTGACAAAAATACGTCACAACGAATCTGCAGCAAATTATCTAACTTTTTTTGGAATTTTTTGAGGAACCCTCTCTCCGAGTTGCTGTGATTACACAAGATTACAGTTATATTCCGATGTTGAGCATCCAATAGTTCATGATGTGACATCTCTCCTGTAATGTACACATCTGTCTTAGTTACTTCCTTAAGAAGTGACGCTCCAGAGCCTGCACAACATGCAACGACACCTACAAAAGTGTCTAAAGAATGACCAACACCCAATGCTACTTGAACTGGTAGTTCAATATAATTTTGGATCCCTTCAATTACTTTACTTATTTTATAATTCATAAAAGGTGGATAGGTCCATATCAGACCTGGACCCGTTATTGTTTCTGGATTATTCTGAAGTGAATATTATAAAAAAAGAAAATTAATAGTTTTATCCGCAAAAAGTTAATACTTGGTATGCATTCTTACAATAATTATTGGTTTAGAGGTGTCGTTTGGTTTTAATGCTCTCGACAGCCAGTGATTGATACCTTCACCATATGGAGCGCAATCCCACGCAGTATGTGGAGAATAGACATAAATACCTTTAGCAAGACATATCGAAACTATTTTCGCTTTCCAATTACTGAAAACACTTTTTGTAGCAAAAAGATAAAATTTGCAAGGCTGTACTTACTCTTGAGATATCCTCTTTAATGGAGCAAATATTGGCGGGTGATAGGAAATGATCAAATCGATATTCTTATCCACAGCTTCTTCCATAACTTTTAGAGTCAAATCATTGGTAAGCAATATTTTCTTTATAAACTCTCTGCGATATTTCACAAAATTTAAACTATGTGGCTTATATTTTGAATAAGACTTACTTCTTTTGATATGGTTCTATGATAAGTCCAACATTATCCCATTTCTCGGCGTTTTCAAGTGGTGCGAAAAACTCCAATTTTTTAATTATATGTTCTAGAGGCCAACCCCTTCTTTGAATGGGACCAAGATTCTCCGGTTCCGCTTTGCTAAAATGACGGATTGATAACTTTATTGTGTTAAATAGATTTCTACTTAATCTAAATTTGATCATTTCAGAAGTGTTTTAAGGAGGTCTACAATTCTAGTCAAAAATATTCTGGTTTTACTTTTCCTGTTTTGCTGTTTCCTGCATCATTTTATCAAATTTTCAAAGACAAAATTGACTTTCAAATTGACGTTGACACTTGACAGTGGAGAATGGAGATTACCAAGTTGGGTAACTTTCGTACGTCTTACCCTCCAAAACCCATTTGTTTACATTGTTGAATTTATATTCTCTTTTTTGGTGGCGATGAATAGATGTGAATTACAACAACAACATAACCGCTTTGTTTTGACAGATCGGCGTTTTTATTAAAGCGCGGAACAGATTGAACCAGCAACAGCACCGTCAACAGCAACAGCGGCCGCCATTAATTTAGAGCCAATGTATTTCAATTGTTCAACACACATTAGAACAGCAACAGCAACGCCAACAGCGTCGTTAGGCCAAAGTCCTAAATTTGCTGTTGCTGGTGCGGTGTTGTCAACTTTCCCACTGCAATATTCAGTGGCACCACAATGAAAAGCTTTTTTTTCATATGAAATGTCAAGCAGATGAAATGACGTTGCTGGTGGCAATGTGTTTGAGAAATGTTTGCTGGTCAGCGTGCTGTTTGCTGTTGACGATGCTGGTGCTGTTGCTGGTTTAATCTGTTTCGCGCATAAAAATAACTCAGCCATCTTTAAAAAATTTTCAATTCACCAACGAAAAGAAGTTTTTAGTGGGGGTTTTTGGGATGTGTTTGAAAAATAAAGGCTTAATGGTGCAAACATAATTGAGAATGTGGACATAAGGAAGCCAACAGAATGGATGCAATATTTACTATGCAATAACAATAACCCAGTTAGTTTAAAGTTTTATTTCAGTATTTACGTGGTATTATATTCTATTTGAGATTTTCTTATGTTTTAGGAAATGGGTCCTCAGTGAAAATTTTAAATAGTCGATTTAAATTGACCCAGCTGATGCGTTAAATTGTACTTTATTTTTGGCTAGATTTAAACTGGCTGGGCAGACCGTAGGAGGATTTTATAATTCGTGTACTTGAGGTAGCAAAAAGAATTCTACCTCCGTTTGGATTCTTTTTAATTTCTTTTAATATTACTATACAATCATTAGGTGTTTGTATCGTTTTAAATATGAACAAATAAAATTAAGTATTTTTAATAAGAAAAGATTTAATTTTTGTTGATTTATTGAATGAATTATTATTCACTTACACCCATATAAATAAAGATGGTTTAGTGGAAGTTTATCGTTAAGTCGTGGAGTAAGTGCGAAATTTCATTAATAAAACAAATTTTCTGTTAAGTGACGTTTACTAATTATGATAAAGTTAAACCACCGAAGTAGGTGGTTTAGCGAAGGATAAGAAATAGAAATGCACACAGTCAGACACAAGCAATTGACAATCAATTTAGGTAGCCACCCAACTAACATTTCAGTTTCTATTAGCCTAGAAATATGGACATGCTGGAAGTTTCAATTTATATAATGCTTCTAAAGAACCTTCTTCAAAAATAATTTTCCTATAGAAGTCACGGTTTCAATATCATCTTCTTTTAAACCTTTTGCACGTAAGATGCAAAGTTTTTCAGAGACTAGAACCAATTTTTCGAATATGGTCTTATAAATGAAAATAGAGAAGCTGGAACTTGTATAAATATTGCAATGTGATATGATATAGAAGTTTACATCAGTAAGTTTTCAAAAGGTTTCTATAACAATTTCCTAAGAGCTATATAGAATACGTCTCTTAAGCCTAGCAGACTTTAATAAAAAGTCTTTAAAGAAAATGTCAATGTTCAAACTTCTAAGAACTCTGCAAATGAATCTTAACAGAAACTAATACATTTAATCTTAATTAAAATTAGGAATATTAAATTGCATGCATCAACTAATTATTTGTACACATTTATTGTAATCCATCTATGTACTTTTTAGATATTACTCAGGCAAGTATAAGAGTATAAATCGAGATCCCTATGATATATAGCATAGACAATTAGTTTGATTGTTTGCCTTGTGAACCTTAAGGCTAGGGGCGCACATTCAATTTTTAGTTGCACAACTGTTTGGTTGCTTAGAGAAAACAAATTTCCGCGCAGGTGCATATAATAATTATATGTTACTCAAAATAGCGAACTCATTTTAGGCAATCGTTTAGTTTATGTCAAAACACAAACTTTTTAGCTGCTCGAACCAAGCAGTTGCGAAACAAAAATTGAATGTGCGCGACTACCCTAAGAGTCTAGCGAAGATGAAGTTGAAGTGACGAATAACCAAAATTAAAAAAAAAAATACCTTCGAAAGCAGGCAGCTGAATTTCAGATCAACCATTCGGCTCTTAAAAGTTGAATTGCAATTATAAACGAGCGTTTCGGAACAAGTGCGAAGTTATAACCCGAATATCCGAGATTTTTTTTGTTTTCAAACATATAATGTAGCTGCATTTATATGATTATCTTCATTTTGATTTTCTGTACCCATATATTAGATATAAATGTGAATTTTTTTGGAAGAGGCATATATGTAAATCCAGCATGATATCTCTATATATCCCTGAAATTGGAAATACATAAAACTATAGATGGCTGAACTGACCAAAATGTTTGATGGTTTTATTACAAATAATATAAATAAATATTACATGAAAATAATTCACGATATTGAAGAAAGGCATAATGTATACTTAGCATAACAAAAATGTCAAACTAAACGGAATACAAACATTTTACATATATGAATGAATGAATCGTTTTTAAGGACACAACTCAAAACAAAGAAAGAGTTAAGTAAAACATAAAACAAATCACTACGGTCAGCAATTTAAAGATATTTTGTGCGCTCCCATTAGGTATGAAGATTAGGGCTCAATACTGAAAATTAAATAAACATTTTGTAGGTAAACCCAACAAAGGAAACTTAATACATTTGCTTAGGTTTTGTTTTTCTTGTGTGAAAGTGGCTTTGGCAAAATTGTATATCGCAGTCTTGTGTTAATTTTGAAGTTTGAGAAAGAAATAGGCTGATTAAGTTTTTGCATCTTCCAAATAATATTCAATATGGCCCAGTGCGTAGAGAGATGGACTATTACACAAGAGATGCCGAGTTCGATCCCCAAATAAGGTATAATGTCATTCATGTTTTAAAATTATTTCAAATACATTAATTAATAACAATTCCAATGTGGTACATAGTTTCAGGTTTAAAATTGATTAAATGTCGGAAAAACGTCTTCAAAGAAATATAAATTTACTTTTATTTTCGTATTTTTCAGGCTCGGTAAAAGTTCGAGTGTAAGCTTGTAATAGACATAAAAAGCCGTACGTTTGTAATTTTTGCGAAGCTTTATTGAAGCCATCTGTCAAAACTTGAACTTCAGTTCAATTTCGAATAGGACTCTGTTAAACTTCTAATAGTTCATACACGAAGCTGGCACCTTTAAAAGATCTGTGCATGGTACTTCTGAGAGGATTTTCAGAATCACTTATAGAAGTCCATAAAAGGTTTTGTGAGCTTGTGTAATATTCTCCTTTTTGTTCTTAAACAACCTTTACAAATGTATTAAAGAACTTCGAAAATATATTTAGTTATACCGAATCGAAGCTGAAATGTTAGTTGGGCACAGAATATAAAAAAGAGATTGCTTACTTTTGTAGAAGATTTTCTTAAAAGGATTTTTGATAAACGTCATTTTACTATTCCGGGAACATTTTGTTTTTATTAATGTAAATATTTAAGCCATGGCTTAACTCCTATTCCATGGTTTAGCAAAACCATGGAATATAGGTGGAATAAGCGTTTTTTATTAATACGGCTGTTAAGTTCTGAAGGTGTTTTTATTAAGAGAAAGATATATTCGAGTTTTAATGTTTATTCAAAGAAAAATTTCGAAGCTTTAATATCCATATTAATTGCGTTTAGCTTATAATTCCTCCATTAAACGTTGCATACGTTTCATAATTTTTTTTTCACGTTTTGAGGCATTATATATTATAGTGAGTAAATAAAGGTTAAAGCCACTTTACACGATAATAGAAGTCATATGACCTGTCATCACATTTTCTGTATGATTTATCAAATGACCTGTCATTTCGAGTCAAGTCATACTGTTTTGGTTTATGTATGCTTTACACGTCTATGACTTCCCCTTTGATTTTCAGAGTACCAAAATCCAAAATAAATATAAAATATAAACTAAAATAAATTTGTGTCGTTATTCTATGATGGAGAACAAAAAGAAAGCAATGGCAGTGATTTTACCAACAATGATAGCTGTATTAATTCAAAATTTTACAGTATATATGTTAATGAGATCTGAAATATTAAAAAAAAAACCGCATACATAGTTACCTTTTCAGAATTTTACCATATTTTGTATTCAAATGTCAATACTCCATTCAATGTTTCCCACGAAAACAACAAATCTCGTATGACTTCTCAAATGGAATTAGCTACAGTCCTAATGTCAAAAAAGTCATATGCTTTTTCGTTTGAGAAGTGATATGCGTTTAATGGGTGAGTTCAAACGATTTGATTTGTTTTTTTTGACAGGTCATATGAGAAATCATAAATATGACTTATAATATCGTGCAAAGTGGCTTTTATACAGCTCTTATAATTCCTTTAAACTCAAAAATGTTATTTATAAAACTTATGTGACGTTAAATAGAGGCATTATAAGCTAAGTGCGTGTGGATGAGGTTGAATAATGAATAGTGCGTATATAAGGACATTTTAGTATTGAACTAAATTTTGTACGGCAATGCACAAAAGTATCAATTTGCGGGCGAACTGCGTTCTGCTCGGAAAAAATCCAAAATAAAATTTGTCCCAGGAAAAAATTGTATGGGAGACAAAATTTTTCTGAGTACTAGGCTTAAGGGTAAAAATAACAGGTCTATAAAGAGTTACAAAAAAAAAAACTCGAGTGGGTACCCATTATCTCCTTCAAAAATGTATTTTTATTTTAACTGTTGTCAGGCACATTCATTTTGACATCACATTAAATTATTGTGATTATCAAAAAAAAAAAAAAAATGCTTTCACGTTATTGAAACTAAAACTCTACCATTATATTTGAAATATTATATTTGAAACAAATTGAATTAAAAGTTGCTTAGAATTAAATAGATAAGAATACTTATTAGTGATCTCTCTCCATGCATCCTTCTTCATATGGTATGTGTTATAGTGTTGCAATTTTTATTTTCGATTATTGAATTTTATCCTCAATAAGTTGTCTGAAGAGAATTTGCAGCTAGGACAAAACGAATACCAGTTTAATTACCAGTATTGTGCCTGAGATAATGACATACATAACTACCTTATCTGATGAATCAAAGTTAATTGTTCGAATTCTTTTAGTTTTTGGTAGTTTCATTTTTTGTTTTGCCATAAACGCTAATGAACGCAATGCTGAGCGCGTCATAATATTATTCCTGCATCTTTTCAGTGATTATTGTAATCCACATAACATCGAGTATTTAATGCCTGCGATGTGAAAGAGAAAACAACCCTTTTTTCTTTGGCATTGAAAATTAGGGGTGTCCACTTAAGAAAAACATCGATGCTTTTATTCGATGTTAGACATCGGAAACCAGCATCGATGTCTTTCGATACATCGCTTAAAAACATCGATGTTTTTTCAACATCGAATACTTTATGTAATGATTTTTTACTTCAACAAATAGAAACTTACAATATGCGCTGGCAAAAGTGTTATCTGTTATTTTAAAATTCAAAAAAAAAATTGATCAGTTTAATTGTTTAATTGTTTTATATTAGCGTAAAAAGGCAAATTTCGATTCACAAATCACACTGCAGATGAGTGAGAGCAAGAGCAAGTATATGAAGCAGTACATATACTACGTTTATATGGAGAATTGAATCGGAATTGAATCAGGATTAAACTCCTGGATCGGATTGAAATAGGATTTCTCGATCCGATCCCACTAAACGAGCTGAATCGAATCGAAAATATGCTTGTATACCTGAATCGAGGGATCGAAGAATCGAGTGTTTGTACAACAACAGTTTAAAAAGAGATTGTCATTTCGATTCCATTTCAATTCGATCTCTCGATCCAGTGCCGCCATATACCTGGATCGAAATCTCAATTCGAAATCGATTCGATTCCTCAATCTACTCTTGTAACCGGGTAACAGTTCAAGCAGTTCAAGCAGGACAGTGAAATTAAGGAGTAAACCGAAGAAACTACTCAAAGGCAAAAAACCAAAGACAAAAAAGAGCTGATGCACACATTTTTGCAAGAGTTTGCGTTATCTCGGTTGCTTAGTTGTCATTTCTACAAATTCGAAAAAGCCGATGCTCACATTTTTGCAAAAGTATGCGTAACCTCAGTTGCTCGGCTGTCATTTCCATTTACATAATATCCAAAGACAAACTCGTAAAAGAGCCGATTCTCATATTCACCGACCTGAATGAAATTAATAAAAATAAGTCTACATGTTCTTTGTCATAGTTTTTCGATGTTTTTAAAAAAAACATCGATACATCGAATAGAAAATTTACTAGGCAAAACATCGGATCAATCCGATGTCTAGTATGGTGAACATCGAATGGATTCGATACATCGATGTTTAGTGAATATCCCTATTGAAAATCACTAAACAACCTTAAGTTTTGATTTTGTGTCTGTGATCAAAGAGAACAGCCCAGCAGAAAATTTCCAAAAATTCACTAATGAAGAAGTAGGTTTTTCCTCATGGAAAAGGAGCTGCACCCATGAATTTCCTAGGGAATAATCCTATCATGAATTTAACACAGGCTTGTCATCGGAAGGAAGCACCTACACACTCTCTCGAAGAATATTTTGTAATGAAATCACTATGCTCATGGCATCTTCGAATTCATAGGAGTTTAGAAATATTGAAAATACCTACTGATTATGCATTACTGAAATGTGTGTATCTCTTAAGTCTGGTTTTTTCAGTATTGAAAAAAGGAATGCATTTAGGGGATATTTTATTAGGAGAAGAACTATGAATTGATTTCTTCAATAGAAGAAGAATGGAATCGTCTGAAATGTAGGCAAATTTATCGCTTGGATGAAAAAACAAATTTAATTTGTGTTACTAGTATCTATTTTATTAACTATTATACTCGTAATACGAGTAGATTTTAAAGAAGTTAGTAGATATTCACAGGCTTACATTGATAAGTTGGATGGTAGCATTTGGAGAGAAGCTTAGAGATTAATCATCTTCATTCTCTTGTTCATTTGAGCTCTAAGAAAAAGGGGAATATTTACTTTTTTTCAAATCATTAAAAATAATATAAGGAATTTACTGTTGGTGAATTGTTTTCATACGTAAGCAATTTATTAAAAAAAAACTTGAAAACACGGAAAACCCCGCACAACAATTTTCTTTGATCACGAAATCGAAACTAAATCATTCCAGAACAAAAGAAATGACTTATGACATAAAAGGACCCATTGATCGTCGCCGACCCATCGCGGGGAAAACCCAAAAAAAAAAAGGATTTAATTTTTTCATACAATTTAAAATTTTTTCCTTTTTTGCTTCTTCTTGGCATCTTTTAATCAACAGAATCACTTTTTAGTTGAAGTATCAAATGAAATACATTTTTGATAAACAGTTTTTATTAGAGCTCTCTATTACACGGATAATGAAATACACGGATATACGTGTAATTATTGGACCGGGATTTGAATCCGTGTAATTATAATTACACGTGTTATTAATTACACGTGTTATTAATTACACGTAATAATTAAATACACGTGCATCCGTGCATTTAATTATACGTGTTACTAAAATATCCGTTACTATTTCTAGAATATAAAAATGCAATTAAAACGAACATAATTATAGTTCTTAACAAATTATTAAGAAAAATTTTTTATTCAATAAGCCCTCTATTTTGGTACAAAAAAACTAAAGTAGATTATTAACGTTTTCAGATAAAAGGCAATTCTTTTTTGAGGTAACAATGTTTCCCGCTGTAGAAAAGGACCGATCTGAGCTAGCTGATGTAGCTGGTATTGCTAAACACTTTTTTGCTAGTTCTGCTATTCCTGGGTTCTTAGAAGCTCGCTTTATCCACCATTCAAAGGGGTCTAAGTCGAATCTTAATTGAGGCTCAGACAAATAATTTTCGTACTCTATTGTGGAATCTGGCACAGTGCTAATAATTACGTATCAAATGTGAGATAAAATAGCAAATCAAAGATCAATTATAATTTCAGCCTCATCCGTGTACTAAGGATTCGTTTACACGGATAATAAAGTGAATAATTACACGTGTTTTAAGAACACGGATTTGAAATTGGTATATATTTCCTACACGGATTCCGTGTACACGTGTTTCTTAAATACACGTACAAAAACGTAGGCTCTAGTTTTTATGAGTTGACTTTGACGTTTGACGAACAGCTGAATATTTCCCATATTTACCCAAATATTTTTTAGGGGGTGTTCATGCAAACATGTTGCGAAAAGTTATCTTTCTGTAAATCGGAAAATTGTCTCGTTGCATAAATACTCTTAATTTAACACAAATTTAATTTGTTTTTTCTTTCAAGCCATTAATTTGCCCACATTTCAGTAGTTTCTTCTACTGAAGAAATCAGAAAAATAATGATTTAAATCATATTCCTTCTGCTAATAAAACATCACCTATGCTTTCTTTTTTCAATACTGAAAAAAACGTACTTCAGATATTCACACATTTGAGTAATGAATATCAGTATTTTCAATGCTTATTTCCTTAAGGAAATTAATTAAAGGTTGACTAATTTTTCATGTACTCATTTCCATTGAAGAAATCATCATCTCACTATAACCAGTTTCTTCAGAGACGGAAAAGAAGCTATGATTTGGAAGATGCCGTGAGCATAGTGATTTCACTTCAAAATATTCTTCGAAATATTGTGTAGGTGCTGCCTTCCAATGACAAGCCTGTGTTAAATACATGAAAGGATTACATAGGAAACAAAATTGACGGTCGAGGTTACCCATATTTATTTGATAATCTCTGGTTGACAATTGCAATTTACGTCAACTTGAGCAAAACACGGTAATTATTCTCTATGACCGTCTCGTCTCATGCTAAAGTAACTTCGAAAGCATTATGTGTTGTGAAAGAGTATCTAACAACAAATAGTTGTAATTTTATTATACACGTTACATTAAATATTAAAAATTCATATACTCCTCGTTAAAAAAAAGAATAACAAATTATTATAATGTCCTAATTCTTTTTGAAAGTTACAACTAAGCCGTAATTTGTTTGGTTTTGTTCGTTATTTTAAATAGTAAGAAGGTTTAAGAATTACAAAATATAATGCATGTAAATACGGACAATAAAAATATAAAATAACAAATAATGGAATATAATTTTTTTTTTAAACTTAAAAGTAAGACAACTACATGAAAGCAAAATGCCACGCGTTATTGGGTTCTTTTCGTGAGTTTTTGTAATACTTTAAGTCCTTGCTCTTGGTATTCTTGTTTGGACATCCAGAATGCATCGCGATCTTTTGTGACATCAGCAAGAACTGCCCCACCAATGAAAACCATATCTTTTCGTCTTGGCGGGTCCTCAATACGAATTTTAAATTTCTGTATAAACAAATGTTTTAATTTTATAGTAGTTAAAACTTGAAATACATTTTTTTCCAATTTTTACTTACCGATAATTTGTCTATGTCATTTTTTAAAACGCGCTCTAAATACAGTTGCTTTATTTCTCGTTCTAAACGACTGGGAAGACCTGGATACATAGTAGAACCACCAGAAAGAACAATGTGTTTGTACAATTCTGGTCGCATATCAATATCGGCAGCTTGGATTGTATTAAATACTAGTTCGGCAATACCTTGCCCTTCAACGTTGATTAAATGAGGTTGGAATAAAGCTTCTGGGGCTTCGAATCTTTCACCACCGACCTTTATCACTCGACCATCGGGAAGCTAATGATGTGAAAAGTTTATCAAGTTTTCAAAAATGTTACTTTTAATTAAGAATATTTACCGTATATGATTCAACTAAAACCGTTGTTTCAAGTGCAAGTCTTTGTTCCATTTCAATGTCATAGCCAATATAACAAAGTTTTTCCTTCATCATACGAACTGTTTCGAAGTCAGCCGAATGATTAAATGCATAACCACGAAGCAAAAGTAACTGCAAATCAATTATATAAATATTTTAATATATGTAATAATTTTTATAAATTAACTAGTCGATGATACACTGAATGCATTATCACACATTATTCAAAAAGAATTATTATTATTTTCAATAAAATTAAAAAAAAAAAAGATTTTTCTTGAAATTCGCCTTAAACAATAAAGTAAATGCGTAAAATTGCAGAATTTGGCATACAATAAAAACGTTATTCTCAAAAATTGGCCAGCTTTGCAACAGCACCATTGGGCCTTATAGGTAACACAGAAAGATATGTGCAGCATTAGCGTATCGCTGAAACCAAGAAAAGTAGATTGCTTGAGGCCTTCAAATTAATATTAATTTTATAATAAACTATTCCGAAATGTAGGAACCCAGGCCTTCTGGTTTCGATTTCCAGTCGTTGGATGACTAGAACAAAGTTACTTTGAACTAAAGAAAATTGAAGCCGGTGTATCCCAAGGAAGTGTCCTAGGACCAACCCTGTATTTTTTATATGCTAGGGATATTCCATTGGACATCAACGCTATCATGGCCCCCTTTGCTGGCGATACTGCAATATTGGTGCCTGATAAATCCGTTATGAAAGCTACAGAAACACTGCAAAATGCAGTCGATAAAGTAAGAGATTGAATGCAACGATGGCGTATCAAATTAAACTAAATAAATTCGACGCATATATACTTTAAAAACACAATAATTTTACAATTTGTATCAATGGTAAGGCTGTACCATATGCCAATACTTTGGATGCAAAACCAAAATGGAAAGGGCACATTAAAAAGAAAAGAGATCAACTGAACTTAATGTACAGAAAAATGTACTGGTTACCATGACAGAATTCTGGCCTAAATATCCAGAACAAAATAATGTTATACAAGCAAGTACTGAAACCCGTTTGGACGTATGGTAATTGTAATTGAAATGCCACTTGAATTAACAAAAAAATGCGCCTTGGTACATAAGAAAAATCGATCTACGTACATTGTGGCCAAATCAAATAGAAACGGTGACAGAAGTGGTTATAAAACACGCTTCCAAGCCATACTAATTCCGAGAAGGAAACCGTCTTAAGAGACAATTTTCGGAGAATTAGAAGAATCACGACTCATGAGCTGATGGTCTAAAAGCTATGAAAAAGTATTAAAAGTTTTAACTTCCCCAATGTGATTGATGATGAAAGAAAAATCATTTGTCGATGAAGCAAGTGTCTTTCGAAGACTTCCAGCGACAAAAACAGAACGCATTCTGTTTTTTTTTTTGAAAATTTTAAGAAACTTTAACTAAAAGAGCAAGTTCGTGCGAGCCTTACATTTTAATTATTTTTAGTAAGCTATTAACCGGCGAATTCACACAGCATCAACTGATATCTTGATTTTTTTAGTGAGAAGTATCCATGATTTGGATCTGAAAACCTGTTCTGACATTTAAAGTGATTAAAGAGTATTTTCGAAAAATTATAAATAATTATTTAAATCAACATTTATTCCAGAAATATGAAGAAAACATCATTTTGTTGATACTATGTTGAATGTTTATACGAGTCACTTTTCAGTTTATGTCCGATATTCTCGCTTATGTCAATAGCCAAAATTTTGATCAGGTATATACATATCTAGATAGAGTGCTGAGCGAAAAATTTGCAACTAATATATCCTATCAAAAAGACCAAACATTTAACATATATATGTTTGCTATTTATGTATATTTATTACCCTTCCTAGAAATAAACCTAAAAAAATCTGTACAAAGCTAGAAACGAATACAACTTTGTTGTTTGGAACGTCGGCTCCAAATAACATCAAGAACCGATCTAACAAGAGATGTAAATAAATGAAGAACTACATAAAGATCTCTGAAATCCTCTACATTTCGCTTAATGAATCCCGCCAACGAGTTAAGTAATAAAATTATGGTTTAAAAGAAAGGGCAGAATCAAGTATAATGCCTTAATCATTGATTTGTGAGACCCGATTTATAGGCTTAGATTCAATGGCATAATCAAACAATAGACTTAATTTTTTTTCTCGAAAAAGAAATTGAATTGCACTTTTTAATACATATTAAGTTTAAGACCATTTACATAGCACCAATTCGACAAGCAAGCAATCTTCAAAAGTTTTAACTTTAAGAAGGAGTTTTAGATCATCTGCTTATATCAGACAATCACAATTGATTAATAGTATCATTAATAAAGATAATGAAAAGGAGTGGGCCAAGATGGTTTTCTAGGGAGCACCTGATAAACAAAAAATAATTTTCCTAGAGCATGTATTATGTATCTGCACCTGTTGACTTCACCAGTAAAGTAAGACGACAACCAGGTTAGAAATTTTAAGTGAAATCTAAATATTTCAGCTTTTTTAAAAGTTTTTGATGAATTGACATAGTCAAAATTCTTCCGGAATCTTCTAAATAAACCAACAATATAACGTTTTGCCCGACGAAGCCGGATTACGTGACTTTAAAATACTCAAAAAACTGAATTTTACACAAACTCATGTTAATTATAATTTGGAGAAGTTTAATACTGTCTTATTTTCTGACGAATTAAAATTTAATTAGCTCTGGTCCAATAGAAGACAACTTGTCAGGAGACCACTTTGTGAGAGACTAAATCTAAAGGGTATAGTTAAACATGGAGGTGGATCTGAAATGTTGTGGCCTGCTTCGCCGGCCAATAAATAAATCCAATACGTATGTAGATGTACTAAAAAAATGGAAATGCTGCTTAAGACATTGCAACACTAAAATGATCCCAAAGTCGAGGTGGGCGACAAGCTGGTTTTCCGAAAAAAAAACAAGCGAGTTTTACAATGCCCAGCCAGGTCTAAACCCCATTTCGAAATTTTAAAAGATTTTAAAAAGAAGAATTTAATGTAAAAATTTTAAGTGGAAAGACGAAATTTTTGCAGATATTCAGAGGCAGTTGAATGACATACCAGAAACTGTTATCAATAAAATCCTAACTTCTATGTCTAGAAGATGTTCAACTGTTATTAATGACAAAGGGTATGGTATAAAATACTAGTCCTTTCTTATTCGAAAAAAAATGTTAGAAATGGTTCCTAGTAAGTAAATTTTTTGCCTATATATGTTTCATTTAAGTGAATATTATGTTAATTTTTTTATAAATGGTATGGTTTTTGCTTTTCAATCAATTTCTGATACGATGCGAATGTCTGCTACTTGCTTAGGTTGCCAATGTTTTGTTAAGCAAAAATGTTAACTGACGGAAAATAATTTTACTTATTTTCTTTATTAAATACCTTTATTAAATATCGGGTGATGTCTCGACCTGCAATATCAAGTCTTCTTGTTAAATGCGGCAAGGCGAATTCCTCATAAACTGGACAAATATGTGTTACTCCATCGCCAGAATCGATAACCACTCCAGATATCAAACCTTGAGCGTATAACGTGAGCACCGCTTGTATAGCAATGTACGTTGAATCAAATCCATATTTTTCAAACATCACCTGTAATAAAATTTTCAATTGTGATTAAAGGTTCCACCACAGATTCACAGATTATATTAAAATACCTCAATCATTTTCTCTCGATTTTTTGTTGGATTCATTGGAGGTTCCGTAAGAAGAATTTTTGTATTTGTAGGATCGATGTTCATTTTTTTCTCACCAAATGTGTAATCCCATACATGACACATATCTTCCCAATTGCGTACAACACCATTTTCCATGGGATATGATACCTCCAGCAATGATCTAAGTTGCGAAGCTTCATCTCCGACCATTAAATCCTAAAGGGTAATTATATTATACAAATAAATAGTTTTTTTTTTTAATTTAATTTTTAAACATATTAAAAATAATTATTTAAAATGTGGAAAAACAATTTTTTTTAGAAGGGATGTTAAAGGGTGTGAAATCTTTCAGATTTTAAATAAAAAAAAAAAAAGTATGGGAAAATCTAACACAAAAAACACAGCGAAATAAATAAAATATTATATTATAAAAAAATAAATTTTTAGTCTGCATTCGCAAAATATAGAAAGTTACATTAGATGTGCGCTCAAAACAACAAAAAGTAACTAGTTTTTGTGAGAGAAATGCTTGAATCGCATTTTTGTGTATTTTTGATTCAATGCATGCAAATTGATAGAAAGAATGTACAAAAATTATTTAAGTGCTAATTGAACATCTTAAAGATTTCACTATGTTATTTAAAACCACAAAAAGCGGATTACTCCTAATTTAATCCCTGGTGATCTAGAAAATAATTCATCAAGGCACTTAAGTCTATTTTTAATAAAATTACATCATGTATTTATATGAGCTTTGTTATATATATATAACCTATAGTATTATCAAGGAGAGTGATTTTGTATTGCGAACGCTATCCTGGTGGGGGCGCAAAAATTAGCGCACGCTTTTACAGGATAACATACAAAACAAGTAGTAAAAAAGAGAATATTTTATTATTAAATTTAGCAAAGACAAATCTAGCAATTGCAGTCCCTAGCCTTAAGATGTCGCCACAATCTTTCGTCTTCTTGATAGTACTATAAGTTTTACATACAAAGGTATAGCATGACAGATATGTGGTCCATTCGAAAAATTCTGAGTACCGATTTAAGTTAACCATTTGAAAAACATTCGGAAAAATATAATGTGGTTCTAGATAAAACAAACTGTGTTAAAAGTGTCATTTTGCAGAAAATCTAGAAAGCATTTTTACATTATTTGTTATTTTAGAAATAAGCTTAGAAAAACCTGAAGATGAAACTATCTTCACAAAAATTATTCCTGTTTCAATTTCTAAATAAAGGTTCATATTCACTTTTCAACATATTAAATATAATGTCTGTACTGTTTTGTGTTAAGAGAACCAAAGAACTGGCGATAGGTTCCACTCGCTGCGAGTGGAATTGTTTTGTTTGGACTATATTTGTCGGGCTGATTATATAGGTACGAGTACATTTATATTCAGTACATCAGTACAGTAGTACCTCTTGGCATAATGGTTATTGCGTTGGACTGTCATGCAGAAGGTCTTGGGTTTGATTCTCAGCCGCTTTAAAAAAGTTTTTTCAGGGGTGTACTGCTTCTTGCGAGATATTGTATCACGCACACAGGAATGGTTGAGAGCAGTAAGTCAATAGGTTTAGTCTCTCTCTACGAGCCTATTATGCCGTCCTATTTTACATCAGTACATTTCTACCTATGCGATTAACTACAATTATTGTAATATTTGCGCGGTTATAAATATAGGGGTTCCCATAAGTAGTGGTAGCTGGATTAATTTTACCATACCGAATCGAAAGAGTTATTTCGGATTTCGATTAAGGATTTCTTTTGAAATTACCAAAAACCTGTACTTTGCATCCGATTTTATGTTGGCTTCATTTTTAGTTTATTTATGTTGCTGTAGTTTGCAAAAAAGTTTAAGATTTGCCACACCTCATCTTAAATAGAAAGTTATAAGTTATAACCATTTGAATTCAATCAGAAATAATACTAAACCATTTTTTTAAGAAGAAATAAGAAATAATTAATTAAGAAATAATTAATTAAGAAATACTTGCGTAAATTTGGGAAATAATCAGCGGTTCGTTAAACGACGAAAGTCAACGCATGAAAATATGTTGTTATCAAAAATGTACGTCATTCGTACATTTTTTATAATTAGCACACACTCAAAGGTTTTTGTATACCCTTAATATGCCAGAGACACAGTGTGAGCATTAGGAAAAAAGGGAGGGGTTAGAAAGGAGGTGTCGGTGTACACTGGTTTTGAATTCTTGAACATTGCAATGACTGGGAAAGGCAGAGGGTGGTAAAGAATTCCACATTCGCGTAGTACGGCTAAAAAATGAATCTCTGTACTTCACAGTACGACCGAAGTTGGGCTCGAGGGTAAACTGATGGGCATTGAATTGTTTAAGGGGAGGAATGCAGCTGTCTATTTTACTAGAGCATAGTCCGTTAAAATAACGGTAAAAAAGGGTGAGGCAAGAAACATTACGACGATGTTGGAGTGACGTAAATGAGTCAATGATGTTATTGTCACCAATCATTTTAAAAGCTCTTCTTTGAACACTGTCCAAGAGACTTAAGTAAGTTACTGGAGCACCAGCCCATAGATGGGAGTTATACTCATACTATAATGTTCTTCAAATGGTTCACAAAACCATTTTTAAGTCAAACATCAAATTCGCGAGATATTTTTATCAGCTCTGCCCATACAAATTGTCTGATTTCTAAGGTTTATCCGGGTTTTCCGCGTTAACATGAATACCCTTCCTACTAAACTATGTTTTTGTGCAAAGATTGTAAAAACCAAATATGAAAACTGTGGGTTTTTCGAAAATTCAAAAAGAAAAAAATAAACGATAAATCAAAAACAACTTTAGTTAAGAGCAAGTTAAGAAATTCTGATAGGTCATGACCTGACCTTTTATCAGTTTCAGCTCGAAGCATTATTTATGGGGCATCATATATTTATGTAATAGGGTCATCTAATTCGAAGCCTGCATTTGACATACGTCAAACCGATCTTTCATCTGAGGCTATATGTATAATAATATATTATTAAATTAGTGTTTGCCATTTAACAATCGCTGAACCTGTTAAAATTGTGAAAACTTTTTAAAAATAGAGATTGTATAGTAGGTAAGTTTCGCAAATTACAAACAGATTATGGGCGCTATAATTCCCCATTTGAGAGTAGACTGGCTCTATTACAGAACACAACAGTACTCAGTTCCAATTTAAGATGGAAATCTATAAAACATATATTTATTTTCCAAGCTAGAGTTGAAATTAAGTGCTTTTTTGCTGTGTACATACAAAGACAAATGTAAAGAAAAGTCTGGATTAATTAGAATATCATCCAAACAAATTGTGGTGGATCGGTAAAGTATAAATTTCAAAAACAAATTGGCAATGGCAATTCATGATTAAGTTTATTTTTTCAAATTTAACATAGTTAAGTTCAAGTGTGAAAATGGATACAAATTCGTTGTACAAGGATCATTTAGAAAAAATGAAATGAAAAGTTTCACTTGTAAATATTTCTTTCCAAGTTAGAAAATGAAAATATACATTTTGGTATGAATAGATATGAATATAACCATTTAACATCTGCCCAAAGGTTCTATATTGGGTTGAGGTCAAGTGATTTGGGGAGGCCAGTTCAAAAAAGAAATATTATTGACCCGAAACCACTCCTTAGCTTTTTTGCTGGTGTGCTTAGTATCATTGTCTTGTTCGTCCTCTGCGTAAGGTTGAAAAATTTCAACGTAAGCTTGCTGATCTATCACACCATTAACTCGGTATATGGGACCTACACCATGGTACGAGAAGCAATCCCCTACTTTAATTCTAGAGCCACCATGTTTTACGGTTTTTCGCGTATACCCAGGCACGTATTCAGCCAATGGTGGGCGACGCTCATATTCACGAGAACCAAGGCTGCCATACAAAACTATTTTGCTTTCATCCGCCTATAAGATATTTCGCCAATCTTGAAGGAGCCTTTGAACATGGGTTTTGTCAAACTGAATTCTTTTGACAATGTGTTTATTTTTGTCAAAAGTCGAACTCTTCTTGGACTTATGACGTTGAGATTATTTCTTCCTAAAATTCTTCTAAATGTGTACACATTCAAATTTAATTCTTTTTTATCTCAGTAGCAGATAACCTCCTAACCGAATTCGGGAATAAAACCTTTTTTCTGCGGCGAAATTCAGGTTTTTCTTTATAATTTTTTGCATTTGAATGAATCTCTGCATAAGTTTTTCCTTCAGAAAGAAGTCGCGAATGATTCGGCGTTTATCCGGAGTGCAGCGTTTATTACGGCCCATTTTGTAAGTGTATCTGAGTATACTAAATACTATGCACAGGATCAAAAAATAATACACAATTACCATTAGATAGCTAACACTGCTAAGATTCACACTTTGAGAGCTTTCGAGCAAGATTTGGGAAAAAACCGGCGTTGTCATGAATTTTTTTTTTCCGGAAATGTAAGACAAATGTCTTGCATAGTACTAAAATATATCAATCGGGAGGTATCACTGCTATCATTTTGACTGCCACTGTATTTCGCCTATTCTACCGTACTTTTTGAAAACCAATTCATTAGACTGACATAAGCTCTGGCTATTTTTTATTGAGTTACTATTAACACTCAAACAAGACATTAGATTTATGTAAAAAAAACGCACGGATAATAACGTTTCTAAAAATAAAATTATAAAAGTAAAACAACAATCGACAATCATATTGATTATTACAATCAACAAATTAATTAATTTAAAAAAAAATACAAACAAATAAATAACAAAAACACATAGGTAAAACTTCCGTACATATTCATATCAAAATAATCGACTCATTGGATAAATGTGGATTTAAAATGTAAAACTATAGACTTACATCGACATGTAAATCCTGTAAAAATAATTCCAAAAATAAAAGGAAAGAAAAGAATATATGTATATAATATATATAAAATAACTTGTTTATAAAAAAATCTAAAAATTATTTTAGTATCATATAAAATTGAAAAGTTAACATTTTATCAATTTAATTTTTTACTTATAATTGTGTGTTGTAGAGACAAAAAATCAATGAGAATTTTTCTTACAAACCTTAACTTCAATGTCACCAATTTTGTTGACCGCTCTTATGATTGGCCTTCCAACCATAGAGGGAAATATATGCGCTGGAAAATTGCTGCCAGCATAGCCACATTTAACAAACTGAAATGAAAAACATCGATAATGAGGAATTAAAATTTAAAATGTATAATTGGAACTACACTTCTACTTCTTATACTAGTTTATGACATTTGCAGCTCTGTATAAAAACCTTTGGTTGATTGAACTATGATTAAATGATATTAATAGCCTTTGAATACTTGACTAACAAAACCCGGGCTATCTCATTAAAAGACAAGACCCCATATACTCGTTGCTGATGAAGTAAATTGTTGGATATATATTTAAGATTTTATATTACTGCTACCCATTTTCAATGGAAAGTACTTAATTGATTTCCCTAAAAATCTCATCTACTCGCACATTAGACCATGAGTAGTTTCTGTTACTAGATTACCGTTTGCTTCTACTCATGAGTTCTTTTTTAGCAACCCTATGCAGTTCACAAAATTTTTAAAAGTTTTCGCACTTCATTAGGTTTTCTTTCTCTGCGAACTTGAAAATCATTAGTTTCGTTTAGTCGCTTGATCAAGCAAGGATTTCTTAACTGGTTTTCGTTCAAAGTTAGCAGAGGGAGGGAATAGAGGGTTATGCTATGACACCGATTATCTATTTTTTGTTAATATTTGTAATTACGCATATCAAGTCCGCTTAACTTTTTTCATCTGCATTTAAAGTAATTCTTTTATTATATATATTATATCATATTCTAATTGACAATTGGGGTTTTATATCGGCAACTGAGAATTACAACTCTACGTAATATTGAAATAGTTACCATTAAATGGGGGTTCCGTGGTATTTACAAACCTACACCTCTTCTATTCCAAGAGACAACGTCCAAGAAGCTTGTTCTAAGCTGTCAGCTGTTACTTGTCTTTTAGTTGACAATCAATAAGCTTTTTTAAATGACTTTCAGAATTTTGTCATCAAAATACATTGAAAATTTAATTTTAAAGGAGTTTTTACAACCATTCTAAAACCAAAAAGTAAGTAACTAATCGTCAAGGACAGTTTATCCCCAAATTTGATATAATTTTTCAGGATTTTAGAAAAGGCCTACATTGGTCTTACATGTTAACGAAACTTGCTCTGTTAATAAGTTACCCATTATAATATTCAGACATTCAAAACCAATGTGCATCGGTATCTCATTTTAAATACTCTCCTACTTCCCTAAAACGCTCGCACTGTGCTAAAAAATTTTAAGGGTAGTCATAATCCTTTTAGTGTGTGAAAATTTATAAAAAAAAAAGAAAGAAAAAATAGTGTAAGAACTTCCTTAAGGACTTTATTTTTAGAAGATATACAGATGTCTTGTTGGGTCTTCAGATATTCAATCTCTAAACCTGTTTATTTTTTTCTTACAAACTCTATTTTTTTACTTTGAGGTCAATTTTGTCCAGATAATGTGTAAGAACGTAACAATAATAGAAATATAAATCAATAACAAATTTCCAAAAAAAAACATATATTTTATGATAATTGGGATAAACGTCCAGCAGGCAAAAAAAAAGGAATTTAAGATTTTTTACCTACGTTTCTAACAAACGTTGACAATAAGAGTTGTTTTCCAAGAATTAATAATGTAACAATATTTTTTTTAAACTTGAGCAGCTATAAGAAAGCTTTAAAACGTTCTTGGTTATTTGATTACCTAAATTTGGTGGTGCAACAGCTCGAAGAACTAGGACCTAGTGACTTACAACTACAACCTACAATTTTCAGCCGATTCTGAACGGCTAATGAGAAGCTCTTTCCATGACAAGAGATATACATACTCTTAAGAGGATTTGTCAATTCCTCGCAAGAGGCAGTACACCCCTGAAAAACTGTTTTGCAGCGGCTGAGGATTGAACTCGAGACCTTCCGACATGATTACCTAGAAAACCTCTATTACCTTCATTTATATGACTAGTTGTCAAAACTCTCATTTCCTTACGATGGTTCCTTCAAATTTCTCAAGGCCAGAAAAAAATGAATTCATCTGTTCATTTTTTTAAGCCACAGTAAGAGATGCTTAGGAACTATATTAGAAATGCCTGTATTTACAAACTAAGAATACGCAGATGGAAATGGTACACCGAATGGTGCAATGGAAATTCAACTTATAAGCGACTATAATATGAGCTTTATGCTAACCGATAACTTCCTAATGAAGGAGTATTTGGAAATACGCTGACCTCGAGAAACGAGATCTCTTTCAAATATGCGACTAAACCCGAGAGCTCTACAAGTAAGAAGAATTTCGGCTTTTACAACTGATTCATCAATAAGCATAAGACGCTTAGCTTTGCAATTTAATGTTTCCAGGCACAAAACTTCTAATGTACTAAATGTAATGTACATACCTATTCAAGAACTGAATTAGAGAAAGAGTTTTCTAACTCGTTGTTGGCGCGGATCTCGGATGGAGCGAGTTTAGTAGTAGAATTCTTTGGGCGGACTAATCTTAAAGAGATGGGATAACTTTTAAATAAAAAAAACATACATACATGAACTCCGAAGAATCCATGTAAAAGAATGCAGCCATCAATTCAACACAAACGATTTAATTGGCTCCTTCAAGCAACCACGCAGCCTGAATTCTACAAACAATATGGGGTTTTTGTGAAACGATTTACTTCATCATATTTCAGACAGGATGATGGTCAAGAGGTTAAGAATTGGCTAGATGAAGAATATGTTAATCGTTGGATAGGAAGAAACTGACCAGTCCACTGGTCTGCAAGATCTCCTGACCTTACCAGAATGAAAGAACTTGTTTATTCAACAGAAAAGCCAACTTTAAGATAATTTAAAAAGCATTTTTTCGAAGCTTCATCAAAAGTGAGCCAGCCGCTGGCATTAATAAATATTTTCAGTAGAATTCAAAAATGGAGTAAGAAAGAAATGAACATCCTTTGATATTTGATATCTGAAGACCCCAACAAGATATCTACTTTATTTAAATAATCAAAATTCTAAAAATAAAGTCCTAAACAAACTTTCTACCATTCATATCATATTAATATAGCAATTTTCTTTAACATGGGTCAATGTAGACCGAAATAGGCCCTTTCCTAACTATTGGAAAAAATATGTCAACATTGGAGATAGACCCATACTGTAGCACGATTTTGTTCTTAGATTTTACCCTATACCCTTAAATATCCTAATCTATAATTAATAAAAAGTATAGATTTCCCTCGGTTAATCAATATTATTCATTGAGGCATTTTATTTATATTATTTTATATCAATCACAGCATTATATGTATGTAGTTCGAAGTATAGGAGCGGATTATGAATAACCTGTTCACGAAATTGCAGCAATTTCGCGACTTCATACTATCCAAACTCACTGACCCAGAAATTTATTCAAACAGGTTATACTTGGCTGCTTCGGTGAGATCTTTGGCATACTGGGATGAGTTCATGCAGTTGAACTTTATATTTTTCCATATTTATGATCCATACGAATTCAAAGACTCAACTAGAACTCCTTCAACTGGTTTATTAAAAGCGTCTTTTCGTCAATAGAATTGATGCAGCCTAAAACCTAAAGTGTTGGATTGTTTTTTCGTGCGTGTTAGATTCAAGCGTAAATTAATGGGCATTCATTGCCTTCCGAATCTATTTTACTGTAGTATTTTCGGTCAAATAAGAATGGGTAGGTTGAATGGTTTGCATTTCGAGTAATAAGCTTGAAAGAATTGTTAACAATAATTTAAAAACATTACAGCTTTAAGGCCATGAGCTAGGAAAAACTCCCTTATATGGGTATTAATCCCCATCAATTTTGTTTAAACGTCTGGTCGAATGTATCTCATCAACTTACCAAAACCCTTTGAACAAAAAACAACACAAGCAATATGAAAAAATTGCAAACATATAGACAATTAGAGTAGATAAGGTATTCCCAAAATTGAGGAAGGCATCCAGAAATGAGGGCGGGTCACTTATGTGTCACACACATAAACCCATAGATAACACTTTTGTCCGTGCAATCAATATCACACACTTTCCATTCAAGATACAAAAATTTAGTGAAAACTTAAGTAGCTCGACTAGGTTAAATTTGAATTTTTATAATGAAGATAAAAGATATGTAATTAAGTAGCAATGAAACACAATTTGAAAAATTATAGATAAAAAAATCATACATACACCGGTTCCATTATCACAAACTATTACATTTCGCCCTTTGCTATCCATTTTTACTAACTATTTTAGACTAATTAAACAGTTAGGAAATAATGTTTATAATATTGAATTATTATATTTTAAGGAAAATAAATAATTTTCCTTATACGAATGAATTAATTAACTTTTTATCTTTTCAATGCAAAATAATAAGCAGAAACTTTGAGGACTGTCAAATTTTGCTTTCGAGGAGGTATAATCGTCAATCGTCATGACTCAAGAAGGGGACGTTCGAACATGTAAATTTATTAGTCACGTAGGACAGGAATGTTAAAAGTAATACCAAAATAACTTAGGATTATTGAATGAGTGTGAATACTAGTATCATTGCCATATTAGGTGTGCTTTTTTTACATTTTCAATAGGCGAAGATAAAAAAACGATGCCTAGAAATCTCGAATCGAGATGATTAATTTTTGTATGGTAAGTCTAGTGATTTCAAGAAGATTTCAAGCAGATTTGAGTAAATCTCAGATTATCGTCGATGGAGACGCAGTATTAATGACTGCTAGTCGTATGAAATGTCTATACAAACGTTTTAATCAATAAGAGCCATGTTTTTTGCAAGTCTATATAGAATTGTAGAAAAAAACGACAACGGGACTTAGCAACTTCTTTCCAAAAAGTTGGAAGCACTATGCACACTATGGCATTTGTCAGCTGTATTCAGACTATCATCAACCAGCATCCAAAAACGTCACTTTTGACTTCTCTGAACAAATTATCGATAACATATAGATATATGTAATATTTAGGCCTATTCGGCGAGATCTTTTATTCTTCTATTCTGTTATTCTGCTATGAATTTCCATACAAATGTTTGAGCTGTCAACAAATCTTTTATGAATTTTAATTTTGGTATTCAGCACGCTAAAATCTGTTATAAAATCTGCTAAGAAAACTTTTATGAACTGTCAAACGTTCGAACATAGAAAAAATCTTTTACGAATAGCATTTTTGGTATTCAGCATGCCACAATCTGTTATGAAATCTGTTAAAAATCATAAAAGAATAAAAGACAAACTTCTGTGACTTTTATCATAAAAGATTTCAATACATACACAGATACGAGTATATCAATGAAAAATTGATATATCATCGTCGTCCATTCTGCAATACATTTACAAATATGGCTGATCTGGAATGAATTAAATAAGAATTAAATTACATTTTTGTTAAGAATGGACGTTTCATAGAACGACGACGATATATTTTTTATTTCGTCAACGAAATCTTTTTAAAATGAGACAAATGAAAGAAAATATATTTACACACATACGAGTATTATATAAACATATGTATATGTAAGTAGAGTAGAGGACACCAATAATGTGTAAGAGAAGAGATTACTTTTTTGTTCGTCATCCATTTTAATTTTGTCAGATGAATTATTTTATTTAATCACAGCTGATTATGATAGCAGATTTAGTTAAGTTTCATAACAGATTTCGTTTTCGAAGTTGCATAACAGACTTTTATAAAAGTTCGAGCCCCCGAATACCAATTATAAAAGATCTTTTAAGATGGAAATCTTTTATGATTCATAACAGAAAATCTATAGCAGAATAACAGATGTGGCAGAATAGGCCTAATTAGGTGTTTTTTTTTTGCAAGTCCATATAGCATTGCAAAAAAAAACGACATCGGGATTTAGGAACTTTTTTTCCACATAGCTGGAAGCACGGTGTACGCTATGACATTTTTGTCAGCTTATTGACGACTAGCATCAACCAATCCAAAAACGTCACTTTTAACGTCTCTGAGTAAATTATCGATAGCATATAGATAATTAGGCCTATTCGGCGAGATCTTTTATTCTTTTATTCTGTTATTCTGCTATGAATTTCCATACAAATGTTTGAGCTGTCAACAAATCTTTTATGAATTTTAATTTTGGTATTCAGCACGCTAAAATCTGTTATAAAATCTGCTAAGAAAACTTTTATGAACTGTCAAACGTTCGAACATAGAAAAAATCTTTTACGAATAGCATTTTTGGTATTCAGCATGCCAAAATCTGTTATGAAATCTGCTAAAAATCATAAAAGAATAAAAGACAAACTTCTGTGACTTTTATCATAAAAGATTTCAATACATATGTACACAGATACGAGTATATCAATGAAAAATTGATATATCATCGTCGTCCATTCTGCAATACATTTACAAATATGGCTGATCTGGAATGAATTAAATAAGAATTAAATTACATTTTTGTTAAGAATGGACGTTTCATAGAACGACGACGATATATTTCATATTTCGTCAACGAAATCTTTTTAAAATGAGACAAATGAAAGAAAATATATTTACACACATACGAGTATTATGTATATAAACATATGTATATGTAAGTAGAGTAGAGGACACCAATAATGTGTAAGAGAAGAGATTACTTTTTTGTTCGTCATCCATTTTAATTTTGTCAGATGAATTATTTTATTTAATCACAGCTGATTTTGATAGCAGATTTAGTTCAGTTTCATAACAGATTTCGTTTTCGAAGTTGCATAACAGACTTTTATAAAAGTTCGAGCACCTGAATACCAATTATAAAAGATCTTTTAAGATGGAAATCTTTTATGATTCATAACAGAAAATCTATAGCAGAATAACAGATGTGGCAGAAAGGCCTAAATACCATTTTGGCATCACCATTTTTATCGGGCCTTAGATTAACTCTCGATAATTATCTGGTCTTAGCTAACTCTGTATAGATTTATGTAAGTAGTTGTTGCATTTTGCATGTAAAGGGCTTAGTCCCGATGTCGTTTTTTTTAACAATTCTATATGGACTTGCAAAAAAAACACGCCTAATGATTCTAGATTTCATTCATGAAACAAGAAATTTTGAGGTAATTGTGAGATTTGTTTCATATTTAGGGCGGTATTCACCGAAAGCTCATAACTTAAGAGGCTTACAAATCTATTCACCAAGCAATAATATTAAATATTTATGAGCGCTCGCAAAAGTTATGAGTGCTCCTCATCATTCATAAGTTACGAGAGCTCTCTCCGAAAACTTGTTCGAAACTTGTTTGAGATTCGGAGCAATCATTATATATATATATATACAATAGTTTATTTTTAATTACACTCAAAATATGTTCATATGATATTTACAATAATTAATTTCTTAAGTCTATCTTCTAAATCTGCGAGCACAAAAGGGGCTCTGCTTCGTTAGGTTGGTTATGTTTTCTTTTTACATTTGAATAACATTTGTGTCTTAGGTCTAAATTTTTTTCTTATTATTATTTATGATATTTACGTCAGCTTGAGCAGTGCTAACGGTCGTTGGCTCGTGTGGTGATGAAGGGGTGTATATGGGTCATTGTTGATTGCTGTCTGGTCTTTTTGGTGGCTTCAACCTCTGTTGTGCTGCGTCCGTGCAACATCATAGAAGTTTGCGAAGCTGTCTTCTCCAGCTATTCCAAATGCATGGTCCATCATGGAGAGCACCTGGAGATATCGGTCGTCTGTGGCTGAGTTACCTGTAATTAAATTAATAAGAGGACTGGGATGGGTTGGGATTTTTCTCAGCATCTTAGTGCTCAGATTGTAGATATATTTGTCAATCGGGACAATTCCTGAAGCTTCGTAGAGCTTTTCATTGCTATAATAGCGGTAAGAGTTGGGTTTTCGGTGAAGGGAGGTGCAATGGCGGAGAGCTTTTCGCTCGAATAATTGCAATTTTTTCATATAAGTGGGGCTTATTGTAAACCAAATAGGGAAACAATATGTTAATATTGGGCGAATGAGTTGCTTGTATAGCAGAAGCTTCGTCCTGGTTTGGAGACCACCCCTCACTTTCATAAGGGGACGTAAAAGTGATAAGGCATAATTTGCCTTACGAAGTGTGAATTTGGTGTGTTGGTTAAACTTGAACCTTTCGAAGAAGTGAACTCCAAGGTATTTAACACTTTGCTTGGGGGTGATAACTGTGTTATCAGGAAGAGTCAAGGAAAGGCTTTTGCATTTTGTTGCTAGGCCATTACGCGAGGGTCGTCTAAAACAGATTAATTCTGTTTTAGAGGGATTGACTTTAATTCCCCATTGGAGATAATATTCCCATAGTCTAAGGATGTGTGCCTTAACTCTTCGGAGGGCTACATCAGGGTTAATGGATGAGCTATATGTGATGGAGTCATCAGCGAACAGCAGAGTTTTTGTCATTGGCAGGTTTGCAGGTTGGTCGGAGGTATAGAGGTTAAATAGATCGGGTCCAAGGCGGGATCCTTGAGCGACTCCAGCTAAGATGTTCTTAAGGATTGAGTTAGTACTCCCCACGCGTACGTAAAACTTACGGTTAGTGAGGAAACTATGGATGATGAGGACAAGATGTCTAGGCAAGTGAAGAGACTTCAACTTGAAAACCAAACCATCTATCCAGACAGAGTCAAATGCTTTTTGAATATCAAGCAGACATGTTACAGTGGTCTCTTTTTTGTTAAGAGCCAAAGTTGTATCAGCGTGGAGCTTCAACAACGGGTCGAAAGTGGAGTGGGATGCTTTGAACCCAAATTGGTTATGCTGCACTATTCCCATTGAAGAGCATAATGAGCGCAGTTTGAAAAGAATCAGCATTTCAAGAAGTTTGCTGAGGTTAGGGAGGAGGGAGATTGGTCGGTAGTTGCTTATATAATTTGCCCCTGACTTTTTTGGTATTGGGAATATCTCGGCTATTTTCCATTTAGTTGGAAAATAGCTGTTGTTGATACAATTGTTCAAAATAATTGTGAGAATAACAATTGCGGTTGAAGGGAGTTTTTTGATAACGAAATTGGAAATCTTGTCTGGACCCGAAGATTTTTTTGAATTGCCATAGTGGATTGAGTCGTGAAGGTCTAATGGATTAGTAAAAATGTCATTGGCTGTCGTATAGACTGATGAATTTACTTCAGAAAATCTTGTAATAGGGTCTGAGTTTTGAGATATCAATCCAAATATTTCGCTATTGACGTTGGTGAGAAAGTCGGGTAAATGAGCGGGGGGATTGGGTTTGAAGTTTCCTTCGAAGAAGTCTGCAAAAGCATTCGTTTTTTCTTGGTCAGATACAAGAACGACGTCATTGTGTTGGAGTTCACCAAGTATAGGAGATTTCTTTCCCACAATTTGGTTAATTTGCTTGAAAGTGTCTGGTCCAGGCTTTATGACGTTAAGTCTTTTCCTGAATTGGGAATCTATGAATGCTTTGGTGTTTTGTTTGATGAGAGTATTGAGGCACTTGAGTTGGGAATGAACACTCTGGTATTCATCTCCGTGTGTACTTAAAGTACGATGAAAAATTCTTTGCAGAATTTTCCGAAGCTTTTGCCTATATTTATACATATTTTGTATATGATGGGGAAGATCTATGTATTTTGATTTGAAATTTCGCGGTTGTGTCTGTTCAGCGATAGTATCAGTGATTGAGCTTTCAATAATATCGATTGTGTAATCGATTTCTTGGTTGCTAAGGTTTGCGGATGTGTTGGGCGTGTTATTCCGAAGCTTATCCGTTAAGGAACTTTGGAATACTTCCCAATTAATTTTTTTATAGTTTATGAATTCCTGCTGAGGAGTAGCAAGAGTATTAAGATTTGTCAGGAGACAAATAACTAGTTTTACCGCTAAATGGTCAGAATCTGATACAATGGCAGTGCAGGTGAAATTAATAAGTGAGGGAATTCTACAAATAAGATGTGGAGAGCACATGAAGAAGTCAAGTGTCGAAGGAGTTCGGGGGAATGTAGGGATTGGTTGAGATACAATCTCGAAGTTGTGGTTGTGCGAATTAGCACAGAGCCAGTCAGAGATAGCTACTCCTTGAGGAGAGCTTAAGGTATCGTGCCATAGTTGATGGCGCGCGTTGAAATCGCCCCCAATTATAAATTGAGTGTAATTTTGGCAGAATGCGTTAAGCAAATCGAGATCGTGTTTGATGTTAGTTTGGGATGCGGAGCACTTATTATACAAAGATACCATAAGGATATTTTCGTTATTTTCGAGTGCAATGACTACACAAGTGACTTCGAATGTAGTCAAACCGTGGATAATGACCTTTTGGCATTGAAAACTTGATTTTACCAGAATGGCAGTACCAGTTCTGGCAAGATCTTTGTCTGTGCGGAAAAGAGTGTACTTATTGAAGTAAAGCCGATGCCTTGAGACTAGTTTAGTTTCAGAAAGCAAAACGGCGTCGGGTTTGTTTTTAGTAAGGAATTTTTCGAGGGAAATCCGTTTAGGATGAGATATTAAAGATCCAACGTTATACGCGATAACGTTTAATTGGTTTATTGTCCTAGACATATTTTAAAGCAGAAGTCAAGAAACATATGTTTCTTGCCGGTTTCGTCGGGACAGGCCTCGTAAAGAGGGAGAAAATCTGTGATTTTTGAGAGAATTGTGACAAAGTCACAACCGAAGAATTTTTGCGAGTCGTTTAAGAATGAACTCGTTGTGGTCTTGGGAACACTAAAGGTTTTGACACCAGTTGGGTTCGATGATTTAGGCTTTGTTGGCTCAGGATGAGCAACAGGAGTGGGTTGGGTTTGGGGCTTAGCTTGGGGTTTGGCTTGGGGCTTAGGGATATTATTATTGTGTATATTGTTGTTAATTTTAAGTATATCAGCAAAGGACTTACCTGGAGTAAACTTCCTGGACGTGGGTTTCGCCGGTTGTTTTGCCATTAATCTAGCTATTTCCTTCTCTTTTTTGGCGGCTACCACCTTCTTTCTGTAGGGACATCCTTCATAGCTTGCTGGGTGCCCTTCTTCTTTGCAGAGAACGCAATACGGTTTACCAACCTTGGGATCGGTCCTCAAACACTTGCCTCGTTCGTGATTTTCACTGCACTTAACACAACGGTGCTTCATTTGGCAGTTAACACTGACATGTCCGAATGCTTGGCAGTTCCGGCACTGTGTGATGATGTTCGGTTGCAGCTTCTCCCATCTCACTGCTTCACCAAGTAGATTCCGGATCCGGCTAACGGCTACCAGGTCAGTGCCTTTTTGAAATTCAACAACAAAGGCGTTGAAGCTTGAACTTTTGTCCCTCCTGGAACGGAATGGAGACGCTTTAACAGCTTGAAATTGTAGAGTTCCTAGGTGGCTTATGATGTCTTCTGGTTGGTGGGAATGGTGTATTTTTTTTAACAAAATTATGCACTTCCTGTCTTCCTTTGAAGTGAACGAGTGGTGCTGGATCTTGTTTTCCACAAGGTAGTTCTTGATAGCTTCGTTGTCTTCCTTTGTCGTTGTCTTCACAATTGTTTTTGTTTTGTTGACATTAACAATTGTGTACTTCACCTTTGTTTCCTTCAATTGGAAGTGCCGGTACATCGTGGCAGTTTGTAAATTGTAGCATACAATTGGGGGCTGCATTTTTTCGATGGTGGCTGCTTGCTTGTCAGTTGATGTTCTTTGTGCTGTTGATGATGTTGTTGCTTGACTGGATGGTGCCTTACGCTTCTTTGCTGGGGCTACCATGGTGAATCCAGTGTCTTCGTCTTGGGCTTCCTCAGCAAGTTTTTGCCTTTTGCTGTGGTCAGCTTTGGGCTCAGCTTCTTTCATCCTTTTTTCGGTTGAAAGACCTCCAGTTGAAGAAGCAGTTTCCATCATGCTGATGTCTTCCGCTTCAATATCTTCGTTGATCAAACTTTGGTTGAGGTCAACTTCTACCTCTGGCGAAAATTGATTTAGGATTTTGTCCACCTCGAAATTGAGTCTCACTGCAAAGTCAGTTGACACATCTGGGCCGTAGAGGCTTCGCAGGTGCACGACTTCACTTTTTATGCTGCTGATTAATTGCTCCCTGGCAGCTTTCACCTTCTCACGTTGACCCATTGGGACAGAGAAGACTACCTGCTCTGCGGTTAATTGTCTGGGTTTTTTTTTTTTTTTTATTGCCCACTTAACACTTTAATCCTGTGTAATCCGGTTGTTAATTACTTTTTGTGTTTACACTGCAGGTAACACGTTTTAAGGGTCACTTTTATTAATTACTTTAAAATTTCGGTTTAAGATAATCCGTACACGTCCGATCACTGGAAAGGTTCGTACAAGACTGATTCGGAGCAATCAACAAACTTGCAACGCAGGAGAGTCTGGACGAATGAAAAGAGCGCGTTGGTGATCCATAAGCCAGCCACTGACGACCTTTTTAATTTCGATAGATTCTGTGAGAGGCCTGATGGAGCTGGGACTGGAGCTGATGACTGAAACGAATCCGATGATTTGTTTTGAATTTCAATATGCTGCCTCTGGACGCAATGTCGCTGTGTTTCTTATCGAGTATCCAATTGGTTTGAATGGCAGCAATAGCCATTATTTGAGAATCTAAATGGAAGTTTTGGTTGGATTTTAAAATAAATGAAAAGTTTGGTGTGCAGAAAAGTCTTTCCTTTGTTGTTCTTTAAAGATGAGATTACAGTTCAAAGTTGATGCGTTTTGTTTTTATGACTTATATTTCACATTTAACTTCTCGGCTATCAATCTTGTTTGAAAACAGTTTGAATTTACAGTTTGAATATGCCTAGTTGAGAGAGAGAGTTGCTCTCATTTTCGAACTTCGAAAAATACCTATGAGGGCATGAGGGGTTGGTGAATAGTACAAATAATTTCCAATTTATGAGCCTCTTAAATTTAAGAGTCGTTTATGAGCCTTCGGTGAATACCGCCCTTAGAATTTTAATAACACCAACCATTCATTAATATCACAGAAGCCTACAGCACAGATTTATTATAGAAAATGTCTTTACGAGAAACCCCTAGATGTCACTTGGCACATTTAGGCTGGTATTCACCGAGCTTAAGAAGCTCATAAACCTATTCACCAAGCAATATTAGTGAAGATCTACGAGCGCTCTTAAGAGTTAGGAGTGGTCCCGACCACTCCTAACTTACGAGCGCTCTCTTCGAAAGTTTGTTCGCTTGTGCGTGTGCCACGCACGCATTTGACTCGAATCCATGTGAGCAATGCCAAGTAGAAGAGTATCCATTTGCTGTCAAGCTCAAGACCAACACTCCACAACATATCACAGTTTGGGTATGCCTGAACAAGAGAGAGTGGCTCTCATTTTCGAACTTCGAAAAACACTTGTGAGTGGTTGGTGAATACCCCAAAGAAATATCAAGTTAAGAGCCTCGTAAAGTTAAGAGCCGTTTAAGAGCGCTCGGTGAATACCAGCCTTATTTCAGTGTTGCAAACAGGTGAGAAAAAATGCGTTCACGGTCTACTAAAAAATAATAAAATTTCGCATTTTTACTAGGCTTCTTGCACCAAATCGGGAATACCCCTATTCTTTTTCCTGGAAAAATTTAGTGGAGACATTTTGTACAGCAATGCACAAAAGTTTGAATTTTGCGCGCGAACTGGCGTACTGCTCGGAAAAATATCTAAGACAAAATTTGTCCCAATAAAAAAAATGTATGGCAGATAAAATTTTTCCCGATCTGCGTACTAGGCTTTACGATAGGAAAATTATGTTTTTTGCAAGTCCATACAAGACGAGCAAAAATGATCCATGAAAATAAAATGAAATAGAAAATAGGGAAAACAGCTTTATTTTAAACTTACCTCCTTTTCTATATTTTTAATTATTTTTCAAGTACTTGTTGTCCCTTTCTTTTGCACTACCACACTTTGAAAAAACTAATCTTCAGTCCATAAAGAAAAGAGTATTTGTAAAATCTACTAATTATATTGCATTGGACAGCCCTGTATAAGTTGAGGTAAGTTGAAAAAATTCTTAACGAAACTTTGACAGTCAACTTTCGAAGATTATGGTATAGTTTCTTTTTTTGACAAATATAGTTCATTTCCATTTAGCAAAGAAATTTTTGAAGAAAAAACCTCAAAAACAATTTAAAAACGAAATTCGAAAGCTATTAAAATTGAAATAAAAACTTCACAAAGCTGCAATAGTCATACAACACAAAAATGTTGTAGACAAAAAGTGAAAAAATTGATTTTTTCTTCGACGTATTCTGCAAAAAAAGTGTTTGCTACTAAAGAAGTGTTGGTTTTCTCCAGTTGTGTACCTTTAGTGTGTCTGCTTAAAATAAAATTGATTGGAAGACGAAAAACCAATTTTACATGCAATTCGGTGGTTATCATCAAAGTTGTGACACCATCATCATCATAATATCATCTCCTAACGACGATATCCGCCAGAGGATCTATAACTATTCGAGTGAAAGTTTTCACGCGAAAATAGAACCCCAGGACTGATTTTGTGAAGGAAATGTCTTCGTCAAATAATCAATCGAGCCAAAACCAGGCAGCTACTGCTGGGGCTAGTCAACCCCAAAATCCAGCCCAGCAGTCAAATCAGACGGCATCAAAACCAAAACACGATGATCCTTTGACCCCAGACGGAACTCAACCACAGACCGCCAAGAAAACCTCGCTAACAGGAACCAAGGATCGCGTCGTAGATAGTGTGCCATTTCCCCCCAGTCATAAATTGACTATTGCCGAGATATTCGATTCCAGGACCGGCAAGCCCCAGCCCGATGTACTCAAGCAGCATTTTATCCTCGAAGGCCGCATAGAGGAGGCGCCAGCGTTACGCATTATCCGGGAAGGTGCCGCCTTGTTGCGCTCCGAGAAGACTATGATCGAAATCGAAGCCCCAGTTACAGTGTGCGGTGACATTCATGGACAATTCTATGATCTCATGAAGTTGTTCGAGGTCGGCGGATCGCCGGCGTCCACTAAGTACCTCTTCTTAGGCGACTACGTTGACCGGGGTTATTTTAGTATCGAGTGTGTGTTGTATCTGTGGGCCCTCAAAATCTGCTATCCCACGACGCTCTTTTTGCTTCGGGGCAACCACGAGTGCCGTCATTTGACTGAGTATTTCACCTTCAAACAGGAATGCAAAATAAAGTACTCGGAATGCGTCTATGACGCATGCATGGACGCATTTGACTGCTTGCCTCTGGCGGCGCTAATGAATCAACAATTCCTATGTGTTCACGGCGGGCTCTCGCCGGAGATACACGAACTCGAGGACATTCGTCGTTTGGATCGGTTCAAAGAACCACCGGCATTCGGACCCATGTGCGACCTTCTTTGGTCTGATCCCCTCGAAGACTTCGGCAATGAAAAAAACTCTGAATTCTACACTCACAACTCGGTCCGTGGCTGCTCGTATTTCTACAGTTATGCCGCATGTTGCGACTTTCTCCAGAACAACAACTTGCTCTCGATTATAAGGGCTCACGAGGCGCAAGATGCCGGTTATCGAATGTATCGCAAAAGCCAAACTACTGGCTTTCCTTCACTTATCACGATATTTTCTGCACCCAATTACCTGGATGTTTACAATAATAAAGCAGCCGTTCTTAAGTATGAGAACAATGTAATGAATATCAGACAGTTTAACTGCTCACCCCATCCCTACTGGCTGCCCAACTTCATGGACGTCTTCACTTGGTCGTTGCCGTTTGTAGGTGAAAAGGTCACCGAAATGCTAGTCAATGTTCTCAATATATGCTCGGACGACGAGCTTATGACGGAAAGTGATGAGGATCCTCTAACCGACGCCGAAGACGCTGCCCTCCGCAAGGAAGTCATCCGCAATAAGATACGTGCCATTGGTAAAATGGCACGCGTCTTCTCTGTTTTACGCGAGGAATCTGAGTCAGTATTGCAACTCAAAGGACTCACCCCAACTGGTGCACTGCCCTTGGGCGCACTCTCTGGTGGCAAGCAGTCGCTGAAAAACGCTATGCAAGGCTTCTCACCTAACCACAAAATTACATCATTTGCTGAGGCAAAGGGACTGGACGCCATCAATGAGCGAATGCCACCTCGAAGGGATGCTCCACCTACACCCATAGACGATCAAAAATCCACCACCCAGCAGTCCATCAATGGGTAATTAGTTTAGCATAACTAAAGTTCCAGTAAGCAAATCGTGTTTCATTGTTGTGAATTCGGGGTATACTGTACTTTATTACTCTTATTAATTTTTTTATATACATTTCTTACCATAAACTTAGGAAAATATTGATAAAGAAAAAAAGGTTTTCTCTTAGTTTCGAATTTGTGTCCTTAAAAATTTTCAAAAGCAACAAAGTTATTTCGTATAAATTTTTTAGAAGTTGGTGTTCCTTGAAATAATTATAATTTAAGATTCCTTTTTTATTTTTATTTCTCAATGTTTTATTTTTGTATTTTGTTCTATCATTTTTATCAATGTGTACAATTTATTTATTTTAAATAAAACAAAAACAACAAGCAAAGTGTGTATTTTTAGATTTTTTTCTCTAGCTAAATTTTTACCTTTTAAAAATGCTTATATACTCGTATATAAAATAAAGCAAAAAAAATCTATAGACATATATTATAAAAAGTTATATTTAAATTTACAAAAAAAGAAAACAAACCAACAAAACTCTAAATATAAAAAAAAAGTAAATAAGAGCGCGCATAAAGAATAGTATTTTTACTTTTCCATCAGATAGAGCGAGGGACACACGCTTTCCAGTATGCAACACACACACACCCGCAACTAGAAAACATTTATAAAAAAATTATATTACATACATACATTATAATTATAAGAAATAGGCCAATTTTATCCCGTACATATTATGTATAGGTATATATATTTTTATTTTCTTAAAAGCAAAATAGAATGGGTGAAAAATGTATCCAGGCATGTACTACATTCTTAAAGACCTTAACAATTTCAAAATATCAGTTTATTTTTCAATATTATTTGCTAACGGGCGGTCAGAAACGCCCGGGAATTAAAAAGAACCATATGTGAACCGTTTCATTGGGTGCAAATCGTAAAACTTAAGTACATACTAGAAAGTACAAGGAAATACAAAATATTTTAACTTGTAGTAGGATATAAGGTGTAGTTATATTGCATTTCGACTACATAAAATTGAGTTTTTACTCTCTATCGATATTGATAGAAAATAGGGTGATATCCCTAAAATCCGAGAGGAAGCTAAAGCGTGTAACTTGGCTTAATGCGAAGATTTTCCCGTTTTAGGTGAGATGGTGAATTTTCTAAAAATTTTAATTAATGACTGACAATCATATTAGGCAAGATAGTTTTGTCGGGTTTCAAGGTACCTATAGCCCTAAGTTTCAAGGGAAAAAAACAGAAGTCTCACTTTTTTATCCTAATTGGAGGGCCACAATACCATTTTAACCCATATGAGCAAAATGGGTATTAGCTCGTCGCACTTTTGTAGATGGTGTCAAGATGTGAAGCCTAACCAGAACCAGAAAAGTATCCCTCGGAAAATATTTGTCTATGATTTGGGCGACCTTTCTTATCTACTTCTAGGGAAAGCAATGGATCTATTGAGATCTGAGTGAGACGGTACGGGTTTATCGCAGCATCATTGCTCCTAACCTAACCTTAGATAGTTTTAATTAATAACTGGAAAATAAAAAAGAAAAAAAAAACAACTTTCTAAAAATTCAGCACTAACTCCATCGTAATCGGAGACTTTTACGAATCCTGGAAAAAGCGATGACAAATCTGTTCACAGGGGCAATTTGTATGGGATTTTCAAGTACGATGGATTTGTGATGACTTTTTCGGCATTCGTAACAAGATTTCGGTTACGATGGAATTCGTGATAAGGCTGGCTATTAGTGTGTGTGTTTTACGGAAGTTTTCTATTTAAAAAAAAACATTTGTATTCAAAAATTATTCAGTAAAATACAGGTGTCTGTTCAATAAGAGCGTATCGTCAATTATTATTTTAAAAAAAATTAAAGCTATGTCCGTCATTATTCACAGCTCAATTCTCCTGTCGATTCACTATTTCTACAGAACGAATTTGTTTAAGTAGTGGTAATTATCGCGACCACATATGTTAACTCTTCTTCTCGACGCACATGTAAAAACGTAGGAAGACGAAGAATATTGACCGCAATCGATCTTATGTAGTTTCATTCTGACGAAGGATATTTAACTTGTGTTTTGACCATCAACGCACAGTTGAATAACCCTTAAAAATTCAGGTTTAGATAAACTTTTCAGAACTATTATTAGGTTACTAAGAGCAATTATGCAATTGCAAAAAAAATCGAACTCGAGATTTTGATGCGACTTGACATTTCGTTGGTAGGCAACGATTTTCTTTCAACTAGGTACTCAAGGATCTAAGGATAATGGTGTTAACCATACAACCGATATGAAAAGATTATTTATCTCGGAAACGGTTCTAATGATTTTAATCTGTACTTCCAATATGATTGGAAAGTATTAAAATATTATTTAATAAAAAATCAAGTTTTTAAACAAATAAGTAACATTTATAAATCGACAATAAAGTTCGTCAAGTCCTTGGGAAATTTGGCTTGTTTTAATTTTGCGTAATACAATCTTTTATTTGACGATAAGTCGCCGAAAGGCAATACTTTTGTGATGAATTTAATTCAAAACAAATTTAGTATATAATTTCTGACGGCTATTTTTTTTATTGGATAATTTCTTCCATTTTTTCGAAAATAAAAATTTTCTTTAATTTAGGTCATAGTTATTTTTCTTTAAGTGTAGTGCTTAAGTTTAATTCATTTGAACTTTCAATTGAGTTACTACATTTTGTTATTTATTTACGAGTAATATGCTGTATGAATGTGGAATTTGTTTTTGTTTTGTGAAAAAATGTACTAAAGTTCAATAATATTGAAAAAGTGTGAAATTAAATTTTAAACTGCGGAAGTTTTGGTTTTACTGTAATTTTTTTTCGAAAAACCGATTTCCCAAGTCGAAACCCTTGTACAATACGTGATGTTTTCTACAAATTCAATCCTACTGCAAGCCGCGTAAAGAACTTCGTTCCGTTTTTTTTATTAGTATTGCTTATTAGAGTTTCGTTCCCTATACAAAGGATTGTTAAGGTCTTTTAAACACAAGTTCTGCAATCCTGGGTTGGAAAATGTGACTTTCTTTTATTTTAGTTTTTTTGTATGTTTTTTTTATTACCATAAATAAATTTAATAATACATTATACTCAATTAATATTTATAAAAAAAAAGAACATTTGTTTTTCAAATAAAGGGATTTCTCAAAATTAAAATGATGTATAAATTCTTACTACAACACATTTTATTTTAAATTTATCATAATTATATCATTATCATATATTAAAAAACGTATAAATACATTAACATACATATATGTATATATTAGGGTGAGTCAGATAAAATAAACTTTTTACCTTCCTTTAAATTAAGAAAAGTTGTTTGCATGGGGCTTTGAAAGGCATTTATAAATATTTATCCTTAACATTAACATTTGTTTTCCCATTCAAATTGGATTTGGATTTATTTTTTAAAGTTTTAAGTATCTAATCGTTGTTGGAGTGAAGAGACATTTTCAGCTCACATTTTTAGAAGTTTTTTCAATGTCCTAAGGGCAAACAATTTGATTTAATTTGACCCACCCTGATATATGTACTTATGTACATATATAAATATATATTATATATAAATTATACAGTTTTAAGAAAAGTTTGCACTTTATATACTATATTTGTTGTTGCATTTAATGCCAGATTTAAAAATGACAGTGAAGTTTGACGATTTAATTGGTGCTCGCAACAATATAGTAATTTTATATATGTACTCAGAAAGATACAAGCAAAAATCAGTAAAATTTGTTGAAATTAAGGTTATGTTTGATAGACCAATATAAACGAGTTCTTTAGATATAAGAAGAAACATTTTTAATTTGTTTTTATTTTTCTTCTTAACTGAACTGAAACATTTCTGGAATTTGTCACAGTTTGAAAACTTTATTTTTTGTTCTACAAAGTTCTTCTTTTTTGAATTTTGTGTGTATTGTTATGAGAAAAATAAAAATGTCAAAAAATAGTAATATTTAGGTATATGAAAGCAAAGATCGACAAAGCTTAAATTGAAAACAAAAAATAAAATATCTGAAGCTCTAGCAGAAATGTTTGGAAAATCAAAGTGAAATAGTGGATAAAAGAGGAAAGTTTCATGTTAACACCTCAAGACTCTAAACATCCTAAGCAATAAGCTTCAACCGACCTTACGCAAATTAGGGAATTAGGGATTGGATCTCTGAGCAAGACAATGATCCTAAGCATACCTCGCAGTTTCTTAAAGAATGAATACTTTATAGGACTACAAAGCACCTCCACCACCCTCCCCAATCGCCACACCTAAGCCCCATACAACATTTCTGGGATCATTTGGACCGGAAAATTTCACAAACGGGCCATCAAGAACAAAGATGACCTTAAAAGGCTTTAATTGAAAAACTGCCCCAAATATCCTCCGATGTTAGAAATAACATTGTTGTTTCCATGTCACGCTGACTAAGAGATGTTATGAAGTCTAAATATGATCAAATGAAATACCAGTTTTTTACTTGAGGTACTATATTTATAAATAATTTTAAATTATAACAGATGTTTACTTACTTTTGACGCGTAAAATATGAAGTTTATTTAGTTTTTATTGGGTAAAAATTCATTAGTTCGTTTTTTGAATTTTTATTTTGGTTTTGATTTATTGCTATTAAATAAAAATTTTATTTTGTATCATTGGAATTCAATTTTTGTTTATATTTTGGTTTCAGTTCCATGTAACTCAAGAAATCATTTAGGCGTTTACTCACTTTTGACGCTCAGTGTATATGGTGTATTAGGTACTCAAAAAGTAATTTTACAGAAGAGCTTTTACAATTTTGAGTTCAATATACTTTTTCTATTCTACTTTGTAATTAATTATTATTTCAATGCACTCCACGAAATAATAATAATAATGATGATAATTAAAATTTTACAAAAAGTATTTCAAAACCAAAAACCAAAACAAAACCATTCGAAGACAAAAATAATTATAAAAATTAAACCTTATTTCATATTTTTAATTTATTTTTAAAAAATTGTTACCAAAGGAAATAATGATAAGGCCAATTTTTTTCCATTTCATTATGTATAAAAATAAGAATGGTTTGAAATCAAATCAAAGTTTAGTTCTTGGTGCTTGATCAGTAAATAACATCTCGAAGACGTCCTGGCATCAAACTAATCAATGATCGTACCTGACTAATGTCGATTTTTTCCCATTCATATTTTATAGCCCTTTTGAGATCTTTTACATTACAAAATTGACACCTATTATAAAACGCAAATCCTTCTTTCGTTACAAAATAGTTAGTTTATTATTTATTTAAGTTTAAAATACTACTTATAAAGATTCCTACTAGAATATTTCACTGTGCGACATGCGACTGGACGGTTCGACTGTTCTCAGTAGAATGAACTTTGTGTTTCCTCTCTCTTTCTATTTCTCCTTGGTTACAGCTTCGTCCATCCTGACTTCCTCGACGTCCTCGTCGAGAGCAGCTTCCAATTGTATCCAGCCCTTCATTCTGTCGGGGGCACATACTGCAGAATATGGTTTTTGCACCCTTTGTGCAAATGGGATATCTACTATTTGATAACGGTCATGAGGCAGAACTGCCGATACCATGTAGGGTCCTTTATACTTTGGTTCAAGTTTTCTCGAGGTTCCGGTTGATGCAACTCCATCATTTAAAAGCAATATAAGATCGCCTACAATATACTTTTTGGCCTTTTTGTGCTTTGAATCGAATTGTTCCTTTTGTTTGACTTGACAATAAGCTATTGCTTCAGCTCCTAGACTTCGTATATTTTCTAGATTACGCGGTTTTTGATTTAGCTCTACCCCGATTGTTAAAATGTCTGCCCAGGGATTTCTGGGAACATACCCCATGAGCATCAGGTGCGACGTTGTTTTTATTGTTTCGTTATAGGTGTTGTTAACACCCCATTGTACGAGTCTGACTCTTTGGTCCCAACGATCTTCGTCTTCTACCGAAGCAAGGAGTGCCCGTAAAATTGTTCTATTATATCGCTCGACTTGACCATTGGCTCTTGGCGTTTTCGTTGCGTTTAAGACGTGTTGGATGCCATGGTCAGTTATATAATTTTTAAAAAGTTTTGAAGTAAATGCTGCGCCTCTGTCCGTAATAATTCGCCGTGGACTGCCGTAAGTAAAAGATAACTCTTGTATAAAATTCAAAACTGGTTTAGTTTGGGTATTAGCCAAAGGCTTCATTAAAAGAAATTTGGTAAAGGCATCTACTAAAACTATTAGGTACGTATTTCCCTTCGTAGACTTAATGAAGGGTCCCAGGTGGTCTAAGTGCACTGTGTCGAACGGTATACTTTTTTTTTCTATAATATGTAGCTCTCCTCGGGGTTGAGTTTCATTCTTGTTATAGGCACATTCGACATAGTTTCTCAGGAATTTTTTAACAAACTGTGTCATTCGCGGAAACCAATATCTCTCTCTCAAATGCTTCATGGTTTTGTTTTCGGAAAAATGGCCCATTTGACCATGGCTTCCTTGAACAACACGGTGTCTTACACCCTTTGGGACATAGAGTCGGCTTTCATTGTCAACTAGTCTATACAATCGCCCATTTTGAAACTTGTAATCGTTATGTACTTGCTTGTCTCTTAAGTTCAAGCTTGGTTTTTTAAGGGTTTCCATTATTTCGACGACTTCAGGGTCTTGTAATTGAAGCGTGTACAACCAATCGTCTTCGTTTATATTTATTTTCATTACATCCATGTTCACAACTTCACACTGGTCACAGTGGTCACACTGGTCTTGTTATTAGTTGACGTGTATTGTCTTGCTCTCCGCAATTTTGTAATAAATTTCAAGTTTTTCTTACTTAGTTTATTTAGAATTGTGTTTGTATTAACTAATCTTATTTTTGACTTGCATGTAAACACATGCTTTTTATATTTTAATTTAAAAATCGGCAATAATTAGTGTTTTTTTGTGATTCAATTTACGTAAGTTTGTTTGCCATTTTTTTTTTTTTTGTTTACCCATATATGTATGTCAAGCTCAAGCCCTACTCTGAATTGCATATATGCATTTGCATCGCTTTTCTTCCTCTCAATTTTTTGTCTAAACTCCCTCTTTCCCTTCTTTCAGTAGGAAGAACTAATTCTAATTTGACGAGCTTTTTCATACAGCTTTCAGTTTTACTTTTTCTTCTCTCCACTCGAGGTCTCTATTTTCTATTTATTCAACCTATAATTAACTATCATTTGCACTATTAATATTAATTCAGAAGTTAACTTCTTTAGAGATCAGTGGTGGTGCGCGTCTGCGCGTTGACTGTAATTAGTATTAAATATAAGTGCATAGGTTCAAATCCAGCTCGTCACCAATTTTTTTTTTTTTTTTTTTTATAAATTATAAGAATATATAATTTATAATTCTAATCATTATAAAATATTATATTTTCGTATTGGAATTTTTTTTCTTATTTGTCTGGCCCTTTTATATTAAAAATGTCTTGCGCCAATACGAATTGTCTGGATCGCTCTGGCGCAGCCCCTCTTTTCAAATGTTACGGACCTTGTGGAAATCTATTCCATGCCAAATGTGTCGGTACAAATAACTCGTTAATGGACAAAATTAATTCTTCGAGTATTGCTTTTTGGTATTGTCCTAACTGTAGAAAGATTTCGCTAGCTCATTTCTGTTTTAAGCTATCCTCCTTAAAAGATGACCTTACGAAAATCTCCAAGGGATTTGAAGAGTTAAGTTTGAACTTTGCTAGTATTATGACAACGGTTGATAGCATCCCTTCTCCGGTGCTAGTAGCGGACAATTCCTCTTCAACGAATGATATTCTCTCATCAAATCCTTCTACTTCTAAGAAAAGTAAAAAGAGAAGAAGGGACATGACCACCATGTCAGCCAACATAGGTCCGGCACCTAAAAAAACGTCCCTTATTGGTAGTGAAGTCGTTGAAAATTCAATAACTTTATCCGACCCGGTTATCGAATCACTCCATATTAATGAACCAAATACTAATGTTACCGAAACCTCCTCTGAACCCACTGAACCCATTCCACCTCAACCTGTCACCGAAAATCTTGTCTTGACTCCAACAAAGGAATCCGTCGTTACTGGTCCAAAAACTTTAATTTCAGTTCCGAAGCCCAGGGCCATATTTATATCTCGTCTCCAACCCGAAACGATGCCTGAAGATGTTGTGGATCATTTGATTGCTACTAAGGCTATTATCAAGTCATCATGCGTCAAATGCTCCAAAATAAGCAAACCAAACAGCTTCGTAGCCTCCTTCAAAATAATAGCTCCCAATTCTCTCTTCGAACCCATATGTAGTACTTCTTGGCCTTCTAACACATTGGTAAAAGAATTTACAGCGCCCTTGAGAAGGAAATCAAATTTAAATTCGTCTTCTAGTATAAATTCAAAAAACTGCCCAGGTTCTGCATCAACTACCAAAATGTGAGAGGTCTTCGAAGTAAAACTTCTAAGACTTTCAAAAATTCCCTAGTTTTGCCATACGATCTTTTTGCCCTTACAGAAACTTGGCTTAACGCAACAATTTTAGACACGGAACTTTTTGATAATGAGTTCTTAGTTTTCCGTAAGGACCGTCACGTTGACGTTACAAATTCAGTTGGCGGGGGAGTACTTATTGCTGTTAGAAGTAATTTCTGCTCAACACAAATAGTCTTCCCATTCAATCTGACAATTGATCTGTTATGCGTCAAAATAACTAAGGAATCTTTAGTCTTATTTGTTTTAAATGTTTACATTCCACCTAAAAGTCCTGGTTCCGTATACACTGAACTTTCTTTAGCACTCGATTTTATTTTCAGTTTAGCTAGCCTTGACAGTAAAATTCTTTTATTAGGGGATTTTAATCTTCCCCATATCGAATGGGTTCCCTCTGATGACGAATCCTATTTTGAAGCTTCCACAAGTTCACCCCAACAAGAGCTCCAAATGTTGGATAATATTATCTCTACAGATTTACAGCAAATTAGCTGTATACGAAATAATATGAATAGACAACTTGACCTTGTATTCTCATCTGACGCCGTTAGTACAGTAGTGGTAGAATCTATCTCTGCTTTATCTAACATAGATCAATATCACCCGCCTCTTGACATTTTTCTTGACTTGAGTGGTCATTTACTAGAAAATAGTTATCCCCACGACTGTTCTTATACTTTTGACTTTCGGAGAGGTGATTTTCAACAGCTTTTAGATAGTTTAATTAATTCCGGTATAGAACGTTTACCGATTTCTAATGATCTTGACAAAACTGTCTCAAGCTTCTATTCTATTTTGATGAGATGCATAAATGAAACTGTCCCTAAAAAAAGATATATTCCCTCTAATTCTTCTTGTCATCCTTGGTTCACAAAAGAACTCAAATGCCTTCGAAATAAAAGAAATAAGGCTTGGAAAAAATATATAAGGTTCATGACAGTAGAGACTCAAGTAGTTTACATTTCCCTTTTAGAAGAATTCAAAAAACTCTCTCATGAATGTTATAATGATTATCTTCAAACCATTGGGCTTTCCCTGAAATTAGACCCGAAAAACTTCTGGAAATTTATAAATTCCAAAAAGAAAAGCGACGGTTATCCTGTTAATCTCGTTTATAATGACGTAATCTTGAGTACTACTACAGAAATCTGTGAGGGATTTGCAAATAATTTTAGCCAATCCTTCATTGATTCCCCTGTTGTTGTTGACGATAACTATTTTCAATTCTTACGAAATTGTCCTCAGGTATCATTTAATAATATTACAATAGATCATGACAAAATTTTGGACTTTCTGTCACATTTAAAAGACGACTATTCTATTGGACCCGATGGAATACCACCCGCTTTATTGAAGAAATGTAAGTCTGTTTTAGCTCTTCCTCTGCGTAATATTTTTGTTCTATCCTTGAAATTAGGTAAATTCCCTGCAGTTTGGAAGAAAGCATTTTTAACGCCAGTATTTAAAAAGGGAGATAAAGCCAATATTACCAACTATAGACCAATTTCCAAACTTTCTTGCATTCCGAAGTTGTTCGAACAAGTTGTATGTGACAGTTTGACATTTATATGTAAAACTATTATCTGCAACCAGCAACATGGTTTTATGCAAAAACGTTCTACGGTTACTAATCTTGTTGTCTTTTTGAATAAATGTTTAAACTCTCTAGAAAGTTGTCAAGAAGTTGATTGTGTATACACTGACTTCTCGAAAGCTTTTGATCAACTGTCTCATGAGATTATCAAGTTTAAACTTCACTCATACGGATTTCCACCACTTTTCATCAAGTGGATATCTTCATATCTTGAAGATAGGTTATATCAAGTCAAATTCAGAAATTCATACTCAAGAGAATTTATTGCCAAATCAGGTGTTCCGCAGGGAAGCCATCTGGGACCACTACTTTTTACATTGGCTATTAATGATGCTCCTCTCTGTGTTCGCAATAGCGAAATTCTAATCTTCGCAGATGATATGAAAATTTATAAAAATATAGTATCTTCAAATGATCGGGCTCTACTGCAAGATGATATTAACCATTTTGCCTTGTGGTGTGAAAAGAACAGTCTGAACCTCAACCCGACAAAATGTCAAACTATGACTTTTTCTAAAAAACGTTTTCCTTACTCTCATGAATATGTTATCTCACGGCACGTTTTAACTCGTGTTATGACTGTAAGGGACCTTGGAGTTCTTTTTACACCCAATTTAGATTTTTCTGCTCATATTAATAAAATCGTGAATAAGGCCAATTCAATGTTAGGGTTTATTAAGCGCTGGTCTAAAGAATTTGTTGATCCCAATGTCACCCGGGCTTTATACAACTCCTTGGTGCGTCCCCATCTTGAGTATGCATCGCAGGTTTGGACTCCTCTTTATGATATTCATATTGAGAGATTAGAATCTGTGCAAAGAAACTTTACTCGTTTTGCCTTGAAAGGACTTCAATGGAATGATCCTTCGTATGTCCTCTCTTATGACCAACGATTATCTATTCTTCAGATGCAAACTTTGGAACAAAGAAGAACAAACAATGATTTGGTATTTTTCCACCAATTAATAACAGGCGTCACAGATGCACCAGATCTTTTATGTTCGGTTTATTTTAATTATCGTGGAGGAGGTTATAATCTTCGAGGCCTCGATATGATTAAGGTTCCAACACATAGGACCAACTATGGCATGCATGAGCCCTTGACACGTATGGGTAGACTTGTAAATTGGAATTCAAATATTTTGGATTTTAATATAAATAAAAGTAAATTAAAAAACCTACTCAAAACCAGTGGTCCACGCTCCTAAATGTTCTTTGTTTCATGTTATGTAATTGTTTTGTTCATACGTAATATTGTTTGTTTATTTTTCATGTTTTCTTGTGTCAGTGTTAATTGTTATAGAGTTTGCCTACTAACAACTAACACTGCACTAAATGATGAGCCGGTGGTATAACACAGTTCTCTGTGTTGGCAAACCATTGGTCGAAAGACGGAGCTTGCTATAAGCTTTCTTCGACCAATTCTGATAGTGAAAAAAAAAAAAAAAAAAAAAAAAAAACTTCCGGTTCCTTTGCTTCCTCGTATGGTTGCCGAGAGAGAGCATCTGCATGCGCCATTGCCTTACCTGGGCGATGCTGGACTTCATAGTCGTATTCTTGCATTTTAAGCCACCAGCGTGCAATTCTTGGTACCATTTCTTTTTTTTTCATTGCACTTTTGAGGGCTTCGCAGTCAGTAACAATCAAAAACCGTTTGCCAAGCAGATATTGACGAAATCTTTCTGTGGATTCTACAACAGCTAAAGCTTCCAACTCATAACTGTGGTATATCGTCTCATCCTTCGTTGTCTTTCTGCTGTAATAGGCGACGGGTTGCAGCGACTTATCATCTCGTTGCAGAAGCACCCCTGCGAGACCCTGAGAACTAGCGTCTGTATGTAATTCGTGCTCTGCTAGAGGATTAAACAACGCAAGCAATGGTTTGTTCACAAGACTTTTTTTCAAGTCCTGGAAAGCTGTTTCTTCTTTAGTTGTCCATTGAAACTTGCACGCTTTCCTTGTTAGATTCGTCAACGGTAGGGCTATCAGAGAGTAATTTGGAATAAATTTCCTAAAATAACTCGTCAGACCAATAAACTGCCGAACACCATGCTCATTAGTAGGCCTTTCAAAGTTTGATACAGCTAAAGTTTTTAATTTACCCGGCTGCACGGTCCCATTTTTAATTTCATGTCCTAGATATTCTATTTTGGTTTTAAAAAACTCACACTTCTTCAAGTTTATCGTCAAGTGAGCTTCACTTAGTATATTTAAAAATTTTTCTAATAGATTCATACCGTCTTCAATTGTCTTAGATGGTATAACAATGTCATCCATGTAACAAACAATTGGATGAGGACGCATCTTATGAACAATAGTATTCATTAATTTTTGGAATAGAGCTGGCGCATTTACTAATCCAAATGGGACGACTGCGAACTCATACAAACCATCCGGTGTTATAAAGGCGGTGTAGTGTCTGTGCTCTTTCTTGATGGGCATTTGGTAGTAACCCGAAGCTAGGTCAAGAACAATGAAGAACTTATATCCAACTAAAGCATTAAGTTGTTCTTCGATGAGAGGCATTGGAAACTTTACCTTTTTGGTCATCGAATTTAGTTTACGATAATCGACACACATTCTTTCTTCCCCGTTTTTCTTTCTGACCAAAATTACCGGAGAAGAAAAGTCAGACTGGGATTCCGTTATAACGCCACAATCAAGAAGTTCGGATACCAAAAGTGTTAGTAGTTGCCTCTTTGCATACGGAACCTTATATGGTTGATGGACTACTGGATCTTGTTTGTTTAAGTTGATCTCCATTTCAATTAAATCTGTACGACCTAGCTCGTGTTTAGTTAAAGCAATGCATTTTCTATATGTATTCAACAATTGAACCAAAACCTCAACATTAATTTCTTTATCAACATGAAGATCATCTGTTGTTATATGCCTTGGAAACTTATCCTTCGATATCATATTTACCTCATAATTAGTAGTTTGTTTCTTTTTTTGTATGAGTGTTAAAACATCTCCTTGTTTATACAGATCACAAGCCGAATTATTTAGGACATCCTTACCGATTAGAACAGACTCAGATATGACATCATCTGCCACAACCAAAACACAAACCGGAAAAACAGCATCATCAATCTTAATATCGCAGGAGAAACTTCCCTTTGTTTGGCAACTACCACCGGCAAAGCCATGTAAACTTAAGTTGCAATTATTGATGTGAGCTTCAATTTCTTTTGCAACGGATTCAGTAACGATCGAACGCTCGCTACCTGAATCAAGTAATGCAATATACTTTTTCCCATGGATTGAAACATTTTTGTGGTAGCAGTCGTTATAAACAATATTTATCTTTGATTTTGCCGCCAATGGTTTCTCGTCCTGAATTGCAGCACGATTATTTTCTTGATATTGAGTCCAAGATCTCTTTCTTGAATGAGTACACTGACGCGCAAAGTGTCCTATCTGATGGCAATTGTAACAAACGACTTTATTACTGATTCGAGATTCCATGTTGATGGGTTGCAACTTCATTTGTCCCATACCAGTTACTGAGAAATTACTTCGGTTATTGTTAGTCGATCTGATATTATTGTTTGCTGAGCCTTGTCGCAAATTGCATCGTATGTTGTCAAACCATTTAATTTTTTCAATTAACTCTGCTATGTCTCTAAAAGACCCAGCTGCTAAGCTTGAGCTCATCAAAGGGTCATTAAGTCCAGTTAATATGTATTGTATTATTGTCTTGTCGGATAATTTTATCTTTTTACCTAACATATTCATTTCGAAGCAATAGTTTTCTATTGTTTCTGTTGTCTTGCGTGTTTTCTTTGCTAGTTGTTGATGAATATCAACTTCGCTCAATTGCTCAGGGAAATTCACTTTCAACCCGTTGGATAACTCGAGCCAGGAAGTAAAAATCCCTTCAGCAGTGTCCCACCAGTAGCGGGCGGCTCCTTGCATTTTTGATGCTGCCGCCATAAGCAACGCTCTCTCGTCCCACTCGTATAATTTTGCCAAACTCTCCACGCGACTGACCCAGCACTCAGCCGAAATTGAAGATAAAGTTCCTGGTGAGAATATTGGCATCAAGTCAGCAATTTCCCTGATGCTACAATTAATCTTAGGTCTGTCTGCAACTGGTTGTCTTAGTTGTCTTAATTTTTCAACAATTTCACGCTCTTTTGTGAAAACCATTCGCTCTTTCTCGAGAAGTTCTCTCTCCCGCTTAATTAGAGCCCATTCTCGAGCCCTTAGTTCTTCATCTGTTGCTGTGCCAGATTCGGAGATCGTTGTGACGTTCCGGTTCTCTTCAACATGGTCCGCCGATTCGGTTCCTTGAGTCAACAGTTCATTAGAACATGAATGCGTTTCTCTTTCACCTTGCATTTTGTCATGGTCAGTTATTCTTTTAATTAGAATCCTCTTAGACCAGTTGATCGGTAGACTTCTCATTTTCAGCTCTAATTGGAGCTGTTTGACACTCAGGTTTTCCATAATAATCAATCTAAAATCAAATAGTTAACCTTGGTTAATTTTATATTAAACTTAAAAGGAAAAGATAAGATAAAACATCTACCTACTGAATTCTCTCAATCTCATGAAAAAAAATCAAAACAATAAACTATTGAATTACCTAAATATTTCAATTTTATTCAAATTATGCAAACAACATTCAAAAATTCCTTGATTCGATTCCGGGGTGACATTCGGAGCATTAATTATTAATTAACAGTTTAATATTTTTTGGATACAAAATTCTATCTTGCCACTTTCCAACAGCATTAAAATAATACAAACCGTAGTGCCGTATTCGTATACCGAAGGATACTCTTCTTCTTCTTTGTATGCTACAACACACAAAACACCACAGAGAGAGACAAACATTTATGCCCTTTCGTTAACCGAAAGTCATATACAAAATTTGTCAAGTAGTAGTTTTACTTTTTCTTTGTATGCTACAACAATACAAAACACCACAGAGAGAGACAAACATTTATGCCCTTTCGTTAACCGAAAGTCATATACAAAATTTGTCAAGTAGTAGTTTTACTTTTTCTTTGTATGCTACAACAATACAAAAGTTTCCCAAATACAGACAAAATATATGTTTTTCGCCAACCGAAAACACATCTACCAAATTTGTCAAGCATACAAAAAAGCTTTTCCGATAGAGACAAACATATATGCTTTTTCGTCAACCGAAAACGCAATATCATATTCTGTTATGTATGTGCAAAAAAGAACACAATAAAGGATGAACTTATCCTGTCTCTTTCGCATCAACAAGTAACTTATCCTTAGGAGAATTCTATTTATAAATCACTGGTTTACCGTTGCCAAAATAACGGCCGCTTTGTCTACCATTCATGTACTTCAATTTCACATTTACCATAATGAAATCTCAATGCAATTTTTAAACAAAATAAATCTGCGTTTCTTTTAAACGTACAAGTAAAAACCTTTCTAGATCAATCCATTTTTAAGGAGTATAAAATTTAACACAATATCAAAATCACCATGCTCCGAATATCACGCAACTTCACACTGATATAATACGTATGTACATTATATAGGTACTCACTTGAAATAGATTTTACTTCAAAACTTCAAATTAAAATAAACTTATCTTAAGTAGGCTCGAAATCCCGCTTCTGAACTATAAAACGCAAATCCTTCTTTCGTTACAAAATAGTTAGTTTATTATTTATTTAAGTTTAAAATACTACTTATAAAGATTCCTACTAGAATATTTCACTGTGCGACATGCGACTGGACGGTTCGACTGTTCTCAGTAGAATTAACTTTGTGTTTCCTCTCTCTTTCTATTTCTCCTTGGTTACACTATTTTTAAAAACTTAAAATAAAAAAAAATTTGCCCATACGTTCTCAATTACTATGTTTATGAGGTGTTGAAGCGAGCTTGAAGTCGAAAATCCGACCCTAATCCAACTCGATCTTTCGATACTGCATATAAACGTAGTAACGATGCTGCTTTTCAGTTCTCTTATCCTGCCAATATTTCTGGCTACTGTCTGTCCTATGTAAATTACATTGAAACTTTACAGCGAAAGTCAATCTGTTCGCTTTGTGACACGTTGTAAGTGCCGGTTTTGAGATTCGTTTAAAGTACATAGATATTAAATGGTATTATCTGCCATTAAAATTTGTTCCACTCGCCTCTCCCCCTCTTCAAATATGCGTTTGAAGATTTTGATACCTGTCAAAAGGGGGGCTCACATTCTCATATATGTTTGACAAAAGCGTTTTGACTGACTCGAATTTGAAAATGTGAACGCTTCATCAAACGGTTTGTCAAATATGCTGGATGGATATCAAAATATTTTTTGATATTTAGTGGTTTGACAAAGATATTTGTCAAACCAGGAAGAAATTTCATTTTAAAAAAAGTTTTCAACCTGTTCACCTCAAGAGAAAATAAAAAAGAAATATAAATGGCTGCAATCGGAAATTGCGATTTTTGAAGTAACGATATTTCATTGATATTCCGAGTAGGTCGTCATCGGCCAAAATTCAAAATTCAAATGGAAAGTGATGTATGATAGGATGTTTGACGAATGTGAACTGAAATGGTTCCAATCTGTCAAATATTCATCAAACCATATTTGTCAAACATATTTAAAAATGTAAACCCCAAAAGAAAAATCGATTTTTTTGTTGAAAACGCAAAATCTAGAGAGAATTGATTTCTTATCTGTAAAGGAAATCGACATCAGAAGAGCACTCATTAGTTTAAAACAGACGCAAAAAAAAAAACAATAGCATTATGCGCGAAACAGATTAAACCAGCGACATCACCAGCATCGTCAACAGCAAACAGCTCGCTGACCAGCAAAACATTTCTCAAAGACATTGCCACCAGCAACGTCATTTCATCTGTTTGACATTTCATATCGAAAAAAAGTTTTTTATTGTGGTGCCACAGCAAATTTAGGACTTTGGCTTAACGACGCTGTTGGCGTTGCTGTTGCTGTTCTTATGTGTGTTGAACAATTGAAATATACTACGTTCATATGCAGTATCGAAAGATCGAGTTGGATTAGGGTCGGATTTTCGACCCAGGTTTTTCGTCATTTGAGTTGGGAGCTCGATTTGGAGTTGAGTTGAAATGGTGTTGAGCGATTCTGAAACATTTTGTTAAGCCAAATCCTCGACCCAGGTTTTTCGTCTCATATTTCGACTCGACACCGCTGAGCGTGTGAGATCGAGTCATTTCAACTCAATACCCGTTTACAAAGTGTCGAAGCGAGCTTCAAGCTCACTTCAATACCTCATATAAACGTAGTAATATATTGGCTCTAAATTAATGGCGGCCGCTGTTGCTGTTGACGGTGCTGTTGCTGATTCAATCTGTTCCGCGCTTTACACTTATGCTGCAAAAAGACCAAAGGAAAGTATTGCCACATTCTATTAATTTTTTCTCATGAACAGGGGGATCAACTCAAGATTTGTTTTGTCCATTATTTATTATTTTTTCGTGGAGTGTATATAAAACAAACTCTCTCTGTTCCTACACGATAATTTCCCTAAGTGAATAATTTATTTTAAATTTACTATTACTTTTCCACAAGATTTTCGCTATCACCACAAAAAACTTACCGCAGATTTTCTAAAAATATCCCGTATATAAGAGAGACATACACTGTAAATACATTTTTAGGAGTTTAGAACGGTGAATGTCGCCTTCAAACTTATATTCTATAGTAATAAAATAAAATCGAAACCTGCTAAAAGGATATACTTACATAAAAAGTCCAGTAAAATCTAGGCAAGGTGAGCGTTAAATTGCATTATATTGAAATTAAAAAAAAAAAAACAATTGTCTAAATAAGCTTCATATTTTCTGTACAAATTTAACTGCATATTCATATGTTTTAAACAAAACCTAATTTAAGTAAACCAAAAGATTTAAATATAATTTTTTGTTGTGAGTACTTCTCAAAAAAAAATAAATCCATGCACTTCACTGTTATATTTGAACTCACAGTTATTACATCACTCTCATTAAATATACTCATCTATCACTCATTAATATATTATGTGTCGTGAAAACACTTTGTATACAAACATAGAAAATGCAAAAAAAAAATTAAATAAATATCTACGTTATTTATAAATATTATATATAGATTATTTATTATATACATACAATTTATGATCTTGGCAAAAACCTTCCCAATAAAGTTTTCTTGTCTTCTTAAAAAAAAAAGAATTATATAGATAAACATTTAACACATTACAACTAAAGTAGCCTACTAAAGCAATCCTAAAATTAAAGATATGTTTACCAGCAATATATTTAAGATAACTTTGTATTAAATTAAAAAATAAGTATATATGTTAATATAAAATTAAGCATATTTGCTTAATATATATAGGTATATATTTATTGCATGTCGAATAAAATTCACAAGTCGACACTAAATCAATTCAAAGAAAGAAAAAAATATAAAGTATATTAAACTAATTAAGTTATAAATACTTAATATCCTATGCAAATATAATTAAATTATTGAAAATAAAATAAAAAAAAATTGAAAGATATCGTAACATCTATGTAAGACTACTTTAATACCGCTATGAGCAAACTCCGGGTGATGTTCATAAAGTATAATTCACAAAAAAAAACTAGCTACATTTCTACTATACTAAACACTATGTGGGACACATTTTTTACTTATACATCTATATTTTAACTTAAAAGAATTACAATTTAATGAATTTAATTATACAAATAAAATATTCAGGATAATATTAAAAACAAACGAATGACTGCATTTTTGAGTATGTTGTACCTATTTTATTTAAGCGTTGGCCGTAAACCTTGTGCTGGTTGGTTGGAATCAGTGTTGTCAGATGAAAAAAATCTCCCCCAGACAAATTTCCCAGATTATCACAATTTAACAAAAACAAAACAAATAATTATTTGATTCGCAGCATCGCAGTCCATACATTTTTTTAAATAAAAAATAGGAAGAAATAAAATAAAATTAATCCACATGACGAAATTTTAAACTGAAATTTGAAATGAAAAACGACGTTGGAAATTTTCAACGTCTGTAACGGGGTAAAAGGATGAGGATCCGTGGATAGGATTTAGATAATTGGAAGAAAAAGAATCGGAAAAGGAAACAGGAAATGGATAGGAACCGGAAAGGACATTAATTTGGACTAGAATAGGAAAGGACGGGTACGAATGTTTGACGAAAGGACCGGTGGCATGCTGGCGATGCACGGCTCAGCTTGCCGTTTGTAGGGGGGATCTGACCCCTCAGCCAAACCTCACCCCGCCACAAAAAAAAACTTTTTTGCCAAAAATCTAACCATCCCAACTACTTAGCTGCTGCACTTAGAGGTTATTGCAGATGTTGTTGCAATCTGTGGCCTAACCCTCTCCTCTCATTGGAATCTGTATGGCCAAATTTATACCAGATTCCCCTTTAGCGATGTGACTCGGCTACGACATCAGTCCTCTAAGTTCAGCAGGATTACACATAAAACAAACAAACAAACAAACACAACAGATGTTACATTATTTGATGCTACCATCAGAACCGGAATTCTTCGTAGCGATTGATCGGGCTTTCTCACGAGCAATCCCGATCAAGACTCACGATTCCTTCCAACTCGATTGTAGAAACAAATGTAAACTACACAGATTAATCAACCTTGTTTTCAGATCCACCTTCTTGTCGCAATACGAATGGTATGTCTATGCAAAATAGGAAAACTCCATTAATTTGAAGTAACTGATCTACAAAGAAAAATTAATTCTAAAGGGAACATGTCTGCAAGCATCGATATCGATGCAAAGAGCGCTGCATCCGGAACACATGCATACTATCTGACATTTGGTGGGCTCATAGCTGTACCGAATCAAGTCATTTTAAAAAAATCCAAAACCAACGCCAAAATTTCCGCAATTTTTTTTAAAATGACTTGGTTCGGTACAGCTGTGAGCCCTCCATTTATGGTGCATACTCTTAGTTCTTGCAAACGAAAATGGCAACTGTCGATATTTCATACTTATTTTATAAATAGACAGATTTGTTCCGTAAAAAAGTTAAATATGTTAAAAATGTTTCGGATGTTGCCAAAATAAACAAACAACAAATTGAAAATATTTTTATTTGATGAGCTTGTTTAATCATATAAATATTTGTTTTGTTTTATAGTTGGTGTATTCACAGGCAATTCACTTGGCTCCGATGTCGTTATTTTATGTACGTCCAATTATTCCGGACTTGTAATAAAACACGCCTCATGGAACAAGGTGTGTACCATGTTAAATAACATAATTCCGTTTAGTTAGCGGTGTGATAAACATTTCCGCATTGAACTTAAATATTCGATATAAAAAATAATAATTTTTTTGTACACTAGTACGCAGATCGGGCAAAGACAAAATTTATCTCTACAATTCTAATCTCTACAAGAACGTTTCCAAATGCAGCGCAAAAGTTTGAATTTGGAAAAATAAAAAAACCTATGAAGTATCTGTCAAACAATAAATATTCATATAAGAATATAAACAGTTTGTTTTAAAACAGTAAGTGAGTACAAAAAGGACTTAACGATCCAAACTGGCAACCCTGATAGGAATTTAATTTCAGCGTTGTTCCAGGAATATTCTAGTTGAAAAAGACGAAAAAACACGTAAGTATAACCAAGTTAAGTGTAGATTGATAAAATTTTAGAGATCAAAGCAAATAAGGTATGTAGGTTACTTCCTTATTCATTTTTTATAATTATACATACTAGCCGACCCAGCTCTCGAAATTCGAGTGCCAATTTATTTATTATTTATTATTTATATTTTTGGCAGTGTTTTCAAGCAAATTTATTAAATTAAATTTTATTTTATGTAATATGCAAAGTGTTCGACAGTGCAAAAACAAAAATGACCCACAGTGTGTAAATGCGTGTCTCAAGTATGGTATATTCTGCACATCTCCGTAACTGTGGCTTTCCAACCATATAAAATTTATCGAAATCGGTTAAATACTTTTGGAGAAAAGTGTACTACAAAAAACATGTTTGCCGTTTTATTATATGATGTATTTTTATATTAAAAACTAAAAAGGTTCAAAGGGGTATTATTGAACTAGCCTGAGACACAGTTGGTCCCTATAAGCATGATTATTTTTTTAATAAAAAAAGCATGCCCAAAATTTCAGTCGAATTATTATGCTAGCTATACACGAGGAAACCGTTGCAGCAACACAGCCATGTTGAAGCAACCGTTGCTTTGTGTTGCCGATTGATTTTGTGTTGGTGCAACCGTTGCCAGAAATATCAAAAAGTTTTGATATTTTCAGTCGGTTTTGATCCAACAGTACTGTGGTTGCGGTAACAGTTGCCACGTGTGTAGTGAACAAACGAAACACTTTGCTGCAACGGTTGCCTCGTGTGTAACTAGCATTACGATATTAAAACTATTTTATGTCGTTTTTATTTGGCAATCCGGAAGCCTTCCGGACTCTTCTGAAAGTGTTCAATTGGGAAAAAATGAATGTTCTGATTCTGAAAAGAAGAGAAATTTGCTTCTGGATTTGAAATCAGAAGCAAAACCAGAAGCACTCACACATTCATATACTTAAACGTCAACCTCAACAGCTGTGATTTTTGGTATTCAAATTGTGCGAACCAGGGTTGGCCGAATTAACTACACTACATTTTCTACATGATTTACTACGTTTATATGAGGTGTTGAAACGAGCTTGAAGCTCGCTTCGAACCTTTATATACCTATATTGCGAGTTGAAATGAGCTTCGTTCGACTCGATCCCAATCGC